>JAQSUU010000600.1:0-615833 GCA_038087645.1 Saccharum hybrid cultivar R570
AAGGCCAAGGACCTTACGCCTCCCATCATTTCTACGGCCAGCACCACGTTTGACTACTGGAAGTTGTTTAATCCCTTTAACTTCCATAAGAACCTTGGCAGTGCTCAGGTCTGTATCTGGAAAGCAGGTCACCAGTCCTCTTTCATTGCCATGGAACTGAAAACCTCGAGTGAGGCATGATGACACAAGAGAAGAATTTGCCTGCGAAATTGCCAAGTAAATGTTTGTAGTGCTAACATAATGAGTAAATAACAGGAAGGACTAAAATTGCAGACATAATATGAGCAGATTACATACATCCAAGGTCGATGAATTTGCCTGGGTACTATCAGAGTTTTCACTTGGCACAAATCCTTTACGACGAAGGTCACCTAATGTTACAATTCCCTCAAGAAAATCTTCATTATCTACAACAACAACACAGTTTTGCTGCTTCTCTTGCATAAGCCTTGTTGTCTCCTCGATGGTGAATGTAGGTATGACCTTCAAATAATGCTTTGTCATTGCTTGCAATACCTGGAAAAGTGATGTTACGAAGTTGCAAAATAACTTGAGCATCACATTTCACAAATGTATTAATCATTTAACCTTGTACAGACAAAAAACGAGAATAACTTCAATTATCAACCTTCAAGTCATCAAGAAGCATCTCCTCATTGTTACTACCATAGTGGTAGGGATCAACGTCTAGAATTGCGAGTTCCACATCGTCTCCATCTTGTCGCCTCCAATCTGTCTCATTCCTATCTGTGGGAGGTAACAGTGACGAATAGCCATGACGAGGTGATGTTGCCTCGAATGTATCTTTGCTACCAGATTGATTTACAACAGATGGGACCCATATTGCTAAACCAACAGCTCCCTGTTAATCAGCACAAAATAATGAATATATTGAATTATAGGGCAGCAAAAAAATGCAAACCCAATGTACAGTACCATTAGAGGAAGTAGAATTCTGTAATCCTTAGTCAATTCAAAGAGCAGCAGCACAGACGTCAGTGGAACAGAACACACTGAAGCCAGCGTAGCAGCCATTCCCACCTAAATCGTATGGAAAGTTAGCACACTCTTGGATTTATCAAGCGTTATACTGAGTGACAAAAGATAAGAAACTTACCAGTGCATAAGCTTGAGGATGTGCGACAGCAGTGTTACCCGGAATCGCAGAGTTTATTAATTCTGCTGCTGAGCCTCCAAAAACAGCACCGACAGCAGCACCAATCATCAAACTTGGAGCATAAAGGCCACCAACAAGACCAGAACCTTTGCAAAGTGCCGTTGCTACAACTTTCGCAGCAGCTAATTGAGCCAAGAGCCAGATTCCAGGCGCTGAAGCACTTTTACCAGTATGTAGAATCTCATCAACATTGGTGAAACCCCAATACAATATTCCAGGATACCTTAGAGCTATTAAACCAGCTCCAAGACCACCTAGAGCAGGACATACTACAGCAGGAAGGCCAAACTTCTTCCTTATCAAGTCAAAAGTCTTAGTGAACCAAACAACCAACTGCCTGAATGCCACGCTCACAACACCACAAAGCATGCCCAGAATAAGGTAGAGTGGCAGCTCTGGAGAATATAATCTTAGTAAGTTTTATGTTGAAACAAAGTAACATTAACAGTAAAAAAGTTGGAGAAATACAGCTCATGTTAGACCAAAGTATTGCAAGGTACCAAATTCTAAATAGCAATAAAAAATGCTAGCTCATGAAAACACTAATAAAACAGAGTTGTAAATACTTCTACATGGAATCACACGTGCTGCATCGTGGTGGTAAATAGACCAGCAACAAAACCATGAATGTGCCACATTTGATTATTAAAAGACTACAGAAGTGTAATACAACTATCTGTTTTTGCTCCTGGGAAAGCAATTAACACCAAAATGAAAAAGCAAAAAGAACACATGTTCTAGCTCTTACCATAAGCCTAGAGGAGGATTAACGAGTCAGATAAAGTTCGATTGGGCACTAGAGCCTAAAGTAGGAAATAAAAGTTTTATTTGAGTTCCCAGGTTTCAAAAAGAGAATGCTAGACAGGCTGCTGGAGGAAAATATAGAAGTTGGAGACATAAGATGGCATGGTAATGAAGAATAGCTATAAATGATTTACAATTGGAAGTTCGCAACAAAGTTGATTACAGATATTCACTCACATTAATGTTTCTCGAAATAGCAAAAGCGCAAAAAATGTACGGGCCGCGTATCATACAATGACAGACTGGTATCACATAATGACAGACTGAAATTATCTAAAAAATATTGATGGAAATTAGAGCCAAAAATAAGATGAGAACACATGCTTCCCTATATCTTGAAGGTAACTAAGAAACATCTAACTTATTAACACCAACAATGATCAGAATAAGGTAAAATACCAGCAGCAGATTTTAGTTCATACGTCGGGACAATAAATGCTGCCTTTTCCCCTAGCAAAACATTGGAAACAGTTGATGATATAACTGATGCCAATATAATCATAGCAGTAGTAAATGGTGGAGAATTTTCTGCTCGAAGTGGCCTTAATACTGTTTCGATAGCAAAAAAGCATCCAGCAACTGCCGCATTGAAACCTAAAGGAACATAGTAACACAAGTTAGGGGAGGATATACGGCAAGAAACTCAGTACCATGACGGTTAAAAAAAGGAGTTTAAGCAAAAGATTTATTATTCCTAAAAATATTCCATGTTTCCACTTCCTAAACAAGTGCAATTTTTTATATAAAAATGGCCAATATCTTAGCAAGCTGAAACAAAACTGGAAGCACGCCCCATTCATTTTTGAACCATAGAGTCCATATCACGAATGGAATAGATAATTAATTAAAATACCTGAAGCGATTCCAGCAGCTGATCCAGCAGCAACAAGAGCAATTCTCCGTTCCCTATTGTTCTCCATCATTTCAGCACACCCATTTGCACACGATTTACCAATATCAACACTGGGTCCTTCTGGCCCCAGTGAACACCCTGTCCCTAAAGTAATTGCGGCTTGGATGGCTTTGATTGTGGGAAAAATCGCAGACATGAAATCAATACCCTCCCTTTGAGATGATAACGATTGCTTTATCTGCTCAAAAATCTCCAATAATCCATGCATCATACCCACAACTACTCCACCAGTCACTGGAATTAACAATATCCTATGCCAAGTATCAGCAAGCCTCTGCAGACGAAGCCAAGCAGCACCCTCAGTGGGAGTGCCTGCCCATGCCCATTCATGTATGACATGTACCTGAAAAAGCCAGGCAGGCACTTCTGAGACAGAGTAACAGACATTTGGGAAGGTTCAAATAAGAACTTTGTGTAAATAAAAAAATGCAACAGCCAAACACAATTGAATAGCCCTCATACGATGACTATATGTTCTTCCAAAGTAAGATATTCTCCTTTTGATCAGCACAACTGACGTGCAACGGATTTAGATCTAACCCTGTATTGGAAATTGCTTGACGATTGGCAGTGGCACAAGATCACAGTAAGAGAGAAAACAGGTGAGTAAAATCACCTTAATTGTATAGAATAATAAATCCATATCAAATGGTATGGAATCACCAAGATATTATCACTCCAAAGACCAGTGACTCACAAAATTGAGAATCATGTGAATTAATTCACTGGTAGCACTAAATAGTAAAACAACAAATTGAGTCATCTTTACATATGGTTAGCTTAAATTCTGTGTCTGTGAGTGGCTTTTGTTTTATATTTTTTGCGCATTCTGAGGAAAACAAAATAGCTATCCACCTAATTAATTGAGTATTACCAGACGTAATCTGATCAACTGAAAGCATAAAACAGAAAACAGAGTCGCTCACAAAAATCACCAGCAAGAAGACACGAAGTAGTCAGTAGCACTAAAATACAACATGACTCTGCCTGCGAACTCTTAGCCTCAGACAGCAGAGTCGAAATCGAAATACTGTGAAACATGCTACCATCCCCACGGCATGACATTTCACATTTAGGAGGCACAAAAAATACATTTGAGGTCTCTTAACACAGCATCCTAAACAGCAAACCACGATCGTAACGGGTAATAAACTAATTAACACTAGCATACCGGTAGAAAATAAAAAGATGCGACAGATTTATTCTGTAAGAAACAACGCGATTCCCCCACAAGGAGAGATCTCGGCACTCACCCCGCGATTGAACGCGGCGACGCAGATGCCGGTGGCGAGCCCAAGGAGGCAGCCGACGAGCAGCAGCGCCCACTCGGGCGGCGCGCCGTCGCCAAGCTCGTCGCTATCCTCCTCGCCTCTCCTCGGCGACGCCCCGGCCTCCCCGCCGCCGTGCCCCGCGGCCGCGCCCACGCCCTCGCCGCCGCCGCGGCTCCGGTTGGAGAGCCGGCGGTCGAGGTTGCGCAGCAGGTCCCGCACGCGGCTCCGGCGCGGGGTCGCGGCGGGCGAGTCCGGGTCCGACGAGGACGGCAGCGCCGCCGCGCCCGTGCGCAGCGGCTCGAGGTCGCTCCCCGCCATGGGACAGCAGCGGCGGGAGGAGGAGGGCCCGGGCTTAACGGGATCGCATGAGAGTGCGTACGGCCTCTCCCGGGCCCAGCGATCTCGCCGCCGGATCTGGAGCTGGTTTTCCCGCGCCGGATCTCGTCGGCGGTTGGCGATGCGCGACGCGGGACGGGGCGGAGACGGAGTAGGGAGGAGGGGAAGCGGACGAGGAAAGCAAAGCTGGGTGGGGCTGGGTGCGCGCGTGTTTTGCAGATAGCCCCCCCGTGCGAGCTCGTATTCGCAAGTATGCGCCCGTCGTCGGGTGGGGTGGGTTGGGTTGGGCCGACAAAGACAGGCACCGGCCCATTGACCACCCGAGTTGGTTTGGTAGGCCTCCACTCCACTACAGCCCACTTGGATCTGGGAGTGCATGCATGTCACTCACATTGTCGTCGTCGTCGTCGTCAAAGTGCGTGAAGAGCAGACATGTCGTCCTGCTGTCCATGTAGACGAAGCTCAAAGAACAGCTAGCACAGGGTTCAGGGAGCATGGAAAGATCCTTTGGACGAAAAAAAGGGCGGCGCCTGTTGCTGCTAGCCTCCCTCTAGGCCTCTATTACTAGTACTTCCTTTCAGTAAGAAAAAACATTGCTTTTTCTTTCTGCTTCGTATTGCTTTCGGCGAAAGAATCATTTCGTTGGGTGAAATGTCGCGAGATCAGAACGTCGCAGTTTTCCCCGACAAACCTTGCATCAAAAGCTGAGCTTGTAAACACCACGAGAGTTTGCGTACTCCCTCCGTCAAAAAAAAAACACGTAAATCTCGTTTCCCGAGAAATCAAATATTCTTAATTTTAACTGAATATATATGACAAAGTATTAATATTCATAATACATAATAAGTATCATTGGATTAATTATAGAATATATTTTCATAATAAATCTAATTAAAGATATAAATGTAGATAATATCTTCTAGAAACTTAGTCAAACTTTAGATTTTTTTGACTCCTCGTAAAACGAGATTTACATGTTTTTTGGGACGGAGGAAGTATCAGGCAACAAGCAACACTACTGTTCATAGCTATTACCACCGACCTGATGATGGTGCGGTGACATTTCAGAAAGACTACAGATTCTTGCTGTTTGGCATCAGATTTGACCATAGATGCATGTTTTTTTTGGAGGAAACATAGCACTTTCCGGCAACTTTATGGTATGATGCAGCTCTTTGCTCACCAAAGCTGAACTCAAGATGTTAAAAGGAAGAACATCTTGATTTCTGAAAGTTCAGCCTGGGAAGCTCAATGGTACTAAGACGAAAATGAAGTTCTACTAAATAGCAGATGGACTGTACTGTACATACCACCTCCACTTACATATGGCCCCAACCTGCGTTAAAATAAGTTACACATGGTAGCATCATGGACCTTGGCTATTATACTGATGATCGCTAATAAAACTGTAGCTGGTGGTATAACAGATTCAGAAAAAAAATGGGGGGCGTGAAAACTTCTGAACCCTTTGTAATACAGCAGAGGGATGTCCCAGTATACATGAAGCTTGCAAGGGTCTTGGCCACCATCATCTCATCTCAGATCTTACTCCTGTACCTGACCAGCTTCGCCAGTGTCTCCTGAGCAGCCAGCGTTTGGGAATGGCCATGCCCGAGCATGACAGTCCGGATGCTGATGCAAGTCCTGCACAGCTCCTCGCCGGTGTCGAACAGCCCGCCGCGGAGCAGCAGCTTCGCCCTCGTCTCCAGCAGCGTCGCCTTGAGCAGCGTCACCTCCTGCCAGACGAACTCGTCGACGCGGTGGTTCGGCTGCAGCTTCTTCCTCCAGCACAGCGACCCGCGGTTCCAGTCCTGCATCCGCGACGCGTACGACTTCTCCACCTCCTCGAGGACGTTGGTGCACACCTTGAGCAGCTCCAGAGCTGAGCCGCACCGCGAGAACGACATGAAGGAGTCGATTGCCAGGGGCAGCGCCGTCTTCTTGATGAAGAGAACCATGTCAACCGCTTTAAGCTGGACGGCGGGTGGTTCAGACTTGAAACCAAACACGAGGAAAGCACTAGCCCATAAGTGGTCAGAGTATACTGAGGGGTTTCCAGCCCTCATCACTCCATTCACTGCTGCAGTCGTTGGTGCCAAACCTCCCCTGATCTTGCCGAAGAGCTGTGTGATAGGATGGAATTGGATCCAGCAACCAGGATGTCGATTTGCCTTTCTTGCCAACCCAAGATTAACAAGCAAGAGCGCTGACTCCACCTCAGCCTTCCGCCCATTTGGAGCTAGGAAACAGTGCGTGCCACATAGAAATGCAGTCTTGAGGGATTCACCAAACAGGTGCATACCACTGCCTTTCATCGGTAGCTTGCTCGCTGTTGCAGCTAATAGTGTGGATGATACAGGAGCGGGAGCTAACCAAGAACCAGCAATAACCATTCTTGACGTAAGGCTTCCTCCTTTTGCTCGGTCCATCAAAGCAAAACAGAAGACCAATACCTTTATCAAGAAAGAATTGTTACGGCAGAAGCCATCGTCATTGGTGCCAATGGGGAACAAGTTCTCGCTCAGTGATATTCTATCAACAGCCTCAAAGAGAGTGGAAGGAGCAATCATGAGCTCAGACAGCAGCGAACCGACAACCCACAGGCCAAAGTTCAGCCTGCCTAACCGCTCATCAAACTTTCTGAGAACTTCGGTTTCCTCAGGTGGATAGTCCTTCTTTCTTTTCCCCTGTATCAAGGCCATCGCATCAATGTAGGAGAGCTGTGGCAACTGCATCGGCTCAAGATTCATCACGCGTGGCAAACGTGTGGTCACGATGACATGTGTTGCTCCAGTGTTCCTTGGTATGAAGTCATGGAGATCCTTGCCTTCCCACCAATCCCTCTCGCTCTCAAGATTGTCAATAATGAGCAAATAGGGCACATCACGGAACAACTCCCGCTTCACCCGCTGGAACGCATCAAACTCTTGCTCCTCAAAGCTCCGAATCCTACCCCTCTCCTTCTCAGCCTCAGCGCTGATATCCAGTCCCAAATTCATGGATACATTGAGTATGTTCTGCCTCAAATACCGAGCCTCGCCTCCAATCCACAGTACCATCTTGTACCTCTGTGAGTACCTGTAGGCAAACTCCAATGCAAGTTCAGTCTTGCCAATGCCAGAAGAACCATTGATGCAGATTACGTTGGCACCGCTATAGCCCTTGCTGTTGCACCGAAGCCTTGACCTCCTGTGCCTTGATCTCTGCTTCTGCAGGCTTCTGCTTTTACCAGATGATAACTCAATCACTGGGTCAATCCAAGCCTCCAGTGTGGGCTCCTTGCACTTGCGCATCTCCAAACTGATGTACCTGGCATTAGATTTCCTCGCAGTATCACTATCCTCATCAGCAAATCCATCAGATACACCGCTTGATCTCTCATTTGTACTGGAAGCCCTCGGGCAATCCACTTCTTGGATATCCACGGTCGACCCAAAGAGCATGCCTTCAATTTCGCTCAGCTCCTTCTCCCTTCCCACAAAATGCCGGTTGCGCAGAAAAGGCAGGCCCTCAGAAGCTTCGCTCTCCTTCTCGGCGATATTCTTCCGTCCCAGCTTGGACCGAAGCAGTGTAACTGTCCTCGACACACAGCTTCTTGAATTGCTCTCATTCGCCTCAAGCTTGAATTCATGGCATCGCATCAGCCCTTCAAACGCTTCCTTCCCTTCCTTATCCTCCAATTTACCATCGAAAAGCCCGGCGATCTCTGCTGGCTCAGTGTCAAACAGTATCGGCACCAGGTTCTTCTTCTGAGCAAAGAATCTGATCTCCTCAAGGCTAAACGGATTGAGGAAACTCGACATGGTGACCACCACGACGCCGAACGCGACGGAGCAAATAATCCGGTCGGCAATCTCATGGCTCTGGGAATCCGAGTACTTGGCGCGGTCGGCGACGAACGAGGCGATGCCCTGCAGCTCGAGCTCCGACTTGAGCCACTTGCAGAACCTGGAGAGGCCGCCGTTGCCGTGGTAGCCAATGTACACGTCGCAGCTGCGGAGCTTGGTTCACGTTAGATCAAATTTTTAGTGAATTGTATTCACATTTATGGCTCAAATTAATTTATTATGAAAATACATTTGTAATTAATTTAATGATATTTATTTTTTATGATATCATAAATATTATATTTTTATTTATAATTATCAAATTTAAGATACTAAAATGTGACGCTGTGCTTGAATTGCATTTTTCTGAGACGGATGGAGTATTTGTGACTTTTGATGGATATAATATAGAAATATACTCTCTACGTCTTTGTCGGTACCCATACTATAGGGGTACCCACATTTAACGAAGAATAAAAACTAAAACGACCAAGACACAACAAAGCACAGCCCACTACGCGCGACAGGTCTGCCTCGTACAAGGCCGGCTCGACGGAATGCCTCGACCGCATCCCATCTCCGACTCGTACGAGGCCCCCTCGACGGGAGGCCTCGACCGCGCTCCGACCCGCACGAGGCTCGATCGCCCCCCCGGGAGCGCTCCGACTCGCGTGAGCCCGGGTTGAGGCGCTCGACCCCCTCTGTCTCACCTACCACGGGACAAAAAGTCATGGCATTTAATACAACCACCAACTACCACCTACCGGCATGGCCACAGTCTGGATCGACGTGGGAACAATACCAGTGTCAGTCCTCACTGTTTTACCGCCCATCCCGTGATGGGAGGTGAAAAACGTCACTGTGCCCACCATACCTAACACTATGCATCACTAGCGACCCTCGAGGGAGGATACGACAAGGCCCGTACGCCGTAATTCCTGGGATTCGGACTTATCCATTCGGCCCCGACCCGACCTCGACCCGGCCTCGACCCTCGACACAGCGTAACAGGGAAGGAAGGACGGTATGGCACGGCGCTCCGGGTCATTTCAGCACCCCGTCTCCTACGACATCACGTGCCCAGGGATGGCCTCCCATTTCTACGGCACGTCGCTACAGTCACCACAACAGGAATCGACAAAACATCATTTCAAGGCTCCCCGTCGCCTTGGCCTCCTCTCGTCCTATAAAAAGGGGGAGGCCGGGGCTTCGAAAGCAAGAAAGCAAGCAGGCAAGCAAGAAAGCAAGCAGGCAAGCAACAAGCAAGCAGGCAAGCAAGAAAGCAAGCAGGCAAGCAACAAGCAAGCAGGCAAGCAACAAGCAAGCAGGCAAGCAACGAGCAAGCAGAGACGACAACAGACGAACAACTAGCCATATACAAGACAGAGATCAACATCTCAAGCAATCGTCTTGTACTCTTTCTTTTTCTCCTTTGAGACCTGCGCTCGACACCCTCTCTCGCAAGCTTGTAACCCCTACGCAAGCACCTCGGTGCAAGGAAATACAAACCTCTCTCACCCCCGCTGGACGTAGGGCCTTCTTTTGCCCGAACCAGGATAAACCTCCTTGTGTTCTCCTTGCCTCACCATCCAGGAAAGGGACACGCAGCATTTACTCTTTGGTCTAGGACCCCCTCGGGTCCGAACACCGACAGTTGGCGCGCCAGGTAGGGGATCGCTGCGTGCCAACGTCGCTTTCCCACCTTTTTCCTGGATGGCTGACCCCGAACGCCCTATCCCGTTGGCCACGGTGATCTGGTTCGGGAGTTTGGAGTTCATGTCGCTCGGCTATGGCTACGATATGGTCCTACTCCCGCCAAGGCACCCTACCGACGAGGATTACGAGCTCTCCCAGCCTGGGGGAGCAATCCGCTGATACCGTCGCTCCAGGCGGGCACGAGCCGCCCGACGGCGGCGAGCCCGGCGCAACCATCGTCTCCACCTCGCGGAGGATGATGGGGTTCCCCGTTCCGGCACTCCTCAGCCAGACGCCGGCCCAGATTTCCTCGTGGAAGGTCTGGGCAGGATAAGCCTGGCCGAGGACGACACGCCAACGGAGAACCCCGCCGCTCCTCCGCCCGGTGCGACGTCACTGCCCCGTGCATCCCTTCCGGCGTGGGCAGCAACATCGCCTTCGCCGTTTCCGTTTGGGCTAGTTTCGGCTGCCCAGGTGTATGCTTCTTCCGTAAGCACTTGCTTGAGTACTTATGAGGAACTCCCTGGGCACCATCTACGCTCCACTCTGGACCTCGTCGCGTCTACGCCGGCTTCTGATTATCTGGGCTCTACTGAGGCGCCAGAAACAGAACCCCGTGTGACCGCTTCCCCACGACGCAACCCCAGTGGCGACCCGCAACGGCCATGCATTCCCCCGTCATACTATTATTTCGGCGCCCCTGACTCTGACTCGGCTGATGACACCTACGATCCGACTCGCGAGTGCTTCAACGTCGACGTTGAAAGCGCGTCGGATTCGGAGGAAGAGGAGCTGGCTGGAGGAAGGCACACGCCACTTCATGTCGAGCACCCCGCCGACCGGGACGAGGCTCAACTCCTTGCGGATCAAGGAATGCAGCTCGAGCAAATCCGCGAGTTGCAGGAAAAGCTTGACGAAGAACGGCAAAACCTGTATCTACTTCAGCAAACCCTCGAGCGTGAGCGTGCGGAACGCGCGCCTGGTGGGAGAGCTCGCGAGAGAGCTCGCGACGTCAACCGTCACATCGACGAAGACCGGGCCGTCGACCCCCCGGTTTTCGCTCGAGCCAGCCAGAACGTCGTCGCCGCCGCCATACTCCTCCGCAACATGCCCGAGCCGTCGAACCCCGATGCCCGCCGGGCTCGAGATGAGATCCGAGAACTCCTCGAGACCGCTGCCCTGCAGCAGGCCGAGAGCTCTGCCTCAAGGCGACGCGAGCCCACCTCGGAGCGGCTCGTCGAGCCCTCTCGACAAGAGAGAGAGGCCTCGGTTCATCCTGAACCGGCCCGACGGATCCGGATGGCTCCCGCCCCTGAGCCCGTCACTCACGATCACGGACCTCGAGACACCCGTGGCAACATCGTCGAGCGCCGCACGCGCAAGCACGGTGACGGCGCGGCTCGAGGTTACCATGTGCACAGGGGTGGGCGTTATGACAGCTCGGAAGATCGTAGCCCCTCACCCGAGCCTCCGGGCCCTCGGGTCTTCAGTAAGGCTATCCGTGAAACGATACTCCCGGCACGGTTTCGCCCTCCCACGACTCTCGCCAAGTACAACGGCGAGACCAAACCCGAACTTTGGCTCGCCGATTTCCGCTTGGCGTGTCAGCTGGGCGAGGCCACCAACGACCGGGTCATCATTCGACAGCTCCCCCTGTTCCTCTCCGACACCGCTCGAGCCTGGCTCGAGGATCTCCCGCCTCAACAGATCCACGACTGGGATGACCTCGTGAGGGTGTTCGAGGGAAACTTCAAGGGAACTTACATGCGCCCCGGCAACTCGTGGGACCTCCGGAGTTGCAAGCAGAAACCTGGTGAATCCCTCCGGGATTACATCCGGCGCTTCTCCAGGCAACGTACCGAGCTCCCCAACGTCACCGACTCCGACGAGATCATGGCTTTCCTCTCTGGCACCACTTGCAAGGAGTTGGTCCGAGAGTTAGGCCGTCACACCCCCCTCACCGCCAACGGGCTGATGGACATCGTCACCAACTTTGCCGCCGGCGAGGAGGCAGTTGGTGCCATCTTTGGCGGCGAGCAGGACACGGGGAAGCAGAAGACCGACGATCCCGCGAGCTCCACCCGGGGCTCCAAGAGGAACAACCGCAAGAAGAAGAAAGGCCAGCAGGGCAAGCTCGAGGCCCCGGCCGACGAGCTTGTCGCCGCTACCGAACGCAAGAAGCCTCGAGGCCCCCCCGGCGGGGGCATCTTCGACAAAATGCTTAAAGAGCCATGCCCTTACCACAAGGGACCCATTAACCATAATCTCGAGGATTGTCATATGCTCCGCAGGTACTTCGAGGGCGCCGGCAGCAAGAACACCGACAAGAAGGAAGACCCAAAGGGTGATGACAAGGATGAGGGGTTCCCCGAGATCCACGACTGCTTCATGATCTACGGAGGACCCTCGACCCGCCTCTCAGTGCGTCAGCGCAAGCGAGAGCGGCGAGAGGTCTTCTCCGTACAAATGGCGGTCCCCCGTTTCCTCGACTGGTCTGCGGTGGCCATCACTTTCGACCGTGATGATCATCCTGACTACGTCCCCAATCCGGGGGTCTACCCTCTTGTCGTTGATCCCGTCATCGCCAACACACGCCTCACCAAAGTACTCATGGACGGCGGAAGCAGCCTCAACATCATCTACTCCCAGACCCTCGACCTCCTGGGGGTCGAGAGAGCGCGCCTCCAGCCTAGCGTCGGGGGCTTCCACGGGGTTGTGCCAGGGAAGCGGGCGGAACCCCTCGGACGGGTCGATCTGCCCGTTTGTTTTGGCACACCGGCCAACTTCAGGAAGGAGACCCTCACCTTCGAGGTGGTCGGATTCCGTGGGACATACCACGCCATCCTCGGGCGCCCGTGCTACGCCAAGTTCATGGCTGTGCCGAACTACACCTATCTCAAGCTCAAGATGCCTGGCCCAAACGGCGTCATCACTGTGGGACCCTCGTACGAACACGCCTACGAGTGCGACGTCGAGTGCGTCGAGCACGGCGAGGCTGTGTTGGCGACGGTGGCTCTGGCTGCGGACCTCGACGGTCTCGCCAACGAGATTCCCGACCCAAAACGCCACGCCGGCAGCTTCGAGCCCGCGGAAGACATCAAGCTCGTGCCCCTCGACCCCGCTGATCCCAACGGGAAGGCGCTGAACGTCAGCGCCACCCTCGATCCGAAATAGGAAGCTGTGCTCGTCGACTTTCTCCGCGCAAACGTCGACATCTTTGCGTGGAGTCCCTCGGATATGCCGGGCATACCCAGGGAAGTCGCCGAGCACGCCTTGGAGATCCAGGCCGGATCCAAACCGGTGAAGCAACGCCTGCGCCGCTTCGACGAGGAGAAGCGCAGGGTCATCGGCGAGGAGATTCACAAGCTACTGGAGGCCGGGTTCATCAAGGAAGTTCACCATCCCGAGTGGCTAGCTAATCCTGTATTAGTTAAGAAAAAGAGTGGGAAATGGAGGATGTGTGTAGACTATACTAGTTTGAATAAAGCATGTCCAAAAGTTCCCTTTCCTTTGCCACGCATTGATCAAATCGTTGATTCAACTGCGGGATGTGAAACTCTTTCGTTCTTAGACGCTTACTCCGGTTACCATCAGATAAAAATGAAGGAGTCCGACCAGCTCGCGACTTCATTCATCACCCCGTTCGGCATGTATTGCTATGTTACGATGCCCTTCGGTCTCCGGAACGCAGGGGCAACGTACCAGCGATGCATGCAGCATGTTTTCGGAGAACACATCGGATCAACCGTCGAGGCATACGTCGATGACATCGTAGTCAAGACCAAACAAGCCGACAGTCTGGTCAGCGACCTCGACGTAGCATTTAAATGCCTCCGGGCAAAGAACATCAAGCTTAATCTAGAAAAATGTGTTTTTGGCGTCCCCCGAGGCATGCTTTTAGGATTCATCGTGTCTAAGCGAGGCATCGAGGCCAATCCAGAAAAAATCACTGCGATAACCAAGATGGGCCCCATCCGAGATCTGAAGGGCGTGCAGAGGGTCACGGGCTGCTTGGCGGCGCTCAGCCGTTTCATTTCGCGCCTCGGCGAAAAAGCGCTCCCTCTGTATCGCCTCTTGAAGAAATCGGAGCATTTTTCCTGGACCCTCGAGGCCGAGGAAGCCCTCACAAAACTCAAGGTCACGCTCTCTAACTCACCAATTCTCGTCCCTCCGACCCCAGGAGAGCCGCTCCTACTTTACGTCGCTGCCACGTCACAAGTAGTCAGCGCGGCCCTGGTCGTCGAACGGGCCGAGGAGGGTCATACCTTGCTCGTCCAGAGGCCGGTCTACTTCATTAGCGAGGTGCTCTCGGAAACCAAGGCCCGGTACCCTCAAATCCAGAAACTGCTATACGCTGTCATCTTGACACGGCGCAAGCTCCGACACTACTTCGAGGGCCACCCGGTTACTGTGGTTTCTTCTTTCCCCCTGGGAGAGATAGCCCAGAACCGGGAAGCCTCGGGTAGGATCGCCAAGTGGGCAGTCGAGCTCATGGGCGAGACCCTATCTTATGCGCCGCGCAAAGCTATAAAGTCACAGGTATTGGCAGACTTTCTGGCTGAATGGACCGACACCCAGCTCCCTCCCGCACAGCTCCAGGCCGAACTCTGGACCATGTACTTCGATGGGTCATTGATGAAAACAGGAGCCGGCGCGGGCTTGCTCTTCATCTCACCCCTCGGGGTTCACATGCGCTATGTCGTCCGGCTCCATTTCCCTGCGTCCAACAACGTCGCCGAATACGAGGCACTCGTCACGGGGCTGAGAATCGCCATCGAGCTCGGGGTCCGACACCTTGATGTTCGAGGCGACTCCCAGCTAGTGATCGATCAGGTTATGAAGAGCTCGAGCTGCCGCGACCCCAAAATGGAAGCTTACTGCCAAGAAGTGCGGCGCCTCGAGGACAAGTTTCACGGCCTCGAGCTCAACCACATCGCACGCAGGTATAATGAGGCCGCCGATGAACTCGCGAAAATCGCGTCCAGTCGAACCACGGTCCCACCAGACGTTTTCGCGAGAGATCTCCAACGGCCATCCGTCGACCTAGGGTCGGATAGAGGGGTCGACAGGACGTCACTCGACCCCCCATCTGAGGCAGAAGCCCCCTCGACCGGGGCCGAAGCCATGCAGGTGGAAGGATCGACCCCACCATCTGACCTCGAGCTTGACTGGCGCGCTCCGTACCTCGACTATCTTATCCAAGGGGACCTCCCCTCGAGTAAGACCGAGGCTCGACGGATCGCTCGACGTGCCCAAACCTTTGTGATCGTTGGCGACAGTAGGGAGCTGTACCGCCGCAGCCCTACAGGCATCCTCCAACGCTGCATCACAAACAAGGAAGGCAGGGACCTACTCAGCGACCTGCACTCGGGGGCTTGCGGTCACCACGCTGCGCCTCGAACCCTCGTCGGGAACGCCTTTCGACAAGGATTCTATTGGCCGACCGCGGTCTCCGATGCTGTCAAGCTAGTACGCTCCTGTAAAGGTTGTCAGTACTATGCAAGACAGACTCATCTCCCGGCACATGCCCTGCAAACCATTCCCATCACGTGGCCGTTTGCCGTTTGGGGCCTCGACCTTGTCGGACCTTTAAAGAGGACAACGGGTGGCTTCACCCACTTGCTCGTCGCTATCGACAAATTCTCCAAGTGGATCGAGGCTCGCCCCATCACCAGCATTAGGTCCGAACAAGCTGTGCTTTTCTTCACCGACATCATTCATCGCTTTGGGGTCCCCAACTGCATCATCACGGACAACGGCACCCAGTTCACCGGTAAAAAGTTTCTGGATTTCTGCGACCACCATCACATTCGCGTGCTTTGGTCGGCTGTGGCTCATCCAAAAACAAATGGCCAAGTAGAACGTGCCAATGGCATGCTCCTACAGGGCCTGAAACCCAGAATCTTTGACAAGCTAAGCAAACATGGCAAAAGATGGGCTGCCGAGCTACCCTCGGTCCTGTGGAGCCTAAGGACAACGCCGAGTCGAGCCACGGGGTTCACTCCGTTCTTCTTAGTCTACGGGTCCGAGGCTATGCTCCCAACCGATATCGAATACGGGTCCCCAAGACTAAAGGCTTACAACGAAAGAAACAATGATGCTACAAGACAGGACGCCCTCGACCAGCTCGAGGAAGCCCGAGATGTGGCTCTGTTGCATTCTGCCAGGTACCAGCAGGGTCTCCGACGCTACCACGACAGACACGTCCGCAAGCGAGACCTCAACGTCGGCGACTTGGTGCTACGGCGGAACCAGAACACCAAGGGGCGCCACAAGCTCACGCCACCATGGGAAGGACCATACATCATCGCAGAAGTACTAAAACCGGGCACCTACAAGCTATCCAACGAGAAGGGCGAAATCTTCACCAACGCTTGGAACATTGAACAGCTACGTCGCTTTTTTCCTTAATAAGCCTCGAGGCTCTGTAATTTCTTTTCGTCAATAAAGAATACAGCGATGTTCAAATTTTTCGTCTCACAAAGAGGAAGGATCGACTCTGCACTCTCAGAATCGACCCTCCCTCGGGGGCTACAAGGGGGGAACCCCCCAGTCCCTGGAAATCTTTTTGCTCTTTTTTAATTTTAAGAACCGCTTCTTAGATCGACAGCGCTACAAGAGCACCCTAAGGTTCGAAAGGGCTCTCGAGCCTGGAGTATCACCTACGCCTCTGAGGCTACGGTACCTCCACTCGCCCCTCATGCCTTCTAGAGGTGCAACTTCACGCTAAGATGACCTAAAAAATGGCTCTTAAACTTTGAAAAAGAGTACACCCCCTTGTCGTTTAGATCAGGATCTTACACGATCTACAAGGCCGCAACGGCACCCTGAAGCTCGAGGGCAGTTGAGCCGTGAGATCACTTACGCCTCCGAGGCTACGGTACCTCCACTCGCTCCCTTACGCCAAAGGATGCAACTGCGTGCTAGCTAAATCGTGCAAGAACGTGATCCAAACGATAAAGGGAAGAAAAGCTTGAATAAAACTAAAACAACCGCGAACCGGTTTATGTTTCGAGTTCTTACGGCCTCCGAGGCCACCACGACCAAAATTCAAAGTAACTAACTTATTACATGGGCCCTTGCGCCCAGATTTGGCTCACAGGCCTTCGTCGTCAGCAGGCGGAACTACCTCGGGTTCAAAGAGCGAGGCCAGACGGCTCCCAGGCCCCTCCGCGGCTTCGATCAGCTCTAGGCAGGCGTCTTCATTCTCCGCGTCCGTCCGCTCCGGGTCTGTGATGAAGCCGTCGGCAACAAGCTCCATGTCGAATACAAACCCCGAGCGGACGACGGCCAGCGCCCTCTTCACGCCGTGGTGGAGGCTGTCCCGTATCTTCTCCCGAGCAAGGTGACCTAGCGCCGCCATCCGACGGATGAAGGAGTTCCCTGGAGCGTCTTCTCCGATGTCGGCGTCAGGCTCGACCCCCAGACCGTCGCACACCGTGGTGATTGCACCCTCGAGCAACTGGGTCCTCTGGGTCTCGGCTTCGAGGAGGCTCTGCAGGGAGTTGGCGGTCGAGTGGGCCTCCCGGTTCTCACTCTCCAGCTCTGGAATGCGACAAGCCAAAATTAGCACCCGATACGAGGCCTCGACGGCATAACTACAACAAAGTCATATTTACCTTCGACGTGGGTCTTCAAACCCGTGACCTCGTCGCGGAGCCCCCCGCATGTCCGCTCGAGCCCCAGGAGGGCCCTGTCCTTCTCACGGATGGACGCTTTCAGGGCCTCGATCTCCTGGCGGGCGGTTTCGAGCGCCGTGTCCTTCTCTTGAACGGCCCCGTTCAGCACCGAGACCTCGCCCTTCAGCGCGCCAAGCTGGGCCGTTACCTGCCCGATTTGGACGTTGAGGAGGTCGCGTTGACGGCCAACCTGGGAGACGTCCTCCTCGAGCTCCTTGACCCGCGCCGACAGGGGCTCGAGGTCCCTGCGAGCCTGGGCAGCCTCTTCCCGGGCCTTGTCCGCCTCGGTGCGCATCGAGGCTTCGGCCGCCCAAGCCTGCACCGCCTCCTCCTTCACCGTCAAGAAGGCGGTGCGCAGCTCCGCCATCTCAGCGCTCCGATCGGCGAGCTTCTTCTGGGTCTCCTCGACCAGGGCCCGTTGCCGGGACAGCGACGCCCACACGCCACTCTCACCTCGGATGAAGAGTGACTTGCGGCGGGAGGTCTCCTTCAGTTCCTAACTCAAAGAAAACCGAAAAAGATAATGAAACTGAAGAAAAAAGACACTAAGAGCCACGAAATAAGCTGACAGATTAATCGTACCTCGGTGGCATCCCGCATGCCCCGCGAAACGGCCTCGGACGCCACGCGGAGCAGTCGATCGAGATGTTGGCAGACGCCCTCGAGGTACTGCCAGCGATGCACCTCATCTCTGTCATTCAGAGTGAGGATGGGCTCGGCGTCGAGGTTCGCGGCGTCCCTAAACTGAAGGGGCGGCCCTCCCCACCTCGGGATCTCCTCCTCGGCCCGCGCTATCGCCAGCGCGGCGAAGTCAGGCCACGACGATGACGACGCGGCCGGGGCACCTCCCGGCCCGGTCGAAGGGCCGGCCTCGTTGCCCTCGCCCGCAGCTCCCGCGACCCCGGCGGAGGTCGAGGCGTCGGCTCGACCCGTGGCCTCGCCCCCGTCGACCCCCATTATCTATTTTCCTCTGTCTAGGGGGGCGACGTCGAGGGCAATGACCACGGGCACCCGCCCCTCGGCGGTAACCGGCCCCTCGGCAACCGGTGCCCCTGAAGCTGGCGCCTCCGCCATCGACGCTTCTGGGGCTGGTACCTCGCCCGTTGCCGGCTCGGGAACCGGCGCTCCGACTACCGGTGCCCCCGCAGCCGGCACCTCAACCTCCGGCGCCACTTCTTCCGGGGCTCCGGTAGAGGGCTCGACGACCTCACCCTCCGCCGCGCCCACCGGCCGCGCCGGCAGGCCTTGCTGTGGCGGCGGCCCCCTCGCCGGCGCCACCTCCTGCTCCGGTGCCGGTGCAGCTCCCTCCGCGGTCGCATCAGCCCCCGCCCTTTCCACGGCCGCCTCAACGGTGGCCTCGGCCGAGGGCAGCGCCCTAGGCTCCGCCTCGACCGGGCCGGGCGCCACTACCCTCACCGGGTCCGACCCCGCCGCGGCAGGGTCGGGGCCGGCGACCGTCGAAGCGCTTGCAGCCTCCTGCTGTCGACGACGCTCCTTCGCGGCCTCGACCTCGCGGACCCAGGCCGCGTCCTGCTCCGCCGACCGGTTGAGGACGACGGCACTGGCCCGAAGGGACTTCACGGGGGTGGGCCCCATGTGCTCCGCCTTCCGCTTCAGCCTGTAAAATAAAAGATAAAGTCGGTCGACGAATTCGAAAAAGAAGACAAGTCCCCTTAAGCTCGAAAACTCACCCAGAGATCGGCACCAGGGGCCTCGACCCCGCGCGATCCGAGCCGCTCGAGGCAGCAGGCGGTGGCCTCGCGGCAGCCCCACCCGCGGACCGGGTGCTCCGTGGGGCTCTCGCTGGCGCGCCACTGCGCGCCCTCTGCGCCTCCGAGGCCAGCTGGCCTCGGGTCTTCACGCCCGACGGTGGCACCACCGACGACGATGTCGGCGCCACCGCCCCCGTCCCCGTCCGAGCTTGCGGGGCCTGGGCTGGGGCAGGCGCCCCCGTCGACCCCTCTTGCTGGGTCCGGGGCAAGGCAGCCCCTCCCGTCGAGGGGCCCGCCTCCTTCTTCTCTTCTTCCTTCTCCTTCCTCTTCTTCTCCTCTTCCTCGTCGTCCTCCTCGACCTCCTCGACCACGATGACCGAGGAGGATGACCCCGCGATGGGCTCCAGCAGGGGGCGGATATCGGGGAGACTCCCCAGCCCGGTCGCAGCCTCGTACCGCGACCAGGCGTCGTCGTCCTCGCCGCTGCTGTCGTCGTCCTCCCCCGACATGGTCTCGGAGGGCGACGGCTCCAAAGGAAGCCCGTCGAGGGCCTGCTGGCGCCGGCGTTTCTTCCGCGCCTCCCCCTCCTTGGCCTTGCGGGCCGCCCGCTTCTTGGTCGACTCCTTGACCGCCTTCTGCTTCGAGGCATGCTGCCGTCGAGCATCCCGGGCAGGCTGGTCCTCCGGAACCGGCGGTCGCGTCTCCCGCAACGCCGACAAGTCCTGCATACCGATGTCGACCGGGTTAAGGGGATCCAAGAAACGAACAAAACCTAAACAAGCATACCAATTTAAAAAGCTTACCACGGGCTCGAACCCCTCAGTGGGCCTCATGGGGAGCCGGTCAGCTTCCTCCGCCTTGAAGGTCCCGACCATCCGGCGGGCTCGACGCAGCCCCTCCTCGAGGGTGAGGGCCTCGTGAGACATCCGGCTCCCCTCCAGAGGCGCCTCCGGGGTCATCTGGTCGAGGCGCAGGCGACGCCGGCACAACGGCATCACCCTGCGGCGATGGAACGCCGTCGCTACCGCCGCCGCCGTCAAGCCTCGAGCGCGAAGTTGCTGCAGCGCCGCCAGCAACGGATCCAGACGCGGCTTCTCGGCGTCCGGCACCCCATAGGTCCAGCGGTCCTCCCGGGCGGTCAGCACGCGGCCGGTGTACCCCGGCAGCTGGTTGTCGTCGTTGCGGAGGTAGAACCAGCCGTCGTGCCACCCGCTGTTCGAGGAGATGAGGCGAGCCGGGATGTACTGCTCCGCCCGGCTCGACCTCAACTGCAGGACGCAGCTCCCTACCCGCACAGCGTAGAGGACTCCCTTCTCCCCCGCTCTCTTCGCGAAAAGTTCGCCCTTGAAGAGGTGGAGCCACAGGTTCCACTGTGGTTCCACCCCGAGGTACCCCTCGCAGACCGCCGCGAAGATGGCGGCCTGCGCAATGGCGTTGGGGGCGAGGTGGTGGAGCTCCACCCGGTAGTAGTGGAGAAGCGCCCGCATGAAGACCGACGAAGGGATGCCGAAACCCCGCTCGTGGAAGCATACGAAGCTCACCACGTAGCCCTCCGGGGGCGCCGGCTCCCGGTGGGCCGGCGGCGGCGCTATCCACTCCGGCCGTGACCGGTTCGTCCTCGGCCGCAGCAACCCATCTTCAACTAGCTCCTCCAGCTTCCTCTCCGTCACCGAGGAAGTGGCCCAGTCTTCGGCGGGGAGGATTTGGCTCTTTCCGGCCATCGGTGTTGACGGGAGGAAGATGAGCGAAGAAGGAGGTGGCGGCGGCAGCGATGTGGGCGGAAGGCGCAAGATTGCTAGGGTTTCCTGAGGCAAAGGATGGCAAGAGCGCAAAGAATCGGAGGGGAACACGGACCCCCGGGTCTCGTTTTTATAGACCGGGAAGAAGTCCAACGGCCGCGCGAAAAGGTAGGAACAGTTTCCCGCAATAAATGCGCTCACCTAACCGTCCCCCACGTCTTACAGGAACCAGGCACGTGGCCGTCCCCCACGCTGTAACCGAACGCCACGTCGCCCACTACCGCGCCGATCTCGCCCTAAAAAGGCGCGCCTGGCTAACGGGCGGGGCGAGATCCACGGACGGATATTCCAAGATTCCGATAACGGGCTCCGAGCCCGCTTTAAGTCTCGAGGGAACGAAAGCTGGCCCTCGACCGGGTTCGACAGCTGCCCTCGAGCAACAGAGCAAGGGACGACCAGGGATGCGCCCGTACATGGCCAGGGCTCGAGCCACGCTCTCGAGGCATCCCAAGACGTATTCGAGGCCAAAGGACGAGGTCGAAGCAGGAATCCCCTCGGGGGAGGCATCGAGCCCTCGGATCCTGTCGCAGGGAACCGACATCCGCACGACCACTCCTTGGCATCTTTGAAGAGTGCCTCCGGGCCACAAGCCGACTCCTAACGACTGGAGCACGGACTCTCACTCGAATCTCCCCGCTAGCAGCTCGCCGGAGATCGCCGGACTCGCCCAAACGGGGTAGTACGACGTTCCCCACCCCTCCTCCTCCTTTCCGAAGGAAGAGCGCGAGGGACGGACAACGAAAGACGGCAGGGACTCTGATCGACCTCGTGCGCGCGAGGCTCGGGGGCTCGGCCGCACCAGCTACTCCCTAATAAAACGCAAACAAGACCTCGGAGGAGAATTTCTCAATACTCCACCGAGGCCTCGGGGGCTACACCCGGCGGGTGCGCTCGCGCGCCCCCACCGGAGAAGTCCTAAGAACGCTCAGACGCCCCTACTAAAAAAAGCAAACGGCGCTAAGACTCCAGTTCATCGGTAAAAAGCCTCTAGGAGAGTGAACATACACTCACCTAAAGGCTCGGGGGCTACTGTCGGTACCCATACTATAGGGGTACCCACATTTAACGAAGAATAAAAACTAAAACGACCAAGACACAACAAAGCACAGCCCACTACGCGCGACAGGTCTGCCTCGTACAAGGCCGGCTCGACGGAATGCCTCGACCGCATCCCATCTCCGACTCGTACGAGGCCCCCTCGACGGGAGGCCTCGACCGCGCTCCGACCCGCACGAGGCTCGATCGCCCCCCCGGGAGCGCTCCGACTCGCGTGAGCCCGGGTCGAGGCGCTCGACCCCCTCTGTCTCACCTACCACGGGACAAAAAGTCATGGCATTTAATACAACCACCAACTACCACCTACCGGCATGGCCACAGTCTGGGTCGACGTGGGAACAATACCAGTGTCAGTCCTCACTGTTTTACCGCCCATCCCGTGATGGGAGGTGAAAAACGTCACTGTGCCCACCATACCTAACACTATGCATCACTAGCGACCCTCGAGGGAGGATACGACAAGGCCCGTACGCCGTAATTCCTGGGATTCGGACTTATCCATTCGGCCCCGACCCGACCTCGACCCGGCCTCGACCCTCGACACAGCGTAACAGGGAAGGAAGGACGGTATGGCACGGCGCTCCGGGTCATTTCAGCACCCCGTCTCCTACGACATCACGTGCCCAGGGATGGCCTCCCATTTCTACGGCACGTCGCTACAGTCACCACAACAGGAATCGACAAAACATCATTTCAAGGCTCCCCGTCGCCTTGGCCTCCTCTCGTCCTATAAAAAGGGGGAGGCCGGGGCTTCGAAAGCAAGAAAGCAAGCAGGCAAGCAACAAGCAAGCAGGCAAGCAAGAAAGCAAGCAGGCAAGCAACAAGCAAGCAGGCAAGCAACAAGCAAGCAGGCAAGCAACGAGCAAGCAGAGACGACAACAGACGAACAACTAGCCATATACAAGACAGAGATCAACATCTCAAGCAATCGTCTTGTACTCTTTCTTTTTCTCCTTTGAGACCTGCGCTCGACACCCTCTCTCGCAAGCTTGTAACCCCTACGCAAGCACCTCGGTGCAAGGAAATACAAACCTCTCTCACCCCCGCTGGACGTAGGGCCTTCTTTTGCCCGAACCAGGATAAACCTCCTTGTGTTCTCCTTGCCTCACCATCCAGGAAAGGGACACGCAGCATTTACTCGTTGGTCTAGGACCCCCTCGGGTCCGAACACCGACAGTCTTAAAACCTTTGCAAATCTTGCTTTGTGAGAATAAAAAAACAATGTTTAACTAAATTTATATAAAATATATTAACATTTGCATCTCCCAATATATTTATTATAAAAACATATTCTACTGTTAATTTGATGATACTTAAATATTAGTATATTTTTAATATAAGTAGTTAAACTTGAAAAATATACTCCATAAAAGGCGAGATATATGATTATCATGGAACATGAGGCTCTCATAACGAATATTTTTATATAAATTTAGTTTAATATTTGTATTTTTATATATTTAATTAAATTTAAAAAAATGAGTTCATACGAATAACTCTGGCTTTACGGTTCTAGCCGGCTAAACTCTGCTATAACAAACAGCTAATTACTATAAGATTCTTTTCTCTGTTCAAAAATAGTATTATGAGATAAAAGGCACTTGTAGCTCGGGTCTTTTTTCTCTATATAGGCTCTTGCATATAAAAACCTACTCCACTGTTCTAAATTATAAGTCGTTTTGACTTTTCTGACACATTGAATTTGCTATGTATCTAGACCAATGTCATGTCTAGATACATACTCCCTCTGTCCCTTATTTATTATCGTTGTGGCATTGAAGCTGATATATGCAAGATGCTTCGGACCTGGCCCTGTATCCGTCTAGGTGCAAGTAGGAGACGATGAATGCAGACTATGTACGGCCATGCCAAAACGACGCACAAAACGGGACAGAGGGAGTAGCAAATTCGATGCAATACGCAAACCGGATGTAACGGTCGGAGCACTCTCCTGTTGTCGATGCTTTTGGTGTGCAACACTCAAACGCCTCTTTGGCCGTGTTTAGATCTCCAATTTGGGAGGCCGAATCTGCACAGTGCGCATTAAATGCGCACTGTAGCAATTTGTTTGTATTTGGTAAAAATTGTCCAAACTTTGACTAATTAGGCTCAAAATGTTCGTCTCGCAAAGTACAATAAAACTGTGCAATTAGTTTTTAATTTTATCTACATTTAGTACTCAATGCATGTGCCGGCATTTTGATGTGATGGGAATCTTCTTTTTGCATAGTGGAATTTAGGGATGAAATTTGGGATCTAAACAAGGCCTTTAAAAGAATCCATATATTTCAGTGTTGGCTAGTTGTGGCATTTTGGTTCTTGCATTTGCCTTTTCACTCTGCCCAAATGTTTTTTCGTTTCTGAGGTTCCGCACGTGTCCTGTAGCTCTGCACGGTGTAGGACGTCCACAATTGCATATATAGTATAATCGTTACATATATGTAAACTTTTTGGTATTCAAATTTACGTCCGGCATGATTATTAACTAACCTATAAATTGTTTCCGTGTACAAACTAGTACCACCAATAAGAACACCCAACAACTGACAAGGAGTAGATACAATCAAGGACAGGGGACATGTTTCTGTACGTCTTACATTATAAATTAACCATTAAATCTAGTAAAGCAAGGCCTTGTTTAGATGCTAATTTTTTTCCCAAATTCTACTATGCAAAAAGAAGATTCTCCGTCACATTAAAATGTCAGCACATGCATGGAGTACTAAATGTAGATAAAATCAAAAACTAATTGCACAGTTTTGTTGTACTTTGCGAAACAAACGTTTTGAGCCTAATTAGTCAATGTTTAGACAATTTTTACCAAATAAAAAAATAAAATGCTACAGTGCGCTACATTAACGCACAGTAATTTGGCCGGCCCCAATTTGGGCCAGCTAAACAAGGCCCAATTTGAAATTACGGTTAGAACATCCTGTTTCGAGCACTGTAGTACCATAAAAGCTTTTCTGTGCAAATACTGTTATTTCAAAGGAAAAGGCAAAAGGCAATGTGTTTATTGAAAAAGTAATTACTGCCTAACGGAAAGTGTATTTACTGGTTGGGCTTCACTGAAGTGTATTTACTTTTTATACACTATTATCAAAAACCTGTTTAACCCATTTTCATGAACATGATGCTATACTAATAGTCTCCCCCCTGTTCTAGCTCTTCACTTTGACTTTGGCCTGTAAACCAAACTTTAACTTCGATAAAGTTTTCAGATAAATGCAGCAACGTCTAGGTATCAAACTAGTGTCCGTAACATACATACGAGTATCTGAAGATGTAAATGTTTCTTTTTTTTCTAAAAAAAACTTGATCAGGTTTCTGAAACTACAAGGCGTCATGCTCTTCGTTTAAAAGGGGTATAGACGTAGTATAGTACTAGTCTAGTATCTTGTGTGGTCATCCCTTCTCTTGCTCCTGTATTTGATAAATAACAGAGGCAGAACAGTGTGGGAGCACACCATGTGTACATGGTCATGGGGTGATTTTCAGTGCTGCTGTCTGCTGCTTCAGTGAGTGGCTCTTTGAGGCATCACTGCTAGTAAAAGGGTTTTCTTGGATTCTGATTGTATAATCCTTCTGAAAGTGAACCTAATGAAACTACCGATCAATGGTTTGAAAAAAATTAATATTTTCGTACTCTAAATAAAGGAGTTGTAGTAAGGAACTAATCAATCACGCCAATTTTGTTTTGGAAAGAATTGAACCCGCATGCATGCATCCAAATTCAATCCCTTCAATTTTAAAAAATGGAAACTAATCAGTCAATTACTTGCCAATTACACCAGTTGATTTTGTGGTCCAACAAAAACAAAAGTCCCATCTGATCGCTGATCAATTGTTCCATTCTCTTAGGCCGTTCTCAATGGTTCCCAAATAGCTAGGCTAGAAAGAATTCTATCGGCTATCAAGGAAAGAGATTAAATAGCTAGCGACTCTCAAATAGCAGTCTAGCACGATCTCCCATAAACAACTCACATAGTAACTCTCAACTACAGTATTCTTTATTTATTATTTCGAGTCTCATCTAACTGGCTATTTGCAATGCCCTTAATAACGGTCAACATCTCTACTGATTGGACCGGCCATTTGTGTTTTGATTTTTTTTTCTGTGTCACACTGTTAAGGTCTTGTTCAACCATATTTTTCAAGCAACTGCGATTCTGATGCATCACTTCTTTGTTCTTACGTTCAAGGATACATAAAATACTCCCTTCGACCAAAACTAATTGCCATATTTGATTTTGAACGGTCCCTGATGTGTATCCTTGACCACTGCTTTCTCTAGGATAAAAATTTGAAATATATAAAATTTACGAGACTTTGTGAAAAATAATAATTTTTATTACAAATTGTGGTTGACATCTCTAGTAGTAGCTTGCTTTCTGGATTTGATAACAGAGGGAGGCAGGCAGGCAGCACCGTGTGGGAGCCACAGCACACCATCTGCATGTGTGTACGTACAAGGGCATCAGGCCATGCTGCGGATATCCTATCGCAGAGGAGCGTACGGAGCGCCTGTTTAGTTACCAAATTTCACCCCAAATTCTACGGTCCTGTTTAGATACCAAATTTTCTTTTAAATTTTACTATATAAAAAGAAGATTTTCCGTCACATCAAAATGCCGACACATGTATGGAGTACTAAATATAGATAAAATTAAAAACTAATTGCACAGTTTAGTTGTACTTTGCGAGACAAATCTTTTGAGCCTAATTAGTCAATATTTTGATAAAAATTCACAAATACAAACGAAATGCTACAGTGCACAATTTTGCACTATGCAGATTTTGCCTGTGCCAATTTGGCGCAACTAAACACGGCCTACTACGCAAAAAGAAGATTCTCCGTCACATCAAAATACCGGCACATGCATGGAGTACTAAATATAGATGAAATAAAAAACTAATTGCACAGTTTTGTTGTACTTTACGAGACGAACATTTTGAGCCTAATTAATCAATATTTGGACAAAAATTTACAAATACAAACGAAATGCTACAGTGTAGAATCTTGCACTATGCAAAATCAGCCCCTCCCAAGTCAGCCGATCTAAACACGGCCGGAATCTAGCAGACGGGCCAATTATTTCTTCAGTCCAAGAGAGTAGGCACTGAATGAGGTAGCCGTTGTTGATCTGTGCTCCCTCCGTCCGTCCGTCAAATAATGCAACTTTAAGTTGAGATTGAATAATGCAACTTATAATAAGTTGATGTACAATTAGTAAGCGATAAAAACCGCAAAGTAAAATACACGTGGAAGGCGATGTCATCCAGATGCCATACTTTTATTTTATTTTTCATTTCTGAGTCACTAAACTTGTCTGGACGGTAGTTCAAATGGGTTTCGACCCGCTCTATGTGCTAACACGGCAATCCTAATCCAGCATTGATGTGGATCTGATATGTGGGCTCCAGTATCTAAACTTGAGAAAGAAGTACTAAAGTTGCATAGCGGAAGAAGTACTATCAAAAACAAAAACATAAATATGTGATCAAATAATACTCTCAGTTCAAAATTATAAGTTACTTTGATTTTTTTAGCACATAAAATTTATTAATGCATCTAGGCATACGTGATATTTAGATATATAACAAAATAAATATATCAGAAAAATCAAAACAACTTCCTATGTAAAAAAAAATCAAAGCGAAGCAGCAGCCAGAAGCTTTGCAAGTGGCCCGTGGCCGTCCATGAAAGGTCCAATCGGTCTATCGCTAGCAGGTGCCGCCGCCCTTGCTAAAGCTAACGGAAAGCAGCGGTACAGCTGCGCATTTGCAACTGTACTCGATCGGACTGTCCGAGTAGTAGGCCGGATGACCGGACCCGCTTCCAACTTCCAAGTTCCAACTCCTGTTCGCTTTCGGGGTACTCTACTCCCTCCATCATCAGATCAGGATCCACGACAGGACGGGGGAGATCCAGCGGCGGCCGGCGGCATCGCAGCCCCAGCCAGGCAGCTGCTGCCGACGTGCCAACTGCCAACCAGAGACAAGACGAGGGCGTGGACTTTTTCAGGTGCCCGGCCGGTGACTCCGGAGGCTGGAAGCTGTATACGCAATACGCCTGTAGCCCAGTACCTGGACGAGATGGCTGGAGCTGGAGAACGTTGTCTATAGCCACCGTAAGATTAAACATTAGGATTTTGGTCATGCCTGCTATTGAGAACGACCCGAATAAGGGGAAGAAACTGATCCTAACGATAAATCTATACCTAATAATAAATAAATATATAAAGAGATAGAATTTCCGCCAATATTTTTTTTCACCTACATGTAAGATGTAAGACTCCTCTTAAACTAAAATTACATGTAAGATGTAAGACTCCTTATAAACCAAGATTCAATCTCAAATACGTTTATTTTAAGAACATGAATCAAGTACGACCTCTACGTTGATCTGCACCATTATTTTTCTTGACTCAAAAGACCGGACTTGACTTGTTAATTAGCTGAGATATTTCCTGGCCGCACGTGTATGTACGCGATTGCTCCATCTAGAACTGAACCTACCTGGGACTTCTCCCATGCAGTCCATGACATGTGAACCTTGCTATATGAGATTCCATTGCATTACGTGAACCATCAAAAATACATACATGTACTTGGTTCCTTGCAGCCAATAAACGTATGCTCCCCGGTGGTCAACATACGTATCTGCTTGCCGTATTATACACCAAAGGTCAGGCCTTCTAGAACGTTTTGGACTACTCGGTGAGCCATGCCATGCCACACGTGCATTTGGTCAAGGTTCCAGAAAGTTCTAGACCCGCTGCGCCAGTGTCTCCAGACTCAACTGGCGTATAATCCTACAAAAATACATGACATGGACCGTATAAACTCTACAGCCAGTTCCGGACGTATACGGGCGCACACACGCATTAGGACTGCATCTCTTAGCTTCTCCTATTTCCATGTTGCGAGCATCCCTACATGCATACATGGGCCTGTAGCACATAGACGCTCACCCAATTGTTATTACCAGAGTCGGAGCCGGAGCACTGAAGCCTCATTTCGTGGCTCCGCGTGCTGTACCATAAAACGGCTCTTCTTCACCTGTTTTTGGCCAGAAGGGCTCCTCCTCTCAGCAACGTTTAGTATGGCTCCACTGCCGGAGCCAGAGCCAGAGCCGTGCAGGAGCCGCACAAAACAGGCCCTTAGATTCATTACATAATACACTTAGGGCATAAGCATTTTCTCCTCCTATAGTCTCGGCCAAACACAAATTTCAATTTGTAATGCGGATTCTTCTCCCACATGTTTCTGCAACACATATACAACTAGAAGAACGCCCCGCGCGTTTCTGCGGGAATCACCGTTAAAATTATACTACTTATATTTACTAATAAAATATGATTTAATAAATACCATAATATATGTTAGTGGATGATTTTTAACATTCTGATATGGACAACTAAATATATGTTAGTAAACGATGTTGTTCGCTAATGTGAGTAGCTTGAATGAAGACATAATGACATGTATTAGTTGGATGTGTTAGTGGATGCTGGTGTGGACACTTTGCAAGGAGAGATAGTTGCATGTGATAGAGGGATGTTCTGGTGGATGCTGATGTGGACACTTTGTATGGCAAGATAAATTGTTAGTGGGGTTTGAAAATATAAGATACTAGAAGCATACCCCGCGCGTTGCTGTGGGAATTGCGGATTAGTGGATTACGTGGTATGATATGTGCACAACAAAATACTTATGTATCTTGCTGACGTGGACACTATAGTGCATGTGTTAGTGGATTTAATTGTATGTGATAGTGCATTGCCTAGTTGAACAACTTGCATGTTTTGCTTAGTCTTGCATATTTCGCTTAGTGAATTTTAATTGTATGTGATAGTGCATTGCCTAGTTAGATAGTTGCATGTTAAGATAAATAGCTAGTAGAGTTTTGTTTTATAAGAGTATAAGATAAGATATAGATATAGATATGTTTTGTTTTGTTTCGTGCTTGGTATAGCTAAAGTAGAACAAAATTAACAACCAATTGGAGCATCGAGTCAATAAAATCTAACACACATGCTTTCCACTTGACTTGAGACTCATGTAATAACCCCGATTCGCTATACAAACGAATATTGCCTACACCTTAGTTAAAAGTATTTTTGTCTGCAAACGAATATTGCCTACATCTCAGCTAAAAGTATTTTTTTTTCTGCAATGTACAATGCACGTCGAGACTTGAATTTAGTGGAGTAAAAATAGATGTTTATATACAACAAAAAAAAAGGAGTTGGCAAGAGGAAGGCCGTCGTCAAATTCCGTGAGAGTTTATATTGTGGGGGCTGCGTCAGGGCAAGTTTTCTTCTCGCCTCAACTTTCGGTTGACACCATCCATATAGCGTCCTCCCTAGCCACTCCAAACCCTTGCCTACATCTCAGTTAAAAGTTTTTTTTCTGCAATGTACAATGCACGTCGAGACTTGAATTTAGTGGAGTAAAAATCGATGTATATACAACAACAACAAAAAAAGAATTGGCAAGAGGGGGCCGTCGTCAAATTCTGAGAGAGTTTATATTGTGGGGCTGCGTCAGGACAAGTTTTCTTCTTGCCTTTCTTGCCTCAACTTTGACACCATCCCTGTAGCGGCCTGCCTAGCCAATCCAAACCTTTGCCCACATCTCAGTTAAAAGTTTTTTTTTTCTCCAATGTACAATGCACGTCGAGACTTGAATTTAATGACTCCTGACTACGCTGACAACGCCGCCACCTCTACTGACCCGCTCGCGCTAGCGCTGTGTGATGGTGCGGGGCCTCCCATATGGGTCGACCCGATGCTTGATGAGCTCGCTGCCTCCCTCGTCGCGAGTTGATCAACGTGTGCTCCAGTGCTGCGCCCGTCTAACGTCGTACCTGCCGTGCAGCAGACTGACACCGACGAGCGGCCCAACCTCGACTTGTACGCTTTTGAAGGTAATGGGCGCTCTGCTCATAGCCTGTCACTCGACACCACGCCCGCAGTGGCGACCGTGGACACGCCGGCGAACACGCTACCTGTTGACTGCGACGACAGGGGCGACGTGGACCCTCTGGTGGTTGATGGGGCCCCCGATGACGCCGTTCCCACACCGCCGCCTGAAGTGGACCCTGGGATGCTCTTCGTCAACTCCCTACGGCTGCCATTGCCAGAGGCCCTAGTGCGCACCCCCCGCGCTCCCGCGGCGCACGTCGTGAACCGGCCAGCTTGGTCCCCAGGCGCAGTGACCGGCTGGCGGCCAAATCAGCGTTCCGCGATCCCAATCCGGAAAAGCAAGCAAAGCGCGCCCTCATCAACAAATGGGAATGCAGGCCTGATGACGCACCCATCGTTGCCACTGATGACCGGATCGCCGTGCTCTTCCACGAGACGTTCAAGGAACCGGTCGACTCCCCCACTCGCGAGGCGTTGCGCGAGCTGATGTTCCCCTCGCCCTGCGAGAGGTCGAACTGGCGCTGCTCACAGCCCTAGTCGACTAGCCACGACGGTGCTCACATTGTCGCAAAATTAGTGCTTAGTTAGTACAACTTTCGTACCCCACCGCTTGCAGTTGCAGTGATTCATGTTGTGTGCTACTCCGTGAGGTGGATCGGCGCTTCGCCGTGACCGCTCCTGGAGCATGTAAACTTTTCAACTTCCACTTAGTGCAACACGTGCCAATGCGCGTTTTCGAAAAAAAGACTTGAATTTAGTGGAGTAAAAATCGATGTATATACAACAACAAAAAAGAAGTTAAAAGTTTTTTTTCTGCAATGTACAATGCACGTCGAGACTTGAATTTAGTGGAGTAAAAATCGATGTATATACAACAAAAAAAAGAGCAAGAGGGAGCCGTCGTCAAATTCCGATTGAGTATATATTGTGGGGCTGCGTCAGGGCAAGTTTTCTTCTTGCCTCAACTTTCTGTTGACACCATCCATATAGTGTCCTGCCTAGCCAATCCAAACCCTTGAGTTTATATTGTGGGGCTGCGTCAGGGCAAGTTTTCTTCTTGCCTCAACTTTCTGTTGACACCATCCATATAGTGTCCTGCCTAGCCAATCCAAACCCTCGGACTAAAAACGTTCCCAGACTTGTCAAGACGTGGGTAACAACCGAGGAGCTCATCGGACATCGGAAGGCCCAAACTTGCCAACTCCTGCCCCCCCGGAGCTGGGCTTACAAGCCTGCGCTACCCGGCCTGGCGAGAAGAGGTTTAACACGCTTCATTTTATGCCAGTTTGGCGTCGTTAAATACTCCTTCCGGTACTAAAAAAAACTTTTAACGCGTGTCACTTTTTTTTTGCGCGTAACCTTTGCCGGACTCGTTCGTTGCATCAATCAAAACGGGCCTCGGATGGGCTTCAAGTGGATCGATGGGCTGTATCAGACGAACAGGATATATTCCCCAGGTAGAGTTCGTCCATGAACGAGGCAGTTCCAATGTGGATGCGCATAGACTAGTCAGGAGCTCTGTGTCTTTGTCTCTTGGCAGACATGTCTGGTTTTTATCGTCACTTAATGGTGTTTGTAATTCAATGATATAAGCTAATAAAGGGCGATGTTTTCCTCAAAAAAAAAATGTAGCTGATTCCCTAAAAAAGAGAGCATGTGTGTGGGTACACAGCTACTGTGCCATTGTACGAACTTTTCTTTCCCTGAAACACAGATTAAGACGGCCAGATTACACGTGCTCGACAAAGTCTCAGCAAAGTCACGTACGTGCACCACTATTACAGAAATCTTTTTTTTTCTTTTTTTGCAGATACTACTCACGTTTCTAACAGAGTCGGATTACGTAACAAATCATCTGCATCGATTTACTTCTATAGTATAGTTGGCTATTAGGATTATCAGTAATATGATCTATTTTTTCTCTTACAAAGGTTTTTAGAACTCATACATCTACTCCCTCGGTCAAATATAAGGTTTCCTGAGAATTTTGGAACACGTTTGTAGGATAAAATAAATGGCACGTGTAACACTTTTTTTTAACTATATATAGAGAAATTTTGTACTTACTATATATTTGAAGTCGGTGGTACACACTAATAATAGGTAGATATATATGCATGTGATTGGTACTTTGGAGGAAATTAATTCGCCTAAAATAATTAATAATTTGAAATAAAGTTTAAGTATATATTCCAAGATGGAGGAAGTAACATATAACTTATTTCTCTTGTCTTTCTTTCTCTCTTCTCCACCTCAATATAAAAACTTATTCGTATCTTTTTATTATATTTGCTCTTATCATTCTCCGATCCTCGTATGCTTGTCGCCCTTGTCACGTTTTCGAAGTTTGATTCATCACATGGAAGGTGATGAGCCGCTGGGATTTGTCAGCCTTGGCATGACCAAATCCGAGTTCATGTGTACTTTTCGAGGTCGGTCCATTCCATTCACGGTAGAATCTGAAGGCCGAAGCAATTCGTTTTTTCCATAACTCAACCGGGAATACTAGCATTACACTACTTACTTCTGATCCCAATTATTATTTTTTCTAAGAGTTACATACAGCAACGGTTTATGAAATTGTCATGGCGGTAGCGACCCAACACTTGATCGAAGCCCAGACAAATCCCGTCGCAACGATCAGGTTATGTGTTTTGGAGCTCCAAGCAAAGCGAGCTACGATGGAGACGATCCAACCGGAGCCAAAATAGACACCCACTAGATGCGTTGCTTCTGCCATTCATGTCATGGCCTGCTATTTATACGCCTATAAATTATATAAAAACCTATGTTTTGGGCCACTAAACTTGTCTAATAGTGTAACGTGGGTTCATATTACCATGTCAACACATAACAATCTACGTGGTGTGCTAAGTTTGACACTAACCCATGGAGTGATCCACTTGTCATCCATATCCCGTTTCTTTTCTCACATTCCTTACTCTCTCTCTCACACTGCACATAACAATCTACATGGCCGATGGTCCCGCGCTATCGACCATGGCCAAGGATTGGGGCTAGTGTAAGTTGCGGCAGAATGGCGGGTTGCAGCTGTTGCTTGGATGGCATGTGGGCCCCAAAGGATCGGTGGCCTTGCGATACACTTATGGCATAAATATTTGCTCCTCTTAGTTTCAACGGAGTGCAAAATTCAATTTGTAATGTTTGTTTCTTGCTTTTTATAGCTGAAGTAGAACAAAATTAAAGCCAACTGTAGCACAAAGTAGGACAACCCGTCTTGCATTCCTAGCACAAAAAGTCAATAAAATCTAACCCCATCTCCTTTTCTGCCTCCGTGATGCCACAAATATGCAACTTTAATTTTTGGTGGATTAAGTCCATTCGAAGGTAATACGGACAAAATGTTGCGAATACATGGTACTTAAAGTATCGACTATTTTAACGATACAACAATGTCTAGACTTTTTTAGGAAGGGATGCAGATTATACTAGACTCGACATAATGCATCCCAAAATTACATATGGAAAAAATCTAAAATAAAAAATGCATAATATTTTATTCAGATTGTTCTATCGTCTTCTTCCCAGTGGCTTTACTCAATGCAACTGATGTTCTAGATAAACATAACCTTGTTGAATGCCACAGCCAAAGTGCAGTCCTTGTGCCGAAACCAACGACCAACCCGAAAATATTGGACATGCCACGAGATCCAACTTGTCAGGACCGGTCCAAAACATATCTAGATGTCTAGACTTGAATTCTTGTAATATTATTTTTTTTTCTATTGTAATGCATGCCATGTGATCCTAGCTCATTAATTAAAATTTTAGAAAACATCAAAATTGATGTTTAGTAAAATAATAATTATAATATAAAAACAGGAGTTGGCAGGAGAGGGTTATCGACGACTTGCGAGAGAGCTCTCTCGGTCCACAACTTTTGGACAAACCAGGAGCGGCATAGCCGATCCAATCAACCCACATGTACTTTATAATATTATTATTATATATATTTTTATTAATTATAGCGCCTAGCTTCCGCGCAACGAGAGCGCTTTGACTACTGTTTTGTTAATGTAGACCAATCTGACGCAGCCACGTGGCCTCGTGCGTGTGTGAGCGTCGATTTAGCGTTTCCCGATTAATCGACGAAAAACCCTCTGCGCCTCGCCATCTCTGTTTCATCCTCTTCCTCTCCCCTAGCCCTGGCTCCCGTGAAAGAAAAATACAATCGCGCCTCGGCCCCTCCGTCTCCGTCTCCGTCTCCATCCTCTTCCTCTGCCCCAGCCGCAGTGCGCGCAGATGTCGCGCCGGCCGGCTCGCCGTCGCCGCCTCTCCCCTAACCGCAGTCCTCGCAGATGCTGCTCCCGGCCGCCTCGCCATCGCCGCCTCCTCGCGTTCTTCCCCGCAGGCGGTGCAAGGGCCCCGGTCACCACAACTCCTCCCGCATCACCACTACGCTTGGCTGCTCCACGCTCGACGGCTAGATCCGTGGCTAAGGGGCTGACCACGCTCGGAGGTGCGGTTTTGGCTAGCTGGCCAAGGGCCCGGATCCATGCCAGCAAGGGAGGATACGCAACCCATCCGCGGGCTTCTGCTCTCCACGAAGTGAGTAATTTCGGTTCTTCGGCTTCTCTGTTCGTTTCCTAGCAGTTTTCTTCTCAATGAGGTCGCCCACAGCAACAGGATTGGGATAAGGTCGCCCCACCACAACAGGTTCATATATTTGCTTTACCATATCAAAGTTTGATGCCTCATCAATTTTTCTGCTTTCTCTGATCTACTATGTTGGTTTGCTGATGTTTTGCTGCACCTAAGATACCTTGTCTGTTGATTGACAGAGAAATATCCTATTACGCGCTGACAAGTGAAAGCATATGTGATTTCTTTGACATGTTAAGGTATTCTATATATTTAGCTATTTTGTATATAATCTAAATTTCATTTGCACCAGTGTAGCAGTGTAGTGTATTTAGATGAAACTTGCCTAACATAAATCTATAGGAACTACTCTTTCAGATGTATTCCTCTTCCTATTCGATTCTTCCCCCCATAATTTACAAAGTATTCAGAGATCTCACATCTGTGCCGCCATCTGTTGTCTTGCTCCCTGTGATGCCTGACGTTTTTAGATTCTGGCTGTGAGATTTTTAGTGATAAATGTTTAGAGATTGAGATTTGTAAATAGTGTTCAATTTCTATTGAGTATTGCCTTAATGACTTCACATCATTTTTCCTTTCATGTACATTGGGCACTAACTAGCTAAATCCTATTGCCAAAATACGATAGATAGGTTTTTGCAGTGTTCATACAAACTAATTGGTGAGGGCAATGAACCATTCTTTGTTGTTGCCACTTGCCAGCCTCTTATTAGGTAACACTGAAGCTAGGTCTTATAAGTTTGCTTCTGTTAACTGAAAACTCCAATAACATTTATTGTCTTTTCCTTTCGTTGTGCAGATTACAATTTATATAAAACAGACTCAGTGTTACCTTTGGTTCTTAATGTTTCATATGCCAGCTTCCATGTTCATGATATTTACAAAAAGTTGCAGTGCAAAGCAATATTATTTGCATTCACCTGTGAAGTTGGGACAAACAACCTGCTTTGTATATTAGTCTCATGTTTTCATACAATTGCTATTTCATGACTGATCCAGTCTCAACTAAGATGTTTTTTCCTTTGATTTCAGGTCATTTCCTTTTCAGATTGTGGAAAGCGTGTTGTAATGCGTGTTGATCGCACATGACACTGACCTGCCATTCTGGACAACAGGTACGCTGCTACGATTCAATTCGTTGTATTACTCACTGTCATACCTCATACCTTACCATCGTTCTTTAAGTGAATGGATTTTTAGTGCACCCTTTGAGTTTAGCTCTGGAATTGCCTACCAGTTACCCTAGGATGTTAATTGGATCAATATTCTATGCATCCTTGATTATGTTTCCTGCATGTCTTCAATTGGTATTCTGCCCAACAGAGATTGGATGCCAAGGAGAGAGATGTTCTCAAATATTACTGCTTAAGGTCTGTTTGCTTCCCAGGAATTGAGAAAAATTAGGAATCTAATAATGAAATGGAAAACATTTTTTAGACATTGGTTTCAATTGATAAGATCCAAACAGGCCCTTACATTCTTTTTCTTGCGTCGAATGTATCTTGATTGATTTTTCTTCCATTGAAATGACTACTGTACGGCAACAGTTCATTTTTGTTTTCAAATACCGTGTCACAATACCTTTACGTGTACTTTCACACACCAAATATGCGGGCGTAGCGCTAATTTCACAACACCATATATATTCTTATTAGCTTTGTTCTGACCTTCATTTTTTTTGCAGTTCAGTTTTTTTGCACCATGGCACAACAGACTTGATAAGTCTCTTTCAACAAGAAAATTTCCTTCTCAAGGTACTGCATGTTTTTGTGGGTGAATGTATTATATCTTCTATATGAGCACAAGTGGTGAGTCCATGTTGGTCCCTATGTTGCTTCCCTCCTAACTACGACCTCTCCATGTTCAACAGAGATTCATATTCAGTAGCAATGAGATCAACTCTGAATACTAGCAGGTGAGTCATGGTATGTACTTTAATACATACAGTTGAGCCTCGGTCCGTCTGTATTTACCAATTAGTTATAGGAGAAAGAATGAAATGCCTCTAATTTGCACAAGGCATAACTCTTGGTTCTACCATTCAATTCAAAGAGTGTTATGCCCTATTTTTACTTATCCCAAATTTTTTGGCAGCCCTGCTCAGCAGCTAGATGCTCAATAATAGCCTATAGCCGATACATCCCAAATTTGGTGTGATTTTGTCTTGCCAACAAAATAACTTATAAAAGTGGCAGGCAAGTTTGGACCCTACTCCCTTAACTCGAGCACATGGCAATGAAGAGTTTGCAGATTTCTTTACATCACTTATAATTAGGCAACACCTGCTTCATCCGAAGAGTTTGATTGAAATGCGATGAGGCTGAGGTTAGCATCTAATGTATCCACGGTTGTTAGACTCCTCACTATACATTGAACTATGGTAGCTTCTGTACCATTCACTTTGTGCATATTTAGGTACTGATTTAATTGAGTTAGATGAGCAGAAAATGGAATGAAAATTGAAAACAAATTTCACAGGAATGGCATTCTTGATTCTCTAATTTCGGTTCTGATAAGATATTATTTGTCTGGACAATATGAAATCCCATACGAAATGCACACGATGAGCAGAGATAGTTCGTCTCCTCCTTTGGGGTGATAAGTTGATTTATTTTTCTTTGCTGAAGAATATCATATGACAGTTCTCACACAAATTCAATGCATTTAGTCATCATCCCTAAACCCTAAGAAATAAATTGTTGCCAAGATCAATCTTATTATTATGTAGTTGTAGTTTTTTTTGTGTGGGCAATATGAACTCCCATCAGAAATACACACAATAACCAGATAGTTCATCTCCTCCATTAGGTGATAAAATTGATTTATTCTTTTTTCTAAAAGTTTCATGTAACCTTTGATCATCCCCACTGATGTTGAGATTATCTCTGTTGTCAATGACAACCTTATTGATGTTAAAATTATTTCTAATGAGCTTGACATGCTCATCCCAACCAACAATTTTAATTAGCTTACAAGCCTATTCACAGGTGTATCTAAAGATACAGTTGCACAAAGAGTTTGCAGGGAGAACATTCTGGGAGCACAAGGGTCATGCAGCAACAGTGGTTTCATTCTTGCTGAACTAATTTGGAGATGATTGCTAAAAAAAAACTAATTTGGAGACGAGGGTCCAGCATCTATTGTTTTCGTACAATCCACAAGCATGTCAATCATCTGTACTTTTTGTAACCATTTCGAATATTTGCATACTGTTTTATGTTTTCCTGAAAGCATGTACACTTATGTAGCGATAATGGATAACTAATGTATATTTGAGTCTCTATAGACCAGTTCTTCACTCTGCTCTACATATGTAAATTAATGAATACTATCCCGTCGCTGCTGTTTACCTTGCCGTAGAGATGCAAGAGTATCACTTCAGACTTCACACAGCACAAACAGCTATAGACCTGTGCAACCAATACGGGCGCGGCGAAGCGCGCCTGCCTGCCTAGTACGATCTAAGGCGGTGGCCCACAGCCACACACATGATGTGCACAAGTACAACCGAGAGAGCCAACTCCTGCCCCCCAAAGCTAACATTTGGTAGTTTTGGTAGATGAAGAGGAATTGTGAGAGCGGACGTTCCTTTTAGAAGAGCTAGGGTCACAGGCCTGCGCTACCAGGCCCGACGAAAAGAGGGTTAGCGCCTCCTTTTTTATGCCAGTTTAGCGCTCTTAAATAACCTTCTGGTACTATTTTTTTTCCAACGAGGAAGTAGGATATACATGTATACGCGGCATAGATTTGAATTATTGTAATATTATTTTTTTCTATTGTAATGCATGCCATGTGATCCTAGCTCATTAATTAAAATTTTAGAAAAATCAAAATTGATGTTTAGTAAAATAATAATTATAATATAAAAATTGATGTTGGTAGGAGAGGGTTATTGACAACCTATCAGCCACAGTTCAAATTTGAACTTGGCTGGTTGTTAAGAGATGAATTCTGTGAGATGGTTTCACAGGTTTGGCAGAATACTCTAGTTTTAGGTTCACCTATTGACAAATGGCAGATGAAAATTAGAAGGCTTCATCAACATTTTAGAGGATGGGCGAAGCATGTAAGTGGTGTGTACAAGAAAGAAAAAACAACACTTTTAAACAAGTTGGACGAACTAGATAAAAAGGCATAACACACTTTGCTAAATGACTCGGAAAGAGATCTAAAACACGTTTTTAATGAAAGGCTTGCAGAATTACTAAGAGAGGAGGAACTCAAGTGGTACCAAAGGGCTAAAGTGAAACACCTTTTAAAAGGAGATGCAAACACAAAATATTATTACTTGCTAGCCAATGGTAGACATAGAAAGACTCGTATTTTCCAGCCGGAGGATGGTGATAGTATTTTAACCGGTGATGCTCAACTTAAAGAGCATATTACTAGTTATTACAAAAACCTGTTCGGTCCATCTGAAGATTCTCTATTATCTTTAGATGAATCTCGGACGGAGGACATCCCTCAAGTTTCTGATCTGGAAAATGAGTTCTTGACAGAACCTTTCACTCAAGAGGAAGTTAGGACAACAATTTTTCAAATGGAACATAATAAGGCGCCCGGGCCAGATAGTTTTCCACCGGAGTTTTATCAGGTTTTCTGGGGTTTAATCAAAGATGATTTGATGGCATTGTTTTTTGATTTTCATCATGGAACCTTACCTCTAAATCGTCTTAATTTCGGAAACATAATCTTGTTGCCTAAAAAGAAGGATGCAAGAGTTATTCAACAATACAGGCCGATCTGTTTGTTGAATGTTTCTTTCAAAATCTTCACAAAAGTTGCAACAAATAGATTAACTACCATTGCCCAGAAGCTTATAAGACCGACTCAAACAGCCTTCTTACCAGGAAGAAATATTATGGAGGGCGCAGTTATTCTGCATGAAACACTTCATGAACTACACACAAAAAATAAGATGGTGTGATTTTTAAAATAGACTTTGAAAAAGCTTATGATAAAGTAAAATGATGCTTTCTATAGCAAACTTTAAGGATGAAGGGTTTTTCACAAAAATGGTGTGCATGGGTATAGAATTTTACACAAGGAGGCAACGTAAATATTAAGGTTAATGACCAACTTAGGTCCTATTTCCAAACTAAAAAGGGGCTAAGGCAAGGTGACTCCATGTCACCCATACTATTCAATATAGTGGTTGATATATTGGTCATACTAATTGCCAGAGCAAAAGAAGGACAGATAGAAGGGGTTATTCCACATCTTATTCAAGATGGTTTGTCAATCCTTCAGTACGCGGATGACACAGTGATCTTTATGAGCCATGATGTTGAAAAGGCAGTCAACATGAAACTGTTGCTAAGCACTTTCGAGCAACTATCTGGCTTAAAGATTAATTTCCACAAAAGCGAAGTCTTTTGTTTTAGAAAAAGCTAAAGATCACGAAGAGTTTTATTCACAACTGTTCAGATGTGTCATTGGTAAATTCCCCTTTCGCTACCTGGGGTTGCCTATGTATTTTAGGAAATTATATAATAAAGACTAGAAGAATATTGAAGAGAGAATTGAGAAACGACTTAGTGATTGGAAAGGTAAAATGCTAACAGTCGGTGGTCGATTGGTTCTTATAAACTCGGTATTGTCCAGTTTACCGATGTTTATGATGTCATTCTTCGAACTGCCGAAAGGAGTGTTGGAAAAATCAACTGTTTTAGATCTCGCTTCTATTGGCAAAATGACCAATACAAAAGGAAATATAGATTAGTTAAATGGGAAATCATGTGTCAGCCTAAGGACCAGGGAGATCTTGAGATTCAGAATTTAGAGATTCAAAATAAATGTTTGCTTAGTAAGTGGTGTTCAAATTATTAAATGAGGATGAGTTGTGGCAAGAGTTACTAAGAAACAAGTATATTAAAAATAGGGTTCTAGGGAGTTGTGAAAAGAAACCAACGGATTCGTATTTCTGGAAAAGTCTTATGAATGTTAAAGATTCCTTCATGAAGTTAGAACATTTTAATGTAAAAGATGGGTCACAGACCAGATTTTGGATAGATACTTGGCTGGACAACAAACCTCTCAAAGATAAATTTCCTGCATTGTTTAATATTGTAAGAAGAAAACAAGACTCTATTGCTACAGTTATAAGTTCCCCCTTACTAAACATTTCTTTTCGAAGAAATCTGGCGGGTGTGAACTTATCAAACCAGAATCAAATTGCAACTTCTTTACAACAAGTCAACTTATCGCAAGAAAGGGATGTGTTTGTATGGAGCTTAAAGGCCTCTGGAATTTTTACAGTCAAGTCTATGTATGCTGCATTAATCAACAATAGAGTGAGAGTGTCACAAGATATTTGGCAAACGAAACTTCCAATGAAAATAAAGGTTTTCATGTGGTATTTGAAAAGAGGAGTGATTTTAACCAAAGTGTCGGTACCAATAGCATAGGGGTACCCACATTTAACGATAATGAAAATTAAAACGACTAAGCCGCGCCCGAGCTCGGCCGCGCACCGGGTCCGCCTCGTACGAGGGCAGCTTGACGGAGCGCCTCGACCGCGCTCCGGCTCCGACTCGTACGAGGCACCCTCGACGGGGGCACCTCGACCGCGCCCCGTCCCGTACAGCAAGGTACCTCGACCGCGCTCCGACCCGCGCGAGGCTCATCCGCCCCCTGAGAAAAACTCCGACTCGCGTGAGCCCGGGTCGAGCGTCTCGACCCCTTCTCTTTACCTACCCCAGGACAAAAGCCATAGCATTTAATGCGATTACCTACTATCACCTACCGGCATGGCTGCGATCAGGGTCGACGTGTGAACAATGCCAGTGTCAGTCCTCACTGTTTTACCGCCCATCCCGTGATGGGAGGTGAAGACCGTCACTGTACCCACCTTGCTGTGCACTGTACGTCACTAGTTACCCTCGAGGGGGATACGACAAAGTCCGTACACCGCGATCCTAGGGATTCGGACTTATCCGTTCGGTCTCGACCCGGCCTCGACCCAGCCTCGACGCCCAGCACGGCTCAACAGGGAAGGGAGGACGGTATGGCACGGCGCTCCGAGTCATTTCAGCATCTCGTCCTCCATGTCACCATGGTGTCCAGAGATGGCCTCCCATTCCTAGGGCACGTCGTAACAGTCACCTTAACAGAGATCGACAAAACATCATCTCAAGGCTCCCCGTCATCTTGGTCTCCTCTCGCCCTATAAAAGGGCAGGCCAGGGTTCTACAACGGGGACAGAAGACAACGGACAACAAGCCAGACACACGATAGAGATCAACATCTCAAGCAATCATCCTTGTACTCTTTTTTCCTTTTTGAGACTTGGGCTCGCCGCTCTCTCTCTCATAAGCTTGTAACCCCTACACAAGCACTTCGGTGCAAGGAAATACAAACCTCTCCCTCCCCGCTGGACGTAGGGCCTTCTTTTGCCCGAACCAGGATAAACCCCCGTGTGTTCTCCTTGCATCACCATCCAGGAAAGGGACACGCAGCATTTACTCGTTGGTTTAGGGCCCCCTCGGGACCGAACACCGACAGTTAGCGCGCCAGGTAGGGGATCGCTGCGTGCCAACGTCGCTTTCCCGCCTTCTTTCCTGGATGGCTGACCCCGAACGCCCTATTCCGTTGGCCACGGTGATCTGGTTCGGGAGTTTGGAGTTCATGTCGCTCGGCTATGGCTACGATATGGTCCTACTTCCACCCAGGCACCCAACCGACGAGGATTATGAGCTCTCCCAGCCTGGGGGAGCAATCCGCCGGTACCGTCGCTCTAGGCAGGCGCGGGCCGCCCGACGACGACGAGCCCGGCACAACCACCGTCTTCACCTCGCGGAGGGTGATGGGATCCCCCGGTCCGGCACCCCCAGCCAGGCGCCGGCCCAGATTTCCTCATGGAAGGTTTGGGTAGGATGAGCTTGACTGAGGGTAACATGCCGACGGAGAATCCCGCCGCTCCCCCGTCCGGTGAGACACCACTGTCCGGAGCATCCGTTCCGGCATGGACAACGACATCTCCATCGCCATTCTCGTTTGGGCTAGACTCGGCTACCCGGACCTATGCTTCCTCCGTAAGCGCTAGCATGAGTGCCTACGAGGAGCTCCCCGGGCACCATCTACGCTCCACTCTGGACCTCGTTGCGTCCACGCCGGCCTCTGATTATCTGGATTCTACGGAGACTTCGGAAACAAGGCCCCGTGAGACCGCCTCCCGGCGTCGCGATCACGGGAGCGACTTGCGACGGCCTCACATTCCCCCGTCATACTATTACTTTGGCGCTCCTGACTCTGACTCGGCTGATGACACCTATGATCCGACCCGCGAATGCTTCAACATCGATGTTGAAAGCACGTCGGAATCGGAGGACGAAGAGCCAGTCGAAGGAAGGCACACGCCACCTCATGTCGAGCTTCCTGCTGAGCAAGACGACCCTCAGTTCCTTGCGGATCAAGGAATGCAGCTCGAACAGATTCGTGAGTTGCAGGACAGGCTTGACGAGGAACGGGAAAACCTGCATTTACTCCAACAAACCCTCGAGCGTGAGCGCGCGGAACGCGCACTTGGCAGGAGAGCTCACGAGAGAGCTCGCGACGTCAACCGTCGCATCAACGAGGACCGGCTGGTCGACCCACCGGTTTTCGCTCGAGCCAGCCAGAACGTCGTCGCCGCCGCCATGCTCCTCCGCAACATGCCCGAGCCGTCAAACCCCGACGCCCGTCGGGCTCGAGATGAAATCCGAGAACTTCTCGAGACCGCCGCCATGCAGCAGGCCGAGAGCTCTGCCTCGAGGCGACGCGAGCCAGCCTTGGAGCGGATCATCGAGCCCTCCCGACAGGAGAGAGAAGCCTCGGTTCACCCCGAGCCTGCCCGGCGAAACCGGGTAGCTCCGGCCCCTGAGCCCACCACCAACGACCACGAACCTCGAGACACCCGTGGCAACATCGTCGAGCGCCGCACGCGCAAGCACGGTGACGGCGCGGCTCGAGGCTACCACGTGCACAGGGGCAGACGCTACGACAGCTCGGAAGATCATAGCCCTTCACCCGAGCCCCCGGGTCCTCGGGTCTTCAGTAAGGTTATCCGTGAGACGGTGCTCCCGGCTCGGTTTCGCCCCCCCCCCCCCCCACGACTCTTACCAAGTACAACGGCGAAACCAAACCCGAACTTTGGCTCGCCGATTTCCGCTTGGCGTGTCAGCTAGGCAGGGCCACCGACGACCGGGTCATCATTCGACAACTCCCCCTGTTCCTCTTCGACACCGCCCGAGCCTGGCTCGATGATCTCCCACCTCAACAGATCCACGACTAGGACGATCTCGTGAGGGTGTTTGAGGGAAATTTCAAGGGGACCTACATGCGCCCCGGCAACTCGTGGGACCTCCGGAGTTGCAAGCAGAAACCGGGTGAATCCCTCCGGGATTACATCCGGCGCTTCTCCCGGCAGCGTACCGAGCTCCCCAACGTCACCGACTCCGACGTGATTATGGCCTTCCTCTCCGGCACCACCTGTAAGGAGTTGGTCCGAGAGTTGGGCCGTAACACTCCACTCACTGCCAACGGGTTGATGGACATTGTCACCAACTTTGCCGCCGGCGAGGAGGCGGTTGGTGCAATCTTTGGTGGCGACCAGGAAAAGGGGAAGCAGAAGGTCGACGATCCCACGAGCTCCACCCGGGGCTCCAAGAGAAACAACCGCAAGAAGAAGAAAGGCCAGCACGGTAAGCTCGAGGCCCCGGCCGACGAGCTCGTCGCTGCTACCGAGCGCAAGAAGCCTCGAGGCCCCCCCGGTGGGGGCATCTTCGACAAAATGCTCAAAGAGCCGTGTCCCTACCACAAGGGACCCACTAACCATAACCTCGAAGACTGTCACATGCTTCACAGGTACTTTGAGGGTGCCAGTGTCAAGAAGGACGACAAGAAGGAGGACCCTAAGAGTGACGACAAGGATGGGGGATTCCCCGAGATCCACGACTGCTTCATGATCTACGGAGGACCCTCGACCCGCCTCTCGGCGCGCCAGCGCAAGCGAGAACGGCGCGAGGTTTTCTCCGTACAAACGGCAGTCCCCCGCTTCCTTGATTGGTCTGCGGTGGCCATCACTTTCGACCGTGATGATCACCCAGACTACATCCCTAATCCAGGAGTCTACCCGCTCGTTGTTGACCCCGTCATCGCCAACACATGCCTCACCAAGGTGCTCATGGACGGCGGAAGCAGCCTCAACATCATCTACTCCCAGACCCTCGATCTTCTGGGGGTCGAGAGAGCGCGCCTCCAACCTAGCGTCGGGGGCTTCCACGGAGTCGTGCCAGGGAAACGGGCGGAACCCCTCGGACAGGTCGATCTGCCTGTTTGTTTTGTCACACCGGCCAACTTCAGAAAGGAGATTCTCACTTTCGAAGTGGTCGGATTCCGTGGAACATACCACGCTATCCTCGGGCGCCCATGCTACGCCAGGTTCATGGCAGTCCCGAACTACACCTACCTCAAGCTCAAGATGTCAGGCCCAAACTGTGTCATCACTGTAGGGCCCTCGTATGAACATGCCTACGAGTGCGACGTCGAGTGCGTCGAGCACGGCGAGGCTGTTTTGGAGTCGGCGACCTTGGCTGCAGACCTCGACGGCCTCGCCAATGCAATTCCCGACCCAAAGCGCCATGCCGGCAGCTTCGAGCCCGCGGAAGACGTCAAACTCGTACCCCTCGACCCCGCTGATCCCAAGGGAAAGGCGCTGAACGTCAGCGCCACCCTCGATCCTAAATAGGAAGCAGTGCTCGTCGACTTTCTCCACGCAAACGTCGACATCTTTGCGTGGAGTCCCTCGGATATGCCGGGCATACCCAGGGAAGTCGCCGAGCACGCCTTGGAGATCCGGGCCGGATCCAAACTGGTGAAGCAACGCCCGCGTCGCTTCGATGAGGAGAAGCGCAGGGTCATCGGCGAGGAGATACACAAGCTGTTGGAGGCCGGATTCATCAAGGAGGTTCATCATCCCGAGTGGCTAGCTAATCCTGTATTAGTTAGGAAAAAGAGTGGGAAATGGAGGATGTGTGTAGACTATACTAGTTTAAATAAAGCATGTCCAAAAGTTTCCTTTCCTTTGCCACGCATTGACCAGATCGTTGATTCCACTGTGGGATGTGAAACTCTCTCATTCTTAGATGCATACTCCGGCTACCACCAAATCAAAATGAAAGAGTCCGACCAGCTTGCGACTTCATTCATCACCCCATTCGGCATGTATTGCTACGTTAGATGCCCTTCGGTCTCCGGAACGCGGGGGCTACGTACCAGCGATGCATGCAGCACGTTTTCAGAAAGCACATCGGGTCGACCGTCGAGGCTTATGTCGATGACATCGTTGTCAAAACAAAACAAGCCGACGATCTGGTCAACGACCTCGACGTTGCGTTCAAATGCCTCCGGGCAAAAAACATCAAACTCAATCCAGAGAAATACGTCTTTGGCGTCCCACGAGGTATGCTTCTAGGGTTCATCGTGTCTAAACACAGCATCGAGGCCAACCCTGAAAAAATCTCTGCAATAACCAAGATGGACCCCATCCGAGATCTGAAGGGCGTACAGAGGGTCACAGGCTGCTTGGCGGCACTCAGCCGTTTCATTTCGTGCCTCGACGAAAAAGCACTCCCTCTGTACCGTCTCTTGAAGAAATCGGAGCATTTTTCCTGGACCCTCGAGGCTGAGGAAGCTCTCACAAAACTCAAGGCCACACTCTAACTCACCAATCCTCATCCCTCCAACCCCAGGGGAACCGCTCCTACTTTATGTCGCCGCGACATCACAAGTAGTCAGTGCGGCCCTGGTTGTCGAACGGGCCGAGGAGGCACATACCTTGCTCGTCCAGAGGCCGGTCTATTTCATTAGCGAAGTGCTCTCAGAAACCAAGATTCGATACCCACAGATCCAGAAACTGCTATATGCCGTCATCCTGACACGGCGCAAGCTCCGACACTACTTCGAGGGTCACCCGATTACTGTGGTTTCTTCTTTCCCCTTGGGAGAGATAGCCCAGAACCAGGAAGCCTCGGGTAGGATTGCCAAATGGGCAGTCGAACTCATGGGCGAGACCTTGTCCTATGCACCGCGCAAAGCTATCAAGTCACAGGTGTTAGCAGATTTCCTGGCTGAGTGGACCGACACCCAACTCCCCCCTGCACAGCTTCAGGCGGAGCTGTGGACCATGTACTTCGATGGGTCATTGATGAAAACAGGAGCAGGCGCGGGCTTGCTCTTCGTCTCACCCCTCGGGGTTCACATGGGCTACGTCATCCGGCTTCATTTTCCTACGTCTAACAACGTTGCCGAATACGAGGCGCTCGTCACGGGATTAAGAATCGCCATCGAGCTCGGGGTCCGACACCTTGACGTTCGAGGCGACTCCCAACTCGTGATCGATCAGGTCATGAAGAGCTCGAGCTGCCGTGACCCCAAGATGGAAGCCTACTGCCAAGAAGTACGGCGCCTCGAGGACAAGTTTCACGGCCTCGAGCTCAACCACATCGCACGCAGGTATAATGAGGCCGCCGATGAACTGGAAAAAATCGCGTCCAGTCGAACTACAGTTCCACCGGACGTTTTCGCAAAAGACCTCCAGCAGCCATCCGTCGACCTCGGGCCAGACGGAGGGGTTGACGGGACGTCACTCGACCCCCCACCTGAGGCAGAAGCCCCCTCGACCGGGGCTGAAGCCATGCAGGTGGAAGACTTGACCCCACCGTCTGACCTCGAGTCTGACTGGTGCGTCCCGTACCTCGACTACCTCAGCCGAGGGGACCTCCCCTCGGATAAGACTGAGGCTCGACGGATCGCACGCCGGGCCAAAACCTTTGTGATCATTGGCGACAGTAAGGAGCTCTACCGCCGCAGCCCTACTGGTATCCTCCAACGCTGCATCACAAATGAGCAAGGCAGGGACCTGCTCAGCGATCTCCACTCGGGGGCTTGCGGTCACCACGCAGCACCTCGAACCCTCGTCGGAAACGCCATTCGACAAGGATTCTATTGGCCGACCGCGGTCTCTGACACTGTCAAGCTAGTACGCTCCTGCAAGGGTTGTCAGTACTATGCGAGACAAACCCATCTTCCGGCACATGCCCTGCAAACTATCCCCATCACATGGCCGTTTGCCGTTTGGGGGCTCGACCTTGTCGGACCCTTGAAAAGGACAACTGGCGGCTTCACCCACTTGCTCGTCGCAATCGACAAATTCTCCAAGTGGATCGAGGCCCGCCCTATCACCAGCATCAGGTCTGAGCAAGCTGTGCTCTTCTTCACCGACATTATTCATCGCTTTGAGGTCCCCAACTGTATCATCACGGACAATGGCACCCAGTTCACTGGTAAAAAGTTTTTGGATTTCTGTGACAACCACCACATCCGAGTGCTCTGGTCAGCCGTGGCCCATCCAAAAACAAACGGTCAGGTGGAACGTGCCAACGGCATGGTCCTACAAGGCCTAAAACCCAGAATCTTTGACAAACTAAATAAACATGGCAAAAGATGGGCTGCCGAGCTACCCTCGGTCCTGTGGAGCCTAAGAACAACGCCGAGTCGAGCCACGGGGTTCACTCCGTTCTTCTTAGTCTACGGGTCTGAGGATATGCTCCCAACTGATATAGAATACGGATCCCCAAGGTTGAAGGCCTACAACGAAAGAAATAACGACGCCACAAGACAGGACGCCCTCGACCAGCTCGAGGAAGCCCGAGATGTGGCTCTGTTGCATTCTGCCAGGTACCAGCAGGGTCTTCGATGCTACCACGACAGACACGTCCGCGAGCGTGGCCTCAACGACGGCGACTTGGTGCTACGGCGGAACCAGAACACCAAGGGACGTCACAAGCTCACGCCACCATGGGAAGGGCCGTACATCATCGCAGAAGTACTAAAGCCGGGCACCTACAAGCTATCCAACGAGAAGGGCGAAATCCTCACCAACGCTTGGAACATTGAACAGCTACGTCGCTTCTTTCCTTAAAAAGCCTCGAGGCTCTGTAATTTCTTTTTCGTCAATAAAGAATACAGCGATGTTCAAACTTTCGTTTCACAATGAGGAAGGATCGACTCTGCACTCCCAGAATCGACCCTCCCTCGGGGGCTACAAGGGAGGAACCCCCCAGTCCCCAAAAAAACTTGTACTCTTTTTTAAACTTAAGAACCGCTTCTTAGATCGACTTCGCTGCAAGAGCACCCTAAGGTTCGAAAGGGCTCTCGAGCCAGGAGTATCACCTACGCCTCCAAGGCTACGGTACCTCCACTCACCCCTCACACCTTTTAGAGGTGCGACTTCACGCTAGGGAGATCTAAATAACGGTTCCTAACTTTGAAAAAGAACATCCCCCTGTCGCTTAGATCAGGCTCTCACACAATTTACAAGGCCGCAACATCACCCTGAAGCTCGAGGGCAGTTGAGCCGTGAGATTACTTACGCCTCCGAGGCTACGGTACCTCCACTCGCTCCCTTACGCCAAAGGACACAACTGCGTGCTAAGTAAACCACGCGAGAACACAATCCAAGCGATAAAGGGAAGAAAAGCTCGAATAAAACTAAATTAACCACGAACCGGTTTATGTTTCGAGTTCTTAGGGCCTCCGAGGCCACCACGACCAAAATTCAAAGTACTAACTTATTACATGGGCCTTCGCGCCCAGATTTGGCTCACAGGCCCTCATCGTCAGCAGGCGAAACCACCTCGGCTTCAAAAAGCGAGGCTAGACGGCTCCCAGGCTCTTCTGCGGCTTCAATCAGCTCCAGGCAGGCATTCTCGTTCTCCTCGTCCGTCCGATCCGGGTCTGTGATGAAGCCATCAGCAACGAGCTTCATGTCGAACACAAACCCTGAACGGACGACGGCCAGCGCCCTCTTTACGCCGTGATGGAGGCCGTCCCGTATCTTCTCCCGGGCAAGGCGGCCCAGCGCCGCCATCCGACGGATGAAGGAGTTCCCCGGAACATCTTCCCCGGTGTCGGCGTCGGACTCGACCCCCAGGCCGTCACACACGGTGGTGATCGCACCCTGGAGCAGCTGCGTCCTCCGGGTCTCAGCTTCGAGGAGGCTCTGGAAGGAGTTGGCAGATGATTGGGCCTCTCGATTCTCCCTCTCCAGCTCTGAAACACGATAAACAAATTAATACCTAACACGAGGCCTCAACGCCATGGCCGTAACAGTCACACTTACCCTCGATATGGGTCTGCAGGCCCACGACCTCGTTGCGAAGCCCCCCGCACGTCCGCTCGAGCCCTAGGAGGGCGTTGTCTTTGTCACTGATGGTCGCCTTCAGCGCCTCGATCTCCTGCCGAGCAGACTCGAGAGCCGCGTCCTTCTCTTGGACGGCTCCGTTCAGCGTCGTGACCTCATCCTTCAGAGCACCAAAACGAGCAGTGACCTGCTCGACCTCAACGTTGAGGGCGTCGCGCTGACGGCTGACCTGGGAGACATCCTCCTCGAGCTTCTTCACCCGTGCCGACAGGGGCTCGAGATCCCTGCGGGCCTGGGCAGCCTCCTCCCGAGCCTTGTCCACGTCAGTGCGCATCACGGCTTCGGCCGCCCAAGCCTGCATCACCTCCTCCTTCACCACCGCGTACGCGACGCGCAGCTCAGCCATTTCGGCGTTCCGATCGGAAAGCCATTTCTGGGCCTCCTCGACCAGGATCCGTTGCTGAGACAGCGCGGCCCACACGCCACTCTCATCCCGGATGAAGAGTGACTTGCGGCGGGAGTACTCCTTCAGCTCCTGAACGCAATTCGAAAAAACCGAAAAGGTTAAAAAGCCGAGGGAAAAAGACACCAAGAAAACCACGAAGAAAGCCGATGGGTCAATCATACCTCGGTGGCATCCCGTATACTCCGCGACACAGCCTCGGACGCCACTTGGAGCAACCGATCAAGGTGCCGGCGGACGCCCTCGAGGTACTCCCATCGGTGCACCTCATCCCTGTCGTTCAGGGTGAAGATGGGCTCGGCGTCGGGGTTCGCGGCGTCCCTAAACTGGAGGGACGGCCCCCCCCACCTCGGTATCTCCGCCTCCGCCCGCACTATGGCCAGCGCGGTGATGTCGGGCCATGACGACGACGACCCAGCCGGGGCGTCTCCCGGTCCCGCGGAAGGACCGGCCTCGCCCGCAGTTCCCGCCTCTCCAACGGCCGTCGAGGCACCGGCCTGATCCGCAGCCTCACCCCCCTCGACCCCCATCACTTGTTTCCCTTTGTCCAGGGGGGTGTCGTCGAGGGTAAGGTCCACGGTCATGGGTGCCCGCCCTTCTAGGGGAGCCGGCCCCTCGACCAACGGCGCCCCCGGAGCCGGCCCCTCAACCGCCGGCGCCTCGACCGTCGGCGGCTCCGGTGCCGGCGCATCGACTGTCGGCGCCCCCGGAGCCGGCGCCTCAACCTCCGGCGCCCCTTCTTCTGGAGCTCCGGTCGGGGGCTCGACGGCCCCGCCCTCCACTGTACCCGCCGGCTCCGCCGACGGGTCTTGCTACGGCCGCGACCCCCTCGCCAGGACCGCCTCCTGTCCCGATGCCGACGCGACCTCCTCCATGGTCACGTCAGCACCCGCCCGCTCCACGCCGTGGACGGATGCTTCGCCCGTCACGGCCTCGACGGCAGCCTCGGCCGTCGGCGACGACCTGGGCTCCGCCTCGACCGCACCGGGCGCCACCGTCTCCGCCGGTTCGGACCCCTCCACGGCGGGATCGGGGCCAGCAACCACCGTGGCATCTGCTGCCCCCTGCTGTTGTCGCAGGCGCCCCTTCGCGGCCTCGACCTGCCGGACCCAGGCCGCATCCTGCTCCGCCGTCCGGTTAAGGACGACGGCGCTGGCCCGCAGCGACTTCACGGGGGTAGGCCCCATCGGCTCCGCCTTCCGCTTTAACCTATAAAGTGAGAAAGAACGTTAGCCAACGGGTCCAGAGAAAGGCAAAACAACCAAGCACAAACGCTTACCCGGAAATCGGCACCAAGGGCCTCGACCCCGCGCGATCCGAACCTCCCGGAGCGGCCGACGATGGCCTCGCAGCGGCCCCACCAGCAGGCCGGGCACTCCTTGGGGCCCTGGCCGGCGCGCCGCCCTGCGCCTTCTGTGCCTCCGAGGCCAGCTGGCCTCGGGTTCTCACGCCTGCCGGTGGCGCCGCCGATGACGATGCCGGTACCACCGTCCCAGCCCCCGCCCGAGCTTGCGGGACCTGGGCTGGTGCAGGCATCCCCGTCGACCCCTCTTGCTGGGTCCGGGGTAAAGCGGCCCCTCCCGTCGAGGGGCCCGTCTCCTTCTCCATCTTCTTCTTCTCCTTCTCCTTTTCCTCTTCCTCCTCCTCGGTCTCCTCGACCACGACAACCGAGGAGGACGCCCCCCTGATGGGCTCCAGCACGGGGCGAATGTCGGGGAGGTCCCCCAGTTCGGTCGCGGCCTCATACCGCGACAGGGCATCGTCGTCTTCGCCGCTGCTGTCGTCGTCCTCCCCCGAGATCGTCTCGGAGGGCGACGGCGCCAGGGGGACCCCGTCGATGGTCTGCTGGCGCCGGAGCTTCTTCAACGCCTCCGCCTCTTTGGCCTTGCGGATTGCCCGCTTCTTGGCCGTCTCCTTGGTTTGCTTCTTCTTGGAGGCATGCTGGCGTCGAGCCTCCCGGGCGGGCCGGTCCTCTGGGACTGGCGGACGCGTTTCCTGCAGCGCCGACAAATCCTACGCGCCGGCCTCGACCAAATTAGCGGAATCCAAAAATAAACGAAACTAGCAAACATACCAGCCCAAAGATATGTACCACGGGCTCGAACCCTTCGGTAGGCCTCATGGGGACCCGGTTGACCTCCTCCACCTTGAAGTTCCCAACCATCCGGCGCGCTCGCCGGAGGACCTCCTCGAGGGCAAGGGATTCGTGGGACATCCGGGTCCCCTCCAGAGATGCCTCCGGAGTCATCTGGTCGAGGCGGAGACGACGCCGGCACAGCGGCATCACTCTGCGGCGATGGAAGGCCGTGGCCACCGCCGCTGCCGTCAAGCCCCGAAGGCGAAGCTGCTGCAGCACCGCCAGCAGCGGGTCCAGGCGCGGCTTCTCGGCTTCCGACACTCCGTACGTCCAGCGGTCCTCTCGAGCGGTCAGCACGCGGTCGGTGTACCTCGACAACTGATTTTCATCGTTGCAGAGGTAGAACCAACCCTCGTGCCACCCGCTGTTCGAGGAGATGAGGCGAGCCGGGATATACAGATCCGCCCGGCTCGACCTCACCTGCAGGACGCAGCTCCCTACTCGAGCCGCGCACATGCCCCCCTTCTCCCCCGCCTTCTTGGCGAAGAGCTCGGCCTTGAAGAGGTGAAGCCACAGGTTCCACTGCGGCTCCACCCCAAGGTAGCCCTTGCAGACCGCCGCAAAGATGGCGGCCTGCGCGACGGCGTTGGGGGCGAGGTGGTGAAGCTCCACCCGGTAGTAGTGGAGGAGCGCGCGCATGAAGACGGACGCCGGCACGCCAAACCCCCGCTCGTGGAAGCAGACGAAGCTCACCACGTACCCTTCAGGGGGCGCCGGCTCCCGGTGGGCAGGAGGCGGCGCGATCCACTCCGGCTGCGACCGACTCGTCCTTGGCCGCAGCAGCCCGTCCTCGACCAACTCTTCCAACCTCCTCTCCGTCACCGAGGAGGCGGCCCAGTCGTCGGCGGGGAGGATCTGGCTCTTTCCTGCCATCGGTGCTGTCGGAAGGGGGGTGGGCGAAGAGGATGCGGTGGCGGCGGCGATGTGGGCGGAGAGCGCAATAAGGCAAGGGTTGTCTGAGGCAGAAGATTGCAAGAGCGCAAGGGACCGGTGGGGAACGCAGACCCCTAGGCCTTGATTTTATATGCCTAGGCGGAAGCCCAACGGCCGCGCGAAAAGGTAGGAACAGTTTCCCACATTAAATGCGCCCACCTAACCGTTTCCCCCACATCTCGCAGGAGCCGGGCACGTGGCCGTCCCCCACGCCGTAACCGAGCACCACGTCGCCCACTACCGCGCCGATCTCGCCCTAAAAAGGCGCGCCTGGCTAACGGGCGGGGCGAGATCCGCGGACGAATATTCCCAGATACCTGGTAACGGGCTCCGAGCCCCCCATAAGTCTCGAGGGAGCGGAAGCTGGCCCTCGACCTGGGTTCGACAGCCGCCCTCGAGCGACGGAGCAAGGGACGACCAAGGGTGCGTTCGTACATGGCCAGGGCTCGAGCCACGCTCTCGAGGCACCCCAAGACGTGTTCGAGGCTGTAGGAAGAGGTCGAAGTAGGAATCCCCTCGGGGGAGGCATCGAGCCCTCGGATCCCATCGAAGGGAACTGACATCCGCACGACCACTCCTTGGCATTTTTTGAGAGCGCCTCCGGGCCACTAGCCGACTCCTAACGACTAGAGCACGGGCTCACACTCGAATTCCCCCGCTAGCAGCTCACCGGAGATCGTCGGAACTCGCCCAAACGGGGTAGTACGGCGTTCCCCACCCCTCCTCCTCTCTGCAGGAGGAGCGTGAGGGTCGCACGACAGAAGACGGCCGGGACTCCGATCGACCTCGTGCGCACGAGGCTCGGAGGCTCGACCGCATCAAACTACTCTCCGATAAAACACGTAAAAGACCTCGGAGGAGTCTTCAACACTCCACCGAGGCCTCGGGAGCTACACCCGGCGGGTGCGCTCGCGCGCCCCCACCGGAGAAGTCAACGACACTACGACTCCAGTTCATCAGCAAGAAAAGCCTCTAGGAGAGTGATCGCACACTCACCAAAAGGCTCAGGGGCTACTGTCGGTACCAATAGCATAGGGGTACCCACATTTAACGATAATGAAAATTAAAACGACTAAGCCGCGCCCGAGCTCGACCGCGCACCGGGTCCGCCTCGTACGAGGGCAGCTTGACGGAGCGCCTCGGCCGCGCTCCGGCTCTGACTCGTACGAGGCACCCTCGACGGGGGCACCTCGACCGCGCCCCGTCCCGTACAGCAAGGTACCTCGACCGCGCTCCGACCCGCGCGAGGCTCATCCGCCCCCTAAGAAAAACTCCGACTCGCGTGAGCCCGGGTCGAGCGTCTCGACCCCTTCTCTTTACCTACCCCAGGACAAAAGCCATAGCATTTAATGCGATTACCTACTACCACCTACCGCATGGCTGCGATCAGGGTCTACGTGGGAACAATGCCAGTGTCAGTCCTCACTGTTTTACCGCCCATCCCGTGATGGGAGGTGAAGACCGTCACTGTACCCACCTTGCTGTGCACTGTACGTCACTAGTTACCCTCGAGGGGGGATACGACAAAGTCCGTACACCACGATCCCAGGGATTCAGACTTATCCGTTCGGCCTCGACCCGGCCTCGACCCGGCCTCGACGCCCAGCACGGCTCAACAGGGAAGGGAGGACGGTATGGCACGGCGCTCCGGGTCATTTCAGCGTCTCGTCCTCCATGTCACCGTGGTGTCCAGAGATGGCCTCCCATTCCTAGGGCACGTCGTAACAGTCACCTTAACAGAGATCGACAAAACATCATCTCAAGGCTCCCCGTCGTCTTGGCCTCCTCTCGCCCTATAAAAGGGCAGGCCAGGGTTCTACAACGGGGACAGAAGACAACGGACAACAAGCCAGACACAAGATAGAGATCAACATCTCAAGCAATCATCCTTGTACTCTTTTTTCCTTTTTTAGACTTGGGCTCGCCGCTCTCTCTCTCTCTCATAGCTTGTAACCCCTACACAAGCACTTCGGTGCAAGGAAATACAAACCTCTCCCTCCCCGCTGGACGTAGGGCCTTCTTTTGCCCGAACCAGGATAAACCCCCGTGTGTTCTCCTTGCATCACCATCCAGGAAAGGGACATGCAACATTTACTCGTTGGTTTAGGGCTCCCTCGGGACCGAACACCGACACAAAGATAACTTGGTTAGGAGAAATTGGTCTAGAGACAAAACTTGTTGTGTCTGCCATTTCTCAAAGACAATACAACACCTCTTTTTTGATTGCTTTTATGCCAAATTTTTGTGGCGTTCTATACATATACTTTTTGGGATTTCACCACCTATCAATATAAATGATTTGTTTGTTCACTGGTCCAAAGTGGGTAACAATAAGTATAATACATTGCTATTAACAGCAGCTGCAGCACTACTGTGAGCAATTTGGCTAACAAGAAATGAGGTAGTTTTTGACAAATGCAAACCCAAATCTTTTTTGCAGGTACTGTTCCGAGGGACACACTGGCTACGTTAATGGACGAAATTGCAGCGGCATGACGATCGGAAAGATCAAATGATCTTTGTGGCACAACACCTAGAGACGTCGGCTTTAGAGTTTTTTGGTTCAAATGGTTGGCTTTCGCAAAGACATGTTGGTTTTGTTTAGTCAAGAACTTTTCACTTGTTCAGTTAGTCGTGTGAGTGGTTGTAAATTTATTACAACCGTGTGAGTGGTTGTAAATTTATTACAACCGAACTGTGTGCCCGTGTTTGGAGTTTGTAATAATTGGTCTGATTCTATTCTTAGATAGATGAAGCCGGATATTTTATCCTTTATCTTAAAAAAAAGAGAGGGTTATTGACGACTTGCGAGAGAGCTCTCTCGGCTCACAACTTTTGGACAAGCCAGTCTGATGTGTGTTAGTACAGTCGAGAGAGCCCATCATCGAGAAATCGGAACGGCCCAGACCTACTAACTCCTGCCCCCCAAAGCTAGGGTTACAAGCCTACGCTACCAGGCCCGGCGAGAAGAGGATTAGCGCCTCCTTTTTTATGCCAGTTTAGCGCTCTTAAATAATCCTTCCGGTACTATTGTTTCCTACGAGGAAGTAGATTATACATGTATACGCGGCATATATACTCTTAATACGTGTGAGAGCGGTCACAAGTTTGAAATTATCAAGGTAGTAACAGACTCATTTGTTGCGAATCTCGTTGCGCCGATTAGGTTGCATGTATTAAGAGTATATATCAAGGTAGTAACAGACTCAACACTTGATCAAATCCTGGGCGAATCTCGTTGCGCCGATTAGGTTGCATGTTTTAGAGCTCCCATCGAAGCGAGCTATGATGAAGATGATCCAAGCATGCATCGACACCGGAGCATGAACAGACACCTACAAGATGCACTACGCCTGCCATTCGTGTCATGGTGGGCTATTCATAGTAGGTCTATAAAGTATAAAAACCTATGTTTTGGGCCACTAAACTTGTTTAACAGTGTAACGTGGGTTCATATTACCATGCATGTCAGCACCTAACAATCTACGTGGTGTGCTAACTTTGACACTAATGTCATCCATATCCCCTTTCTCTTCTCACATTCCTTATTCTCTCTCGCACTGCACCTAATAATCTACGACGGATGCTTCCTCGCTGTCGACAACAGCCAAGTATTGGGGCTAGTGCAAGTTGCGGCAAATGGTGGGTTGCAGCTGTTGCTTGGATGACATGTGGACCCAAAGGGTTGGTGTCCATGCGATAAATATTTGCTCCTCTTAGTCTCAACGAAGCGCAAAATTCAATTTGCAATGCTTATTTATCTCCCCAACCCCACGTATACATCACATATACGATATGTTTGTTTCTTGCTGGTTACAACTGAAGTAGAATAAAATTAGGAGCCAACTGTAGCCTAGAGTAGGGCAACCTGTCTTGCATTCCTAGCATGAAGTCAATATAAAATGTATTATAAAATAGTAATATAAAAAAGGAGTTGGCAGGAGAGGGTTTATCAACGACTTACGAGAGAGCTGTCTCGGCCCTTAACCTTTGGACGAACCAGGAGCGACCTAGCCGATCCAACCCACGTGTACATGCGTGTTGTCTTTAACCTTAACCAGGAGCGACCTACCCGATCCAACCCACATGCATAATACCATTTAGATGGTGTGTGGGAGTACAGCCGAGAGAGCCCATCATCGAGAAATCGGAATCGGAACGCCCACAAACCTGCTAACTCCTGCCCCCCAAAGGCCCGGCGAGAAGAGGGTTAACGCCTCCCTTTTATGTCAGTTTAGCGCTCTTAAATAATCCTTCCGGTACTATTTTTTCCTGCGAGGAAGTTTTTGGATTATACATGTATACGCGGCACATATACTCTTATTAATACGTGTGAGAGCGCATAGCCCTTGCTGGACCTGTTCGTTGCATTGCGTCGATCAAAACGGGCCTCAGTTGGGCTACAAGCCCAGGGTGGATTCGATGGGCTGTACCAGACAGAATACCAGCACGTGTCATGTAGCTAATTAATCCCGGCCCCTAAAGAAATGCACGTGTATACAAATTACAACGTGGGTAGGTACACTACCACCGTGCCATTCTACAAACCTTTTATTTTTCCCTTGTATCTCTTTCTACGATTCACGCACCAAAAGAGGGCCAGGGAGCGTGGCCACGTCGCACGCTTTTCACGGCCGTCCGATCGGGCGCGTGGACGGCCCAGATCGGCTGAAGCACGGTGTTTTTACAGAAAGACCCTTCTATTTTTTGAAAATCAACCCGCGCTCCTCGTCCCCGCTCCGAGCTTGGCAGCGCCGCCGTCTTTCTCTCCCTCCCTCCCTCCCTGTGCGGCGGCGGCGCACCAGCTGGGCCCCTACGTTGGCCGCCCTCCGACGAGCCGGCGAACCGGCGCGACCCAGCGGAACGCACATAGTGCCGGCCATAGCCCCTGCTTCCACACGCCAGGGACGGCTGCACCTTGTGGCTGCCGGACATGCTGTCGGGGCCGGCCTCCCATCTGCGCCGGCCGTGCCCCGGAGCCGGGGGTTGATGCGCCTGCAGCAGCACAGGCCTCACCAACGGTGGCCAGCCATGCCCCAACGCACAGGCTGAGGAACACCAACCTCGGAGCCGCCACAGCCAAGGCCTGCAAGGGAGCATGGCGCCCCTGCCTTCGCCGCGACGGAGCCGAACACCGCCGCCGCCATCCCTGCCCCAGTTCACCTTGCCGGAGCTCGCGCCTCAAAACACTCTCGCCGGAGTCCAGCACCTCCTCCTCCTTCACTCCTCTCTTCCTCTTCCTCCTTGCTCCCTTGCTTCTCTTCTCCTCTTTGCGACGCGCCGGAGGCAGCTTCGCCGCCCTCCCTTCCTCATCTCTGCTTCCCTCTCCGCCTTGCTCCAAGCGCACGTCGCCGGCCACCTCGCCGGAGTCAACGACGCCGTCGGCCCACGTCGTCCTGCCCGCTGCTCTCCATCTCACCCCGCTCTCTCTCCCTTTCCTCCTCTCTCTCTCTCTTTCTTTCTCTCGTTCGTTCTCTCTGTTGACTAAATGGAGTGAACGAGGCCGACCGGCTCCAGACGACATCCGATGCCCACCTCCAGGCCACGTCAAGGCAGCCAAAAGGAGCACGGCACCTCACCCTCACGCTCAGCCAATAGGAAGTCATGGTTTGGAAGGCATGGATCACTGATGTGGCGAGATGTGTTTGTTTAATAAACTTAAAATGCATTTTTTCATAGTTAAATGACCTCAAATAAAAAAATTGTCAACTACAAAGTTTTAGATCTTATCGAGTTCTACAACTTTGATATAAATTTTCCTTTCATGTGAAACAATATTAAAAAATTAATCCTTATTTTCTACTTTCGCTTTCTATTTCATAATATAAACACATATATATAGATGAACACGCACTCTAAAGGTATAATCTTTCGAATAAATTCTAAATCTAAACCAAATGGTCAAATTGAGCGACCCTCGAGCCAAAAGAAAGATACAAGTTTGTATGCTACAAATTCCCTTAAAATTTCAAATTTTTTTAAAAAAATAGATGAAGCTAAACCTTACATCCATTAACATTATCATATTCCTTTTGCTAATGCCACATACTTAACATTCTCAAATTACACAAAAAAAATACAAAAGACAACAATGTTGATAAAAACGAAAAAACGCGTACTTATGCTCCTCTCTCCTTAAAAAATAGTTTCACTAATACCTTCATAACAACGGACTCCAAATCATGACACCTATATGAAAATAATAAAGCCAAGAATTTATCTTACCTACGTTGCTTAAAAAAATGCAACTGCCAAAATACAATTATTATTACTCTATACAACAAATAAAGTCCGTATCAACTACAAAACTAAAACAGAATACCGGCACTGCGCGGCAATGCCGCGCGCAAAAGAGGGCCAATCAGCGTGGCCACGTAGCCCACTTTTCTCGGTCGTCCGATCGGGTTTGCGGACGGCCCAGATCGGGCGATCACCGATCTTTTTACAAAAGAGCCCTCGAACTCTGAAAAAATAGAACCCGCAGTCCAGCCACCTCTCTCAGCTTTTCTTTCAAAAAAACCCCTCGACCTTTTTCGAAATTGACCCGCAATACAGGCCTTTCAATGGGCTGGCCTGCCACCCACTCCGTGGACCTTAGTGGGCTGAATTCGGCCCAACGCTGGTTTCACTTATATCTATTAATCTTTTTCTTTTACAAATAAATTTGCTGAAGCTTTGAAATTATGTATTAAATCGCAGAAAAATCGTAAAATAGAAAATCAAATTGTTTCAGAATCCTCATGAATAGATATATGCAATGGATCCATAATATAACATATTTTAGCACAAAGTTATTACTGGGAAAATTGAAATTCAAATAAATAAAAAAATAGAAAATCGAATTGTTCAAAACTCCTCATAATTCGAGGTCGAATTCTACTCATATCATAATTACATCAGCTCTCCGGCTACTTATGCTACTCCCTCCTTATTAAATACTTTTACCCCTTCTCTCTCCACCAAAAAAAAAAGAAAGTTCAAGTTCAAAAAAAATTCCATTTCAATAACAAACGCAAAATATCACTTGAATAGTACCTTCAAAATAACAAAGTATCAACAACACTTAAAAAAATACCAATGGCCATGCGCGGCAAAGCCGCGCAGATTTCTAGTAAAAACGAATGTTAGTACTTATATAGAAACAGGATACGTTTATGTACTTTCATAAAGGCTGATAGCGAGAGGTTAAAAAGATCGCAGATTTGCCTATCTCGAAGAGCCTCGTTGGCATCGGAATGCGTACACTGGGCCTCCGGCCATAATATCTAACCCCGCTGACCAGATATAGTGGTTTGGAACTTAGCGCCCGCTATTTTGACGTAGCAAGCTATTATAGTGTCAATTATTTGACGTAGGAGTGCGCTATACTGCTATAGCAGTCTACTAAGTCGAAAACATAACTAGTTCATGCTTAATGTAAGATGTTTGATCGAGAATCACCTCTTCAAATATAATTAAATATCTATTTACACTATTTAAGTTATATGTTTATTAGTCTTTCATTGATTTTGTATCTGGTTGATTTTTCAATATGTAAGAAAGTCTATTTTAAAATATACATATACCTAAATTATATGAGGTTATTAGACAATGCTATTGGGACTTAGCGCCCGTTGTCCACAATCCGCGATGTAGACATCAATCTGCTACGGACCCTCTATGCGTTATTTGTTACCACAAATGTATAACCATGATGTTTGGCGAATTAGTCTATTTAGTGATGATGATTGACTACAAATGGAATACTGAGAATAACATATTCAAAATATTATTATTATTTCCATAACACATAAATTATCGTGACATTTTTTTCCGACATGATCCTAGTTTATTTAAATATTGAAAAGAGAGAAAATATTGAATTGTTTCTAGTGCAACTTTCGAGCATGATCCTAGTTATTCAAATGTTGAAAACAGAAAGATTATCGATGTATAACAAAATAATATTAAAAAGGAGTTTTTTTTTGCCAGGAAGAATATCAATGTACAAATACAAAATATAAAAACGGAGTTGGCAGGAGGGACCATCACGGACTCACGAGAGAGCGGGTCTCTCGGAATTCACTGATTATTTGGGCTGCAGCAAGGCAATTTCTTGCCTGACTTTAGACATGATGAACCCCTCAGGTGGCTTTGTCCCCGTCGTCCGACGTGGGGGGGGAGCAGACCAAGTAATCTGCGCTAGGCCTAAGGGCTTACATCATCTCTAACAATACTACCTAAAACACACCCTCTACTTCTCTATTTAGGAAACCACCTATTTTGAGATTACTTATATTTTGCTTCTAACTCCAGTAATACTACCTAAACCATACTATTCAAATTCGTTTTAGTAGTCAATGACGCGTGGGGCTCTTTTATCATCTCTCTCATCCAGATTTTGCACGATGGAGAGTAGGGGGCCAACAAAAGTAGAGGGTGGAGGAGGAAAAGCAGGAGGGCAACAAATGCGGAGGGTCTAGTAGGGAGCCTGTTGGAGTTGGTTTTTTGGCCTCCGCTATCTAAATCTGAAGTAGGGGGTCAAATAGAGGGTCCTGTTGGAGATGCTCTTTGGCACACGAGACTGTGGGACTGCCTGTGCCTGTTCCGTATCACGCACACGGGACCACCTGTGCCTACGTTTGTCATGAAACACTTGCAACATTAAAGCACTTTCTGTAACATACGTCTAAAACAGATAAAACATTTGAAACATACTCTTGCAACATATGTGTATACTCTCTGCAAAGATATGCAACATCTAGATAAAACACTTGCAACATACATCTGAACTAGATGAAACATTTTGAATAGACACTTGCAACATACGTTTATAACCTTTGCAGCATATACAACATACATATCTACTTTTGCAACATGCATATGAAACACTCGCAATATAAATCTAGAACATCTAAAACACTTACACATATGTTTGCAACGTACGTTTTCAGTGCAACACGGGCAAGCGGCGCGGCGAACTTGCACGGTGGAGGCGGCCCTTCGAGATGGCCGACCAACACCCAAGGCACGCGACGGCCGGGGTGAATCCGCGCTGGTGGGAGCTAGCGAACGGTACGGGTGGGTGGGACGCGCGACGGGGGAGCAAGTGGCGCAGGTGGGGCGGTTTGTCCGTCCGTCCGTCCGCTTTGTATCATTAGTGTACTGTACGTACTTTTATAAGAACGATAGCAAGAGGTTAAAAAAGATCGTAATTTATTTTGAAATTAAAAGATCGTAATTTAGAACCCTAGTAATGGAATGGTCATATTAGGAAACCCAGGCGAAGAGCTCGTTCGCCTCGGAATGCGTTGGAAAACGCTGCTGCCCGCTGCCCCGCCCCCGCTGCCATTCGTCCAGACTCCAGACGTGGCTTGTGTGTCCTCCGCTGGCTTTACTCCGTATCACAGCCAAATCACGTGCCATTTCAATCACTGGTCCGGCCATAAGAATTCTATAATATTCTATAATATTCACTGATATACGCAACGGCTACCGAGATTTTATATGTACTGTACGTGACATTTATATTCGTTACAGGACACACTTATGACATAAGCATTTGCTCTTCTTTAGTCTCAGCCAGGCGCAAAAATTATTTTGTAATGATCATTCATCTCCCACCAGCAGACACATATACACGATCTGATTGTGTTCATTGCTTGTTAGAGTATCTTCACCGGATTTAGCGTCTCGAGCGGTAGGCGACGTATCGGTGACTTCGTTAATCTCGAGATTTGTCGGTCCAACTCAGTTCTTCGAAGACGCTCATAGGGACAGGGTGTACGCGTGTACGTTCATAGGAGTGAGTGTACACTCGTGTATGTGAGCGTCTGCGTCTGTAACTGGGTATCGTAAAAAAATATTCATATAGGAGATTGAGAAAATCAAATTAATGGGAATAGGGGAGTTGTGCTACAACAGATTGAAGAAGTCTTATCCCCTATACATACGGACCCCATGTGTCAAATGAGTCAAACAGAAACTGCTCCTTCCATCTCCTATCACAACAGCTCTACCCGCTCGACGACCAGAGTGGCTTCGCTCTGCTCTCGCACCCTGCCCGTCGTGGCCTCATAGATTGAGAGTCACGATTCCCGCGTCTGCACCGGTTCACCTGTCCATTGCGTCTACGTCCAAAGTGCTGGAGCAAGACCCCGAGGTGCTGTTGTGCCTCGCCGCGGACATGGCACTCTTGGCTGCGGGCACCCACGCCTCCTCACGGGCTCCGACATCAAGATCTAGGACCCCTACCACGTACTCCCGCCCCCCGTCGCCATCTGCACACTCGGGGAGGCAGGCCGACGCCACGCCCATTGAGGTCGTGGTGGTCAACCACGACGAATGCGCCACCGCGATGTAGCCAGACCTCGTCAGCGACGGGTGGTCGGCCGCAGTGTTCACGGTGTGAAGGGACCGTCTAGCACTCGCTCGCTTTGTTCCTATGTCCCCGCCAGACATGGCAGCAACGCTCGCCTAGAGCACTGCGACGACACTATCCCATGGGACAGTACGTCGGTGACAAGAGGAGGGAGAAAGGGGATTGAGAAAAAACTGTGCCACTTCCCTTTTCTTTGAGGGATTGAGAGGAATTTTGAGGGATTGAGAAAAAAAATATAGAGAAAGTGTAAGTGCATCTAGCCCTTTAGTGGGTTTTGGTGAATTGAATGACAACACCATTAAAGATCTGACAAAGTTTGCAAAGTGTTGAACAGGAAATTGAGTTTATTGCATAACTTGTGGATTGTGAAATGAGAAGTATATATAGGTTCAACAAGAAGGCAAACTAGATGATATTTCACATATCACGCTTGATTGATCTCAACATTCATATCAAGAAGATATTCAAGCAATAAGGATCACAATATTGAAGAAATGGTTTTTTAGTGGATGCTTAATATGATGTGACTTGAGTATGGCTCGATAGGGTGAAGATAGCAAGGAAAGGGCTTCGAGGGACTAAGCGAAGGTGAAGGGCAAGCAATGGCTTGTAGACCGAGGTACCATGGCTAAGGTGAAGAAGAGAGTACTTGCATTGAGTCGAGGTACTAATTGAGCCATGAGGAGTCATATTGTATTGGGGATCAAATCATTAGTGGAAGTGACTTGAAGCCATGGATTGAACTCATATGTGTTGAAATGGTTCAAGTCACATGCTCAAGTTGTACTTGCTCAAAGAGAGAAGATGAAGTTGATCGCATCCCCTTATGAAGTGATATTGAGAAGAAGTGACATATGAAGACATTGAAGACTCAAGTTGTTAAAATGGTAATATTCTTTTGATCTTGAGTTTAGGCTATGCCGCACTATAAAGGGGGATGCAAATTTAGGTGGTCTGAGGAAGATAGAGTGCTCAAGTATAAAAACTAAATCATAAGAGAGACACTCTAGCACCTCACGAGCACATAGAATAGCTTTAGTGACTTTTGGTGTCGGAAGTCCCGACGTATGTCGGGAGTCCCGACGGTCGGAAGTGCTGACTTGCGCCGGGAGTCCTGACGTCCAGTCACTTAGCCTGCGCGGTGACTGTGGACGTCGGAAGTCCCGACGTATGTCGGAACTCCCGACGGTCAGGAGTCCCGACCCTCGTCAGGAGTCCCGACGCTAGGCCCATCGGCTCGCTCTGCTGACTGCTGCGTCGGAAGTCCCGACGTACGTCGGAAGTCCCGACGGTCAGAAGTCCCGACGTACGTCAGAAGTGCCGACGTATGTCAGAAGTGCCGACGTATGTCAGAAGTTCCAACGTACGTCAGAAGTCCCGACGTTGGCCTTCGCGCAGTGACTTTGACCTAGCATGAACAGTGTTTTCTTCATGCGTCGGAAGTCCCGAGATCTGCGTCGGAACTTCCGACGTAGATCTGAACGGTTAGATTTCTACTTCAAGTATAAATAGCTCTCCCTCATTTCTAACCGTTACCAACTCACTCTCTCACGCCCCAAACTTCAGAGAAGTGCCTCCTAGCACCCAAAAGCCTCTCTCTTCTCTCCTCTTTGCTCCTAGCTTCAAATCTTGTAAGAGTTTGAGTTGAGAGAAGGGATTTGGTGAGAGAAACATTGTTTCAAGCTTGAGCACTTGATTTCTTCGTCAAGCCGGTTGGATTTGCATTTGTTACTCTTGGGTTCTTGGAACCCTAGCCGGCTAGGCGTCGCCCGTGGAGCTTCCAACTTGTGTGGTAGCCCCGGGAGGTTTGTAATCACTCCAATCATCTAGTGAAATCACCCCTCATCTCAAGAGATTGCTCTCTTGACTTGAGAACGAGGATAGGGTTGAAAGAGACCCGAAAAGCCTATGTGGTTTCCTCAACAACGTGGACATAGGCAAGCCTTAGTGGCGAGCTGAACCACGGGATAAATCGGTGTCTCACTTTGTTCTTGTGATTTGCATTGCTATACTTGGTTTTGTGGTGATTCTAGGGTTTGGTCCCGATCTATGTTTGGAGGCATCTTGGCATCAAGGAAGTGAGCTAACATCTTCACCTTACCACTAGGAAGTGGGGTTGTAAGTTATTGGCTTCACAAAGTTTATTTGAGCACTTGTAGTTCATTCTCCGTAGGCGTCGGCACTGCTGACAGTTTACGTCGGAACTGCTGACGACGTCGGAAGTTCCGACCTGAACTGTCGGGACTTCCGACAGTTGCTGACAAGTGACTTCGAGTTTTGTGTAGAATTTTTTAGACACGCCTATTCACCCCCCCTCTAGGCGACATCAAGGTCCTTACAGAAAGGGGATTAAGAGGATATGCTGGAGCGGTTTGTTTTCACCTCATTCCTCTATATGATAGTTTTTGGGGGAAAGAGAATTTATTTTTTCAATATGATGGAGATGCTTTTATAGCTAAAGTAGAACAAAATTAACAGCCCTAGATAGCACAAAGTCAATAAAATCTAACCCGCTCTCATTTCCCTAGAAAATACGTGCAATATTTGTATCTCCAAATTAATTTATTAAAAAATTAGATTCAAATATCTTTCCAATGATACCAATTATGTATCATAAATATTAATATTTTTAATATATATTTTGTCAAAGTTGTTTCTCGGGAAGTGAAAGCGACAAATATTTTAGGACGGAGGGAGTAATGGATATTGTTCATTGCCTGAAAAAGAATTTAAAAATCAGGCACATGAGAAATAGCGGCACCCAATCGGACTCCATATCGCATTAGACACGAGCTATTCTAATTCGTATGAGCACGGGTTATATAAGTCTGGATGAAAGAAACTACACTATCGGGTAGTTAGTTAGGGGAAGCGGACAAAAAAAAGGGGCTAAAATTTTGGGTCTTTAATTAATAATATATCAGATATAGGTAGAACTAGAACGCGTAAAAAATTTGGAGCACAGTGAGAGTAGATATAGATATAGATAAAAGTTTCAACAAATTAATTACATAAAAAACATAGATCTATAGATACATCGAAATATCTATACTAAAGCATATTATATTATATGTTTACTGTATTTTCGGATATAAAAAAACAAAATCCAAATAGAGATCAGAGTTGGATGAAAAAAATTGTGCCAGAAATTTTGCCTCTGTGTTATATTATTATAGGGAGTTATAGATACGATATCTTAGAACTGAATATACGTTCCATCGGTGTCCTTGTTCTCATCAAGAGAACTACTCAAGATCAAATATCTAATTTATTTTAATCTTCTAAAAATATTTTAAAAAATGCGCACAATATTTGTTTCGGCAAGTTGGTTAGCTTGCATGGAATAACTCAACAAATTTGGGTATCCACCGGAAGAAAGCGTCCAGAGAGAAGAAGTTAATGAGAAATCAAGAGATCAGGTCCCGTACGTTAGAGTTATTTATATTTGAACACAAAGCAAAGTCGCCAGGAAGGAAACCGATGCCAGCAAGAGTCGCCGGTCTCGCGTTTCAAATTGTCCCGATCTCGACGTGAAACAACCAGACGCCGATGTACTCAGGTCTGGCGTTGAATGACCTCACGCCGAGGTCTGGCGTGGACACGCCACGTTGGCACTTACGTGGCAGGCTTCGGTGCAGTCTGACAAAAGGCCTATACGAAGACCTCGGCGTTTTATTATTTAACACCGAGCTTTTGTCTATTTCTAAAAAAAGTTTCATGAGAAATCTATCTGTAGAAATAGTTTTTAAAAAGGATTAAAATACAAAATTTTCACTCCCACAAATGTATAACCATAAGTTTTTAGTGAATTAGTCTATTCGAGACTCAAATAATGGTTACAATTGACTACAAATGGGATGTTGCGAACACCATGCTCAAAAAACCATTACTAGTTGCCCATAACACATAACTTATCGTGGCTTTCTTTCCACTACAAAGTACCATTTAACATTTATGATAACACTGGTTTATTTAGATGTTGAAACGAGAAAAAACTATTGATGTAACAAAATAATATAATTCTTTTTCTGTTTCAACATACGGATAGGATCCTAGTGTGTTTAATAAATATTGAAAAGACAGGATCCTAGTGTGTTTAATAAATATTCCCCTTGTTCGGCTGAGCTTATCAGCACGGCTTATCAGCCGTGGAACAGTGTTTTTCTCTCACAGAAAATCAGCCACAGCCGGCTTATAAGCAAAAAAAAAAACAGTCTGCCGAACAGGGCCATTGATAAGAGGGAAAAAAATCAATGCAATAACAAAAATATAAAAAGGACTTGGCAGGAGGGCCCATCATGGACTCACGAGAGAGCGCTCTCTTGGATTACTCTGATCATTTGGGCTGCAGCAAGGCAATTTCTTGCCTCCACTTTATAGTTAGAGTGACATTATTTATATGCAGCGTCCTGCAACGTCAGTCCAACCCTCAGGTTTCTCCCCCCCCCCCCCCCCCCCCCCGTCTTAAAGGCCCTGTTCGGCAGGCTGTTTTTTAGCTTATAAGCCGGCTGTGGCTGATTTGCTGTGAGAAGAAAATACTGTTCTACGGCTGATAAGCCGTTCTGATAAGCTCGGCCGAACAGAGGAAAGTCTTAGACGTGGGGCGCCCAGAGGCTGGCTGGCAGCAGATCAAGTGGTCTGCGCTAGGCCCATGGGCATACACACACGAGATGCGTACGTACCATCCGAGAGAGCCCCCATCATCGAGAAATCGTGACGGCCCAAACCTGCCAACTCCTGCCCCCCAAAGCTGGGGTCACAGGCCTAAGCTACCAGGCCCGGCGAGAAGAGGTTTAGCGCCTCCTTTTTTATGCCAGTTTAGCGTCCTTAAATAATCCTTCCGGTACTAAACCAAAAAAAATACTTACGCCTGTGGAGCGCGTGGCCCTTTTATGCGTTCGCTGCATTGCATCGATCAAAACGGGCCTCAAATGGGCTACAAGCCCCCATGGAGTGGATCGATGGGCTGTACCAGACGGACAGGATACCAGCACGTGTCATGTATCTAGTTCCGGGCCCGTAAAGAAAAATCAGGGTGGATTAGGAACCCTGGAATGGTCAGATTAGGAAACCCAAGGGGGATTAGGAAGAGCCTATCTTGAAGACCTCGTTCGCCTCGGAATGCGTGCAAGGAAAAGAGGTCGCTGCTAACCAACGGGCAACGGCATGTCTCTGAGGTTGCTTTCCCCTCGTCCACGCGTGGCTTGCCTGTGCTTCATCGTTGGCTTTATTTGCCAAATGATTAAGCTTGTTTATTTGGAGCCAAATGATTGATATAGTCTATTGGTTGTATATATATTCACAGTACATCTCATCTATCAATATACTAGTAGTTGACTATTAGAATAAACTTAGTATTAATATTTTTTTCTTATAGTTTTTTTAGCTCATACCTCCTATAATTAAATCGACAACTTATTTAGAAAGTATGCTTAAAAGCGGGTTTTTTTCTGCCTTGCATACCCTTTGGCCACACGATGGTAAGATGTCCCCTTTTCCAATTTAAGAGAAGATAGTTTTCTATTTGGCTCGGCTTCGTCAGGGGTAGACTATCCCCAACGTTGAAGTGTACTTATCGAAACTAGTATTTTCACACTGACAATTGTATGTAGCTTTATCTAGGCCACAACAAGATCGAGCATCAAGATTTTGGTCATGCTATTGGGAAGGATGTGAAAAGGGGAAGAAACAAATCTTGGTAGTAAATGGTACATACACGAAGAATATCGTCTATAAAGAGGTGACAACTCGATAAGTCTATAAATGAAGTAATACCTTTCATTTATCACATTGCCTTAATAGTATTTTAATAATTTGTAAATGTTTATGCTTAAAAACTAGTTCGTTCATTTTTTTACTTGTTGCTATTCATTGCCTTTTATTTTTTCAGATGTTACTAAATGATTTAATATTTTTAACCAACGTTACTTTAATATGTTTTTTTGGAAAGTTAAAAAACATCTTGTAACAAAATAATAATATTACTAATAATATATAAAAAAAGATGTTGCCAGGAGGGGGTGTGTTTTCTGGAAAGTTTAAAATTATTGTATAACAAGATAAATATATAAAAAAAAGAAGTTAGCAGGAGAGGGCATCGTCGACTTCCGAGAGAGCTCTATATCTCGACAATTTCTTGCCTCAACTCTCGGTTGATCCCGTACAGCGTCCTGCACGGTAGCCAATCCAGCCCTCAGGTGACTTTTGATCCGTGAGTATCACGGGTAACGCCCTCAGAGCAGAGAGTGGCCAATCCAGGGCTTAGCCGAGAGAGCTCGTCATCGGAAAACTCGAAGGCCCAAACCTGCCTACTCCTGCCCCCAAGAGCTGGGTTACAAGCCTGCGCTACCAGGCCCGGCGAGAAGAGGGTTTGGGAGTCCTTTTTTATGCCAGTTGAGCGTTGTTAAAATAATCGCTTTGGTGCTAAAAAAAACATTTTTTACGCGTGTGACCTGTGAGCGCGTCGGTGGCAACTCGTTCGTTGCATTGACCGAAACGGGCCTCAGTTGGGCTACAAGCCCGTGGAGTGGATCGATGGATGGGCTGTACCAGACAGTCAAGATACCAGCACGTGTCATGTACCTCAGCATATAGCACTGTAGCACTTTTCGTTGTTATTTAGCAACATTTGAGAATTGCAACTCTCCAATGGTCAGATTAGGAAACACAAGGTGGATTAGGGGCCGGTTTAGTTGCTAAAATGGCACTGTAGCACTTTTCGTTGTTATTTAGCAATTAGTGTCCAATCATGATCTAATTAGGCTTAAAAGATTCGTCTCGTTCATTTCGTCTAAACTGTGTAATTAGTTTTATTTTTTATCTATATTTAATGCTTCATGTACGTGTCTAAAGATTCGATGTGATGGAGAATCTGAAAAATTTTGTAAAATTTTCTGTGAACTAAACGGCCCCTAGGAAGAGCCTACTATCTCGAAGTGCTCGTTCGCCTCGGAATGCGTGGAAAAGAGGTCGCTGCTGCCCGCTGCATGTGCTTGTTCGTCTAGGTCCAGACGTGGCTTGCCGGCCTGTGCTTCATTTTGGCTTATTTATTAGCCAAATGATTAAGCATGTTTAGAGCCAAATGATTGATATAGTCGTAGTCTATTGGGTGCATATATGTTTACAGTACATTTCATCTATCAATCTACTTCTCTATTAGAACAAACTTTACTTTTAATACATAATCTGTTTGTTTCCTTCTTATAGAGTTTCTTTTGAGCTCATTCGACATCCTAAAATCAAACTTGCAACGTATTTCTCTTTTCTTTCCTAAAATCAAACTTACAATATATTCGTCTTTTTCTTTCCTTCACTTGTAAAAAGCTTACTTACATCCTCTCTATTGTACTTGCTCTTAGGACAGCTCCAACAATAACTAAATTATGAGCTAGCTTTAAGCATTTTGTTTTATTTTTTAAAAGGAGAGACAGCGCGCTATCTCTCGATCAAGAGCCAGTCTAGTGCACACATTTTAAGGTCATACAAGGTTGTCTTATGGATGTAATCATACTAAAAGTTAACATTATTAATAGAAAAGTTATCTTAGATTAACAAGCTTAAACCGCTGAGGGTGCTCTTAGCATTCTCCGATCCTGTCGTGTGCCTATCACCTCTGTCATGTTTTCGAAATTTGATTCATCACTTGCACCGTGCGGAAGGCCACCAAACAGGGCCTAGCTGGACTACACTGCTGCTAGGTGGATCAGCAGGCGGTTCACGATTTGATAAATTTAATGACATGACATAAAAATGTTTTTTTAGAATCTTTTTATGAGATCTATGAATAGCACACGTACCGTGGCAGACTACTGGTGTGTTGAAACTCTTTTCCCAATATAAACAGTCTATATACGGAATCGTCTCATGTTACGCACCCGACACACACTAAACAGACCGTTTCTGCGTTTCAGTGGCGTATCTACAAGGTTATGCCGTATATGCCACGCTATACCCTGTAGCCCAGCCGAAGAGATATATACGTAGTATATGTATATAGAATAGAAAAACCTAACAGTAGCGCTCATTTCTCTGGCGGTAATGCTGTTTTTAGGTCGCCCATCCGTTCGGACGGATCCCGTATAAGTCGTTCGCTCGCTCTGCGCCTTGCCTGCGTCGCTTGCTCGCTCAGCGCACTGCGCGCCTTTGCTCCGGGACGGACCTCGCCCTTGTTCGCGCCACACGGCCCCGCCTGCGCCCCCACCGCCCGCCCGTGCTACGTGCCCCCGCACGGACTCATGCCTCCCGTCGCGCCGCGCTCCATCCACCTCCCCCTACGCTTGTCGAAGTCCGTGTCGCCGACGAGCTCCACACCGGCGACTTCCGCGCCACTCGGCGGCATTGAGCTGTGCGCCAACGAGCCTCCATTCGTTCAAGCAGCAAGTAGATGCTACGCTGAAACTGCATGTTGCAATAGTATGTTTCAAGTATTTCAGATGTTTCAAAGGTATATTGCAAGTGTTGTATATCGATGTTGCAAAAGTAGATCAGGATGTTGCACATGTTGTAATGGCTGTACACGTATGTTTCTAGTGTATGTTCTAAATGTTTCATCTATTTCAGACGAATGTTGAAAGTGTTTTATCTAGATATTGCAAAAGTAGATCTTGATATTGCATATACATGCATGTTGCAAGTATATGTTTCAAGTGTTTTCGGGTGTTTCATACGTATGTTTGTGAGTGTTTCATCTCGTGTTGCATATGTTTGCAATGATTTTCAAATGTATTTCAGGCGTTTTCACAAGTATTTGAGACGCTTGTTTAAGCATTTCATTTGCCCTCTTTGGCATGTTGTAGCTATTGCATCTGAATATTTCAAAAGTAGATATGATGTTGCACATAGGATGCGCGTGGGAAGTGGCTGACGGCGCGGACGACGTTCGGGGCGGCGTGGATGACGTCCGCGGTGGTGCGGGTCTACTGCTGATGCGCTCACTCGTGAGCACGACAGGCCTACAACCGAGTTGTTCCGTTCCGATCAGGAGGGCCTATGATCAAACTAGTCTGATAGAGAGATAATAAAGCTCAGGTACTGACTCGTTTATAACTGTAAATCAAATATACATCAGGAGTAAGTAGCGTATTGTTTCAGAATTCTAATTGATAGTATACAGATTACAGATTTAGTTATTTTTTGCTCCAAACCATAGTTTTATGAAATCTTGATTTGGAATTGTTCACAGACAAAGGCTTCGAATTATTCAAAGACAAAGACTTCCGGGCATTTATGATCTCCCGCCTCACCGTACCTCCTTTGTGAGGATCCTTCGTTCCCTCTCCTCTTTCTTTTTTTTGCTACAATAACCATTTGATAATTTGGTGTATGATATTTTTTGTGTCCTCTAGAAAACCATACAAATAGTATTACTTTTTGAACTATTATGTTATTTAGTACTTGTATATGTATTAAATTATGAGACAAATTTTGAAATGATTTACCGAATTGCTAAATATGTTTTAGCAAATTGCACATGAAGTTTTTGGTGTGGCCCCCGCCACTGTTCGGATCTATGATGTTTTAATTTTTATATGCACACACAAATTGACTCGTGACGTGGCGAATCATCATCGTGATGCTTGCTTTAACGAAAAGTCTGGCCTGTCAAAAAAGACTGGAAAGTTTCCACGTCGGAGGCCGTGCGCGACCTCCAACAACCTCGGGGCATCTTGGGTCGTTGGATCGGGCACGGACGGCGGATGGACACCGCGGCCGTCATGCTTTCTTTTTGCCCCCCGTTCTCTCGCGGTCCGTCGTATTCGTATCGGGGTTCTTGCGGGCCAAGTGGAGGCGGAGCCCACTGCTGGCTCGGTAGACGGTATAGCCTACCCTTGGTGGCATGACAATGGCAAATGCGGATTTCGATGGTGCACACCAGCCACGCTTCGGGCATAAAAATCTCCGGAATGCCCTCTCGTCACTGATCACTTCGATGCTGATGCTGGAGAGGGCGATATCTCCCGGTCAATCACGGCGTGTATCTCTATGTACTTGAGTCCATATAGCAATAAAAAACCTCGCGTACAAGTATTCCTTTTTACTGACGTGGAAGGAGAACTAAAAGGGGGAGATGAAAATTCATAGAAACTGTTTTTTAATCTCAAGTGAGAGATTGATTTGACGCGGACTCCAACGTATGAAGAATCGACATATTTTTTTGCGTTGGAGTGGCATCATGGATGGAGGTTGCCAGCACGGCGACAACACATCCCTTCCTCTCCATTTCAGAGCATACATCCTGAACACATCCCTTTTGCGCCCTTGCATATTGCTCTTGTATGTCGGGAGAGAGAGAAGTGTGCCACTTGGCAACAAGAGAACCCGGTGCCATGGATTTGCCGTTGCTCTCGGTGGAAAGAAACGAAAATGGCGAAAGCAGTGAAGACAGGGGAGAAAGCGAGACTCTAGAGTTTGGTTAGATCTTTTTAGGCCCTTTTTTTCTAATTAGGGAGATTCCTCATTTCCATTCATTTTTGAACGGAAATACTTGTCCAGGCCATACAAATCCGCTCCTGTTGGGAATCGAACCCGGGATCTCTGTAATGCAATCCGGCTGCTCTAACCCGTTGGTCTAGATTTTTAGGCCCTTGTGTGCCATAGAGTAGTTTATTGCCGATGTGGTAGGTAGCTATGAAAACTGGTAGATATTTTTAGGGTCGACAGTACCTAGTTAGTTTAACAAGACAAGGGCTCCTAAATTTACTATGATGCACCACATCATGTTTCATGTGTTGTATATCGCCACAGGTTGAATGAGCTGTGACTGACCTAGCCTAGCCACCTTACCACAACATTAAATTCGCGATTGAGTCACCACCACCATCAAAAGGGTGCTCCCGGTGCACAAGTTTCGTGATTGCATGATTTCTTCAGATTCATGGAGATCATACCCTATAATTCCTATGAAATTCACTTGCACAAAACTTATCGGCCACAATTCCTTTTCTCCCCGATTTTTCTTGTGTTCCTAACAAGCTCAAAAATTTCTTTTCTCCATGATTCTTGTACGTCTTCCATTTTAGTATAAGCCGAATAGTTGACGGCAGATTTCACACTGACTCATCTTACAGTAGTTATGTTTTGTGTGTCCACCAACTTGAGGCCAAAAAAAAATGTTGTAAAAAAAATACTTGAGGCCAAAAAAACAAATGCATTGAGGCGGCGGCTCAGACTCAGAGTCTAGAACGACGACCACTGACTGTTCCATCTCTTATAACAGATTTCTTACAAATGGACTTTGAGCTCAGCAGGTCGGTCATCATCATCCAAACCTGAACGCAAGCACGATCACGGTTAACTACAAAGAGAACCGTACATTTGCATGGCAGTGATGCAATAACCATCAAAGGCCGTGGCTACTTCCATTCGAGCGCCCTGTCAACAATGTCTTCTAGTAGTTTTCAAAGCAAAGGGTTGGTGGCGTGCACCTGGTAAGGTAAGATTAAGAAAGAAGGTCACAGTTCCTGTGATCCGTAAAAATAAAATATCAGCTGTTGACTCAACCCCATTATTCCTCTGTTTAGAACTTTCCATCCCAGCTGCCACCTCGAGTTTTCTAACCATTGATCGCCCATGATTGCATCTCTGCATGTGTTGCTCTGCTAATCTTTCTGCTAATTACACACTTCCCGGTGTCTATCAGTGTCAGCTCAAGAACGCAGGAGGGAGGGTCGGAGGGAGCAAGCCACCGTGATCCTCGGCCCTTCTAGCTCATCAGGTAAGCTTCTGAACTTTTTGTTCTTTAGGTCCAATTCAGCTGGTTTCAGTTTGTGATCATGGCCGTGGAGAAGAGGAAGAGGAAGAGGAGGATAAACTGAACAAAAGGAAGCCTCTTTAATTTCGGGTTTTCAGATTACAGAGAATCAGAGATGGGGTGTGTGTCGTCCAAGATCCTGGCGAAATCAGGGAGCTTTCAGGAGAAGGTGAGCTGCAGCCTGGGCCACAGCTTCCAGAGGAGCAGCGCCATCGAGGAGATCATCCTGTCCACCTCCAAGAGCAACGGCGACCAGTTCCTGGCCCTCCTCCGCAGGTCCACCTCGTCGGCAAGGAAAGCCAAGGAGCCCGAGGCAGCGCCGGCGGCGGTGGCCGAGCCGGTTGCCAAGATCGAGACGATCGACGTGTCAGAGCTGCTCGCCGGTCTGGAGGAAGAGAGCTGCACGGCGGCGGAGGAAGCGCGGGAACGGCGGCAGAGCAGTCGCGACGGGTCACCGGCTCCGTGGCCCGCGTCGGACGGCGGCGCGTCCGGGAGGGCGAGAAGCTTCCGCACGGTGGAGGAGTTCGACGCGATGGTACTGACGCAGCAGGAGCAGCAGACGCAGAGCGAGAGCGGCTCGTCGTCGGAACGACCGACAGCGCTGGCAACCGAGCAGGAGGAGGAGCTCGCTACAGCCACGGCGGCAACGGCCTCGACCGCGGAGGCAGAGCTATCAGGTGGGTCCGGGTCGAAGGCCGCCGTTGGAGCCAAGCGGCGGGCGAGGGCGCGGCAGCTGGGCGAGCTGAATGTGCCGACGGCGGCGGCGTTCGACTTCTCCATCTCCAAGTCCGGCAGCCTGCGGGACTGGCTGCGGCAGGGCGGGCAGATCTTCTCTCCGGGCTCCTACGTCACGCCCAGGTTCGGGACGTCGCCGCCGGCTGAGCGCGGAGGAGCCGCCGCCGGCGAGCAACAGCAGGCGCTGTTCGACCCGGAGCTGGTCGCGCAGTTCGAGCGCGCCATGGAGCAGCTGTCGGAGGACGAGGGCCGCGTCCTCGACGAGATCCTCGAGGCGCTGGAGCTGGAGGCCGCGGAGAAGAACGGCGCGGCGGCGGCGGTCGGTAGAGTGCGCGATGGTCAGCCAGCTGACGTGGCGGTGGCTGCGCTTGTGCAGCAGGTCTAGCGGGCGTCGGCGGTGGTCGTCGGCTGCGTTTCGTTAGGTTTTTAATTTTTAAATTTTGGTGCTTCGGACGCGCTTTTGAAATTGTAAGTACGAAGTGTTCAGCGATGTTTTTGAGTAATTTTCATATGAGTTCTTCCCTGCGACTGCGACTGCCAGCATATGTTTTGTTGATTTGCAGTACATTTGAGGAACTCTTGTTCAGCGGAAAATGTGACGGGTAGATGACGCAAGATGTTCAGCAATGCTTAAACTGATCGACCAGGTCGCTCTTAATTTGAAACGTACAAATTTCACAGAATAATTTAGTAGTGTGCAATAGTAGTTCCATTTCAGGTGAAAACGTAGGATTCAATCAAAAGAGAAAAATGGAAACGTGTTCTGGAACGAGACTCGCTCCTCCCTGCAGCACGCAGGTGATGGCCAGAGTCAAGATTGAGGTGCAGCTCTGATAGCAGGCGCCAAGCATCTAGGGAGCTTATTTAGGCCCCTTGATTAAGGGGCTGTCAGGAATGGATAAATTTCACACAAATCGACTCATTTCTTTAAACAAATATAGAAAATAGGGGAAAAAATTATACATTTGAAATGGAGTAATTCACAAGAATCAATTTATTTTTACAGAAAAAGATATACAACAACAACATAGTCTTTTTGTCCCAAGCAAGTTGGGTAGGCTAGAGATGAAACACAAAAGAGACGAGAAACATAGAGACACATAAAGGGACATAAATGACATAAGACAAAAAGAGGTCACGGTTCAGGCACGTTGATTGCCAATCTCCAAGTGCTCCTGTCCATAGCTAAATCCTTAAAGATATTCTACTCCTTAAGATCTCTCTTAACGGACTCGTCCCAAGTTAGTTTAGGTCGACCTCTACCGCTCTTTACATTATCGACCCGCTTTAGAACATATAAAAATTCCCGTATTCCAAAAGGGACTTAGCAATGGTCATATTTGTAAGTGGCACCAAGCACAGGTAACAGGTTGTGTGGCTTGATTAGACGTTCTTTTTGAGCGGTTCTTGTATTTCAACTAGCGTCATCTTATCTTAGTACAAAGAAGCACGTCTTTTCTGCGAGAAGAAGAAGCAAATAATAAAAAAAATAAAAATAAGAACGTGTTCCATAGTCACGGGGCCTTGTCGGTTACCTGGGAGAATTATAATAGTAACCGATTTTTTTTTAAAAAAAATCCACTAACCAAGTCTCAACGAGTCAAGGCCATCAGGCATACACTCTCAGTCACTCACTTCAGCCGAAACGGCTGGCTTTCCTGCCAACAATAAATTTTTAAGTTATAATATTGGATCATCTCGTGAGTAGTCAGCTACTCCTATGTAGCAACAACAAGCAAACAGTCCATACATCACGGAATATACTAATCGGAAGTCTACAGTCAGCACTGAATGAAGCCATGCGCGGTCACATACACAACAACATGGGCCGTCCAACTGTTGGCAGCACGTCCGGCCGGGCCGCAGCAGCACGTCCGGCATAGCGCTTGGTGGGGCTTGCTCTGGGCTCGCGACGAAGAAGGCTGGGCTGCTGCAACAATCCTGAGCCCAGGCAGCGGCTGCCTGCTGCCTTTCTGATCGCGCATAGCCGTGTACCCTAACGCCGGGAATTTTTTTTTATTTTTAGCCCAAATTTGAAACAAATTTTAAATTTAACCCTTGTTTCAAAAAATTTATAAATCTAACCCGTTTGGCCCCGCCACCATGCATGGCGGGGCAAATGCACTGAACCCCGCCATGCATGGTGGCGGGGTACACTTCCGACGTGGCAGGGGTGGCAGAGCACCTCGCCAGCGTGGCAGGGGTGTACCCCGCCATGATGCATGGCGGGGTAGCCCTAACCCGCCATGATGCATGGCGGGGTACACCCCCGGCCATATAAAAGCCCGGGCACTTCTTGTTTTTGTCATTCACCCATTCCATTTCCCGCAGCGCCCCAGGACCGAGCTCCCCTCCCCTCAGCGGCCTTCTCCGGCGTCCCTCCCTCCTCCCCGTCAGGTATCGGCCCATCGTCGCTCCTTGTTCCGGCCACCCCTTCTCTGCGTGTATCGTTTTGTGTTGAAATCGTTTCGTTTTATTAGATGGAGGACTCGTATCGTGAGTCGATTTGGAGGAAAAAGGGTCGTCCTAGAGAGATGTACCCCGACGTGTCTTGTAAGGATGCGCCCGTTCCTCCCGAGGAACCTATACCTAACTGTGATTGTGGTCATCCGGCACACGTGGGCCAGTCGAGACATCCCGATACTGCGGCTCGTTGCTTCTACACATGTTATAGTTGTAGCGTAAGTAATTGTGCCCTTTGTTGTTCTTATTAGTTGCTGATGTTGTATTCGCGATGAGATAATTGAAACTTTTGTATAGCCCTACTTCCGGTGCTTTTTTTCCAATGGATCGATGGCCCGGACAAGTTTGATCCAAGGATTCTCCTTTTCTACCCCGGCATTGATCATTGCAAGCGTGAGGTGTTTACTCGCTGGGTTCCGCCCCCTCCAAACCCTCCTCCTATGACGGACGAAGAGAAGGCCGTAGCATCGGCACGGCGGCTCGAGGATCCTCCAAAGTGCCTTTGCGGAGAGCAAGCCGTGATAAACCCACGCAATGAACAAGAGTTCATTTGTCCTCTACGACATGAGGTAAGGTTTGAGTGAACCTTGGAATGTCACGTTCTATATGTGTGTTTTACTGTTTTGATTTTGTAGGATCATGATTTTCCAAAGTGCCGTTTCAAGGAATGGATCTATGGTCCAAAGAGCCATTGGCCGGAGCCGGAGAAGAATGTGGAGGTGCCAGACTGGAAGAAGAAGAGGAGGTCTATTGCGCCTCCTGTGATATGCAAATGTGGTGTTGAAGCTAGCTACGGCCTTGTCCCTTCAGGCCTTGGTATTGGGCACTTCTGTGGCCACATGATCGATTATGACGAGGTTTGCTAGGACTGTTGACAGTTGGCGGTAATGGTTTATTTTGTTAACTCTGGTACGCTAACTTTGTATTCATCTATTTGTTGCAACAGAGCACTCAGAAATGCAAGTGGGAATCATATTATGATGTGTATAATTTCAAGAATGAGTATAAGACAATGGTAGCAGTTCGCAATAGCAGAGGATATCCTGCAAGCTACGTCACTGATTTCGTTAAGAGCCACAAGAAGAAAATGCTACGACGGGCCCAAGACCTACGTGTTCGTAACCCGGAGAGTATTGCGTGGAAGAAGTGGTACGAGCAAAAGAAGAAGGATGTAGAGGAGTACCAGGCACGGAAGGCTGAAGAGGATGCAAGGAAGGCTGCAGAGGAGGATGCGAGAGCAGAGATGCAAGGCTTGAACGATACTATTGACTCATTATGTGCGAGTGAGTCATTGCGTTTTTGGAAAGTCAAACTTCTTTGTTTTACTGTCAATAAAGTCATTGCAAAGATCCTGTTAATTGTTTGCATTTTGTACTTGCAGAGATTGGATGCACCGGCGGCTGGGAAGCAGATATGGCTCGTGCTAGGTACACGGACAATAGGACAGTAAAGCGGTACGCAGGAGTTGGTGCCACCGCAAGTCGTCCGATTGTGGTTGACGAGGAGGCCGAGTCGGAGGAAGACGACGACACCGGGAGGATAGACGAGCTCATTCGTCTAGCCGAAGAATTGGGCTACCCTCAGGACGAGGATGCGTACGACATGGGAAGGATAGCCGAGCTACTTCGTCTTGCAGAGGAGTTAGGACCGATGCCCGAGGAGGATGTTGCAGTAGAGGAGGGTCAGCCAGCATACCAGAGCCATAAGACACCGCTGTTCGACGCATGGGGGCCAACAGACATGACCCAAGAAGAGGCCGAGTTGTACTCTCAGGCCGCGGACGAGGCGGAGGCGGCTTACTACCGGCGTCAGGCCTCTCAAGCCAAGGCAGTCGAGGCCACCAAGGGTAAGGAGGTGGTAGTGGAGGATTCAGAGTCCGAAGACGAGTTGCTTACGCAGTGGTGCACGCAATTTGATTGACGTACAAGTGTCTTTGTAATAATTTAAATTGTCACGTCTTCACGTTGTCGTTGTTAGTGTTTGTCGTTTGTAGTGGCGTAGAAACTTTGTGACGTGTACTTTGTCAGTGTTGTAATTTGAAACATGTCATTGTAATATTTTCGTTATCACATCGTCATTCGTTTCATTTGTTGGTCCACTCACTAAGATTGTTATGTGGTTTATCGCGGCAGTGTATAAATACAGTTTCTTAGTGCAGTTCCTGCGCGGTCGAAGTTTCAGGGCAACCCCGCCATGGGTGGGGGCGGGTTAGGGGTACCCCGCCATGGTACATTGCGTTTACGGCAAAGATTAAACGAGTGTTACCAACTACATTAGTCGAATCGAAATAACCAAGTAGAGTACTGCTGCTACACCTACACATAATTTAATTGTTCTAGCACTACATAACTATGATAATATGTGTCCGGCGTCTGCTAAATATGGGTACTCTACTAATCGCCAGGGGTGTAGGGGTCTCGCGGTCTCCGTCGCCTCCTTGGATTTGTAGGGACCACGTTGCTTCTCCAGCCAACGTCTGTGCGGTCCCGTTGCTGCCTCTCGCGCTGTCGCCTATGTCCACGATCGAGCTGCTGCGTCGACGACGGCCCCTGCAAGCAAGCAACTTGATGAGCTACTATAAATATTGATCTAAGAACAGTACAATTAAAGAGAAAGCAAAGCATACGAACCTGTTGCTCGGCTGGTGTGTAGTTCTCCTGCTGTGTGTAGTCGACCCCCTGTGTACCAAAAGGAGCACCGTAGAGCTGTGAGGCACTCCATAGTTTGTTGCATCTGCACACCACAATCTCCTAGAGTATTACTGTCCAAGGACGGCTCCTCATTCTCAACATTCTCCAGCACCAACTCAGCCATGCCGACATTCGAACCTTGGATGACCCTATTATATCGGGACCACTCTGCTTGGTTGCACAAGTCCATCATCACATAGTGTGCCCTATTCTTTCCAACATCGAACCTACCCTTTAGTGTGAAAGCCTCGCCAAACTTCAAACTCAAACGGTCACATAGATCGCGGAAACTAGGGGTGCCATCAAACCATTCCAATTCTTCATACATATCCTCAAACTGGCAATCCTCTCTCCTAACACTTCCTCCGTAAAAAACTCTTACACCGTAATCCATCTACAAAACGATTTGACATCTGATTATTAAATGACCATTATGGTACCACTAATTACTACATAACTAACTAAATAACTAATATTACCTAATAAGTCAACTGTGTCGTCAATAACAAATCATCGTTACCAAACTAAATAACTTAATAACTAATATTACCTAATAACTAAATAACTAATAGGTACGTAACTAAATAACTAACAGTACCTAATAAAATCCGAATAACTAATACTCGTTAACTAATTAACTAATAACTAAACAACTAATAATCGTAAAAACTAATAATTCAATATCTAAACAACTAATAAAAACTAAATAACTAATAAAAACTAATAAATAACTAAACAACTAATAATTCAATCACTAAACAACTAATAAAAACTAAACAACTAATAACTAAACAACTAATAATCGTAATAATTCAATAACTAAATAATACAATGACAAATAAATAAATAACTAAATAAATAATAAAAACTTAATAATAATTACTACAAATAAATAATTGAAACGACAAAGTAAACAAAATTACCGTAAAAATTATCGGGGGTGGCGGCGCGGGAACGAATGCCGGAGACGCGGCCGAGGGCGCGGTCGCCGGGGGCGCGGGAGACGGCGCGGTGGCGCGGACGGCGGTTGCGGGCGGCGGCGTCGCGGCGGGGCGCGGCGTCGCGGCAGCGGGGGTCGCGGCGGGGGGCGGCGAGGCGCGGCCGGGGCGCCCGGAGGGCGGTGGGGCGCGGCCGGGGCAGCCGGGGGGCGGTGGGGCGCGGCCGGGGCGGCCGGGGCACGGCGGAGCTCCTCCGGCGGCGCGGGGACGGCGTGGGGCGGCGGGGCGAGGCCGGGGCGCCCGGAGGGCGGTGGGGCGCGGCCGGGGCAGCCCGGGGGCGGTGGGGCGCGGCCGGGGCGCGGGGGAACTCCTCCGGCGGCGCGGGGACGGCGGAGGCGGCGGAGGCGGCGGAGGAGGAAGAAACCGAGCGGGCGGGCGGGCGGGCGGGGCACGGCTTATATTTACGCCGCGCCCCGCCGTGACCGGTGGCGGGGTACACCCCGCCATGATGGGTGGCGGGTTAGGCGTACCCCGCCACCCATCATGGCGGGGTACGCCCCGGGTGGCGCCACGTCACCCTGCCACCTCGGAAGTGTACCCCGCCACCATGCATGGCGGGGTTCAGTGCATTTGGCCCGCCATGCATGGTGGCGGGGCCAAACGGGTTAGATTTAAAAATTTTTTGAAACAAGGGTTAAATTTAAAATTTGTTTCAAATTTGGGCTAAAAATAAAAAAAAATTCAACGCCGGGATCCTACGTCACGCCTAGGTTCGGGACGTCGCCAACGCCGGCTGAGCGCGGAGGAGCCGCCGCCGGCGAGCAGCAGCAGGCGCTGTTCGACCCGGAGCTGGTCGCGCAGTTTGAGCGCGCCATGGAGCAGCTATCGGAGGACGAGGGACGCGTCCTCGACGAGATCCTCGAGGCGCTGGAGCTGGAGGCCGCGGAGAAGGACTCCGCGGCGGCGGTGGTCGGCGGAGTGGGCGATGGTCAGCCGGCTGACGTGGGGGCGGCTGCGCTTGTGCAGCACGTCTAGTGGGCGACTGGGCTATGCCTAGTTTCGTTTTTGTTAGATTTTTTTTTTGGGTTGCTTCTGACGCGCTTGTACAAACTGTAAGTACCAAGTGTTCAGCAATGTTTTTGAGTAATTTTCATGTGAATTTTTCCCTGCGACTGCGAGCATATGTTTTGTTGATCTGCAGTCAATTTGAGGCACTCTTGACTGTTCAGCAGAAAATGTGACGGGTAGATGACGCAAAATGTTCAGCAATGCTTAATAAACTGATCGACCAGGTCGCTCTTAATTTGAAACGTAGAAATTTCACGGAATCATGTAGTGTGCGATAGTAGTTCCATTTCAGGTGGAAACGCAGGAATCAATCAAAATAGAAAAATGGAAACATATTCTGGAACGAGACTCCTCACTCCTCCCTGCAGCAGGTGATGGCCAGAAAAGATTGAAGTGCTGCTCTGATAGCAGGCGGCAAGCATTTAGGCAGCTTATTTAGGCCCCTTGCTTAAGGGGCTGTCAAGAATGGATAAATTTCACAGAAATCGACTCATTTCTTTAAACAAATATAGAAAATAGAAAAAAATCCTACACTTGAAATGGAGTAATTCACGAGAATCAATTTTATTTTTACAGAAAAAGATGTGCAACATATAAAAAATTCTCGTGTTCCAAAGGTGACTTAGCACAGGTAACAGATTGTGTGGCTTTGATTGACGTTCTTTTTGAACGGTTCTTGTATTTCATCCAGCGTGTATCTTATCTTAAAACAAAGAAGCTAATCTTTTCTGCGAGAACAAAAAAAAACGTGTTCCATAGCCACGGACCTTATGGTTTACGGCCCCGTTCGGCTGTGCTGATAAGTTGGCTGAAAAACACTGTTGGTTGATTTGTCGTGAGAGAAAAACACTGTTTCAGCTGAAAAAACAAGCTGAAAAGTACGAATTATAAGCCGGATGAACAGACCCTACATGAGAAAACTATAATAGTAACCAAATTTATTTATTTTTTTAAAATATCCAATAACCAAGTCTCAGGGCCATCCGGCGTACACTCAGTCATTCCGTTCAGACAAGAAGCTTAGCTTAGCAACAAGCCTACAGCCAAACAGGCTTATTATCAGCGCTGCAGCTGCTAGAAATCACTGTAGGTACAGTATTTTTGTGCCTTCACTTGTCAAAAGCAGCAGCCGAAACGGCTGGCTTTCCTGCCAACGCTAAATTTTTAAGTTATAATATTGGATCGAGTAATCAGCTAGCTACTCCTATGTACCAACAACAAGCAAACAGTCATGCATCACGGAATATACTAATCTGAAGTCTACAGTCAGCACGGAATGAAGCCATGCGCGGTCACATGCACAACAACATGGGCCGTCCAACTGTTGGCAGCACGTCCGGCCGGGCCGCAGCAGCCGCCACGCCATGGGCCTGGGAATTTGAGCCCAGGCATAGCGCTTGGTGGGGCTTGCTCTGGGCTCGCGACGAAGAAGGCTGGGCTGCTGCAACAATCCTGAGCCCAGGCAGCGGCTGCCTGCTGCCTTTCTGCTCGCGCATAGCCGTGTCTTGATTCCGGCGGTAGCTTAGTTTGTCTTGGGCTCGGTTAGAGTTGGATCCGGCGGCGGCTAAGTTATGGAGGCCCTTGATGAGGACGGACGCTGACCATCCAAGGTCTGAACAGCGGCGGAAGAAAGAAATGCAACAATTAACCAATATTTTGGGCTGGCAATTCGCGACCATAGGTTTTGTGTGGGCCTCCTTTGTTGCCTGTCGTGCTTGTGTTGAGTGTATGCTTATTCATCTGGTCGACTGGCTATCTCCTCGAGGGCTCAGAACCCGATGCTTTGAGTTTTTTGGGCAAGTGTAGCATAGCAATTCAAGCAGAAGTTGCCCTAGACGCCGGCGGGTAGGATTCGAAAGTTGACATGGGCGCGCCGGAAGAGGCAAGTTGGTAACGCAAAAGGCAATGCTAGGCAACACTGCGGTTTGCAGCGTCTGCACCTCCGCATGCCGAGGCACTACAAGTGTGAGATATCTCAATTCCCATGAGAGTTGATCACGGTGCGTGTCAGGCAACATGCCGACAACACTGTCCGATCAACCCATGGATTAAGCATCAGACGCATCAAATAAAGGTATGGGCCAACTGGTGGCAACTACAATCACCGAGTTGTAGTTGTTGTTTGTTTAATTTGTGTCCTTGTTTGTTAGTTACTTAATTTGGTTGGTCAATTTATGAATGAGTTAACCTAGTAATAAGGTAAAGATTGATCAAAAAGAAAGGGCAACGCTAAAACCAGAGGCACATAATGCAATTTTTGCACATTGCTAATTTGAAATAAGATTAGTTCACATTTGTGCTCTTATTCACCTGCTCTCCACCGCGTTCCCCATCGTAATCAAGTAGACTCACTCCTCCATAGAATCAAGGAGTAGAGCTAGAGAACCTAGGAGTGGAACTCTGCCGAGCAGGCTTCTAGGTAACTTAATGCGGTGGTATCATTGATCATTGTATTTTAGAAAAAAAGAATATGCTATCAGAAGTATTATTGATGATGTTTGTGTTGCTTGATGCTGCAGCAAGTGCCGGCCTCCTTTTTATTTTAATTCAGTACGTATGCTAGCCCAGATCACATGGTGCTTTGTGGCAGGATGCCTCCTCATGCACCTTTTGTCCGCAGTGACATGATAGGAGAAGCATGCCTGCAGGTGAAAGTCTGTGATTATGCCAGCCTACATAAAAAGCAAGATAGCCTGATAGCGCCTCGCCCAATTTGAGTAATTTATTTATTGGTTTATTAGAGAGAAAAAGGGTCATGCAATTTATTCGTTTCCTAAAGTTTTCTGCATTCTTTGTGCATTCCTGAAAAATAGCCTTTGCTTTGCTGGAAAAAAAGGGGAGGAAGTCCATTATATTGACCGTGAACTCCGCCGATATTATCCCTTCCGCTTGTCTATAATCTAAAATGTACTGTATGTAAAGCGTGGACAGAGACAGTAGTGGGAACGAGATTCCACCGCAATCGACATTATCCACGCTGCCTTTAATTTGGTTAGCTGTTAGTACGTGCGGATACGGCATCGTGCCGCTAGTTGTTTTCTGATGCGATTATTTCCTCCTCCTCAGTCGTGTTTGCCCCCGCGCTGCACTGCCACACTTAGCTTGTAGAGGGAGTTTTATATTATTTGTGATGATTTACACAGCAAGTGGTTGGTGTCCACTTGTCTTTTAGTACGTGATGGCATCCAGCGCGCGTAAGGTATTCATTCACTCACTCACGCTTGGTCGTACTAGTAGTCACCATTGCCATCACGGTGCCGCCACGTACGTGGAACGGTAGTAGGTTTTCCTGCTCCTGCATGCATGGACGACTTTTCGGGCGTTATCCACTTTTAATTTCACACACCCAACCCAACGAACGGCGTCGGCGTCGGGGCCAATGGCCCTGTCAGTCGATGTCGGGTTTGACCGGGCGGATCGGACCCTGGCACTGAGTGGGATGCAACACCAAGGCCTCGTTTAGATTGAAAAAAATTTCAACCCGATCAATAGTATCACTTTCGTCTTATTTGATAAATATTTTCCAATCGTAGACCAACTAGGCTCAAAAGATTCATCTCGTGATTTCTAACTAAACTGTGTAATTAGTTATTTTTTTTACCTATATTTAATACTCCATGCAAGCGGCTAAAAATTGATGTGATGGAGAGAGAGTGAAAAAACTTAGAATTTGGATGTCATCTAAACCAGGCCCAATAAACAACGCTGCCCACGCAAAGGTGAAAGGTCAGCCAGCCGTTTGGTGGTCATTGCCGAAGGCTAGCTACCTCTCCGCCATTGCTATGCTCACAAGTCATTAGCAATCACGAATTGCGGTAGGTTGCCCAAATCCAAGTTAAAAAACGACGGAACCGGCTGAGGGCGTGTTTAGATGTCAAAATTTTTGGAAAAAAATTCCGGTAGCACTTTCGTTATTATTTGATAAAATTTGTCTAACTATGGACTAATTAAACTCAAAAGATTCGTCTCGACATTTACAGACAAACTGTGCAATTAGTTATTTTTTTATCTACATTTAATGTTTCATGCATATGTCAAAAAAAATTCGATGTAACAGGTATTGTATAAAATTTTTTTAGTCTTTTGGAGATCTAAACATGGCCTGAGCTTAACTTGTAGTAGGAGACTAGGAGTAGTTCGTGTACCCAGTCCCGCGTGTATGGTCTGGTCGCTCGCCACTCCACTCTCCATTAATACCTCCACTGGAAAAAGGAGACAAGCACCCTGTTCGGCAGGCTGTTTCTGTGACTAAGTCGACTATGGCTGTTTTGCTATGAGAGAAAAACAATGATCTACGGCTGAAAGCTCAGCCGAACAGGGTGAAGGGGACAGATCGAGGCCACTGCTCACTGCTCACCCCACCACCCTCCGCTCAGGCAGGCCCCAGACAGCTACATGGGCCCGATCAATGGCCGCCGTCTCCTGCTTCTCGCCGCGGTGGCTCTCGCCGTGGACTCCGTGACGGCGCAGCCGGGCAAAGGGCCGGACTACTTTAACCCCAAGAACTTCAACCCGTCCATGGCGATTGTCATGGTCGTGCTCGTCACCGCTTTCTTCCTGCTCGGCTTCTTCTCCATCTACCTCCGCCGATGCGCGGGGCCCCCGCTTGGCGGGCCCGACGACGACGACTACCCTGTGGGGCTGGGGCTGGGGCGGGGGCGGGTCGGGGCCCGGATCACCTACGCGGCGTCCAGCAGGAGGATGCGCGGCCTCGACCGGGCCGTGCTCGACTCCTTCCCGACCATGATCTACGCCGACGTCAGGGCGCACAAGGCGGGCAAGGGCGCGCTCGAGTGCGCCGTCTGCCTCACCGAGTTCGACGACGACGACACGCTCCGGCTCCTGCCCAGGTGCGCCCACGCGTTCCACACTGACTGCGTCGACGCCTGGCTCGCGTCGCACGTCACATGCCCCGTCTGCCGCGCCGTCCTGGCTGCTGTTCCGGCCACGGAGCACGACCAAGTCATCCCGCCGCCTGTCCCTGCCGCAGCGCCGCCGGAACAAGCCGACGCCGCTGCCGCTGCCGCTTCCGGGGAGACAGAGACAGAGGACCAGAGGGTCAGGAGGGAGGAGGCCGCCGAGCTGATGCGGATTGGCAGCGTCAAGCGCGCGCTGCGAACCAAGTCGGGCCGGCGCCCTGCTCATCAGTTCCGGCGCTCGCACACCACGGGGCACTCGCTCGCCGCGCCGTCGCACTCGCCTTCTTCCACCTCGGACTCGGAGCGCTACACGCTGAGGCTGCCCGACCACGTTCTCCGGGAAGCCGTCGCGGCGGGCAACCTTCGGCGGTCTGCGAGCGTCCAGACGGGTGGTGGTGGTGACGGGACGACCACGCGCCGCGGCTTCGGCGTCGCCCGCGCTGCAAGTGCAAGGAGCGTCCGGCTCGGCAACTCCGGCCGGTGGCCCAATATGTCCCTCCTGGCGCGCACCTTCTCCGCGAGGCTGCCAGTGTGGGGCTCCGCGCGGCGCGGTGAGGCCGACGCGCCAGCCAAGGGTGCCAAGTTCGCCGGCGACGACGGCAAGGCGGCCGTGGAGCAGTGCGACGGCGGAGCTTGCTCGCTTGGCGCCCATGTTTGACGTCGCATTTTAAGCTCACTGTACGCTATCGTAGTCCCAGTAAAAAGTTAGGAATCCTCTTCTAGGCGCTGCGCCTGCGCGGCGGCAAATTTAGAGTAAGTGGATTTGTATTGTATATATATATATATTAATTTGAGAAGAGAACTAATAAATTATCATCGGCCGGCGTGCAGTCCAGGCAAATATGCTGAGTGATAGTATAAAAAAAATGCAGAGTGGCAGACAGGAGCTCGATCCAAATCTTTTCAGCAGCGCGCGGAGTTGGCACGGCGGCACGGGCTGCTGGGTGGAACCTTGAATAGAGGGCGTCCCACGATGTACGCCTTATTTTCGTCTTCCACGGCGCCGGCGGCGGAGGCTCCGGCTCCGGCTCCGGCTCCGGTAACTGCCATGGCACGCGCGTACGTGTTAGCAGCCCACGGCGAGACAAACCAATCGACCTGATAGCTCATCAGGTGGCTGAGAGCCGAAGGAAGGTCAGGTTATTACTCACCAACGCTTTTGTGCCGCTCAGCAGTGGGATCAGCGAGCGCTTGCTCGTGGCCGCCGACGGCAGTCATGGGGAGCTTGCCGCCGGCGGTGGCGAGAAGTAGAACGACGACGGCGAGCGTGAGGAGCGGCATCCTGCAGGCGCCCATTGCACGCAACGCAAGCTGTTATTAGCGGATACGATACGCTTGGCAATGTTGCAATTGCAACCACCTACGTACGCGATGCTTGTGCGACTGGCGTGGAGTTGTGAGTTTCTGACGATGATGTGCTGTGTTCATTTGTACTGTAGGGCGATGATGGGTCTGGCGGCCTTGGCGATAAGATTCAGAGGAGGCAGACGATCGTGGAGCTAGCTAGAGCAGCCTCGTGAGAGTGAGAGGAGCACATGCCTAGCCATGAATCTTGTTCAGCATCGCCTATATTGTTATGAAAAAAAGGTCATTACCTATATATCTATATGTGTGTATTATCACGAGTCTAGAAGGGATTTGTATCTCCCTGCAGAATTGCCAGCCACACAAGTGCACATATATGGCCATGGGATACGGACTTATGGACACAGCACGTCGTTTGACAAACCTAACTTTGTGTGTGTCGGCATTAAGTGAAATACCAAAGTAATCTCTCTGGTCACACTGACACAATCACACAACAGACATCTCTCTCTCTCTCTCTCTGGAAACACACAACAGATATGTCTTGGTATGAGTAGACTAGTTGTTGACTAAAGATACCAAAATTTATAACAACAAAAATTGATTCACTTAAAAATGTATAAATTGAACATAACTGTCGTTGTAGTATTGTTTCTTTGTATGAGTAGACTAGTTGCTGACTAAAGATATAAATTTTATAAAATGTGTGCTTGCCGTTTGTTTAAAGGCATATCTGAAGGCTCATCTATTTTTTTTGTTTATATATAATAAGGTATATTGAAAAATCAATTTTATAGACATGTATACACACAATATAACTATCTACTATCGTTGTAGTTATTTAAATACAAATATACAAATACAAAATACAAAAATGTTAAAAATTGATTTGGTTGGGGTGCGCCGTGCCCAAGCTATAGTGCAACGCTTGAGCGACGCCCAAGGAATCCTTAGTGGCAGGCCACAATTATGATTCCTCCCCCACAAGAAATAAGTTCATTATATCATTGTGAAGCGGTGCCTCACAATATCAGATATTAAACTGATAAGAACAGATACTATACTTGATTCTTAGCCAAAAGGCCGAGAAAGGCATGAGTTACATTGTTTGTCCTGGGCTACTTTTATTACCTCCTACGGGTTACAAACCTTCTCCCGTGGCGGTACGGTACAAAACTAAACAGGATTTATAGATTACATACAAATATGAGGCTATACTATATAAAAATACTGATCTCGGAGAACGGCACAGGATATAGCCAAACAGGTGGGCTGCGGCGATCGCGATGCAAAGAAACTCATACGGGCCGTTATCGGGCTGGGGCGTTCGTGGCCCATGGACCTGAGGAGAAGAAAAGGAGGAGGATGCCGAACAGAGCCCAAGTGTCGTTTTTGTCGCACCTTTTCCTCGTTGCACCATGACACCGACCGACGCTCCGCTCAGCGGTGGGATCATCGGCCTGACGCGCGAGGAGCACAACGACGGCGGGGAGCGGCATCCAGCAGGCGCCCATTGCACGCTTGACAATGTTGCGACCACGACACGTCGCAGTGCTTTGTGCAAGACTGGGGTTCTGAGCTTCTGATGATGTGCATGTGCTGTGTCTGTGTTTATTTGGAGGGCGATGGGTCTGCCAGCCTTGGAGAGAAGAGATTCAGAAGAGACAGACGATCGTGAAGCTTAGCTAGGGCGATGGGTCGTTTGGCAAACCTAACTTTGTGTGTGTTGGCATTTAGTGAGATACAGTACCAAAGTAATCCCTCTGGCCACACTATTTGACACAATCATACAACAGACATGTCTTGGTCTTCGAGTTTTTAACTTTAGCCGGCATTTTCTCTTATTGTACCACCATTATAGTATCTAGTAAGCATGAGATTTTTTTTGCTTCAAAAAAGAGCATGAGAAGTTATAGGTTTTGTTCTCTGAAATGCAGAATTTTTTCTACTTTCGTGTAAAATGGACTGATTTTCTATAAAATTAATATATGATTCGGGTAAAATTTCTACATTTCGGATGGTATATATATATAGAAGCCTATAAATCGTTAACAAGCCTCTTTGAATGACCTTGGAATGGCAATTCACATGTATTACTACATCAATTTTTTGTTTTATAATATAAGGTATATATTTCGGAGTTTTTTTTTTGAAAAATCACTTATATAGACATGTATACACACATGTACTATCGTTGCAGTTACTCTTTTAATAAGTATATAAATAAATATTTAATAATAAATATAAATATAAATAAAGAAATATAATACAAATACAAATATAATAATAATAATAAGTTAAAAATTGATTTGGTTGGGGTGCGCAAGCCCAAACTATAATGCAACACTTGAGAGACGCCCAAGAAATCCTAGTGGCAAGCCACTATCACGATTCCTCCCCCACAAAAAATAAGTTCATATATCACTGTGAAGTGGTGCCTCACAATATCAGATACTAAACTGATAAGAACAGGTACTATACTTGATCTTAGCCAAAAGGCCGAGAAAGGTATGAGTTGCATTATTTGTCCTAGGCTTGTTTTATTATCTCCTACGGGTTACAACCCTTGTCCAGTGGCGGTACGGTACAAAAATAAGCAGGATTAGATTACAAAAAATATAGGAAGGATACTAATAATAATAATACTGGCCTTGAGAAGGACACGCGATATGGCCAAACAGGTGGGCTGGGGCGATCGCGCTGCAAAGAAACTCATACGGGTCGTTATTGGGCCGGAGCATTCATGGCACATGGACCTAAGTGAGGACAAGAAAAGGAGGACGCCGAACAGAGCCCAAAATAACCGGTCGTTTGGTTTTTGTGGCACCTTTTCCTTCTCCACGTTGTGAGCGCGACGATGGTCCGATGGACCACTTGAGTTGAGCACTGTGTGCGCCGACCATCCTTATCACCATGGTCCATGGCAGAGAGATCAGAGAGCGAGAGAGGGAGAGAGAAGAGTCAAAGTGTAGTTCTAGTAGAGCAAAGAAGCCGCCGCCGGACGTCCTGTCAGCCCAACTGTTTCTGCGCACCGGCGGCGGGTCAGGTCGTATGCCGGACCACGTGCTGAGAACTTGTGGGCACTGTGTCCTTGACTTGTCCGGTCCGCCGGCCATTTTATCACCATGGCGGCCGGCCGAACGTACCAACTCATTCGGTCCACTGGTAAGGACGGTGGGTGAGGGAGGGAGGGAGGGAGAGGAGTAGAATTGAAGCAGCTCGCTGCTCGCCATCGATCGGCGCCCGAGCTTAGCTCCTCGCCAGTCGCAGTCGCAGCGCCAGCCAGCCGCCGCGGGGCGACAACAACAAACATGCTGGGCATGGCCGGCGCCAGCACCGCGGCCCATCTGGTCGCACCACCGGTCGTCGTCTCAGCTGGGCGCCTACTGCGCAACACGTCGGAAGAACCGACTCCGCCCTGCCAGCGGCGACGGCGATGGCGCGGCGGGTATTCGGTACGGACGACGGATGCCAGTGGCCGGAGCCGACGCCGCTGACGGCGCGAGCGCGAGGAGGCCCCGTCGCTGGAGGCTGGGGCGTGCGTGAGGTGAGCATTCGTCCGCTCGAACACTCCCCTGTGTGCTTTGCTTTTGTAACACATAATAATTGCAAATCTGGGTGTTCATTTAACAAAACTGCAAGACTAGCATCCTATCGGTTGCCCAGTGACCGATAGGACACCTGTCGGTTGTTGAATTACCGATAGGCAAGTCCAGTCGGCAACTGGTTATCCGACTAGAGTCCACTCACCCGCATACATGTTAGCAGCCCACGGCGAGACAAACAGATCGATGTGATAGCTCATCAGGTGGCAATGTGGCACCGGAGAACTGAAGGAGGTCAGGTCATTACTCACCAATGCTTTTGTGCGGCCATTCAGCCGTGGGATGATCATCAGCCAGGCGCGCGAGCGCGTGCTCGTGGCCGCCGACGGTCATGGCGGCGGCAAGGAGCAGAACGGCGGCGAAGGCGAGGAGCGGCGTCCTGGCGGCGCCCATTGCACGCAAGCTGTGTTGATGGTTGGATACGCGCTTGGCAATGTTGCAACCACGTACGAGAAACTCGATGCTTTGTGCGAGACTGGGTGTCTGAGCTCCTTGCTCCTTTGATGATGTGCACCAATTTATTTGTAGGACGATGGGTCTGTCTCTGTCTCTGTCTGGCATAGCCTTGGCGAGAAGATTCAGAGGAGGCAGATGATCATGGGGCTAGAGAGCAGCCTCGTGAGAGGAGCACATGGCTAGCCATGAATCTTGTTCAACTCATCGCCTATATCTATGTGTGTATTATGGGATCACAGAGTCTAGAAGGGATCTGTATCTCCCAGCACAATGGTCATTGGTCAGCCACACAAATGCATGCATCTATATGGCCATGGGATATTGATACAGCACGTCGTTTGCATTGGCAAACCTAACTTTGTGTGTGTCACCATTTTGTGAAAGTCCAGAGTAATCCCTCTGGGCATGGTCACACTATTTGACACGATACACGTCTTGCTTTTCGAGTTTTAATTTTTATTGTATCACCGTTATAACATCTATAAGTCCAGAGTATATGATATTTTTTGTTTCAAAAAAAGTATGATATGTTAAAGTTACCTATCGGCGGCTGGAGTGCCGACAGGTACCTGTCGGCCGTCCAGAAGCCGACAAGGCTCCGAGGGCCTTCGGAGGCCTGCTTGCACAAGCAACAAAGCCTACATCTCGTCTACTACACTGAATCAAAGCATGATGCAGCGGCACGTACGTAGTAGTATAGTAGAGTGCACTACAGTACCTCTTGGCAGCGGGCAGCGGCCACATGCATATGCATGCATGCCTGTACGCAAAAAGACGGGTCAGCGCGCTGTCTCGTCGATACGGCCACATACGTACGTACCCCGTGCTTGTCGTTGAACGGCCAGTGGCCCAGTGCGTGCGTGCGTGCGTGCGTACGTACGTACCTATACGTCGCCTCCGTGACCAACTCACCACCCGCGTGCGACCAGTGCTATGCTACCACTATAAAAAACTGTCGCTGCTTGCTCATCTTATTAGCGGAGACGGTTCTACGCCGAGTGCTAAATGCTTTGCCGAGTGCCGCTCTCAGCAAAATAAGACACTCGGTAAAGATCGCTTTACCGAGTGCCGAGCTTTCGGCAAAGAAATGCACTCGACAAAGAAAGTCTTTGCCTTACACTCGGCAAAGACGACCTCCCCGACGGTAAGCACCCAACGGTGACCCTTTGCCGAGTGCCTGCTGTTAGATACTCGGCAAAGTTTTTTTTAATTACTTTGCCGAGTGCCAGGAATCTGACACTCGGCAAAGAATTTCTTTGCCGAGTGTTAGAATCCTGGCACTTGGCAAAGAATTTTAATTTTTTTTCTTTTTGCACCCAATTTTTTTTGCAGTCCTACTACAGTATAGGAGCTAGATTTTAAAATTTGGTACATTTTTATGTTTTTTTGCTGCATTTAGTTAATTTGTTTCATTTACTTGAATTTTTTCGTAGAAAGCAAATTTGAACTGCAGGTGCATGGAATAATGGAATTTAGCCATTCAAAAAATGATATTCATACTTTTGAGTGTATTGTGAGGCACTATCTAGGAACGCACCCGAAATTTCGAACATCGTGTTCACGAAACATGGCCACCGACTTGCGGACGATTTGTTTTTAAATTCTATTAAATACAAACGAAGTCCGAATATCACAAAAGTTGCCAAGATGTCATGATATCGCATGTGGAGGCTATGATAAAAAATTTAGAATGTTTCGAGGAAGTTGTGATGTACGTTGCTTAAAACCCAGACATCTCCACATGTGTTATCACAATATCACATGTGTCATCGATCCTTAGCTCTCTCGATCTCTGGCGGCGGCGGGGAAAGGCAGAAGGCCGGTGATGGGCGGCGGCGGGCGGGCAGCGTGCGGCCTGGCTTGTCCGCGCGTCCGCGGAGGCAGGCGCAGGCGCGCAGCGGCCCAGGCCTCGGGCGCCGAGACGGCGCGCGGCCAGGGAGCCTGGGCGGTTGGCCGGCGGCCAGGGGCGCCGGGGCGTCCGACGGCCAGGGGAGCCGGGGCGTCCTACGGCCAGGGGAGCCGGCAGCCAGAGGGACTCCGGTAGGACTGCAGCAGTGCAGCCTGAGCAGCAAGCAGACTAGTAAAACTGCAGAAGCACTGAAGCAGTCAAGCAGAGCAAGGTGATTTGGTGAACCAAACTTAAATCCAATGTTCTTTTTTTCATTGTTGAATTGAATGTGATTAGAAATTTGGAATGTCAGATTTCAGAATGTCGAAAAGAAATATGCTCAATTACTATTTAAGTTCTAGTGGTAGTGGTTCAGCATCAACTCCACATACAAATGAGAGCAGTCAACCAGAAAGACCTAGAGTAGAGTTTAGTCAGTCGAATATGATTGCAAACCTTGGAAATCGTAAACCAATTGATGATTATGTACCTGAGATTAGAGACCAAGTAAAGAGGGCATATGCTTTGAGTGGTCCAACCCAACCTCGTGAGTTTCATTTTCCTCGCAAATGGATTGGTGGTGAATGGAGATCATTTCAAAAGACTTGGTTTGATGAATTTGATTGGCTAGAGTATAGTGAGTCCAATGATGCACCTTATTGCTTATATTGCTATCTCTTCTTTAATTCGAGGAAGCCTGAAAAATTTGGGAGTTCTGTCTTTGCACATCAAGGTTATGTGAATCGGAAGAAAGCTAAGGATACTTTAAGTAATCACGTGTTTGCAAGACTCATGTATAGGCTAGGCTAAAATGTGATGACTTTATGAACCAAAGGACAAATGTGGGTAGAAAATTAGTTGAAGTAAGCACGAAGGAAGAGAAACGATATGAGATATGTTTGACATCTTTTTTAGATGTTGCAAGATTTCTCATATCACAAGGGGATGCTTTCCGTGGACATGATGAGACTTATTCTTCCCTCAACAAGGGTAAATATAGAGAGATGATTGATTGGTACAAAGATAAGGTTGAGATAGTGAATGAGGCATATGAAAAAGGTTCTAAAAATTGCCAGATGTTGTCACATTATATACAGAAGGACCATACAAAAGCTTGTGCAGAGGAAGCCACAGTTGTCATTATGGATGAAATTCGAGGAAGAAAATTCTCGGTGCTTATTGATGAGTCTCGAGATGTATCAATAAAGGAGCAAATGGCGATGATTCTAAGGTTTGTAGTCGATAATTCTTGCCTATATTTTTACCTCTATTTCTACAATTATACATTTATACTAACACAAATGTTGTGCAGGTTTGTGAATGATGAAGGAAAAGTGGTGGAGAGATTTCTGGGACTTCAGCATGTTGAGAGTTATACAGCTATTGCATTGAAAGAAGTTTTGGTGGGTATGCTTTCAAGTCATAATTTGTCAATCTCTATGATTTGTGGGCAAGGGTATGATGATGCTTCTAATATGAGAGGTGAATTTAATGGGGTCCAGAAATTGATTTGTGATGAAAATTCTTATGCTTTCTATGTGCATTGTTTTGCCCATCAATTCCAACGGCTGGTTGTTGCCATTTCAACATCTAGTGTAGACACTGTAGAAACCTTTTTGCCGTCTTTCGAAAAAAGTACATTATATATTGGACTGTGTATGTGTATGTGTATGTAAATTTTCCTACCGTTAATCTAAAATCATTCAAATTTCAGGCAGGGGCGGCGGCACCTTTGAGCGTATTCGCACTAGGGGCGGATGCAGTGCATGTGCATGGGTTACAGCTGTACCCCAAAATTTTGGTAAAAATATTAAGTATTATATCTATAAAATATTATAAATATCTAGAACACTTTGTCAAATAACAATATCTCAAGTTCAAATGCTCATTCAAGAACCCATTGCATACTACCACTCTTTCTTCTAAAGCCTGGAAGCCTAAAATGAACCAATGCACATATAGCACAAGTACAAGATAAAAATCATAGAACGAGTTGTGAAAGATAAATATGTAAAGCTGACTCTTTTTTCCTTCCAAACCATCATTATAGTTTTTTTTATGTTTCAATCTTGATCTTATTTAATTATTTTTATTTTTTTTAGAACGGTCAAGGCATCAAGACCTTGGCAATGGCTATCTTTGTATGATGTTGATGAATTGTATCCTTAAATCTATATACCTGACTATTTTATCGTCATCTGGTTGTCATATTATATCATTAGCGAATCACATAGCGTAGATCCGTAACCCCATGTTTGAAATCCTGAATCCGCCACTGATTTGCACATGCTGCTTTGGCAGGAATAATCAACAACAAGAAGCAGCTCCTTTAGGTAACATTTTCCTAAAATGTTCGTCTTGCTTAGGGAGGTGTTTAGTTTCCTAAATTTTTTAAGATTCCCCGTCACATCGAATGTTTGGACATATGTATGGAGTATTAAATGTAGACAAAAAATTAATTACACAGTTTGGTAGAAAACCACGAGACGAATCTTTTGAGCCTAATTAGTCTATAATTAGATACTAATTGACAAATACAAACGAAAATACTACGGTAGCCAAAGTCAAAATTTTTCGCGAACTAAACACACCCTTAGCTTCTTTCCAAACAAACTATATGCAGCATGACTGGTGGTTCCATTACGTTACGTTACATTTTTAAATGATGTTTCCAACACCTCCTCCCCCGCCTGTGATTATCATCGAGGACATGAACATCGTGAGGCCGACATTTCATCCGATGGGTCCCGATTCCTTCCACCCTCCGGGCGCCACGTGCTGTCTTCCCGATTTGACCGGGACACCAAACCCGCCAGGCTGCAACGTCATCCACCACCCCCTGCCGCCCCTGATCAGTCCGGACTACCCGGCAAGCATTCTGATTCTGGGAAATGAACAAACGGATCGATCATCGGAGCAAGCTAAGCTAATAAAGTGAGATGACGCTAGCTAGTTAGCTTGGCATGCACGTGTGTATTGTATGTACTACCAATCCATCACTCTCCACTGTTATATTTTTAGCCTCTCTCTCTTAGCATGCACGCATGTGTTCTTGTTTTGCATTTTAGTGCCACCTACGTCGTCATTATATTATTCCACGCTCACGTATTATGTTTGCTGATCCAGTGGCCTGTTGCGCTTATGGCAAAAATAAATCAACTTGAGTCATTTGGGTAGGTGTTGTTTTTTCGTGAGAGGAACCAAGTATATTTTCCTTAATTTGAAAATTGGCTTCATTCATTTAAGAAAAGAGTGAAGCAAATAAATCAAGCTTACATATCTCTATATAGGGCCACAGGGGCCATATGCACTACTTGGAGATAAAGGGCAGCCCAATGCAACCTGAGTACGTGGACTTTATTTGTGTTTTAAGTAAATTAGAGTCTAAGTGTTTCTAAAAAAAGTAAATTAGAGTCTAACTAATAACGTGATTAGTATTGTGGCCACATTATTTTATTATCGTTGTGCTCAACTGGATGGCCACATGGTGCCTGCGTTCACATGTTTGGGCCGATACAGGTTTTGATATTTTGGAGCCCAGGGTGCCTGCGTGCATCAACGAAAGGGTATGCATGCCACCCATCACAGCAGATTAAAATCCTTTTTGTCGGTTATATGCGCTGGTCATGCCAGGAACCCTAGGAGTCGAGTTCTCCTCCACCTCCATGCATATATGTATTGTCGATCTATCTAGGATTGAGAAGGTCATCATGATCAAGATGCTGCTTGGGTTCACATCAGAATTACCAGAATTTATACATGCTTCTAATCGTGGTGCTGTGCTTATGTCGCGGGTATGGCTCAAGAATTTTCAAGGCTTAGCGTGTGCTGAGTTATTATTAATCTACCTATGGTGGCTGAGAGATTGAGTTGTTATATTGCGACTGCAATTTTTGTTAAACTTCAGATATATAGAATCTTTGCGGGCGGTCATGTGCTAAGGAAATTACTTGTTACTGACATATGCTACTCTAGGAATTTGAACGTTTCATGTTGGTGTTTGCTCAGTGTAGAATAGGTTGAGATTGGGGGAAACACCGGTCGGTGACCTTTCATGTTGGTGATTGCTGGAACCCTCGCTAGGCGCCTCAAATCACTTTGGGCAGTGGCCAAGGTTTGGTCTAGGCGTAACAGGACGCCGCCGGCTATTATACCCAACTGCAAATTCATAATTCAGCTTCTTGACTCATTTGAAGAGGTTCACCCTCTATCTACTGATAAAATTCAGGTTCGGCAAATGAGCTATGAACGCCTGGCTCTGGAGCTCAAGCAGCGTGCAACATATTGGAAACAGCGTAGCAAGTTCAGGGCAATGCGTGAAGGTGACAGCAACACGGCGTTCTTCGATGCCCATGCCACTGGCCGCATGAGGAGGAACGCAATCAGAAGCCTTGAGGTCGATGGAACTCAGATCACAAACCACAATGGAAAGGTGCAAGCGTTGACTGAATATTTCAGAACGATCATTGGCGTGCCGGGAAATTCAGTTTGGCTATTTGATTGCAACGGTTTGTACCAAGGCCGATCGACCCCAGACGACTCCCTCACAGCTCCGTTCAATGAACACGAGGCGCCGGCTGCAGTGAAAGAGATGAACCGATGTAGTGCCCTGGGACCGAATGGCTTTGGCCCAGGTTTCTACAAGGTAGCTTGGCAGACGGTGCTCCCTTACATTATGGATTTCCTGCACGCTTTCCACTGTGAAGATGTTCAGCTAGAGAGCATAAACAGATCACCCATGGTTTTGATTCCAAAGAAACCGGGCGCAAATAGAGTCTCAACTTTTAGACCAATATGCCTACAAAATTGCTGTGTCAAGATTCTGTCCAAAATTCTAACCTCCAGGTTGCAGTCTCAGATCAGCAGACTAGTGGATCTTGACCAGACAGGGTTCATAAAAGGGCGCTCTATCTCATAAAACTTCGTCTATGCAGTGGAACTCATTCAGTGCTGTCACAAGAGAAAGGCCCCAACACTTGTTGTCAAGCTAGACTTCGCTAAAGCTTTCGGCACTGTATGTTGGGAGGCATTGGATGCAGTTATGGAATCAATGGGCTTTAGCAATTCATGGAGGAGATGGACGCTGCACATCCTAGAATCCTCACACACGGCGGTTATGGTTAATGGTTGTCCGGGACCCTGGATAAAATGTCGCACGTAGCCTCCTCTATCACTGCACCTCGCGCTCACATGTGCTTGTAATGGATTTTGGTTCCCCACATATTATACTAAACTGAAAATAAATTGATTGTTTGACGCCCTAAACGATTTCAAATGAAAAAGTTGTCAACTGCAAAGTTTCATAACTTTTCGAGATCTGCAACTTTCATTCTGGTAGTTTCTCCATCCGAGGTCATTTAGGAACTGTCGGCCAGTGGGCGGCCGACAGGCCTATTTGCCCGATATGGCCCACAAGATGATTTCAAATCAAAAAGTCGTCAACTACGAAGTTTCATAAATTTTAGGGATCTATAACTTTCATTTTGGTAGTTTATCCATCCGAGGTCAGTTAGGACCTGTCGGCCACCGACCGGCCTATTTGCCCGATATGGCCCACAAGACGATTTCAAATTAAAAAAGTTGTCAACTATGAAGTCGCGACACTTTTTGCGTGAAAATCACGCGCTTTGCGGCTGCGAGGATTCGAACCCGTGGCCCCCCCTCGGGCGTAGCCTCCTCTATCACTGCACCTCGTGCTCATATGTGCCAATAATGGATTTTGGTTCCCCACATATTATACAAAACTGATTATAAATTGATTGTTTGATGCCCTAAACGATTTCAAATGAAAAAGTTGTGAACTGCAAAGTTCCATAACTTTTCGAGATCTACAACTGTCATTTTGGTAGTTTCTCCATCCGAGGTCATTTAGGACCTGTCGGCGGGTGGGCGGCCGACAAGCCTATTTGCCCAATATGGCCCACAAGATGATTTCAAATCAAAAAGTCGTCAACTACGAAGTTTCATAAATTTTAGAGATCTACAACTTTCATTTTGGTAGTTTCTCCGTCCGAGGTCATTTAGGACCCGTCGGCCACCGACCGGCCTATTTGCCCGATATGGCCCACAAGACGATTTCAAATTAAAAAAGTTGTCAACTACGAAGTCGCGACACTTTTCGCGTGAAAATCATGCGCTTTGCGGCTGCGAGAATTCGAACCCGTGGCCCCCCCTCGGGCGTAGCCTCCTCTATCACTGCACCTCGTGCTCACATGTGCCTATAATAGATTTTGGTTCCCCACATATTATACAAAACTGATTATAAATTGATTGTTTGACGCCCTAAACGATTTCAAATGAAAATATTGTGAACTGCAAAGTTTCATAACTTTTCGAGATCTACAACTTTCATTTTGCTAGTTTCTCCATCCGAGGTCATTTAGGACCGGCCGGTGGGTGGGCGGCCGATAGGCCTATTTGCCCGATATGGCCCACAAGATGATTTCAAATCAAAAAGTCGTCAACTACGAAGTTTCATAAATTTTAGGGATCTACAACTTTCATTTTGGTAGTTTCTCCGTCCGAGGTCATTTAGGACCTGTCGGCCACCGACCGGCCTATTTGCCCGATATGGCCCACAAGACGATTTCAAATTAAAAAAGTTGTCAACTACGAAGTCGCGACACTTTTCGTGTAAAAATCACGAGCTTTGCGGCTGCGAGCATTCGAACCCGTGGCCCCCCTCGGGCGTAGCCTCCTCTATCACTGCACCTCGTGCTCACATGTGCCTATAATGGATTTTGGTTCCCCACATATTATACGAAAGTGAATATAAATTGATTGTTTGACGCCCTAAACGATTTCAAACGAAAAAGTTGTGAACTGCAAAGTTTCTTAACTTTTCGAGATCTACAATTTTCATTTTGGTAGTTTCTCCATCCGAGGTCATTTAGGACCTGTCGGCCGGTGGACGGCCGACAGGCCGATTTGCCCGATATGTCCCACAAGATGATTTCAAATCAAAAAGTCGTCAACTACGAAGTTTCATAAATTTTAGGGATCTACAACTTTCATTTTGGTAGTTTCTTCGTTCGAGGTCATTTAGGACCTGTCGGCCACCGACCGGACTATTTGCCCGATATGGCCCACAAGACGATTTCAAATTTAAAAAGTTGTCAACTACGAAGTCGCGACACTTTTCGTGTGAAAATCACGAGCTTTGCGGCTGCGAGGATTCGAACCCGAGCCCCCCTCGCGCGTCGCCTCCTCTATCACTGCACCTCGTGCTCACATGTGCTTGTAATGGATTTTGGTTCCCCACATATTATACGAAACTGAACATAAATTGATTGTTTGACGCCCTAAACGATTTCAAATGAAAAAGTTGTCAACTGCAAAGTTTCATAACTTTTCGAGATCTACAACTTTCATTTTGCTAGTTTCTCCATCCGAGGTCATTCAGGACCTGTCGGCCAGTGGGCGGCCGACAGGCCTATTTGCCCGATATGGCCCACAAGATAATTTCAAATCAAAAAGTCGTCAACTACGAAGTTTCATAAATTTTAGGGATCTATAACTTTTATTTTGGTAGTTTATCCATCCGAGGTCATTTTGGACCTGTCGGCCACCAACCGGCCCATTTGCCCGATATGGCCCACAAGACGATTTCAAATTAAAAAAGTGTCAACTATGAAGTCGCGACACTTTTCGCGTGAAAATCACGCGCTTTGCGGCTGCGAGGATTCGAACCTGTGGCCCCCCCTCGGGCGTAGCCTCCTCTATAACTGCACCTCGTGCTCACATGTGCCTATAATGGATTTTGGTTCCCCACATATTATACGAAACTGAATATAAATTGATTGTTTGACGCCCTAAACGATTTCAAATGAAACAGTTGTGAACTGCAAAATTTCTTAACTTTTCGAGATCTACAACTTTCATTTTGGTAGTTTCTCCATCCGAGGTCATTTAGGACCTGTCGGCCGGTGGGCGGCCGACAGGCCGATTTGCCCGATATGTCCCACAAGATGATTTCAAATCAAAAAGTCGTCAACTACAAAGTTTCATAAATTTTAGGGATCTACAACTTTCATTTTGGTAGTTTCTCCGTCCGAGGTCATTTAGGACTTGTCGGCCACCGACCGGACTATTTGCCCGATATGGCCCACATGACGATTTCAAATTTAAAAAGTTGTCAACTACGAAGTCCGACACTTTTTGTGTGAAAATCACGAGCTTTGCGGCTGCGAGGATTCGAACCCGAGCCCCCCTCGCGCGTAGCCTCCTCTATCACTGCACCTCGTGCTCACATGTGCTTGTAATGGATTTTGGTTCCCCACATATTATACTAAACTAAACATAAATTGATTGTTTGACGCCCTAAACGATTTCAAATGAAAAAGTTGTCAACTGCAAAGTTTCATAACTTTTCGAGATCTACAACTTTCATTTTGGTAGTTTCTCCATCCGAGGTCATTTAGGACCTGTCGGCCTGTGGGCGGCCGACAGGCCTATTTGCCCGATATGGCCCACAAGATGATTTCAAATCAAAAAGTCGTCAACTACGAAGTTTCATAAATTTTAGGGATCTATAACTTTCATTTTGGTAGTTTATCCATCCGAGGTCATTTAGGACCTGTCGGCCACTGACCGGCCTATTTGCCCGATATGGCCCACAAGACGATTTCAAATTAAAAAAGTTGTCAACTATGAAGTCGCGACACTTTTCGCGTAAAAATCACGCGCTTTGCCGCTGCGAGGATTCGATCCGTGGCCCCCCCTCAGGCGTAGCGTCCTCTATCACTGCACCTCGTGCTCACATATGCCTATAATGGATTTTGGTTCCCCACATATTATACAAAACTGATTATAAATTGATTGTTTGATGCCTTAACGATTTCAAATGAAAAGGTTGTGAACTGCAAAGTTTCATAACTTTTCGAGATCTACAACTTTCATTTTGGTAGTTTCTCCATCCGAGGTCATTTAAGACCTGTCGGTGGGTGGGCGGCCGACAAGCCTATTTGCCCGATATGGCCCACAAGATGATTTCAAATAAAAAAGTCATCAACTACGAAGTTTCATAAATTTTAGGGATCTACAACTTTCATTTTGGTAGTTTCTCCGTTCGAGGTCATTTAAGACCTGTCGGCCACCGACCGGCCTATCTGCCTGATATGGCCCACAAGACGATTTCAAATTAAAAAAGTTGTCAACTACGAAGTCGCGACACTTTTCATGTGAAAATCACGAGCTTTGCGGCTGCGAGCATTCAAACCCGCCCCCCTCGCGCGTAGCCTCCTCTATCACTGCACCTCGTGCTCATATGTGCTTGTAATGGATTTTGGTTCCCCACATATTATACTAAACTGAACATAAATTGATTGTTTGACGCCCTAAACGATTTCAAATGAAGAAGTTATCAACTGCAAAGTTTCATAACTTTTCGAGATCTACAACTTTCATTTTGGTAGTTTCTCCATCCGAGGTCATTTAGGACCTGTCGGCCTGTGGGCGGCCGACAGGCCTATTTGCCTGATATGGCTCACAAGATGATTTCAAATCAAAAAGTCGTCAACTACGAAGTTTCATAAATTTTAGGGATCTATAACTTTCATTTTGGTAGTTTATCCATCCGAGGTCATTTAGGACCTGTCGGCCACCGACCGGCCTATTTGCCCGATATGGCCCACAAGACGATTTCAAATTAAAAAAGTTGTCAACTATGAAGTCGCGACACTTTTCGCGTAAAAATCACGCGCTTTGCCGCTGTGAGGATTCGATCCGTGGCCCCCCTCAGGCGTAGCCTCCTCTATCACTGCGCCTCGTGTTCACATGTGCCTATAATGGATTTTGGTTCCCCACATATTATACAAAACTGATTATAAATTGATTGTTTAATGCCCTAAACGATTTCAAATGAAAAAGTTGTGAACTGCAAAGTTTCATAACTTTTCGAGATCTACAACTTTCATTTTGGTAGTTTCTCCATCCGAGGTCATTTAGGACCTGTCGGCCGGTGGGCGGCCGACAGGCCCATTTGCCCGATATGGCCCACAAGAGGATTTCAAATCAAAAAGTCGTCAACTACGAAGTTTCATAAATTTTAGGGATCTACAACTTTCATTTTGGTAGTTTCTCCATCCGAGGTCATTTAGGACCTGTCAGCCACCGACCGGCCTATTTGCCCGATATGACCCACAAGACGATTTCAAATTAAAAAAGTTGTCAACTACGAAGTCGCGACACTTTTCATGTGAAAATCACGAGCTTTGCAGCTGCGAGCATTCGAACCCGCCCCCCTCGCGCGTAGCCACCTCTATCACTGCACCTCGTGCTCACATGTGCTTGTAATGGATTTTGGTTCCCCACATATTATACTAAACTGAACGTAAATTGATTGTTTGACGCCCTAAATGATTTCAAATGAAGAAGTTGTCAACTGCAAAGTTTCATAACTTTTCGAGATCTACAACTTTCATTTTGCTAGTTTCTCCATCCGAGGTCATTTAGGACCTGTCGGTGGGTGGGCGGCCGACAGGTCTATTTGCCCGATATGGCCCACAAGATGATTTCAAATCAAAAAGTCGTCAACTACGAAGTTTCATAAATTTTAGGGATCTATAACTTTTATTTTGGTAGTTTATCCATCCGAGGTCATTTTAGACCTGTCGGCCACCGACCGGCCTATTTGCCCGATATGACCCACAAGACGATTTCAAATTAAAAAAAGTTGTCAACTATGAAGTCGCGACACTTTTCGCGTGAAAATCACGCGCTTTGCGGCTGCGAGGATTCGAACCCGTGGCCCCCCTCGGGCGTAGCCTCCTCTATCACTGCACCTCGTGCTCACATGTGCTTGTAATGGATTTTGGTTCCCCACATATTATACTATACTGAACGTAAATTGATTGTTTGACGCCCTAAATGATTTCAAATGAAGAAGTTGTCAACTGCAAAGTTTCATAACTTTTCGAGATCTACAACTTTCATTTTGCTAGTTTCTCCATCCGAGGTCATTTAGGACCTGTCGGTGGGTGGGCGGCCGACAGGTCTATTTGCCCGATATGGCCCACAAGATGATTTCAAATCAAAAAGTCGTCAACTACGAAGTTTCATAAATTTTAGGGATCTATAACTTTCATTTTGGTAGTTTATCCATCCGAGGTCATTTTAGACCTGTCGGCCACCGACCGGCCTATTTGCCCGATATGACCCACAAGACGATTTCAAATTAAAAAAAGTTGTCAACTATGAAGTCGCGACACTTTTCGCGTGAAAATCACGCGCTTTGCGGCTGCGAGGATTCGAACCCGTGGCCCCCATCGGGCGTAGCCTCCTCTATCACTGCACCTCGTGCTCACATGTGCCTATAATGGATTTTGGTTCCCCACATATTATACGAAACTGAATATAAATTGATTCTTTAACGCCCTAAACGATTTCAAATGAAAAAGTTGTGAACTGCAAAGTTTCTTAACTTTTCGAGATCTACAACTTTCATTTTGGTAGTTTCTCCATCCGAGGTCATTTAGGACCTGTCGGCCGGTGGGCGGCTGACAGGCCTATTTACCCGATATGGCCCACAAGATGATTTCAAATCAAAAAGTCGTCAACTACGAAGTTTCATAAATTTTAGGGATCTACAACTTTCATTTTGGTAGTTTCTCCATCTGAGGTCATTTAGGTCCTGTCGACCGGTGGGCGGCCGACAGGCCTATTTGCCCGATATGTCCCACAAGATGATTTCAAATCAAAAAGTCGTCAACTACGAAGTTTCATAAATTTTAGGGATCTATAACTTTCATTTTGGTAGTTTATCCATCCGAGGTCATTTAAGACCTGTCGGCCACCGACCGGCCTATCTGCCTGATATGGCCCACAAGACGATTTCAAATTAAAAAAGTTGTCAACTACGAAGTCGCGACACTTTTCATGTGAAAATCACGAGCTTTGCGGCTGCGAGCATTCAAACCCGCCCCCCTCGCGCGTAGCCTCCTCTATCACTGCACCTCGTGCTCATATGTGCTTGTAATGGATTTTGGTTCCCCACATATTATACTAAACTGAACATAAATTGATTGTTTGACGCCCTAAACGATTTCAAATGAAGAAGTTATCAACTGCAAAGTTTCATAACTTTTCGAGATCTACAACTTTCATTTTGGTAGTTTCTCCATCCGAGGTCATTTAGGACCTGTCGGCCTGTGGGCGGCCGACAGGCCTATTTGCCCGATATGGCTCACAAGATGATTTCAAATCAAAAAGTCATCAACTACGAAGTTTCATAAATTTTAGGGATCTATAACTTTCATTTTGGTAGTTTATCCATCCGAGGTCATTTAGGACCTGTCGGCCACCGACCGGCCTATTTGCCCGATATGGCCCACAAGACGATTTCAAATTAAAAAAGTTGTCAACTATGAAGTCGCGACACTTTTCGCGTAAAAATCACGCGCTTTGCCGCTGTGAGGATTCGATCCGTGGCCCCCCTCAGGCGTAGCCTCCTCTATCACTGCGCCTCGTGTTCACATGTGCCTATAATGGATTTTGGTTCCCCACATATTATACAAAACTGATTATAAATTGATTGTTTAATGCCCTAAACGATTTCAAATGAAAAAGTTGTGAACTGCAAAGTTTCATAACTTTTCGAGATCTACAACTTTCATTTTGGTAGTTTCTCCATCCGAGGTCATTTAGGACCTGTCGGCCGGTGGGCGGCCGACAGGCCCATTTGCCCGATATGGCCCACAAGAGGATTTCAAATCAAAAAGTCGTCAACTACGAAGTTTCATAAATTTTAGGGATCTACAACTTTCATTTTGGTAGTTTCTCCATCCGAGGTCATTTAGGACCTGTCAGCCACCGACCGGCCTATTTGCCCGATATGACCCACAAGACGATTTCAAATTAAAAAAGTTGTCAACTACGAAGTCGCGACACTTTTCATGTGAAAATCACGAGCTTTGCAGCTGCGAGCATTCGAACCCGCCCCCCTCGCGCGTAGCCACCTCTATCACTGCACCTCGTGCTCACATGTGCTTGTAATGGATTTTGGTTCCCCACATATTATACTAAACTGAACGTAAATTGATTGTTTGACGCCCTAAATGATTTCAAATGAAGAAGTTGTCAACTGCAAAGTTTCATAACTTTTCGAGATCTACAACTTTCATTTTGCTAGTTTCTCCATCCGAGGTCATTTAGGACCTGTCGGTGGGTGGGCGGCCGACAGGTCTATTTGCCCGATATGGCCCACAAGATGATTTCAAATCAAAAAGTCGTCAACTACGAAGTTTCATAAATTTTAGGGATCTATAACTTTTATTTTGGTAGTTTATCCATCCGAGGTCATTTTAGACCTGTCGGCCACCGACCGGCCTATTTGCCCGATATGACCCACAAGACGATTTCAAATTAAAAAAAGTTGTCAACTATGAAGTCGCGACACTTTTCGCGTGAAAATCACGCGCTTTGCGGCTGCGAGGATTCGAACCCGTGGCCCCCCTCGGGCGTAGCCTCCTCTATCACTGCACCTCGTGCTCACATGTGCTTGTAATGGATTTTGGTTCCCCACATATTATACTATACTGAACGTAAATTGATTGTTTGACGCCCTAAATGATTTCAAATGAAGAAGTTGTCAACTGCAAAGTTTCATAACTTTTCGAGATCTACAACTTTCATTTTGCTAGTTTCTCCATCCGAGGTCATTTAGGACCTGTCGGTGGGTGGGCGGCCGACAGGTCTATTTGCCCGATATGGCCCACAAGATGATTTCAAATCAAAAAGTCGTCAACTACGAAGTTTCATAAATTTTAGGGATCTATAACTTTCATTTTGGTAGTTTATCCATCCGAGGTCATTTTAGACCTGTCGGCCACCGACCGGCCTATTTGCCCGATATGACCCACAAGACGATTTCAAATTAAAAAAAGTTGTCAACTATGAAGTCGCGACACTTTTCGCGTGAAAATCACGCGCTTTGCGGCTGCGAGGATTCGAACCCGTGGCCCCCATCGGGCGTAGCCTCCTCTATCACTGCACCTCGTGCTCACATGTGCCTATAATGGATTTTGGTTCCCCACATATTATACGAAACTGAATATAAATTGATTCTTTAACGCCCTAAACGATTTCAAATGAAAAAGTTGTGAACTGCAAAGTTTCTTAACTTTTCGAGATCTACAACTTTCATTTTGGTAGTTTCTCCATCCGAGGTCATTTAGGACCTGTCGGCCGGTGGGCGGCTGACAGGCCTATTTACCCGATATGGCCCACAAGATGATTTCAAATCAAAAAGTCGTCAACTACGAAGTTTCATAAATTTTAGGGATCTACAACTTTCATTTTGGTAGTTTCTCCATCTGAGGTCATTTAGGTCCTGTCGACCGGTGGGCGGCCGACAGGCCTATTTGCCCGATATGTCCCACAAGATGATTTCAAATCAAAAAGTCGTCAACTACGAAGTTTCATAAATTTTAGGGATCTACAACTTTCATTTTGGTAGTTTCTCCGTTCGAGGTCATTTAGGACCTGTCGGCCACCGACCGGCCTATTTGCCCGATATGGCCCACAAGACGATTTCAAATAAAAAAAGTTGTCAACTACGTAGTCGCGACACTTTTCGTGTGAAAATCACGAGCTTTGCGGCTGCGAGCATTCAAACCCGCCCCCCCTCGCGCTTAGCCTCCTCTATCACTACACCTCGTGCTCACATGTGCTTGTAATGGATTTTGGTTCCCCACATATTATACTAAACTGAACATAAATTGATTGTTTGACGCCCTAAACGATTTCAAATGAAGAAGTTGTCAACTGCAAAGTTTCATAACTTTTCGAGATCTACAACTTTCATTTTGCTAGTTTCTCCATCCGAGGTCATTAAGGACCTATCGGTGGGTAGGCGGCCGACAGGCCTATTTGCCCGATATGGCCCACAAGATGATTTCAAATAAAAAAGTCGTCAACTACGAAGTTTCATCAATTTTAGGGATCTATAACTTTCATTTTGGTAGTTTATCCATCCGAGGTCATTTTGGACCTGTCGGACACCGACCGGACTATTTGCCCGATATGGCCCACAAGACGATTTCAAATTAAAAAAGTTGTCAACTACGAAGTCGCGACACTTTTCGTGTGAAAATCACGAGCTTTGCGGCTGCGAGGATTCGAACCCGAGCCCCCCTCGCGCGTAGCCTCCTCTATCACTGCACCTCGTGCTCACATGTGCTTGTAATGGATTTTGGTTCCCCACATATTATACTAAACTGAACATAAATTGATTGTTTGACACCCTAAACGATTTCAAATGAAAAAGTTGTCAACTGCAAAGTTTCATAACTTTTCGAGATCTACAACTTTCATTTTGGTAGTTTCTCCATCCGAGGTCATTTAGGACCTGTCGGCCAGTGGGCGGCCGATAGGCCTATTTGCCCGATATGGCCCACAAGATGATTTCAAATCAAAAAGTCGTCAACTACGAAGTTTCATAAATTTTAGGGATCTATAACTTTCATTTTGGTAGTTTATCCATCCGATGTCATTTAGGACCTGTCGGCCACCGACCGGCCTATTTGCCCGATATGGCCCACAAGACGATTTCAATTTAAAAAAGTTGTCAACTATGAAGTCGCGACACTTTTCGCGTAAAAATCACGCGCTTTGCCGCTGCGAGGATTCGAACCCGTGGCCCCCCTCGGGCGTAGCCTCCTCTATCACTGCACCTCGTGCTCACATGTGCTTGTAATGGATTTTGGTTCCCCACATATTATACTAAACTGAACGTAAATTGATTGTTTGACGCCCTAAATGATTTCAAATGAAGAAGTTGTCAACTGCAAAGTTTCATAACTTTTCGAGATCTACAACTTTCATTTTGCTAGTTTCTCCATCCGAGGTCATTTAGGACCTGTCGGTGGGTGGGCGGCCGACAGGTCTATTTGCCCGATATGGCCCACAAGATGATTTCAAATCAAAAAGTCGTCAACTGCGAAGTTTCATAAATTTTAGGGATCTATAACTTTCATTTTGGTAGTTTATCCATCCGAGGTCATTTTAGACCTGTCGGCCACCGACCGGCCCATTTGCCCGATATGACCCACAAGACGATTTCAAATTAAAAAAAGTTGTCAACTATGAAGTCGCGACACTTTTCGCGTGAAAATCACGCGCTTTGCGGCTGCGAGGATTCGAACCCGTGGCCCCCCTCGGGCGTAGCCTCCTCTATCACTGCACCTCGTGCTCACATGTGCCTATAATGGATTTTGGTTCCCCACATATTATACGAAACTGAATATAAATTGATTCTTTAACGCCCTAAACGATTTCAAATGAAAAAGTTGTGAACTGCAAAGTTTCTTAACTTTTCGAGATCTACAACTTTCATTTTGGTAGTTTCTCCATCCGAGGTCATTTAGGACCTGTCGGCCGGTGGGCGGCTGACAGGCCTATTTACCCGATATGGCCCACAAGATGATTTCAAATCAAAAAGTCGTCAACTACGAAGTTTCATAAATTTTAGGGATCTACAACTTTCATTTTGGTAGTTTCTCCATCTGAGGTCATTTAGGTCCTGTCGACCGGTGGGCGGCCGACAGGCCTATTTGCCCGATATGTCCCACAAGATGATTTCAAATCAAAAAGTCGTCAACTACGAAGTTTCATAAATTTTAGGGATCTACAACTTTCATTTTGGTAGTTTCTCCGTTCGAGGTCATTTAGGACCTGTCGGCCACCGACCGGCCTATTTGCCCGATATGGCCCACAAGACGATTTCAAATTAAAAAAGTTGTCAACTACGTAGTCGCGACACTTTTCGTGTGAAAATCACGAGCTTTGCGGCTGCGAGCATTCAAACCCGCCCCCCCCTCGCGCGTAGCCTCCTCTATCACTACACCTCGTGCTCACATGTGCTTGTAATGGATTTTGGTTCCCCACATATTATACTAAACTGAACATAAATTGATTGTTTGACGCCCTAAACGATTTCAAATGAAGAAGTTGTCAACTGCAAAGTTTCATAACTTTTCGAGATCTACAACTTTCATTTTGCTAGTTTCTCCATCCGAGGTCATTAAGGACCTATCGGTGGGTAGGCGGCCGACAGGCCTATTTGCCCGATATGGCCCACAAGATGATTTCAAATAAAAAAGTCGTCAACTACGAAGTTTCATCAATTTTAGGGATCTATAACTTTCATTTTGGTAGTTTATCCATCCGAGGTCATTTTGGACCTGTCCGACACCGACCGGACTATTTGCCCGATATGGCCCACAAGACGATTTCAAATTAAAAAAATTGTCAACTACGAAGTCGCGACACTTTTCGTGTGAAAATCACGAGCTTTGCGGCTGCGAGGATTCGAACCCGAGCCCCCCTCGCGCGTAGCCTCCTCTATCACTGCACCTCGTGCTCACATGTGCTTGTAATGGATTTTGGTTCCCCACATATTATACTAAACTGAACATAAATTGATTGTTTGACGCCCTAAACGATTTCAAATGAAAAAGTTGTCAACTGCAAAGTTTCATAACTTTTCGAGATCTACAACTTTTATTTTGGTAGTTTCTCCATCCGAGGTCATTTAGGACTTGTCGGCCAGTGGGCGGCCGATAGGCCTATTTGCCCGATATGGCCCACAAGATGATTTCAAATCAAAAAGTCGTCAACTACGAAGTTTCATAAATTTTAGGGATCTATAACTTTCATTTTGGTAGTTTATCCATCCGATGTCATTTAGGACCTGTCGGCCACCGACCGGCCTATTTGCCCGATATGGCCCACAAGACGATTTCAATTTAAAAAAGTTGTCAAGTATGAAGTCGCGACACTTTTCGCGTAAAAATCACGCGCTTTGCCGCTGCGAGGATTCGATCCGTGGCCCCCCCCTCAGGCGTAGCCTCCTCTATCACTGCACCTCGTGCTCACATGTGCCTATAATGGATTTTGGTTCCCCACATATTGTACAAAACTGATTATAAATTGATTGTTTAATGTCCTAAACGATTTCAAATGAAAAAGTTGTGAACTGCAAAGTTTCATAACTTTTCGAGATCTACAACTTTCATTTTGGTAGTTTCTCCATCCGAGGTCATTTAGGACCTGTCGGCCGGTGGGCGGCCGACAGGCCCATTTGCCCGATATGGCCCACAAGAGGATTTCAAATCAAAAAGTCGTCAACTATGAAGTTTCATAAATTTTAGGGATCTACAACTTTCATTTTGTTAGTTTCTCCATCCGAGGTCATTTAGGACCTGTCGGCCACCGACCGGCCTATTTGCCCGATATGGCCCACAAGACGATTTCAAATTAAAAAGTTGTCAACTACGAAGTCACGACACTTTTCGTGTGAAAATCACGAGCTTTGCGGCTGCGAGCATTCGAACCCGCCCCCCCTCGCGCGTAGCCTCCTCTATCACTGTACCTCGTGCTCACATGTGCTTGTAATGGATTTTGGTTCCCCACATATTATACTAAACTGAACATAAATTGATTGTTTGACGCCCTAAACGATTTCAAATGAAGAAGTTGTCAACTGCAAAGTTTCATAACTTTTCGAGATCTACAACTTTCATTTTGGTAGTTTCTCCATCCGAGGTCATTTAGGACCTGTCGGTGGGTGGGCGGCCGACAGGCCTATTTGCCTGATATGGCCCACAAGATAATTTCAAATCAAAACGTCGTCAACTACGAACTTTCATAAATTTTAGGGATCTATAACTTTCATTTTGGTAGTTTCTCCGTCCGAGGTCATTTTAGACCTGTCGGCAACCGACCGGCCTATTTGCCTGATATGGCCCACAAGACGATTTCAGATTAAAAAAATGTTGTCAACTACGAAGTCGTGACACTTTTCGCGTGAAAATCACGAGTTTGCGGCTGCGAGGATTCGAACCCACGCCCCCCTCGGGCGTTGTCTCCTCTATCACTGCACCTCGTGCTCACATGTGCTTGTAATGGATTTTGGTTCGCCACATATTATACAAAACTGAACATAAATTGATTGTTTGATGCCCTAAACGATTTCAAATGAAAAAGTTGTGAACTGCAAAGTTTCATAACTTTTCGAGATCTACAACTTTCATTTTGGTAGTTTCTCCATCCGAGGTCATTTAGGACCTGTCGGCCGGTGGGCGGCCGACAGACCTATTTACCCGATATGGCCCACAAGATGATTTCAAATCAAAAAGTCGTCAACAACGAAGTTTCATAAATTTTAGGGATCTACAACTTTCATTTTGGTAGTTTCTCCGTCTGAGGTCATTTAGGATCTGTCGGCCACCGACCAGCCTATTTGCCTGATATGGCCCACATGACGATTTCAAATTAAAAAAGTTGTCAACTACGAAGTCGCGACACTTTTCGTGTGAAAATCATGAGCTTTGCGGCTGCGAGCATTCGAACCAGTGCCCCCCCTCGCACGTAGCCTCCTCTATCACTGCACCTCGTGCTCACATATGCTTGTAATGGATTTTGGTTCCCCACATATTATACTAAACTGAACATAAATTGATTGTTTGACGCCCTAAACGATTTCAAATGAAAAAGTTATCAACTGCAAAGTTTCATAACTTTTCGAGATCTACAACTTTCATTTTGGTAGTTTCTGCATCCGAGGTCATTTAGGACTTATCGGCCAGTGGGCGGCCGACAGGACTATTTGCCGGATATGGCCCACAAGATGATTTCAAATCAAAAAGTCGTCAACTACGAAGTTTCATAAATTTTAGGGATCTACATCTTTCATTTTGGTAGTTTCTCCGTCCGAGGTCATTTAGGATCTGTCGGCCACCGACCGGCCTATTTGCCCGATATGGCCCACAAGACGATTGCAAATTAAAAAAGTTGTCAACTACGAAGTCGCGATACTTTTCGTGTGAAAATCATGAGCTTTGCGGCTGCGAGCATTCGAACCCGCACCCCCCCTCGCGCGTAGCCTCCTCTATCACTGCACGTCGTGCTCACATGTGCTTGTAATGGATTTTGGTTCCCCACATATTGTACTAAACTGAACATAAATTGATTGTTTGACGCCCTAAACGATTTCAAATGAAGAAGTTGTCAACTGCAAAGTTTCATAACTTTTCGAGATCTACAACTTTCATTTTGGTAGTTTCTCCATCTGAGGTCATTTAGGACCTGTCGGTGGGTGGGCGGCCGACAGACCTATTTGCCCGATATGGCCCACAAGATGATTTCAAATCAAAACGTCGTCAACTACGAAGTTTCATAAATTTTAGGGATCTATAACTTTCATTTTGGTAGTTTATCCATCCGAGGTCATTTTGGACCTGTCGGCCACTGACCGGCCTATTTGCCCGATATGGCCCACAAGACGATTTCAAATTAAAAAATGTTGTCAACTATGAAGTCGTGACACTTTTCGCGTGAAAATCACGCGCTTTGCGGCTGCGAGGATTCGAACCCGTGGCCCCCCCTCGGGCGTAGTCTCCTCTATCACTGCACCTCGTGCTCACATGTGCCTATAATAGATTTTGGTTCGCCACATATTATACAAAACTGATTATAAGTTGATTTTTTGACGCCCTAAACGATTTCAAAAGAAAAAGTTGTCAACTGCAAAGTTTCATAACTTTTCGAGATCTACAACTTTCATTTTGGTAGTTTCTCCATCCGAGGTCATTTAGGACCTGTCAGCCAGTGGGCGGCCGACAGGACTATTTGCCGGATATGGCCCACAAGATGATTTCAAATTAAAAAGTCGTCAACCGCGAAGTTTCATAAATTTTAGGGATCTACAACTTTCATTTTGGTAGTTTCTCCGTTCGAGGTCATTTAGGATCTGTCGGCCACCGACCGGCCTATTTGTCCGATATGGCCCACAAGACGATTTCAAATTAAAAAAGTTGTCAACTACGAAGTCGCGATACTTTTCGTGTGAAAATCATGAGCTTTGCGGCTGCGAGCATTCGAACCCGCGCCCCCCTCGCGCGTAGCCTCCTCTATCACTGCACCTCGTGCTCACATGTGCTTGTAATGGATTTTGGTTCCCCGGATATTATACTAAACTGAACATAAATTGATTGTTTGACGCCCTAAATGATTTCAAATGAAAAAGTTGTGAACTGCAAAGTTTCATAACTTTTCGAGATTTACAACTTTCATTTTGGTAGTTTCTCCATCCGAGGTCATTTAGGACCTGTCGGCCGGTGGGCGGCCGACAGGCCTATTTACCCGATATCGCCCACAAGATGATTTCAAATCGAAAAGTCGTCAACTACGAAGTTTCATAAATTTTAGGGATCTACAACTTTCATTTTGGTAGTTTCTCCTTCCGAGGTCATTTAGGATATATCGGCCACCGACCAAACTATTTGCCCGATATGGCCCACAAGACGATTTCAAATTAAAAAAGTTGTCAACTGCGAAGTCGCGACACTTTTCGTGTGAAAATCACGAGCTTTGCGGCTGCGAGCATTCGAACCGGTGCCCCCCCTCACGCGTAGCCTCCTCTATCACTGCACCTCGTGCTCACATGTGCTTGTAATGGATTTTGGTTCCCCACATATTATACTAAACTGAACATAAATTGATTGTTTGACGTCCTAAACGATTTCAAATGAAAAAGTTGTGAACTGCAAAGGTTCATAACTTTTCGAGATCTACAACTTTCATTTTGGTAGTTTCTCCATCCGAGGTCATTTAGGACCTGTCGGCCGGTGGGCGGCCGACAGACCTATTTACCCGATATGGCCCACAAGATGATTTCAAATCAAAAAGTCGTCAACAACGAAGTTTCATAAATTTTAGGGATCTACAACTTTCATTTTGGTAGTTTCTCCGTCTGAGGTCATTTAGGATCTGTCGGCCACCGACCAGCCTATTTGCCTGATATGGCCCACATGACGATTTCAAATTAAAAAAGTTGTCAACTACGAAGTCGCGACACTTTTCGTGTGAAAATCACGAGCTTTGCGGCTGCGAGCATTCGAACCAGTGCCCCCCCTCGCACGTAGCCTCCTCTATCACTGCATCTCGTGCTCACATGTGCTTGTAATGGATTTTGGTTCCCCACATATTATACTAAACTGAACATAAATTGATTGTTTGATGCCCTAAACGATTTCAAATGAAAAAGTTATCAACTGCAAAGTTTCATAACTTTTCGAGATCTACAACTTTCATTTTGGTAGTTTCTGCATCCGAGGTCATTTAGGACTTGTCGGCCAGTAGGCGGCCGACAGGACTATTTGCCGGATATGGCCCACAAGATGATTTCAAATCAAAAAGTCGTCAACTACGAAGTTTCATAAATTTTAGGGATCTACATCTTTCATTTTGGTAGTTTCTCCGTCCGAGGTCATTTAGGATCTGTCGGCCACCGACCGGCCTATTTGCTCGATATGGCCCACAAGACGATTGCAAATTAAAAAAGTTGTCAACTACGAAGTCGCGATACTTTTCGTGTGAAAATCATGAGCTTTGCGGCTGCGAGCATTCGAACCCGCACCCCCCTCGCGCGTAGCCTCCTCTATCACTGCACCTCGTGCTCACATGTGCTTGTAATGGATTTTGGTTCCCCACATATTGTACTAAACTGAACATAAATTGATTGTTTGACGCCATAAACGATTTCAAATGAAGAAGTTGTCAACTGCAAAGTTTCATAACTTTTCGAGATCTACAACTTTCATTTTGGTAGTTTCTCCATCTGAGGTCATTTAGGACCTGTCGGTGGCTTGGCGGCCGACAGACCTATTTGCCCGATATGGCCCACAAGATGATTTCAAATCAAAACGTCGTCAACTACGAAGTTTCATAAATTTTAGGGATCTATAACTTTCATTTTGGTAGTTTATCCATCCGAGGTCATTTTGGACCTGTCGGCCACTGACCGGCCTATTTGCCCGATATGGCCCACAAGACGATTTCAAATTAAAAAATGTTGTCAACTATGAAGTCGTGACACTTTTCGCGTGAAAATCACGCGCTTTGCGGCTGCGAGGATTCGAACCCGTGGCCCCCCCTCGGGCGTAGTCTCCTCTATCACTGCACCTCGTGCTCACATGTGCCTATAATGGATTTTGGTTCGCCACATATTATACAAAACTGATTATAAGTTGATTGTTTGACGCCCTAAACGATTTCAAATGAAAAAGTTGTCAACTGTAAAGTTTCATAACTTTTCGAGATCTACAACTTTCATTTTGGTAGTTTCTCCATCCGAGGTCATTTAGGACCTATCGGTCGGTGGGCGGCCGACAGGCCTATTTGCCCGATATGTCCCACAAGATGATTTCAAATCAAAAGGTCATCAACTACGAAGTTTCATAAATTTTAGGGATCTACAACTTTCATTTTGGTAGTTTCTCCGTCCGTGGTCATTTAGGACCTGTCGGCAATCGACCGGACTATTTGCCCGATATGGCCCACAAGACGATTTCAAATTAAAAAAGTTGTCAACTACGAAGTCGTGACACTTTTCGTGTGAAAATCACGAGCTTTGCGGCTGCGAGCATTCGAACCGGTGCCCCCCTCGCGCGTAGCCTCCTCTATCACTGCACCTCGTGCTCACATGTGCTTGTAATGGATTTTGGTTCCCCGGATATTATACTAAACTGAACATAAATTGATTGTTTGACGCCCTAAATTATTTCAAATGAAAAAGTTGTGAACTGCAAAGTTTCATAACTTTTCGAGATTTACAACTTTCATTTTGGTAGTTTCTCCATCCGAGGTCATTTAGGACCTGTCGGCCGGTGGGCGGCCGACAGGCCTATTTACCCGATATCGCCCACAAGATGATTTCAAATCAAAAAGTCGTCAACTACGAAGTTTCATAAATTTTAGGGATCTACAACTTTCATTTTGGTAGTTTCTCCTTCCGAGGTCACTTAGGATCTGTCGGCCACCGACCAGCCTATTTGCTCGATATGGCCCACAAGACGATTTCAAATTAAAAAAGTTGTCAACTACGAAGTCGCGACACTTTTCGTGTGAAAATCACGAGCTTTGCGGCTGCGAGCATTCGAACCGGTGCCCCCCTCGCGCGTAGCCTCCTCTATCACTGCACCTCGTGCTCACATGTGCTTGTAATGGATTTTGGTTCCCCACATATTATACTAAACTGAACATAAATTGATTGTTTGACGCCCTAAACGATTTCAAATGAAAAAGTTGTCAACTGCAAAGTTTCATAACTTTTCGAGATCTACAACTTTCATTTTGGTAGTTTCTCCATCCGAGGTCATTTAGGACCTGTCGACCAGTGGGCGGCCGACATGACTATTTGCCGGATATGGCCCACAAGATGATTTCAAATTAAAAAGTCGTCAACCGCGAAGTTTCATAAATTTTAGGGATCCACAACTTTTATTTTGGTAGTTTCTCCGTTCGAGGTCATTTAGGATCTGTCGGCCACCGACCGGCCTATTTGCCCGATATGGCCCACAAGACGATTTCAAATTAAAAAAGTTTTCAACTACGAAGTCGCGATACTTTTCGTGTGAAAATCATGAGCTTTGCGGCTGCGAGCATTCGAACCCGCGCCCCCCCTCGCGCGTAGCCTCCTCTATCACTGCACCTCGTGCTCTCATGTGCTTGTAATGGATTTTGGTTCCCCACATATTATACTAAACTGAACATAAATTGATTGTTTGACGTCCTAAACGATTTCAAATGAAGAAGTTGTCAACTGCAAAGTTTCATAACTTTTCGAGATCTACAACTTTCATTTTGGTAGTTTCTCCATCCGAGGTCATTTAGGACCTGTCGGTGGGTGGGCGGCCGACAGGCCTATTTGCCCGTTATGGCCCACAAGATGATTTCAAATCAAAAAGTCGTCAACTACGAAGTTTCATAAATTTAAGGGATCTACAACTTTCATTTTGTTAGTTTCTCCTTCCGAGATCATTTAGGATCTGTCGGCCACCGACCAGCCTATTTGCCCGATATGGCCCACAAGACGATTTCAAATTAAAAAAGTTGTCAACTACGAAGTCGCGACACTTTTCGTGTGAAAATCACGAGCTTTGCGGCTGCGAGCATTCGAACCGGTGCCCCCCTCGCGCGTAGCCTCCTCTATCACTGCACCTCGTGCTCACATGTGCTTGTAATGGATTTTGGTTCCCCACATATTATACTAAACTGAACATAAATTGATTGTTTGACGCCCTAAACGATTTCAAATGAAAAAGTTGTCAACTGCAAAGTTTCATAACTTTTCGAGATCTACAACTTTCATTTTGGTAGTTTCTCCATCCGAGGTCATTTAGGACCTGTCGGCCAGTGGGCGGCCGACAGGACTATTTGCCGGATATGGCCCACAAGATGATTTCAAATTAAAAAGTCGTCAACTGCGAAGTTTCATAAATTTTAGGGATCTACAACTTTCATTTTGGTAGTTTCTCCGTTCGAGGTCATTTAGGATCTGTCGGCCACCGACCGGCCTATTTGCCGGATATGGCCCACAAGACGATTTCAAATTAAAAAAGTTGTCAACTACGAAGTCGCGACACTTTTTGTGTGAAAATCATGAGCTTTGCGGCTGCGAGCATTCGAACCCGCGCCCCCCTCGCGCGTAGCCTCCTCTATCACTACACCTCGTGCTCACATGTGCTTGTAATGGATTTTGGTTCCCCACATATTATACTAAACTAAACATAAATTGATTGTTTGACGTCCTAAACGATTTCAAATGAAGAAGTTGTCAACTGCAAAGTTTCATAACTTTTCGAGATCTACAACTTTCATTTTGGTAGTTTCTCCATCCGAGGTCATTTAGGACCTGTCGGTGGGTGGGCGGCCGACAGCCCTATTTGCCCGATATGGCCCACAAGATGATTTGAAATCAAAAAGTCGTCAACAATGAAGTTTAAATTTTAGGGATCTACAACTTTCATTTTGGTAGTTTCTCCGTCCGAGGTCATTTAGGATCTGTCGGCCACCGACCAGCCTATTTGCCTGATATGGCCCACAAGACGATTTCAAATTAAAAAAGTTGTCAACTACGAAGTCGCGACACTTTTCGTGTGAAAATCACGAGCTTTGCGGCAGCGAGCATTCGAACCAGTGCCCCCCTCGCGCGTAGCCTCCTCTATCACTGCACCTCGTGCTCACATGTGCTTGTAATGGATTTTGGTTCCCCACATATTATACTAAACTGAATATAAATTGATTGTTTGACACCCTAAGCGATTTCAAATGAAAAAGTTGTCAACTGCAAAGTTTCATAACTTTTCGAGATCTACAACTTTCATTTTGGTAGTTTCTCCATCCGAGGTCATTTAGGACTTGTCGACCAGTGGGCGGCCGACAGGCCTTTTTGCGCGATAATGCCCACAAGATGATTTCAAATTAAAAAGTCGTCAACTACGAAGTTTCATAAATTTTAGGGATCTACAGCTTTCATTTTGGTAGTTTCTCCGTCCGAGGTCATTTAGGATCTGTCGGCCACCGACCGGCCTATTTGCCCGATATGGCCCACAAGACGATTGCAAATTAAAAAATTTGTCGACTACGAAGTCGCGATACTTTTCATGTGAAAATCTTGAGCTTTGCGGCTGCGAGCATTCGAACCCGCGCCCCCCCCTCGCGCGTAGCCTCCTCTATCACTGCACCTCGTGCTCACATGTGCTTGTAATGGATTTTGGTTCCCCACATATTATACTAAACTGAACATAAATTGATTGTTTGACGCCTTAAACGATTTCAAATGAAAAAGTTGTCAACTGCAAAGTTTCATAACTTTTCGAGATCTACAACTTTCATTTTGGTAGTTTCTTCATCCGAGGTCATTTAGGACCAGTCGGTGGGTGGGCGGCCGACAGGCCTATTTGCCCGATATGGCCCACAAGATGATTTCAAATCAAAAAGTCGTCAACTACGAAGTTTTATAAATTTTGGGGATCTATAACTTTCATTTTGGTAGTTTCTCCGTCCGAGGTCATTTTGGACCTGTCGGCCACCGACCGGCCTATTTGTCCGATATGGCCCACAAGACGATTTCAAATTAAAAAAGTTGTCAACTACGAAGTCGCGACACTTTTCGTGTGAAAATCACGAGCTTTGCGGCTGCGAGCATTCGAACCCAAGCCACCCTCGCGCGTAGCCTCCTCTATCACTGCACCTCGTGCTCACATGAGCTTGTAATGGATTTTGGTTCCCCACATATTATACTAAACTGAACATAAATTGATTGTTTGACGCCCTAAACGATTTCAAATGAAGAAGTTGTCAACTGCAATGTTTCATAACTTTTCGAGATCTACAACTTTCATTTTGGTAGTTTCTCCATCCGAGGTCATTTAGGACCTGTCGGACGGTGGGCGGCCGACAGGCCTGTTTGCCCGATATGGCCCAAAAGATGATTTCAAATAAAAAATCGTCAACTACGAAGTTTCATAAATTTTAGGGATCTATAACTTTCATTTTGGTAGTTTATCCATCCGAGGTCATTTTGGACCTGTCGGCCACCAACCGGCCTATTTGCCCGATATGGCCCACAAGACGATTTCAAATTAAAAAAGTTGTCAACTATGAAGTCGCGACACTTTTCGCGTGAAAATCACGCGCTTTGCGGCTGCGAGGATTCGAACCCATGGCCCCCCTCGGGTGTAGCCTCCTCTATCACTGCACCTCGTGCTCACATGTGCCTATAATGGATTTTGGTTCCCCGCATATTATACAAAACTAAATATAAATTGATTGTTTGATGCCCTAAACGATTTCAAATGAAAAAGGTTGTCAACTGCAAAGTTTCATAACTTTTTGAGATCTACAACTTTCATTTTGGTAGTTTCTCCATCTGAGGTCATTTAGGACCTGTCGACCGGTGGGCGGCCGACAGGCCTATTTGCCCGATATGTCCCACAAGATGATTTCAAATCAAAAAGTCGTCAACTACGAAGTTTCATAAATTTTAGGGATCTACAACTTTCATTTTGGTAGTTTCTCCGTCCGAGGTCATTTAGGACCTGTCGGCCGGTGGACGGCCGACAGGCCTATTTGCCCGATATGGCCCACAAGATGATTTCAAATCAAAAAGTCGTCAACTACGAAGTTTCATAAATTTTAGGGATCTACAACATTCATTTTGATAGTTTCTCCGTCCGAGGTCATTTAGGCCCTGTCGGCCACCGACCGGCCTATTTGCCCGATATGGCCCACAAGACGATTTCAAATTAAAAAAGTTATCAACTACGAGTCGCAACACTTTTTGTGTGAAAATCACGAGCTTTGCGGCTGCGAGCATTCGAACCCGCGCCCCCCCTCGCGCCTAGCCTCCTCTATCACTGCACCTCGTGCTCACATGTGCTTGTAATGGATTTTGGTTCCCCACATATTATACTAAACTGAACATAAATTGATTGTTTGACGCCCTAAACGATTTCAAATGAAAACGTTGTCAACTGCAAAGTGTCATAACTTTTCGAGATCTACAACTTTCATTTTGGTAGTTTCTCCATCCGAGGTCATTTAGGAGTTGTCGGCCAGTGGGCGGCCGACAGGACTATTTGCCGGATATGGCCCACAAGATGATTTCAAATTAAAAAGTCGTCAACTACGAAGTTTCTTAAATTTTAGGGATCTACAGCTTTCATTTTGGTATTTTCTCCGTCCGAGGTCATTTAGGATCTGTCGGCAACCGAACGGACTATTTGCCCGATATGGCCCACAAGACGATTTCAAATTAAAAAAGTTGTCAACTACGAAGTCGTGACACTTTTCGTGTGAAAATCACGAGCTTTGCGGCTGCGAGGATTCGAACCCGCTCCCGCCTCGTGCGTAGCCTCCTCTATCACTGCACCTCGTGCTCACATGTGCTTGTAATGGATTTTGGTTCCCCACATATTATACTAAACTGAACATAAATTGATTGTTTGACGCCCTAAACGATTTCAAATGAAAAAGTTCTCAACTGCAAAGTTTCATAACTTTTCGAGATCTACAACTTTCATTTTGGTAGTTTCTCTATCCGAGGTCATTTAGGACCTGTCGGCCAGTGGGCGGCCGACAGGCCTATTTACCCGATATGGCCCACAAGAAAATTTCAAATAAAAAAGTTGTCAACTACGAAGTTTCATAAATTTTAGGGATCTACAACTTTCATTTTAGTAGTTTCACCGTCCGAGGTCATTTAGGACCAGTCGGCCACCGACCGGCCTATTTGCCCGATATGGCCCACAAGACGATTTCAAATTAAAAAAGTTGTCAACTACGAAGTCGCGACACTTTTCGTGTGAAAATCACGAGCTTTGCGGCTGCGAGGATTCGAACCCGCGCCCCCCTCGCGCGTAGCCTCCTCTATCACTGCACCTCGTGCTCACATATGCTTGTAATGGATTTTGGTTCCCCACATATTATACTAAACTGAACATAAATTGATTGTTTGACGCCCTAAACGATTTCAAATGAAGAAGTTGTCAACTGCAAAGTTTCATAACTTTTCGAGATCTACAACTTTCATTTTGGTAGTTTCTCCATCCGAGGTCATTTAGGACCTGTCGGTGGGTGGGTGGCCGACAGGACTATTTGCCCGATATGGCCCATAAGATGATTTCAAATCAAAAAGTCGTCAACTACGAAGTTTCATAAATTTTAGGGATCTATAACTTTCATTTTGGTAGTTTATCCATCCGAGATCATTTTGGACCTGTCGGCCACCGACCGGCCTATTTGCCTGATATGGCCCACATGTCGATTTCAAATTAAAAAAGTTGTCAACTATGTAGTCGCGACACTTTTCGTGTGAAAATCACGAGCTTTGCGGCTGCGAGCATACGAACCCGCGCCCCCCCTCGCGCGTAGCCTCCTCTATCACTGCACCTCGTGCTCACATGTGCTTGTAATGGATTTTGGTTCCCCACATATTACACTAAACTGAACATAAATTGATTGTTTGACGCCCTAAACGATTTCAAATGAAGAAGTTGTCAACTGCAAAGTTTCATAACTTTTCGAGATCTACAACTTTCATTTTGGTAGTTTCTCCATCCGAGGTCATTTAGGACCTGTCGGTGGGTGGGCGGCCGACAGGCCTATTTGCCCGATATGGCCCACAAGATGATTTCAAATCAAAAAGTCGTCAACTACGAAGTTTCATAAATTTTAGGGATCCATAACTTTCATTTTGGTAGTTTATCCATCCGAGATCATTTTGGACCTGTCGGCCACCGACCGGCCTATTTGCCTGATATGGCCCACAGGACGATTTCAAATTAAAAAAGTTATCAACTATGTAGTCGCGACACTTTTCGCGTGAAAATCACGCGCTTTGCGGCTACGAGGATTCGAACCCGTGGCCCCCCCTCGGGCGTAGCCTCCTCTATCATTGCACCTCGTGCTCACATGTGCCTATAATGGATTTTGATTCCCCACATATTATACTAAACTGAGCATAAATTGATTGTTTGACGCCCTAAACGATTTCAAATGAAAACGTTGTCAACTGCAAAGTGTCATAACTTTTCGAGATCTACAACTTTCATTTTGGTAGTTTCTCTATCCGAGGTCATTTAGGACCTCTCGGCCAGTGGGCGGCCGCCAGGCCTATTTTCCCGATATAGCCCACAAGATGATTTCAAATCAAAAAGTCGTCAACTACGAAGCTTCATAAATTTTAGGGATCTACAGCTTTCATTTTGGTAGTTTCTCCGTCCGAGGTCATTTAGGACCTGTCAGACACCGACTGGCCTACTTAACCGATATTACCCAAAAGACGATTTCAAATAAAAAAGTTGTCAACTACGAAGTCGCGGCACTTTTGGCTCGAAAATCATGTGCTTTGCAGCTGCAAGGATTCGAACCCGCGGCCTCTCCTCGCGCGTAGCCTCCTCTATCACTGCACCTCGTGCTCACATGTGCCTATAATGGATTTTGGTTCCCCACATATTATACAATACTGAACATAAATTGATAGTTTGATGCCCTAAACGATTTCAAATGAACAAGTTGTCAACTGCAAAGTTTCTTAACTTTTCGAGATCTACAACTTTCATTGTGGTAGTTTCTCCATCCGAGGTCATTTAGGACCTGTCGGCCGGTGGGCGGCCGACAGGCCTATTTGCCCGATATGGCCCACAAGATGATTTCAAATCAAAAAGTCGTCAACTACGAAGTTTCATAAATTTTAGGGATCTACAACTTTCATTTTGGTAGTTTCTCCGTCCGAGGTCATTTAGGACCTGTCGGCCACCGACCGGCCTATTTAATCGATATGACCCAAAAGACGATTCCAAATCAAAAAGTTGTCAACTACGAAGTCGCGGCACTTTTGGCTCGAAAATCATGTGCTTTGCGGCTGCAAGGATTCGCACCCGCAGCCCCAGCTCGCGCGTAGCCTCCTCTATCACTACACCTCGTGCTCACATGTGCCTATAATGGATTTTGGTTCCACACATATTACGCTAAACGGAGCATAAATTGATTGTTTGACGCCCTAAACGTTTTCAAATGAAAAAGTTGTCAACTGCAAAGTTTCATAAATTTTAGGGATCTACAACTTTTATTTTGGTAGTTTCTCCGTCCGAGGTCATTTAGGACCTGTCGGACAGTGGGCGGCCGACAGGCCTTTTTGCGCGATAATGCCCACAAGATGATTTCAAATTAAAAAGTCGTCAACTACGAAGTTTCATAAATTTTAGGGATCTACAGCTTTCATTTTGGTAGTTTCTCCGTCCGAGGTCATTTAGGACCTGTCAGCCACCGATCGGCCTATTTGCCCGATATGGCCCACAAGACAATTTCAAATTAAAAAGTTGTCAACTACGAAGTCGCTACACTTTTCGCGTGAAAATCACGCACTTTGCGGCAGCGAGGATTCGAACCCGCGGCCCCCCACGCGCGTAGCCTCCTCTATCACTGCACCTCGTGCTCACATGTGCCTATAATGGATTTTGATTCCCCACATATTATACTAAACTGAGCATAAATTGATTGTTTGACGCCCTAAACGATTTCAAATGAAAACATTGTTAACTCCAAAGTTTCATAACTTTTCTAGATCTGCAACTTTCATTTTGGTAGTTTCTCCATCCGAGTTCATTTAGGACCAGTCGGCCAGTGGGCGGCCGCCAGGCCTATTTGCCCGATATGGCCCACAAGATGATTTCAAATCAAAAAGTCGTCAAGTACGAAGTTTCATAAATTTTAGGGATCTACAGCTTTCATTTTGGTAGTTTCTCCGTCCGAGGTCATTTAGGACCTGTCGGCCATCGACCGGCCTACTTAACCGATATTACCCAAAAGGCGATTTCAAATCAAAAAGTTGTCAACTATGAAGTCGCGTCACTTTTGGCTCGAAAATCATGAGCTTTGCGGCTGCGAGGATTCGAACCCGCGGCCTCCCCTCGTGCGTAGCCTCCTCTATCACTGCACCTCGTGCTCATATGTGCCTATAATGGATTTTGGTTCCCCACATATTATACAAAACTGAACATAAATTGATTGTTTGACGCCCTAAATGATTTCAAATGAAAAGTTGTCAACTGCAATGTTTCATAACTTTTCGAGATCTACAAATTTCATTTTGGTAGTTTCTCCAGCCGAGATCATTTAGGACCTGACGGCCAGTGGGCGGCCGACAGGCCTATTTGCCCGATATGGCCCACAAGATAATTTCAAATCGAAAAGTCGTCAACTACGAAGTTTCATAAATTTTAGGGATCTACAACTTTTATTTTGGTAGTTTCTTCGTCCGAGGTCATTTAGGACCTGTCGCCCCCCGACCGGCCTTTTTAACCGATATGACCCAAAAGACGATTTCAAATCAAAAAGTTGTCAACTACGAAGTCGCGGCACTTTTGGCTCGAAAATCATGTGCTTTGCGGCTGCGTGGATTTGAACCCGTGGCCTCCCATCGCGCGTAGCCTCCTCTATCACTGCACCTCGTGCTCACATGTGCATATAATGGATTTTGGTTTCCCGAAGATTATACTAAACTGAGCATAAATTGATTGTTTGAGGCCCTAAACTATTTCAAATGAAAAAGTTGTCAACTGCAAAGTTTCATAACTTTTCGAGATGTACAACTTTCATTTTGGTAATTTCTCCATCCGAGGTCATTTAGAACCAATTGACTGCCGACCTTCCTATTTGCCCGATATGCCCCACAAGACGATTTCAAATTAAAAAGTTGTCAACTACGAAGTCGCGATACTTTTCGCGTGAAAATCACGCGCTTTGCGGCTGCGATTATTCGAACCCGCAGCCCCCCTCGCACGTAGCCTCCTCTATCACTGCACCTCATGCTCACATGTGCCTATAATGGATTTTGGTTCCCCACATATTATACTAAACTGAACATAAATTGATTGTTTGACGCCCTAAACGAATTCAAATAAAAAAGTTGTCAACAGCAAAGTTTCATAACTTTTCGAGATCTACAACTTTCATTTTGGTAGTTTCTCCATCCGAGGTCATTTAGGACCTGTCAGCCGGTGGGCGGCCGACAGACCTATTTGCCCGATATGGCCCACAAGATGATTTCAAATTTAAAAGTCGTCGACTATGAAGTTTCATAAATTTAGGGATCTACAGCTTTCATTTTGGTAGTTTCACCATCCGAGGTCATTTAGGACCTGTCGGTCAGTGGGCGACAGACAGGCCTATTTGCCGGATATGGCACACAAGATGATTTCAAATCAAAAAGTCGTCAACTACGAAGTTTCATAAATTTTAGGGATCTACAGCTTTTATTTTGGTAGTTTCTCCGTCCGAGGTCATTTAGGAACTGTCGGCCACCGACTGGCCTATTTGCCCGATATGACCCACAAGACGATTTCAAATTAAAAAGTTGTCAACTACGAAGTCACGACACTTTTGGCTCGAAAAACATGTGCTTTGTGGCTGCGAGGATTCGAACCCGCGGCCTCCCCTCGTGCGTAGCCTCCTCTATCACTGCACCTCGTGCTCACATGTGCCTATAATGCATTTTGGTTCCCCACATATTATACTAAACTGAACATAAATTGATTGTTTGACGCCCTAAACGATTTCAAATGAAAAAGTTGTCAACTGCAATGTTTCATAACTTTTTGAGATCTACAACTTTCATTTTGGTAGTTTCTCCATCCGAGGTCATTTAGGACCTTTCGGCCAGTAGGCGGCCGACAGGCCTATTTGCCCGATATGGCCCACAAGATGATTTCAAATCGAAAAGTCATCAACTACGAAGTTTCATAAATTTTAGGGTTCTACAACTTTCATTTTGATAGTTTCTTCGTCCGAGGTCATTTAGGATCTGTCGGCCAGTGGGCGGCCGATAGGCCTATTTGCCCGATATGGCCGACAAGATGATTTCAAATCAAAAAGTCATCAACTACGAAGTTTCACAAATTTTAGGGATCTATAGGTTTTATTTTGGTAGTTTCTCCGTCCGAGGTCATTTAGGACCTGTCGGCCACCGACCGGCCTATTTACCCGATATGGCCCACATGACGATTTCAAATTAAAAAGTTGTCAACTTTGGTGAGTGGGAGAATCACCCTAACTCTTGTGTCTTGGGCTCTATTTATACGGAAGGTGGGAGGAGGCAATTAATCTTCGTCCTTACCCCTTTTGTTTATAAATTACATGGAGGTATATGGCCCTATTGGGAAATTTTACAAGGAAGGAGGTAGGCGCAACCTTCTCACCCCCAACAGTATCCCCTTAGCCACTAGGTCTTTGTGGAAATAACAAGACCTAGTTGCTACAATATAGGAAAAAGGCCCAAGCATACAACTCTCTAGTCATGAGAGAGACTCCCTCATGACCACCTATGCGTGTGCGCCTCACTAAAAACTCCATCCAAAATCTCAGTAGGAGAAAAAGAGCATGGGAAAAGAGCACGCACACCACATGGAGATAACCATACAAAACCTAAGCCTAAGCTTCGGTGTCTGTCGTCCTAGGCATTGGTATGTATTCTCAGCATGGGAAATTCTTTGGTGGTGAAGGTTAGAGGCTATGATTAGATGATGACGGCTTTTTGATTGCGGATGTCGATTATCTTAGTGCTGCTTGTTTCTAGTTGTTGCGAGGGTGTTCACTCCTCTAGGGGGTAGTTCTTTGTAGCCAAAGTAGTCGCACTGGTTGTCATAGTTGTCAAAGGTAGACTGAAGCAGAGTTATCGCCGAAGGTCGATGACGATGCATTTGTCGAGGTGGAGTAGACGGAGTAGTTGTCAGATGTCACAGTCGAAGGGGCTGTCTCCTTTAGCTTATCAGCACCGGGCAAGATGTCATCCAGGTTGGATTGGTTTTCCAATGCACCCCTTATCCCTTCATGGATTGTGCTTATGAGCGGACAAAGTTGAAGTTGTCATTGAAGTTGGCTGCGAGCCCCGGGCCGAAGGTTTGGTGGGACGAAGCTTTAGTTAATGTTGATGATGCAACGTATAGTTGAAGTCATTATCAAAGTAGTTAGCGAGTCCCCGTTCAAAAAAGTGGTTAGCGAGTTTCTAGGCCAAAGGTTGTATGGCGAAGTTGAAGTTGACGCTGATGCTAACGTCGAGCCCCTGAGCCAAAGGTGGCGGGCGAAGTTCAAGTTGACACCGATGCTAACGGCGATCCCCTGAGCCGAAGGCGGTGGAGTGAAGCTAAAGTTGATGATGATGCTGATGGCAAGCCCTTGAACTAAAGGTAATGGGCAAAACTAAAGTTGATGTCGATGCTAACGGCGAGTCCTTGAGCCAAAGTTAGCAGGGCGAAGCTAAAGTTGATGTCGATGCTAACGATGGGCCCCGAGCTAAAGATAGCGGGGTGTCAGAGTTTCTGATCCCAACAATGGAGATCAGCGTATCACGCATAAGGAATCAGATAGTAGCAAACGAGATATAGATTTATATTGGTTCTGGTACGTAGTACCCTATGTCCAATTTAAAATAGCTCTATTTATCTCGTATGGTCAAGTTTACACGGGGCTGCTAAAAGGATCTAGATGGCTAGTCGTTGTACCAACAATTCAATTTTGAATTTCTTTATTTGGCATAGAGGGAGACACCTAGGACGGTAAATCATATGTGCAAGTTCAGGTATCTACAACCCCCACCCCTCATCATTAAGAAAAGAAGAATCAGATACTACCAACATGTCCAAAAATATCTATGTGGGCGTTCGATGAGTCCAGGGAATAACAAACGTGGTCCTGTGCTTTTTTAGAACATGAACATATTATGGACGTGTAGCGCACCCAAAGAGACCAAGATTTCAAAATGGGAGCCAAGGTGGCATCCAGCACACCATTCCTATCGACGGCGATAAGGTTTTATATATACACACAGCATTGACAGCAAGGCATTGGGTTAGCAGGGCAGGGTATAGCTGGGGGAGGCGGCGATGGATCCTGGCATGGCGACCGGCGGCGGCGGCAGCATCCCGGACGTCCACAGCAACACCGACAGCAGCAACAAGACGCTGCTCAAGAGCCAAGCCCTGTACAAGGTAATATAATCACAAGACAAGCCGACAACCAGTACAATTAAGGTCGCCGACCGAATGATCATGGAACTGACGTGACGTCGTCACCGGCGGCCGATCGCCGGCCGTGCGTGCGTGCGTGCAGTACATCCTGGACACGACGGTGCTGCCGAACGAGCCGGAGTGCATGCGCGAGCTGCGCCTCCTCACGGACAAGCACGAGCGGTACGTACGTGCTGCCCCAGCCGCCGACGCAGCTTTATGCAGAGCTCCTGCTCTTCTTCTCGCTCTGTAAGACTGTAACCAGTGTGTGTGCGATCGCACATCGCAGGAGGTACATGGCGACGCCCCCGGACGAGGCGCAGCTGCTGCGGATGCTGATCAAGCTGAGCGGCGCCAGGAACGCCATCGAGGTGGGCGTCTTCACCGGCTGCTCGCTCCTGGCCACGGCACTCGCGCTGCCCGACGACGGAAAGGTGGTCGCCATCGACGTGAGCCGCGAGTACTACGAGCTCGGCCGCCCCTTCATGGAGAAGGCCGGGGTGGCGCACAAGGTGGACTTCCGTGAGGGCCCCGCGCTGGAGCGCCTGGACGCGCTGCTCGCCGACGACGCCAACCACGGCGCCTTCGACTTCGCGTTCGTGGACGCCGACAAGCCCAACTACGTGCGCTACCACGAGCAGCTGCTCCGCCTGGTGCGCCTCGGCGGCGCCATCGTGTACGACAACACGCTGTGGGACGGCACCGTGGCGCTGCCGCCCGACGCGCCGATGTCGGACCACGACCGCCGCAACTCCGCCGCCGTCCGCGACCTCAACGCTCGCCTCTCGGCGGACCCGCGCGTCGAGGTCTGCCAGCTCACCGTCGCCGACGGCGTCACCATCTGCCGCCGCGTCGTGTGATCGATGACATGACACGACATCGCCGGCCGGATCCAGCCGTGCGTGCGCGGCAGTGTGTAGATGTGAATAAGGTGGTCTGGCCCTGGCCGTCTGGGTGTTGCAAGCTGAGAGCAGCAGACGTTCACGTCCTGCGCCATGGCCTTTGATCAATGCATTATATTTCTGCTAGCAAATTGTTATCATAATATCATCCCGGTCTATGAATATAGCTGCCCAGCCCAACAAAGGATTCCAATGTTGTTATGCACAAGCACAATTTCCGATGGGTTGCTATGCACAATCTGCAGGTTGGGACATGCCAGTTCTGCAACTCCGATCAGGACCAGTGCCAACATCAAACCCTTCCTTTCTGCTGGTCACAATTTGGTAGCGGCAGAAGAAGGCAGTCCGGCTCAGAAATAGGTGCTTGGATAAACTGGATAGTAGTAGGATCCGACCACATGAACTTATCAAGTAACGGTTCACCTCGTTCGGGCAATACCCAAATCTTTCCCATTTCTTCATGTAGGATCCTGGCCCGGGCACAGGACGCCAGGGCTTGTATTCATAATATTCCCTTTGTATGACCTCCCTCCAACCCTCCTTCCATATCTTTGTACATGGCCTGTTGAGTTTCACTTCAAATTATACTTTTAATTTTCACTTCTCTTATATTTGAGGTCGCTAATGTAATTTTGTCATTGCTGGACTATATATAGAAAAAAGTTATCAATTAAACTCTATGAATTATCCTTTTAATTGTATAATACAGTAGCTGGTTTTTGGTTGTGACTGAAAATTCAGGCACCTGAAACATTGCAACTCCCTTTAATTTCTGGATGGAGCACAAGACTGGCATGCAAATCGTAATCCATCATGTATATATCAATTGCATCGTATGTATATATTCCGTTGCTTATTACACATCATGGATAGATATATTCTTCTAGACCAAATAATGCCGTAAACGAATAATCACTTTTTCCCTCGCTTGATTATTCCATCTCGCGTAGATACCTTTTTTATGATCATCATTCAGTATACAGAACAGTAGGATTCTCATCTCCTCCACTTCTGCACACTGCACTTGCCAAAAGTGATTAAAACTTTGCTCACTTTGTTTCTTATATCCAGCGTGTCAACATTCAACAACATACTTTATATACAGTACGTGGCGGAGCTAGGAATTCTACATAGGAGGGGCCAGCCAAGTACAATCATAATTGAACTAAATAAAAGTGATTAATCAAATAAAAATGATTTTATAAATTTTCGCTAAGTTACCTTGATCACTCCTCGCTAACACTACTACAGAAAAGATTTTGCGAGGCGGTGCCATTTTATTATCCGAGGCGGGCACGCTGGGCGGCCGCCTCCATTAATCGGTGGCAACGCCACTGGCCGAACGCCCTCCTCGGTTAATTCTTAACGAAGTCCGCCTCCGTTAATGCTAGATTGATTAACCAAGGCGGTCGACATAAGGCAACCGCCTCCGTTAATCCATTAACCGAGGCGGGCAACTTAAGACGTCCGCCTCCGTTAATCGATTATTTTTGGAGAAGCGTCTGCCTCCGTAGATCGATTTACGGAGGCGAGCGTCTTAAAATGTCCGCCACGGTTAATGATTACAACAAAAAATAATTCATAACTTTTTCATATGAACTTGAATGTAGACAAACTTTATATCAAAATTGTAGCTCTCGACGAGATATACAACTTTATAGTTAATTTTTTGAATTGAAACTATTTAGGGTCCCAAAATATTGTTGTAAGTGCATGGATTTTGAAATTTAAAATTTAAAATTATCAAATGATCTTGGATGTTGACATGGTCTATACAAAAGATATAGTTCTCAATAGAATCTACAACTTTGTAGTTGAAAAGTTTTTAATTTTAAGATGTTTAGAGTCCCAAATATGTGTTCGAAGGTTATAGATTTTGAAATTTAAAATTTAGAATTCTAAACGATCTGAAATGTTCACATAGTTAATACTAAAGTTCTAGTGTCCGACCTGATCTACATGCTTGATATTGACAAGTTTTTTATTTGAAGTCATCGAGAGTCTCAAATACGTGTTTGAAATTCACATGTTTTGAGACTCAATTTTTTGAATTTTTCAAACTATCTCTGATAGAGATACATCACATACCAAACTTGTAGTACTTGACATGATTTAAAACTGTGTTAAAAGTTTTTTCATTTGAGTTGATTTAATAGCCAAAATATCCGATATAAGATTATGAAATGTTGATATAAAAAGATAGCATAATTATTATATGTAGATATGATTGAGTGTGTGGTGTAGTGGTAGATACGGAAGTGTTGATTGGCAGGTCGTGGGTACAACTCTCCAAAGTCTGAAATAGGGATAGGTCTTTGTAGAATTGTAGTTCGTAGCCTGGTTGGGCGCCCTGTTCGTCGCAGGCTCACGGTTGCATTGTGCAGTTATGTGGTTGTGCGGTAGGGAAGAGTGAAGAGGCCACGAGGATTAGGGATTTTTTATTACTGAACGAGGAATCGATTTAGCTTTTGAGGTATGAGACTGAGAAGACGAGGAGGCAAGGCAGCGGTGAAGGTTCCATCTCCGTTCCGTGCAAACTTGTCGTGACTCGTGGGTGCCGAGCGGACGAGTTGCGTGGTTCCTGGGCCTCACGACACTAGCAACCAGGTCCAACTAACACAAGCCCATGTAAGTAAAAGCAACCAATCAAATTAATTGATCCAACACAAAGAAACTACAGCATAAGGGTTAAAAAAATCAGCAACCTTGGGTGGTGGGGGGGCATGGCCCCCGCTGGCCACCCCCTGGCTCCGTCAGTGGTATATATATTTGTTGCTTTTGTGTGCAGTACCGAAGAAGCGGGCCGGATGTTTTAGAATTTCCAGTAGTGTATAAGAGGCAATTCAAGCTGGGAGCATCTTGACTCAGTGATTGCATGTAAAAGTGACCATCATCATTCATCAACAAAGGAGAAATTTAAGGGGCTTGCATTGGGCTAGACAAATGGAATGTGACTAATAAGCTAGTAGCAAATCTATAAACTCTATAAAACTAAACCCCACCAGCTATTTCTCTAAACATGCAAGTTGTCCACCTAATCAGTCCATTATTTGATGCATTTATGACCAATTAGCATTTGCAATTATGATCTATATGTCAGCAAGACGCGTCATCCACTAATATGTATTTAGTTGTCCACATCAGCGTGCCACGTCATCCACTAACATTAACTTATAATTGTTGATCGCTTTGTATAAGTAATTTTATTCCAAATCATGAGCAATTTCCGCGGCAATGAGCGGAGTATTCACCTAGTTCGTCATATATACAAGGAATGCAGTAATAACTGGTCAACTGCATGCGGAAGCTAGGTGGCAGAACAATTGCAGATAGATGCTAATTAGGGGAAAGTTGCTATAGTGTTTCATCAATTAATAAAGAGTTTGATAACAATGACTGATGAGGAGGATGACTAAACGAAGTTGTGTAAAACTTTGGACAGTCTCCTGGCATGGCCTTAAACGGTTATTACATACGTACTTGATTGAATCACAGTACCATAATGATAGCCCCCCGAGCGTCCGGACGGTCGAACGCTCCGGCCTAAAACGCGCGTCAGCGCGTGCTCCTACCTGCGCGCTGCCGCCGCCGCCGCCACCCTCACCCATCCCCTGCGTCATTGCCGCCCCCACCCCGCCCTCTGGGCGCCGCCACCCTCATCCATCCTCTACAGCATCGCCGCTCCCACCCTTCGCTCTGTGCACCGTTGCCCATCTCTATGTGGCGTCGCCTTCTGCGCGCTGGTGAGCTCCACGCCGCCATGATCCGCAACATCGGTGAGCTCCGCGACGTTGACCTCCACGCACCGCCGTCGAGCTATGCGTGCCGACGAGCCTCCATTCGCCCAAGTAGAAGATATTACTCTGAAAGCCTATGTTGCAAGCCTATGTTTTAGGTATCTCAAGTGTTTCCAGCGTATGTTGCAGGTGCTTCAAGCGCATGTTGCAGGTGTTGTGTTTATGAATGTTGTAACAACGATATTGTACATGTTTCAATAGTAACTCGGACATGTTTTATCAGTACATCGCAGATGTTGAAGCCAACTTCTAGACGTCCCGACGCTAGTTCTGCCGATCACATTAGAAGTTATCGGGACAGTGCTACTCTAGAGTAGTTAACAAAGAGGACATGGGTGGATCCGTGTTCATGGTTGTGGGTGCAGCCGCACCCACGAAAAATCTGAAAAACAGTGAATATATTCAATTTTTCACCACATATGCACTCATACGATAAAAATCTATGCACTCACGAGGCTAGCACACCCCTCTTCGACTTTGCTCTAGCTCCGCCACTGAAAGAGGATACTTATTTGAGTGGTTGGAATAATGTTGGACGATGCTTGTTGTACTTGTTCTTATCAGCATATATGGTTCAGAACCCCTCTCTTGTTGTATTTGTTTGTTTGTCGTGGATAAATAAATAAAATAATAACAGACGAGGGCCGTCCGAGAGTTGAACACAAGTGTAATATGCATGCATGCATGATTGCAAGCTACTCCTCTCGTACAAGACGCAACGAACACGTCACGATGGATCTGCACATGCATGGCGTTTTTCAGGACTACTAGGGAGGGAGAGCAGCGAAGAACGGGCCGGGGACGTAGTCGCACGTACACGTCACGATGGATCCCGATGCATTGCAAATTGCAACGGGACCACACACCCACCAGAGCCCAGAGGGAGAGGTAAGGCAGGCACGACGACGTAAGGCAGGCAGGCACGACGGGCCGGCCGGCCCATGACGACGTTGATGCCCACCCGCGCGGCACATTATTTGGCAGCAAAAAGTCCATATTATCTTTTTAATTTTTATGAAAGTTTATTTTTCCTTCCTGAACTCTAAAACCAAGTAAATCACCTCCCTGACCAATTATAAGCGGTTTTCAAAGACTGTTTTGTCTTTTTTTTTATTTATTTCGGCTGAATCTTTGAAAAAATCATAGTAAATCGTAGAAAAATTATAAAATAGAAAATCCAATTTTGTTGGACTTCATATGAATAGATCTATATAGTGAACATATAAAATGGTAATTATAAGCGGTTTTCAAAGACTGTTTTGTCTTTTTTTTTATTTATTTCGGCTGAATCTTTGAAAAAATCATAGTAAATCGTAGAAAAATTATAAAATAGAAAATCCAATTTTGTTGGACTTCATATGAATAGATCTATATAGTGAACATATAAAATGGTATGCTTTAGTACAAATTTTTTCTGTAGCTTTAGATCTATGCTCTTCTATAATTAATTCATAGCTGCAGTTTTTATGGTCCAATTATGGTAAAGTTTTTATGGTGGGATAATTATTGTAGGCTTGAGCTTAGTAAAAATTTCATATTATTAGATCACGTATAACTTAGTTATAGATTTATAAATACTTTTTAACAAGCATACACCTAGATTTATTTCTAGTAGTGTACAAATAATTATTGTATGCCGAGCGGACGATTTGCGTGCTTCCTGGGCCTCACGACACTAGCAACCAGGTCCAACTAACACAAGCCCATGTAAGTAAAAGTAAGCAATCAAATTAATTGGATCCAACACAAAGAAACTATAGCAGGGGGCATGGCCCCCGCTGGCCACCCCCTGCCTCCGCCAGTGTGTGTATATATATTTGTTGCATTTGTGTGCAGTACTGAAGAAGCGGCCGGGCGTTTTAGAATTTCCAGTAGTGTACAAGAGGCAATTCGAGCTGGGAGCATCTTGACTCAGTGATTGCATGTAAAAGTGACCATCATCAGCAAAGGAGAAATTTAAGGGGCTTGCATTGGGCTAGACAAATGGAATGTGACTAATATGCTGGTGGCAAATTCGTCATATATACAAGGAATGCAGCAATAATTGGTCAACTGCAGGCAGAAGATGGCAGAACAATTGCAGGATGCTGATGAGGGGAAAGCTACTATAGTGTTCAATCAATTAAAGAGTTTGATATTGGCATGGCCTTTACGTACGTACTTGATAGAATAATCACAGTATAAGTTATCGGGTACTGCTAATCTTTTTTTCCCCTAAATAAGTGTCGTTCTCTCTTTCTGAAAAAGTCCAAACGCTTTCAACTTTAACCAAATGCATATAAGAAAATATTTATATTTACATTATATAGTTAATATCATTAGATAGATTATTAAATTTATTTTCTTAATAAACTTATTTGGGGATACATGTAAGGTTGCTAATATATATTTTTTCTATAAACCTAGTTAAACTTATAAAAAAATTGACCAACACGGATAGAATAGCGACGACACTTATTTAGGAACGGAGGGAATACTAGTTAACAAAGAGGATACATATTTGAGTGGTTGGAATAATTTTCAACGGTGCTGATGGCACTTGTTCGTTCTTAGACTATCTCTAACAGAGTTGTCAAACGGCGACGCAAATCCAAAATGCTTCCTCCACAGTGAAGAAACACGCTCCAACGGAAGACACATACAGGGTACCCATTTTGCGCAGCGCATGAACCAGAACGCAAAAACGCGTCGCCTCTCTCCGTGACACAAATCTGGGTGAAGCGGCCGGCGCCGGGGTCCTCCTCCCTCTCCCTCTCCCTCCTCTTCTGCCACCCCCACTCCCACTCCCACTAGCCATCCGCCCAGGCGCGTGCCGCCAGTTCCCACCTCCGCCTGGAGGTCGGAGCGAAGGGAGGAGAGGAGGAGCGAGTCGAGGAGGCCGGCCGGAGCGAAGGGAGGAGGTCGGAGCGGCCCCGCGGATCTGCTCGGCGGGGAGGTCGGCCAGAGCGGAGGGAGGAGGTCAGAGCGGCCCGCGGATCTACTCGGCCGGAGCAGAGGGAGGAGGCCGGCCGAAGCGGAGGGAGGCGGGATCTGCTCGACGGCTCGGCGAGGAGGGAGGCGCTCCCATCGTTGCTGGGAGATGGCGCAGCCATGGCGTCCCCGGTCCCCACACACGTAGTGGCCAGCGCGTAGCAGTTTCGCGGGCACCATTGCCGCCGTGCGGAGCAGCAGCACGACGGCCGACTCGCCCTTGACGACGGCCTCCGACATCCTTGCTACGCCCCGGTGACCTTGAGGCCTTCGGGTTCTGCGATTTGGGAAGATGCGGCCGGACGCACGCCCTAGTCAACGTCGTGCGCTCCGCAAGGTCACCTCGCCGGCACGGAGAGGCGACCGGTGCGGAGGAGGAAGGGGAGAGGATGCTCTGTTGAGTCCGCTATTGGAGAAGGGAGGTTATAGGTCACGGACCATTTTACTGTGCGCAAGGCAAACCGGTGAATGGGTCTTGTGTTTGGGTTGGGTCTGTTGGAGACAGTCTTATCCGCGCATGTATGGTTCAGAACCCTTGTTACTGTATTTGTTTGTTTGTTGTAGATAAATAAATAAAATAACAGACGAAGGTGGTGGAAAGAACGACTGAATGATTCATTCGCTGCTTGTTATCCTGTCCGTGCCCAACCTACGGAGTACCTAGCTATGAGCAGCACTCCACTCAAGGACGTTTGAACGGAACAGGCAAACAAACGTAAGACTAGCGGTACCGGCCGGCCGAAGAGTTGCACACAACAAGTGTACTCCGCTCCTACAAGTCGCGGGAGAGGGCCACCCGCGAATAATCCGGCACGACGGCTCGTTAGGTCGTACGTCGCTCTGCAGCAGCTAGCTAGCCTGTCAACGTAAACCCCCCACACAATTTAGGAATTACTTAGGATAATGATGACACAACACACGCTGATGGTCACGCGACGACGACCCTAGTACGTACGTCGTCGTCGATGGGCTTCGATCTGCTTCCAGAATCTGGTGCGCGCTCGCGTCGGTCTGGTGGGGCGGACGCGGACCGTGTACCACTCAGAGTTCAAAGGGCAAATGATGACCGATGAATGAACTAGGGATGAAAACGAAAATGATAATTTCCGATTTTCAGAAATCATTTTCGAGTTTTTTCTGATATTCAGGCCTAAATGAAAATGGAAGCGATAATCGAAAAAATGAAAACGATAACGATAAAAATAATTGGAAACGAAAGCGAAAATGATTTTGCCCTCTTCCGACCGTTTTCGAATATTGCCGTATTTAACCGATAATTTACCATCAGTAGTTACCGATTCAAAGGCCTTGAATCCAAATTTATTTATAGACTGTGTAATGCATATACTTTAGGTCTAGTTGGCCCACATCTAAGCATCCCATTTGCACAAGTAAGCACATGAGGCAAATATTTTTGTGGAAAGAAACTATACTGCAAGTATTTCATCCATACAGGAACAACAAGGCAATCAGCCAATCACGTACTGCACCACCCTAACTCTAGACAGTCAGCACTAACACGAACAAAATCTGGGGTTTAGCTTGTTTGAGACCTAAGATGGTGTGAACCGTGGATTTAGCTTGTGGTCTTAACAATTGTTGCTTTATTTATTACTATTGTCATGCGAGATAGGTTGAGTTTTATGGCTCTTCTCATGTTCTACAGTTTGACGTGTTTATTGTTTTTTAGATACCACTTTTATGGATTCCGATCATTATCGATGTATTTTCCGGTCGACTACTTCCGTTTTCGAAATTACCGAAATATCGGTGTTGTATTCGTTTCCGACAATATCGTATCGATTTTGTTTTCGAGAAAAACGTGCGAAAATAAAAGTGATTTGGCCTCCTATCGATCGTTTCCGATCGTTTTCATCCCTAGAATGAATGAACCAACCAATGGATTACTAGCTAGTTCCAACGACACTTGTTCTCAGCTCATCAGGGCACTTACAATGCAAGACTCTATCATAGAGTCTAAGACTATTTATTACACCTTATTTATTACAACGCCAGGAGAGGAGAGCGGCGCCGTCACCATCGCCAAGTGTGTGAGGGAGGGGGATGTAGAGAGTGGATGGGAAGGGGCAAGCGCGTGGGAGAGAGAAGTGCGGCGTGGAGTTGGGCGCGATGGCTGGGCTGGGTTGAAAGTGGAGAGAGAGGTGAAGGAGTGGGGAGTTAGGGTTATATTTTATAGGCAGGGTTTGGAACGGGCTCGAATGGGCCTTGAGTTGGACCATGATTTTTAGAGGCGGGCTTTGTAGAGTGCCCCCACCTCCGAAAATCTATTTACGGATGCGGGCATCTTAAGATGACTGCCTCTGAAAATAGGGTATTTTCGGAGGCGGTTGTCTTAAGACACCCGTCTCCGTAAATTAATTTCCCGAGATGGGCAAAAGTGTCTGCCTCGGTAAATAAAAAATGCCCGCCTCCGTTAATTGGGGCATTAACCGAGGCGTGCAAAATAGGCGCCCGCCTTGGTTAAGTTTTGGGGTGTGTCACACAAAATCAATCATGTAGTAGTGATATTTACATAGTTAGTATCATTACATAGGTTATTAAATTTATTTTTGTAATAAACTTATGTGGGGATACAAATGTTGCCAATTTTTTCTACAAGCCAAATTTAAAATTTTTGACCGGTACAAGTACCATAGCGACACTTATTTAAGGACGGAGGGAGTACTAGTTAACAAAAAAGGATATATATTTGAGTGGTTGGAATAATTTTCGACGATGCTGATGGTACTTTTTTTTTGAACAACGATGCTGATGGTGCTTGTTCTTAAATTTATATTTATACCTAATATTAAAGAGGCAAAATTTCTCTCCACATATTTTTTTGTCCGGCCCTCCTTTAACTAACTTTGTGGACGTGAAAACCGCCTATAGCCTTTCTCTTTATATAATAGTGCAAGACTGCTTAAGGTAATCTAGATAACTATGAATCATAATCCAATTAAATATCTCCGATTCCGGATAACCTAAATAGGAATCTTAATCCAAATAGAAAAATATAAGAATATAGACAGGTAGGAATATTAATCCAATTAGATCTCTCCGATTTTGAGTAACTTAAATAGGAACCTTAATCCAAATAGAAAAATATAAGAATATGGATAGCTAGGAATATTAATTTAATTAGATCTCTCCGATTCCGAGTAACTTGAATAGGAATATTAATCCAAATAGAAAAATATATATCTATATAGGAGTATATATATTATACATATGTGAATGTGAAAATTGTTCTTTTCGTGTGTTTACCTCTTGAATATATGTACTAGATAGTTAGAATCCTAACCAAATAGATCCATCCGATGAGAAGGCCGAATAGAAATTCTAATCTATACCTAATAATAAAGAGGCAAAATTTCTCACCCTCCATTTTTTTCGTCCGCCCTCCCCTAACTATTAGGCATCACTCTTCTTAGTTTAGAATTAAAAAACCGCTACTCAACATCACTTTTCTTAGTTTAGAATTGAAAAACATTATTCGCATTGCCTCTTTATTATTAGGTATAGATTTACAGCCACCTAATTAAACCGACTCAATTTCTCCTTGATTTTCTATACGGGACAAATAATTTAGTGAAGATATTATTTATTATGGGCCTTATTAATGTTTAATCGGCCCAATGCGTAAACAGCCCAGTTCACTCCACCCATAAGGAAAACAACGGGAAAACGAAAAACAATTCCAGCCACACGAGGATTCGAACTGTGGCCTCCACCATACAATTAACAGTTGCTAGCCACTAGACCATGTGAACTCACGTGATGTCAAAAGAATCGTTTTCTATTTACCCTCTACCACTTTCAAACCTTTACATTGAATCTCTTTTTTGTTTTTTCTTTCTGATTCAAGAAGCAAAATTTCTGGGACTAAAAATTTTCGTCCAACTTAATCGGATTCGGAACGCTCCTCTCCCTCTGTGGATCTCGACCCGAGCTCTTGATTCTATCATATACGTAGGGTACTACGGTAGCCTACCTCACCTTGGTCTGTAGCAGTGCGGCCCAACAAGGGCACGCTCGGCGCAGCGACCCACCCGGCCAGGGGGGCACGCGCGAGCAGCGGCCGCCTGGCTGCGGGCGCGACCGAGGACAGCGTACCGGCAACGCGCTATAGGCGGAGAAGCCTGGCAAGGGCCTCGATGACGCCAACACGGGCTTGGCAAGTAGCACAGCTGTGCCTGCCCAGCTAGCTAGCTCGGCCGGCCAAGGGGCCGCGTCCAGGCACGCATGCCCTGCTAGCGGCACGGTCGAGGCTCGCCTCTGCCAGGGGCATGGCGCGGCCAACAACAAAAAGGAAGGGGATCGGAGCACGAAACAGTAGCCAGCCAAGGTGCGACTTCAACATCGTCCCAGACGGTCTCCACGAGCGAGCCCCGCAGCGGCCGGTCGAGCTCGGCTTGGGTGGTGCGGAACAGATCCGCCGTGGGCTGGCCTGGAGAGCTCCGTCACGAGTGGCTGGATGTCCTCGGCGGGTAGAGCAGGTAGGCTGCTGGGCAACTGCATCCCCTGCGGTGCCACTTGCCAGAGCAGGCGGGGGTGGCCATGACGAGCGGAGCATGCAGGCTGTGCCACAGCAGCTCCTGGGTGACCGAAGCAAAGCAGGCGACGATGGCCATGGCGGGCGAGGCACCCGGCAGCAGCAGCAAGTCGGGTGGGCAGCGTTGATCCCTCACAGGCGGCACGACAGTAGAGTAGCAGACCACTAGGGCTCCTCCACTAGCGAGCCCTTGCCTCCGACATGGTGGCGGGCGGGCCGGCGAGCCTAGACCTTCGGCAATGGCTGCGTGATCTCGGGCGTTGACAGCGGAGGTGGGCGATACGTGGATACGGGATCTCCCGAGTCTCGTGGAGAAGATAAGGCTGAGATTAAAAAAACAAAAAAACTCACGTGGAGAAGATAGTGTCAAAAGAAACGCAAAGGATGATAGGTGGGGCCAATATATAACTTGAAGGTAAGTAGGCCCCACATTTTTTTTTATCATAGTAGGCCCCACATTTTACTTGCAACTTAACAGTGTAAAAACAAGAAATATCATCCCTTGGTCCTGCCCTAAATAAGTGTCACTATAGTTACCGACCAAACATTATTAAATTTAACTAGGTTTGTAGAAAATATTAACAACATTTGCATCTCCAAATAAGTTAATTATAAAAACAAATTCAATGATCTATATAACGATACTAATTTATACTATAAATATTAATATTATATACTAATTGTTATCGACAAATGCAAAGATACAAGAACTATGAGAAAGAGGTTAAAAACTGAGTGAAAATATGTACCCATTGCAACGCACGGGCATTTTTGCTAATCTATATCTAATAATAATGAGGCAAAATTTCTCACCCCCCATTTTTTTCGTTCGGCCCTCCCCTAACTACTCACTCTTCTTGGTTTGAAATTGAAAACCACTACTCAGCATCACTCTTCTTAGTTTGGAATTGAAAAACCTTATTTGCATCGCTCATGTCCTAACCTAAATCTATACGCATATCTTATTCTAAACTCATGTCCTAACCTAAATCTATACACATATCTTATCTAAACAGTAGCAAAACCTTACTTGCATCGCACATGTCTCCTAGACTAAATCTATACTCAAATCTTTTCTAAGCTTATATTTACAACAGATATAGACAATAGCCACCTATCATACATACAACATACATACATGCATCTTATATCAGCATATCATACACAATTTGATGGTATCTTACCATGATTACCTCACGGTGACACAACTGTCCAGGTTACACTTTTTGATGCCGCGATAAGCACCTTTCATAAGCCGTATGGACTAAAACAAAACATACGGAATATTACGTGCTAGCAAAATACGGATCAAAGGAGCTGGGCTCCCGGAGATTCACTGGGCCCAGTAGCCCAGTTCTTTTTGTTGGTCTTCCGGTTCGTACGCGCGTACAGCTACATTTGCGTGCAGTGCATTGGGCAACTTTAAGAGATTATCTAAAAATAAAAGTCAAAATCCATGGTTTAGCTATTTTCTAAAACAAAAGGCTCTCAAAAAAAGTAGACTACTGCAATAGTCTTCCTAAATTTTGTCATTCTCTATTTTTTTTAATCTGCTATCATGCTTCCTCCGCCACTAGAAGCTATTGCATGCAGGGTGTTTGCCTTTGCCGCCTGGCCAGCAGCATCCCGTCCATTTTTTTCGTCTGATCCTCTTCTAACTACCTGACATCACTCTTCTTAGTTTGAAATTGAAAACCCACTACTCAGCATCACTCTTCTTAGTTTAGAATTGAAAAACCTTATTTGCATCGCTCATGTCCTAACCTAAATCTATACGCATATCTTCTTTCTTTTCTAATCTATCTATATAAGCTTATTTACAACAGATGTAAATATAAACAGTAGCAAAACCTTACTTGCATGGCACATGTCTCCTAGACTAACTCTATACTCATATCTTTTCTAAGCTTATATTTACAACAGATATAGACAATAGCCACCTAATTAAACCGAGTCAATCTCTCCTTGATTTTCCATACGAGACAAATAATTTAGTGCAAATATTGTTTATTATGGGCCTTATTAGTGTTTAATTGAAACACGTTTGAGCTAAGCCCAAGTATTCTAGCTCACGCACGCGGGGGCAACGTCCGTTTTGGGTCATGCTCCGAGGACGCTCGACCAATTAAAAAAAGGAAACATGGAGTTTTATAGTCCGATAGACAATAAAAAGGGAAATCCTTTAGCACTATGTTTTAATTAAAAAACAAGGTTTTTGCACGAACGTGCTTAGCACGGTCATCCAAATGTCTGATATCTTCCTATAATCGTAATCCATGCAGGATGTGTCACCGAGCTTCGTCGAGACAAAGAAGATAGAAAAACGACATGTGATCCTCATGAAGGCGTTTGCCGGCTGGTTAGCTCCACGTTCCTGTGCATCGACGGCGTTGGCCATGTCAGCCAGCCAGCAAAATTCACGAGATGTACCAAACTTTAGGTCTTTGTTTAAAGCATGTGAATTTTTCATCAAACTAATTTCTATGAAATTTTTGCATGTTTGCTATAAAATTTCTACGTTTATGCCCTTAAAATGGATCATACTATCCTAGAAAAACACGACAATAGTATAGTAAATAGTAAAATACATAAACAACTAAATAGATAGTCAGAACATAGCAACATCAAATCAGTCAACACATATGAGAAATAAAGTAAACCTGATGTTTAAATAAAGATTAACAACATGGCCTCACTCTCCCTACTGCCATATACCCTGGCTCTTGACTGCCACTCTGCTATTGCGTCCAACGTTCTGCCTTGGCAAGTCCATAACGCACCACGCCTAAAGATGATAATAAGACCGTTCCGGTAATAGGTCAGATGTCGCATGGACAGAACTACAATAGACCTGGCCGTGCATCTGGTTGTATTAGGTTATGATACTCTGGTGGAGACCAATTCTAAAAGGTGTTTGGTAAGGCTCTTCCTTGTAAGGTGCCCTGTCAAACGTACATCTAAAATACGGTTCCTTGAAAAGAGCTTGAAGAAGCTGAAATCACGAGAATGTGGCTTATTCTAACTCCTCATAAATTTTATATAAATTTTTACACAACTGCTAAGTTGTTTTGCTGACTATTTTACAAAACGGCAGCTCCTTGAGAGAAGCTACTGTACACGCGGAGTCGGAGCCAAACCCCTTTTTAGAAGAGCCGGAGCTCTACCAAACAGGTTCATAGTGTTTGAAGATGTCCACTGTCCCGTTGCAACGCACGGGCATATTTACTAGTCTAAATACTAAAGGCTAAAAGTTTTATTTTCTATTCTTTTTTTTGCCAGGTCACGTATCAAAAATCCTAACACATCACGTACCAAAAGTCATATACACTACGTAAAGCAGAAGTCATGTTTTATAGCAGCCGTATATACTGCGCTAAAACTATTTCCGTGTGCGGTGGAACCGGAGGTGTGTTCTATACTCCTATCTGATTCCTGCCATAAATAAACTAGGTCGTCTCTAATTTGGTAAAAGCTTATCTAAACCGAATCGGGACCTTCCACGTGCACCCTTTCAAACCACGAAACCAACATGCAAACAAAAAATGAACTGGAGCATATTTACAATTTTCTCTTAATAATGAAGCCTAAAAGGAGGTGATCCAATTAGGTTTAGGCCATGCTAAATTGTTTAGTATTTGTTAATTATTTCTTGGAGTTGGACACGCACATTCTTTTTTATCCCATTGCAAACGCACGGCACATTTGCTAGTAAATAAAGGGGCTATCTACCCATGGGTCGAGTGATTTTGACGGCCGTCGCACTCGGGTGTTGAAAGCCGCACCATCACTAGATTGGCAACAAATAAAAAATCAAGTGATTCTTGTCCATGCAACACCTGATTTTCATGACCCTTGGATCTAGATCAAATAGACAAAAAAAACTATCCAAATAACACAAAAAAATTAGCCAGATTATTTCTATGTAAGCCAAATTAGAAAATATCAAAGGAGAACCAAATAAGACATACAAAAAATAAAAAACCAAAAAAAATAGCCAGATTATTTCTATGGAAGCCAAATTGGAAAATTTCAAAGGAGAACCAAATAAAACATAAAGAAAATAAAATAAAATAAAATAAAAAGGCAAAAAAGATCCGATAACTTTTCAAATAATCCTGACCATTCTCATGTACAAATAATCAATTTCATCTCCAAGAGTTTGCCAAATCAACTTGGCATCCATCTATTTTTGGCAAAACAGGAAAAATTGTGCTCCAACAGTTTGGCATCCAACTTGGCAAATTTTAGCAACTTGGCAAATCTCTCCCCTCCACGCGCATATTTGCGCGCTGAGCGCGAGCGCGCATCCGGCTTCGTGTGCGGGGCTCTTCGTTTCTTAACGGGGCTCTTCGTTCGCTTAGCGGGGCTCTTCGTTTCTTAGCGGGGCTCTTCGTTCGCTTAGCGGGCCTCTTCTTATTTTACCAAGTCCAAATAGCAAACTCTTGGAGATAGTCTATTTTTTCACTTGCCATATATTTTAGCAAGTTGCCAAATCATGATATTTGCCAAATGAATTTTGGCAAACTCTTGGAGATGCTCACCAATTGAACACGCACCAAAATAGAAATAGTAAAATATAGTCTCATAAGATGTAATTTGTACCTGTTAAAGAAACAAATCTACATAAGTACATGGGTATACACGTCCATGGTAGGGCGTAGTGGCTACCGATTCAACAAGCACAAAGGCCAAGGTGGGCAGATGTGGCTGGTGCTGCATGCCTATTCTACTACTACGTACAGTACATGGGTGGAGGCCGGCAGTGTGGCCAGGGTGCTGTGCTGCTGAGCATGCCTACTACCGCGCGGGCACTAGCTATGGCCCTGCAGTGCAGGAGACATAGTCTGAGACGCACCAGAGAGATCGGACGGTAGATAATAAATTGAGCGAGACGACCTCGAGAATCACTTGGGTGATAAATAGATTTAGCGTAAATAAATAACAGACGAGGGTGGTGGAACGAACGACCGACTCATTCGTTGCTTGTTATCCTGTCCGTGTCCAACCTACGGAGTAACTTGAGCAGCACTCAAGGACGGACACGGACGTTTGAATGGAACAGGCAAACACACGTAAGACTACTGGTACCGGGCGGCCGGAGAGTTGCACTTGCAATTGCACACAAGTCGCACTACTCTACTCCGCTCCTACAAGTCACGCGCGCGTGCTGGCCAGGCATGGAGTCGATACGATCATATCGTTGGATGGATCGATCTGCGCATGCATGCATGGCAGTTGGCAGCGCACGCATGCATCCCTCTCCGTCGCCGTTGAAACTGGAACAGCTAGCGCAGGGCAGGGATCGGCCGGAGTGCCATGCATCCCTCTCGGCTCGTTAGGTCGTACGCCGCTCTGCAACACGTGCATGCATGCCGAGTAGTCGGTACTCGGTCTGGTGTGGCGGACGCGGACCGTGGACCACTCAGAGTTCAAAGGGCAAATATGACCAATGAATGAACGAACCAACCAATGAACTCATCTTCCGGTGGGGGGTTGCGTTTGTTTTGTACGACTGTCCTCGTACCAACCTGCATCCCATATATGTACACTTGTTGTTGGGCGGGCAGATTCGTCTAGCCCCACGCATGGCTTCTTCGTACGTCTTCACTCTTTGATCAACCCTGAAGATGCGCAGGCCTTCCATTCATCAAACATTGCGTCGTCGGCCCGACGGTCAACACGACTTAAGGGCACGTTTGGAAGTCCCATAAAATTACAGGCCTGTAAAAAATTTTCCGTCTTGGGTTGGATTTTGCTGCCTGCATGGTTGGTTAGCCCAATATTTTTATTCCTGGATCTTGTCTCGGTGGCGACATCAAGCACCGAACGCCAACATCTCCATGGCCGCCCCCGGCCCGCATCCCGAGCAGCACACAGGAGCGAGGTCAGTGGAGTCCTGTTCTTCTCAGGCCCCCTTCGGTGGCGGCGGCCACGGCGGCGGCATTCTGGCACCCACTATCCTGGGCGAGCAGCGAGAGGGTACAACTTCTCTTCGTCATCGACTTCCCGTCCTCCTCATCCTGATTCATCTCCCCCAACCGAACTCCATCTGACCATCTCCATGGCGGGTCTCATAACTTCGATGGCGCACACCCTCACTCTTGGTCGTCCTCCACCTCCCCTCTCTCTGGTTGGGTCTCTTCATGGATGAGTTTGGGGCTCCACCTCCGCACCGATGGAAAAAATATACAGAGGAAAAAAATAATAGCATTGTCTCCCATGGATGAGCATTGTCTCAGACATTTACAGCGGAAAAAATATACAGCCGTATTATTGTGCACAGCATATTACAGCCGGAAGGTAGTTACATTTGAAAAAAAAAATACTAAGCTGCCAAAAACTTGAGCCGGCCCGTTGGGAAGGTTTTTGTGGTAGGGCGCAAGGTAAGTTAAATGGTAGTGACATGGTATTAGAATTAAGGTGCAGATAAGAAAGTGATTTCTTGTATAAGAAATTGGAGCCGAATATTTCTAATTATTTGAATCCCAAATGCCCGCACGTGGTTGTGGCCGCATGGGCTATCTTCACCATTAATCCTCCCCTTCCCCTCAGCATGAATCTTGATGTAATATTTTCCCTCTCTCACTCCCCTGCCAGCTAGCATGGATCTTGAAGCAAAATGGATGGCCAAGGTAAGGCTTGCGGGCACACCTATACAAAAGAAGAAAAAAATCCACACTCCATAACTACTCAACTCCGGGTAGTTAAACTTGAGGATGAGGACAAGAAAAAGGTCATGTCTTATGCTCAAAGACTCCATATTATTGGTTCGGATTACAAATGAGCATAGCTGTTGTTATTCTTTCTTTACACAAAAAAAAACTCACATTTAGGACACGTCATTTAGACGAGATGTAGAAAAAGATTGAGAACTATAACCGCGAGTAATTCGAAAACTCTTCCGATTGAAGACACGTAAAATATAGTGTAGAACTGCACCGAAAAAAATACTGGGGGAGATCTCATAGATTGGAAGGATTACATCGATTTATTGTAGAGAGGGGAAAAAATGAATAGTGTTCAAACATAAACATCCAAGAAACATCAACGGCAACATATGACGTACGATACGACGAGGAATCTTATAATAATGTCACGACACAAATTTTGACTTGGCTGATGGTGTAGTAGTAGGAAAAAGAGGTGGGTAATCGCAAAAAAGAAAAAGGAAAAAGAGGTGGGTAATGTAGTAGATTGACCGTGAGGATTACGTACGGGTCCTGTAACAACAAACATTGCACTTGCAGTTGCTAGTAGCCTGGTACGGTGGTAGGACCGATGGACAGACAGATATTTAGAGAGAATGGCGTGCCTGCTTGGCGAGCAATCAGACCAGGTCCTGTCATGAACGAACAAGTAGTAGAGGCGCACACGTTACTTGTGCTCGCATGTGGTGCCACAGGGCACGGATGGAGATGGATGGACCATGGTCGTTTATCTGATACTGATAGTCATACTGATAGATTGTCCGTTGTCGGTACGTGTCGGCCAGAAGGCCCGGTTCGGTACGTGTCGGCCACCCCAACGGCCGGCCGGTCGCGGTGGGTCAAGCCATCAGGACTTCAGGAGCTGAGGACGGAGACGGCAATGCAACCTGAGCGTTCGTTGGGAATGGAATGCATGGCCAATGGGGGATCCAGCGCCTGCCGACCTGCAATAATATATACTCCTGCCCGCGCGTCGCGACGCACGGCACGTACGGCCAGGCCACCAGTGGGCGGGCGGCAGCGCTGGGTTGGGTGAGTGCGTACGTATAAAAAAACGGTAATGATAGACGACAGATGATCGGACGCAATGGACGCGTGCCCAAGCGGTGCGGCGCGACCCGCTCGCCCGTGCCGACGCCCTCCTTATCCCCACTCGCTCATCCATTCCTTCCCCTCCCCACTCTCGTACTCCACCTCGCTCGCTCCGCCTGCACGCCCGTCTCTTCCTCACTCCGCGCTCACGACGCTGCTCCTCCCAGCGCCCTCGATGCCGCCTCTCCAGCGAGCCACACCATGCCTTCCTCTCTCCAGCTCTCCCCTCCGCCCTTAGCGGTGGCTCCTGGCTCTTTCCTCTGGTTGATCCATGGAGCGCCGACGTTCCCGTGCTGGATTCATGCGAGGAGTTGCAGATCCGGCGGCGTGGGGGGTCTGCTCCACCCTGACGTGCCCTCCCCACCAAGACGGCAGCATGGGCCCCCTCCACGTCAGATCCATGGTGCACCGCCCCCCGTGCTGGATCCATGGTGGGAGGATGTGGATCTAGCCGCGTGGTGGGCATTCCTCCACCCTGCCGTGCCCCCACCTCGACGGCGGCATGGGGGCTTCCCCCGTTGGTGGATCCATGCAGCAGCGCGCGTCCTCCCCCGTGGTGGATCCATGTGGGCGTTGGAGATCTGGTGGCCTTCTCCCTCTCTTCTCCCCCTGTTTCAATAGTATTTTTTTTTGTTTCATTTGCTCAAAAGGTATGTTTCAGTAGGCAATCTGGGGTGTTTTTCTGGATGTTTTCAGTAGTTCAAGTTGGGTGTTTCAGTAGCCAATCTGGGGGGTGTTTTCTGGTGTTTCAATAGTCAATCTGGGGTGTTTTCTGGGTGTTTCAGTAGTTCAAAATGGGTGTTTCAGTAGCTCAATCTGGATGTTTCAACAGGAGGATTTTAAGTGTTTTAGTAGTCCAAATTGGAGCGTTTCAGTAGTTCAATTTAGGCATTTCAATAAGATGTTTTCAAGCATTTCAGTAGTCCAAGCTGGGGTGTTTCTGGGGTGTCTCAGTAGGTCAAAATTGGATGTTTCAGTAGTTCAAAACTGGGTGTTTCAGTAGCATGTTTTAATTATTTCAACAACCATCGGATGTACGTTGCAACAGTTGTTTTTTAATGTTTCATAGGTAGATCTTGGTTTTTGCATCTCTCTTCCTCCCACTTCTGTTGCAAGCGTGGGGGAGGGGCTGTGGGAGGACAATGGTTGTCTCGGGGAGGAGACGAGGTCTGGAGAGCGGGGTGGGGGCACAGATCCGCGCGCGGGGGCCGCTCGTTTCGCTTTCCTTTTTTTGTTATTCGTTAACACGCGCGGCGAAGGTAGCGGGGCGGGGAACCTCGGGGCGGTACGTTCGGCTGCTAGCGCCCGGATCCGGACGTCCGGGCGCTAGCTGTGCCCATAAAAAACGGACGGCACCAAGCTCGCGTCAGTACGTTTTTCTTTTCTTCCAAGTTCCTAAAATATTTTGTAAAATATAACTGTAGTGTCACTGTAGCATTTTCGTTGTTATTTAGCAATTATTGTCCGATCATGGACTAATTAGGTTTAAAAGATTTGTCTCGTGATTTACAACTAAACTGTGTAATTAGTTTTATTTTTTATCTATATTTAATGTTTCATGCATGTATCAAAGATTCGATGTGATAGAAATCTGAAATATTTTGCAAACTATTTTGAGAACTAAACCTGGGCCAAGTTGGACTCGATCCACGGAATGTCACGGCACCCAACCGGACGTGCTCCCCGGCCGGACGTCACCCAGATCCACCCATCTGCCAGCAGCCTCATCGACACACATCCCTACTCTATATTCCTTCCGCTCCATGAGCGTAGCATATATATAATCCACTCATGTGAATGCAACGCATGCTTTTGGCCATTGCTAGAGCAATTCCAGCAGGACCTCTACTTAAATCCCAATAGCTAAATATAATTGCTCATGTCAAAAAAAAAAATCCAACTCTAGCAAGGCCCATACTACGGACCCCAAATTTGTGGAGGCACCGAAATACTCCCACCAGACCCCATTCTTGTTGGGTCACCCCGGCCCCCATCACATTGTTGCGTCTGTTTCTTTCCCGCGGTCGCAGAACCCTGCGTCGCCTGCTCGCACTCGCCACCAACCGATCTCTCCGGTGCGGCCCCAGAGCTCTGCCCAGTAGGAGCTCCTCCCCTCCCAGCGCGGCCTCCCCCAGAGCTTCTCCCGGTGCAGCCAAAGCAGACATCTCAGCGGCTGCGGAGCCGTCCTTGCTCCTGCGGCGGTCCGCCACCACAGCAGCCCTCCACCATGATACGGAAGCGAGCACCGGCAGTCAATCGAGGCTGGGGCTCCGTCTTCCTTCCCCACGGCGCGAAATCCACCACCGGCGAACGCGACCTGCTCGCGCGAAGGCCTCCGTCGTCCTCCCCGTGGCTGCCCTGCTCCCTCCCCTTCTCACCGGGAGGCGCGGCTGCCCTACTCTCTTCCCTTCTCACCGTCTCCCTTCTCACCCACTGCCCTGTGTGTGTGCGGAGTGGATGAGGGGAAGAAAGGTCTGGCTCAATGACGCGTGGGTCTCCTATGTCGATGGAAGAAATTTGTTGGGCCAATAAAAGTAGGGGTGAGCACCCAAATGAAAAGTAGAGGCTCTATTTTTAGGTACTGCTGGAGTTGCTCTTAACCAATCATCTCGTCCCCTCTCTCCCTACATCTTTTTTTTAATAATAGTAAGTAAAGAATGTTTTTTCCCTTGTTAATACAAAACAGGAAGGGTAGGTTGCCCCATATACAAATTTTATTTACAATCAGACGACAGAATCGTGATTTTAACAACTAACTATGCACACGACTAAGATCTGTCGTCTACCAACTTTACACCTACCGATCGTCATCCACAGACGCGAACGAAATTGTGCAGTCCAATGCCCAAATGTGTTCTGCCCAATCAATGCTATCCACAGACGCGAAAATGTATATATATACCAAATCATGTTGGTGTATTCCAAGGGGAAAAAATAATATCATGGTACCAAGACTTTATTAAGTTTTATATAGACAGCTACGTAAATTAAATTACAACAAAATAAAAAGTGAATTTATTTATAATATATATACCTCTAGAAGTGCACGGATGACAAGCTTCATGGTCTGCCCGAGGTCTCCTTTGAGTTCTTCTCCAGGAACTCACACATAGAGTTGGAGCGCCTTCTCGTAGCGTTGGCCTTCCATGCAGAGAAGGTATCGCGGATGGATCGGCGTTGGCTTGTCCGAGTAAGGGTCAAACTCCACCACTGGATGATAAGCACACAAGCTCAGACGCGTGAGCTCCAGGGAGGATAGAGACATTGTATCACCGGGTGGACAATGACGTTTCGATCTTTTTAGGCGTAGAGTAGAGATAGAGAAGAGATATACTCTATTTGTCCTAAAAAATCAACTTTTAATTAGAACTATCCTAAGTCTATTTTAAGTTTGACTAAATTTAAATATAGGCAACAAACATCAAATTAGTATAAATAGGTACACAATGAAAATATATTTTTATAATATTATTATTCAGTGCTATGAATTTTTTTATTTTATACTATAAAGTCGATCGAACTCAAGTTTGGCTTAGGGTAGTTCTAGAAACAACCATAGCATATATGTTTATATATCATTGTGATTAAAACTCTAAAATATAACATTGGGCTTATAAAATTAAATATTCCTTTTTTTTACACTACTACACTCTAATCTAAAATATAGAGTTGGGATTCCATTTGGCGCCTTTGGGGCGCACCAATTGGCCACTTTGTTTATCCAATTTATTTATGCAAACACAACAATACGCATTGAGTCCTTTTACCACCTTCGCTCAAACAGCGGCCAATTCGCCACCTTTTTATCTTTATAAATATTTTATATATACAATAACATACCCCTTTAAAAAAACTACAATCCACGACGGCGACGGAGTGTGGGTGGGTAGGTGAAGAAGGGCGCGGCAGGTGGCAGTGGTAGGAATCAGATGCCGCGTTCCGTTCTTGGACTGACACTGTACAAGGCACAACGCCCGGCGATGGACGGACAAGGAGGCATCATCATCAGGCATCCCCTACTTTAAACGAGCTCCCTCCGATCCAACGCGCGGAATATTCAAGATTCAAAACGATAATCGGACGCCATGTGTCATATGTGTTCGTTTGTTGGGTCTGGGTCAACGGCGAAATGAACTGCAGTAACAAATAAGTTCGCGTGTTGCACGATCATCTTAGTAATTTGTTGCTCAGGGATTTATTTAACGATCATTATCTACAATCGAACTTTATACTGCTGCTTAACGCGTTTTGAAATCAGATTCCGTACTGTCATTGTACGAGCGTCGTATGAGTACATATCAACCATAAATTAATGTCATATTGTATGAAACAGGGAAGGATGTGATTACATTGTGGTATAAGTATGGACCATAAGGGCACCTACAATGCAGAAAATATCATAGTTTCTATGTGCATTAGTTACTCTGTCACGTAAGCATTTTGCTGATGGGGGAAACAATTTAATGAGAAGAGAGGGAGGAAAACGTAGAAATCGTTTCAAAACAAGAAACCGAGTCTTCATGCGTTACAAAGTTGATGAAACCATCATAGATCACGTTGGAGAGGGCAGCGTCGTTTCTATTGTAACACCCCGGTGTTAAGCTTGCATTAGCATTTGCAAATTATGTGCATAAGCCTCATCATGCATTCATAAGCATTACATGAAATATAAGTGAAACATGATAATGAAACATGTGTGTTGCAAGGTCTTTGTTTTAGCAGGTTTGATGCCATGATTGTGCTTGTTATATAATGTTTGTGCTCGTTTGATCACTTAAACCACTTAGAAATATTTAGGGTGCAATTTAGACCAAAGTTTATATTCAAAGTTTTGCCAAATTTTTTTTTAAAAATAATCATCCAAAAATGAGGGTTTTGATTTAAATTGACTTGAATTCCATAACTCAAAAATTATTTGGAATTTGACTTTGCTTCTTTTGTCAAGGTTGAAGAGCATAAAATTCTGAGCAACTTTGTTTTTGGGGCACCTTTTGAAAATGCTTGGAAAATGATCAAAATGACATTTTATTCGCTGTTTATGGAAAAAGAAATGAAAAAGGAATTTTATTTTGGAAAATCCTCACCGCCTCCCACCAGGCCGGCCCATTGGGCTGAGCCCACGCCCGTGCCGCGCCCCGCTCGCGCGCCCGCGCGCATCTGAGCCGATCGGCACCAGGCCGCGGGCGCCACGTGGCCGTCGGCGTACGGCTCCGGCCGGCAGCTGGCATGCCGGCCAGCCCCGCCGCTCTCCCCGCTCGCCTTAACTCGGCCGAGCAGCCCCGCTCCTCCCCCGTTCACCCCTTTCAGCTTCGCCTCGCTTGCCCAAGTGCCACAGCAGCAGCGCCACCGCGGAGCTTGGCCACCGCTCCTGCTCTCGCCGTTGCAGCTCTCTGTGCTCGTCATCTGCGGAGAGGAGAAGGTAGGGGCCGCGGGCCCTTTTTCCCCTTCTTCTCCTCCCACCCGAGCGCGTCCACTAGCCGGAGTCCGCCGGAGCTCGGCTCCACGCGGATTGAGCCGCCCCGCTTCCCTTCCCTTCTCCCCTTCGCGTGCGCATGCCTTGCCTCGCTTCCGTGGCGCTCCTACGCCACCTCTGGCGCCTAGCCGTGACGCGAATCGGCGTGGCCGCCGTGCGGCAGCGCCGCCGTGCGCCATGCATGCCGGCGTGCTCACTTCGATGAGCCGCTCGGCCAACGCGCAGCACCAATCGGTGCGGCTCCGCGCGTAGGGCACGATGGTGCCGTCCGCGTCACCGGAGGGCTTGTCACTGGCGAGAATCCGGCTGGCGAAGTGTTGGTATAATTAACGCACACTTCAGTTATCCGCAAGCGCATAGATAATCTACTGATGTAGCACTTTACCAGAATGACTCAGTTTTAATATCGAACCCAAAGGAACGGAATGATGTACTTTAGTCTTAAACCTAATCCCTGAGTAGCAAACAAGGATAGAGAAAATATAAGATAAAGGCGATCACTAAGGTTCTCTCGTTCTATTATTGCAGTAAGTTATGTTAATTACGATTCAACTAGGAATTACTATAGAAGAGCACAATCAGAGTGTAGTCTCCTAAGTAACTAATCCTGCTCGACCTATAAACAGAAAATGGACTATAGAAAATTCAACAAGGCTATAAAAGTCACCCCTGCAAGCTACCACCGATCCCGAATATAGGGTACATCATACGAGCAATCAAGTCTAAGCACCACGCTTACACTACAATGGCTACTCTACACCTAGAGCTACTAGGATTAAAGTTCTCAAAAAGAGCCACAGACTAGAAGAATAATAATAACATTAAGACTTACTGACAACTAGAAGTTGATCACTGAAGAAATCTCAGACGCAAGGCCTTGAAGAACTTGAATCTGCAGGTACAAGGCGTAGAAGCAGCACCGACAGGCCGGTACTCCCTCCAAATCTCTTCCCTCTCTCTTCTAATTCTAATTCAAGACTAGATTCTAAACCTAAACTAGAGGAAAAACTAGTCTTCTTCTTTAAAGCTGGCTCTAGAGAGGTTTTCCTTTCGAGAGACACCTCTCTCTGATCCTATTTGAAGATAATGAATTATGATTTCAGGATGTTCTGCCTCGGGGGGTCTGGGGTCTAGTTATATAGTCCGGAGGGATTGTAACACCCCGGGTGTTATAGTTGCTAATTAATCTGCCATGTCATCATATTGCATCGCAAAGTATCCATGATTAGGTCAACCTTGTTATGCATTAACTAAAATGAGTTTACTTATCTAGATTGAATGTGCTTCTCAGTGGTGTGATCCGAACCAAAAACCCTAATTTCGAATGACACCGCAAATACTTAGTCCATGCCCTACGAAATTTGAGGTGTGTGACTGTGTTACACACTAGTGCCAAGTGTAGGGTATGAACTCAAGTACAACACATAAAATGAAGCTCCAACTTTGAGTTTGAATTGGAGTCCAAAAACTTGTCACGAGTTTTCTGATTCGAATTTAAATTCAAATTTAGGGAAATATTAAAAGAGTTTTAAAAGCTAAATTGGTCGACCAAGAGTGGCATTTGGTCAACCATGTCATGCTGTTACAAATGATGCCCTTGGATGATGGTTTGATCATTAAGTAATCACTAATTAAGGTAGCAACAAATTCCAATTGAAAATTTCCCCGAAAACCCTAAATTTCAAAACCCTGTTTTACCCCCTTTTTAAATAATTCAAAATCCAAGAAAAATTTGGGAAAAGTTAAAAACCAAGTTTTTAGAACTTTTCAAGGGCTACAACTTTGGTGTTTTGAGTTTTCAAAGTTTTAGTATAAAATGTGGAGCAATTTTGAAAATAAACAAATTTCAGATTTGACCCCTTTTTGTCCCCAAACTCAAATTTCAAAATGGATGCAGAATTTGAAAATATTTTGAATAGAAAAGTTGTAGGTCTTGGCTAGATGTACAACTTTGGTGTTTGGAGTTTTTGAAGTTTCAATATAAAATCCAAAGTAATTTCTAAATTACCAAATTTCCAAAAAGTGTCCCTTTTTGAATTTAAACTCAAATTTCAAAATCCAGTTAGAATTTGAAAAAGTGTTCAATACAAAACTTGTAGAGCTTGAAATTCTGAAGATTTCATATCTTGGGAATTTTTCAAGTTACTACATGATTTTGAGAGTAATTTGAGAAAACAGTTCAGATTTGAAAAGTTGGGGGGGAGTGCTACAGTGACGTCACCAATGGCGAACGGCCACCGCACGGCATGGGCGCCGGCGAGCCGCCGTGGCCGTCCAGGCCCTTCGCGCGTGACCGGGAGCGCCAGCGCGATGACGAGCGCCTTCCAGCGCTGTTACCGCGGCCGTTGCCTATAAATACGACGAGGTCACCGTGGGGCGTTTTCTTTTTCTCTGTTTTGCCATCGCCGCCGCCGCTAGCTCCGCCGCTCGCTGCTGCCGCCATCAAGCCGCCACTGGCCACGCAACTCACACCAGCAAGCTCGCCTCACCCTCGCGCATCTGTTGGTCCAATTGTTCAAGCCTTTTTCTCGCCCGAATCGCCGCACCACCCGCTCCCATGCCCAACTCCGGCTGGAGCACCGCCACCATCACCTTCCCGTGGCCAGACCACTCCAGCTCCTCTCCGTCATCCCCGAGAGCGCCATCATCACCGCTGTGAGCTCCTGATCCTTTTCCTCGCGTTGATTTAGTCGCTACCGTGCTGTATCGTCAGGTCATCGGGCACCGCGGCCACCGTGCCGCCATCGTCGTCGGTGAGGGGTCACCGGAGCTCAAGCCGAGCTGTAGAATGGTGTAATGGTTTCGTGGGAAGGTGCAGATCGTTTTGGTAGAGTTAGTTAGTCGACCGATGCCTTGATCACCGGCCGGCCACCGCGCGGGCATGGGTGAGCGCGCGGGAGAGAGCGAGGGAGGCGAAGGAGAGGGATGACAGGCGGGGCCGGGCTGTCAGCGAGCGAGAGAGAGAGAGAGAGCCGCGCGGGCGCGGGCGCTGCTGGGGCGCGTGTGCTGCTGGGCCGCACGGGTGAACGCGGGCGCGGGCGCACGAGCGGGCTGCTCGGTTGGGCCGAGCCGGAAGGAAGGGAGGAAGTCGGCCCGAGTTTGATTTCGTTTTTCTTTTTCAAAAATGTGAATAGTACTGATGTTTATTTATTTCCTTAAAAATTGTGTAGAGCTACAAAAATCATGAAAAATTTGGTGTAAACTTTTCAAGGTGTAAACTACCTAGGAAAAATATTACATGCTAAATTTGATTATTGTGTGCAGGATATTTAATTAGTTCCATTAAATATTAAATGCAACTTCCATGAATTTTAATAATTAAATTATTAATCCAAAAATTGTGAAATTTATTTTGACACTGTTTTAGATCATGATTAATCCATAGAAAAAGTTTAAGCTTGTTTAGATGAAGTATGATTAAATATTAATTATGCCCTAATTAATTAAATGTTAAATAAATGTTAAATTAATAACTTTAAATGTTGTATGCCCTTTTGATTGAGTGATGTCCTTAGGTCACTAATCCTTGGTGATCTTTGGCACCTTAATTTCATGTTTGAGCTCATTAATAACATACTTGGTAATAAAAGCTAGTATCGCTTAAGTTATCGCTATTAGTTAGTAGTTTTACTGTTTTGCGACTGTATCGCGAAGGAAAGTTGTACTCAAGTCGTAAACTATGGCATATCATCATCAAGCATCATGTTTATCATCGAGCATCATGTTGAAGCATGTTATATACTCGTGTAGTTTTCGCTTTCGAAGAAGTTGAAGTTGCCGAGCAAGCCTCCGGAGAAGAGTTGTCGTCGGTGGGTTCTGGACCGGAAGTCGGAGTCCTCGAGTCTGAGCCAGTCGTCGCGTCAGAGTAAGGCAAGCCCCGATGCATTTAAACCTACCTGGATATTTACAAATCTTTATTATTTATACTATGGTTTACTGCATTAAGTAATTAGGAGTTGAGTGATAACCCAATTGCTGCATTATCATCCTTGATTATTGCGATATCACCCTTGATACCTGTTTTACTAAAAATGCATAGTATGCTTCGCTATACTTATGAGTTAAGATTTTAAAATGAATGTTTACTCGGCCATGACGGCATACTTAATGAATATTGAATATGAGAATGAACTTGTAAGATCGGGCGGGTGGTTTGGCCACTGCTAACTTGTATTGGGAGAGGAGTCTCAATGTATTGTTTCCGCCTTATCAGTTAAGGACCGTACGTTGTTGGCCCTCGCGTCATAGAGTTTTTATTAGTACTAGCTATGTACCCATGTCGGGTAAAGCCTTACTTCGGCCATTCCATTACGAGAACGTCTAACCTCGCACTGGGAGTGGAGAGATGGCGAGAGTAGCGTGTACCCTCGGGGCTAGAATTGGGTCGGGTTCGAGGAGTACTGTGCTCTCGGGTAGCGATAGACATGTTCTGGTTTTGGGTTACTCGGGTAAGAGTTGATATATGCAAGATTCAGTTCTACATATGTCGTGTGGTTAGGAATCCCCAGCTGGGTAAATGAAGCGGTTTGAATCGTCGTTGCTCCACGAGAAAGGAGTCTTGGCCTTGCACCAACATCGTAGTTAAGAAATGGAATTGAAAGAAAGAATGAGAAACGTCTTGATGATAATTACTTTGATCTTGATTAGGATCACTTAGAATTGGTTAATGAACCATCAATGGTAAAAGTAAAACATTGAAGGTAAGGACTCACTTTAGTAAGCTTTTCTGCAAAAGAAATTTTGATTCTTGAATACCCGTACCTTGATTCCCTAAAGCTAGCATGCCCTTAGAGTCTTTTTCTTAGTCGGGTAAGTCTTGTTGAGTACTCTCATACTCAGGGTTTGTTAAACCCCTTGTTGCAGGTGCGGTTCATGAACAAGTCTGCTTTGAGCCTTTTGCATGACCGTTGTGGCTGAAGAAAGTGACGACGAGTAGACTATGTGACCTCTGGGCAAGGCATCTCACTTGTGTGTTGTAATAAAGTTACTACCGATACTTCTCTACTACTAGTTTGTAATAATGCTACATAAGGTTTGAGGTTTGGAAACTGGTTTGTAAACTTTAGTTATTGTAAGACTTCTGCTACTTTACTCTATTGAATATTTTGAATAAACTGTTGTAATATTGCAATACTCCTGTGATTTGATCCTGTTCGGAGGAAAGCAGGCCTTTTAAGTTATGAGGAACATAAGTACGGCTGTCAGAGGTCATTATGACAATGACGGGTATATGTGGGCCATCATAATTAGGAGGTTCTATGACAGGGATGAACCGCGGCCCTCGGATCAAACCGACTTGAAATGACGGTCAAGATGCGACATAGAGATGTATTACGCGTTGCGTGAAGGAGAAGAACAGAGCCCTCGGGAGGAGGCTGGGCGGCCTACTTGTGGGGCTAGCCCCACATGTTGTCCTCTGGGCCTCCGCTTCGCTCTGGTGTTCTCTGGTGTCTTCTAAAGTCTTCTAGTGTCGGGGTCTGATACATTTGATGTGATTTGATCTGGTTCCTTAGGCCCAACTCTTGTCTAGAATTCCTGTTTTTCCTGTTTAATCCCTGAAAAATCATAATTCATCAAAACTCGTGGAATTATGTTAGTTGAGTCCCTATTCTATGGTGGTGATTATATTTATACCCTTTTCATATTTTATTGATGGTTTTATAATAGTAGTTAATTACCGTCAACAAATTCCTCCACACTTAGGCTTTTGCTCGTCCTCGAAAAAATGTTGGATTACTTTAAACATAACTGTAAGACAAGACATCAGCACTAAACCATTCCTAGTCATACCTGTACTGCAGGATTCATGTGTCTACCATAAAACTTTGAGCAGTTAAAAAACGAAATAGCGTAAAACAGAGCCCCTTTCATCCTTCAATTCTGTAACTTGGAGTGTTTGTATACATTTTAAAAAAAATCATAGCTTACCTTCTCCTATGATGCACTCAGATTGCTCATTGTATGTGATATTTATGGATCCTCTCTGAGGCATATATAATTGATGACTTAAAAACATTCTACTTCTATAAAAGCTTATATGGAGTTGGAGGTATTTCAAGGATATGACATACTTACCATGCATATATTATCTAGACAAAGCCGGGATCCGAGGAGGGGAATGTCATACTCTTAATCAAGATGTGCGTATGTCTGGAAATATTTAGTGGCTAACCTAACTCTACTTTGCTCAAGATGTGCGTATGTCTGGAAATATTTAGTGGCTAACCTAACTCTACTTTGCTCCTTAAAACAGGTATCTCTCTTTTAAGACAATGAAAAGCTTTCTTCAGGCACAGATATCGTGAGCTATCATTTTGATTTTGCATTTTTATTTTTCTTTCTCTTATTTTTTTCAACACTTGGACATGTGTCCATTCTCTCTTTTTTTACATAGCCTCATGTCTCTGCCTGTCATACAATAAATTTTGAGAGATTAATCACCATCTTGAAGCATTTATTTGAAGTTCTAAAGCGGGCCGATAATGTAAAGAGCGGTAGAGGTCGACCTAAACTAACTTGGGACGAGTCCGTTAAGAGAGATCTTAAGGAGTGGAATATCTCCAAGCATTTAGCTATGGACAGGAGCGCTTGGATTGGTAATCAACGTGCCTGAACCGTGACCTCTTTTTGTCTTGTGCCCATTATGTCCCTTTATGTGTCTCCATGTTTCTCGTCTCTTTTGGGTTTCATCTCTAGCCTACCCTAACTTACTTGGGACAAAAGGCTATGTTGTTGTTGTTGTTATTTCCTAACAATCTTTTTGGTCTTCTCCCAGGGTAGAAGATATGGCAGAACCGCCTAATCTAATGCCCTCCCAAGAGTACTTGTCTTCCATTAGACACTAAGTACCCAAGAGAGTGCACTAAATTCTGCGATTCTGTCGAGCACACCACAAGGGAGAACTCGAAGATCCACATTTTTACATCAGGATCACAAATGAGAGAGTAAAGCTTACAACATCCTTGCCATTTCTTACATCACTTTTAGTACAACCTCAGAGTAATTCATTAAGTAGTTATAACAGCGGAATATAAAATGTTATCAGAGTTTCAGCGGAATGAAAATCATTTAAGGTCAAGTTAAATATTATCATGAAGAACATTTATATACAGGAAATGATAACAGGTGGTAAATCTTTCCCATGTAAAACATTTTTGGTGAGAGTTATAAATCAACTCTACATCCGCAACGTAAAGGAAATCCTCACTGAGCCCACCAGGAGGTTTCCACACACAAATGTCAGCTTCAAAAACCTATCACCTGCAATAGGGTAGAACAAACCCTGAGTACTCAATTGTACTCCGCAAGACTTACCCATCAGAAGGAAAGAAAAGACTCCAAGGATATGCAAGGCTATCTGGCTTGTGGGTTATTGCAACTGCAGGAAGCCTTACTAAAGGTTCATCCTTACATTCAATTTTTATTAGCAATTATTAGTAGTTCATTAACCAACCATTCTAGGTAAGCACATGTTCTACTTCCATGCAAAGGTTGAGCCATCAGAACCATCTTTCCATCTTTCATCTTTCAGTTCTTACTACGGTGCCAGAGTGCAGTCAAGCCGTACCGTCACGTAGAAACGGCGATTCGCGAATCAATGTGCCCAGCTGGGTGCCCCGAAAACACACGCCTTGCTTGTACCCCGGGCACAAGCAAGACCAACCCGTTCCACTCCTGTCAAGGGGTCCAGGTCTCCGTCCAAGCTCGGACTCTAAGCCCCCAACACTGCAGGCCCGGCCTCAGTATGGTGCTTAGACCTCCTCAACCCAATATATATAACCACCCTAAAAGTTGGTCCGGAAAGAGCCGGAACCCATGACAGGAGAGAAACAAGTCTTCCCGCTCCCATAAGCAAGTATATGCTCGGGACAATAAATCTGTGACTTGACCAGGGTCCATACAACGAACGGTCCTTAATTGACACAGACGGAACAAATGCAACCAGAGCCCCGCTCTGTTGCCCAACCAGGTCCAAGTCCATCCAACCCGTTCCGTCCGGTCTCCAATTATTATCCATATATAATCCATGTGATAGTAACATGATAATAGTAACAATAATATATTTCCTATCTCTCGCGAGTGACATACAATCACTCGACTTCTACCGGAGTCCTGTAGCATAGCAATCTACACGATCTTGACATACTAGTAAGACTCATGGGATCAGGGTATATATATGCAAGTGGGTTTCATTCAACTCCTTAAAACTTAATGCACATAAATAAAGTGCAGCATAATAGAGGTTATGCACCGGGGCTTGCCTGGGTAAAAGATAACCAAAAGTTAGTATTCCATCTCCGGGACCTGTTCGCCATGGCACCATCTTTGATTAAACACCAAGTCATCTGGTTGATCCATCGACCCATCAACCATCGTCGTTCCTATTATGATATGCAAAAATGCAATGTCTGCTTAAGCGGAACAAGCATAGCATAGATATTCTCATTGAAAGACAAACAACACATCGTCACTCTCACTCCGACTCTCATCCTTTCTAAAAGAGATTTATTCGTGAGTTGGTTATTATCAAGAAAACACAAATTAACAAAGATTTCATATCGATAAAAGCATGTGACAAAGATAAATTAATAACTCAGTAATTATACAAGATCTGGACCTCAAATTTTTATCCTAAATTAAGCATCACATGAATAACATGCCATAAAATTTTCATCTCATTTGAAGCATAGCATCTACCGGTATGAATTTCTCTATACTTAATCATAGGAAAAATATAGTGCAATATTTTTCTACTAAAACATGCAATATTATATATCTAATGCATAGAGATAAACACAAGGGTTCCAAAACATCTTGATTTTCTATTTTACGAATTTTCTATGATTTACTATGAATTTCTAAAGGTTTAATACATTTAAGAAAAGACAAGAAGCTAATGACATAATTAACTAATCACATAATTTCAAATGAGCTCTAAAAATCATGAAATTAATATGGAAGATAGAGTTTGATTTTAGATGAATTTAGGAAGAAGAATTCATGGAATCCGAGTTGATATGATGGAGATATAAAATTCACAAGATAGCTGTATAGGTAAATAAACACGAACTTTTGAAAGGGACATACATGTGCTTGCACGTGAAGCTGAGCTTCGTGCTCGCGAGGCACGTCCGCCATGGATGGCCGTTCGAGCTTTGCCTGGCCGGAGAAGGAGGCGGCGCCTACGACGGCGGCCAAGGCACGGCAAGCGACCACAGCGCGCGACCCCCAAGGCCAGGTGACGCCGGCGCAAGGCGCAGCCACGGGCGGCAGCGGCCATGGCGCGGCGGCCAGCTATGGCGAGCGCGACGCAGCCAAGCAGCGCGACCGCGGCAGGCGCGGCACGCAGCAGCAGCAGCACAGGGAGAAGGGAAGAGGAGCTGGGGCGAACTCAACACGACTAGCGACCGAGTGCTATGCAGCTGCGAGAACGGGGAGCTCGAGATCGACTCCAAGTTCGGCCATGGCAGGTGCTAGCTCGAGTGCAGCTGAGGAAGAGGAGAGAGGGAGCGAGCATGAGGACAAGCTTAGCCTCGGCCTCGGCCTCGACTTAAGGCACACGTGCACAGCAAGAACACGGCAGGCAGTCTCAGCTCGACGAGTAGGTGGGATTCACGGTCGAGACGGCAGCACGTGCCCTCTATCTGTACGTGATTAAGCGTGTACGTGATTAAGCGGCTACTATACGCACTTTGCCGTGTGCTGGAGAAGCTGCTACTGGTGAAGACGAGCGGAGCAGTCAAAGTCAAGGTCATATTGCGGCAGCGGCGCGTTCAGACACCATGAATGCTGGGGCAATGACTTGACTCTTCTGACTCAGTGGAATAGCGGCGGCAGCTGGTTTATGTACGACAAAATTCGTGGCTTACCACATGCACGCCATAATGGCCTGGGGCAGACGACGGCAGCGAGCAGCAGCGTTCCTTTTCAAAAGAACATGCAAGGCGTGAATGTGCATCAGACATGCAAGTGTAGGTGCATGCGTAAGTGCGTGTGTTTGTTTCTAATTTCTTTTTGTTTCTTTTCTTTTACCAAAATAAATACGTAATTAAGTAAATTACAATATCCCATTATTCCTTTGTTATTAATCTAAATACACACATGTATATATCTATTATATAATTATATATATATTTATCTATAGAGATACACTCGGAAAAAAAATAAATTCTACACTACTTTAAATAATATAGCAACACGCTTATCAAATCGAAATACATGAGTGTATACCACACTGGTTTTATAGAATTTGTTTTCGCGCTAAGTGATTAAAATGACTTATTCTATTTTTCTTATTAAGATCACAATAGCATATTTTCACCTAAAATAAATTAAGTTACAACACTCATGTAGTTTTTCCTAACTACATAAATGAGTCATATAAGATTCGGTATCATTTCATGTGCGATTAAAGTTTTAAAAACCCGAGAACTCGTTTTGCTAATTTCTTTTAGGCCTTAATCGCATGCTAACTAAGCTAGTAACACCAGGGATGTTACAGAAAATAGATTTTTGGGAGAAAGGCATGTTTTTGCGTACTCTCAATGTTTATCGGGTACACGGCAAAGCCTTTGCCGAGAGCAAAAAAACCCTCAGCAAAGAAAAAACCCTCGGCAAAATGTAAATAAAAAACCCAAAAAATAGCAAAATAATTTTATTTTTTTTAGGTGCCGACGAGCCATCACCCCTACCACGGGATTTTTTGTAGTATTTTACACAGTATTTTTTACGCTATTTCTAAATTCATGGTCGGTGGGATTTGAACTCGTGACCTCTCACACCCTCTCTCACTTACCTCCTCTAACCACTCCAACCCTCTATCACTTGTGTTTATATTCCATTTCGATTCCCCATATGTTATAACAAACCTAGTGTAAATGGATTGTTTGAGGCACTAAATGAATTCAAATGAAAAAGTTGTCAACTATAAAGTTTCGTAACTTTTCGAGATCTACAACTTTCGTTTAGAATGTTTCTCCATCCGTGGTTTTTTTCAAAATTTCAAATTTCAAATTTAATACGCAATTATCGGCAATTAAATGCTTTCAAATAAAAAAGTTGTCAACTACAAAGTTTTATAACTTTTCAAGATCTACAACTTTCGTTTAGAGTATTTTTCCATCCAAGACTTTTTTTTTAAATTTCAAATTTTAAACTTTAGATATAAATATCCTCAATTAGATGCTTTCAAATGAAAAAGTTGTCAACTATAAAGTTTTATAACTTTTTAAGATCTACAACTTTCGTTTAGAGTGTTTTTCCATCTGAGACTTTTTAAAAAATCTCTTTGCCGAGGGCCTACATTATAGCCATCGGCAAAGAGATTTTTTAAAATATATTTTGAGGCACTAAACGAATTCAAATGAAAAAATTGTCAACTACAAAGTTTCGTAACTTTTCGAGGTCTACAAAACTTTTCGAGGTCTACAACTTTCGTTTAGAGTGTTTCTCCATCCGAGGCTTTTTTCAAAATTTTAAATTTCAAATTTCAAACTTAAGACGCAATCTCTTTGCCGAGGGCCTACATTATGGCCCTTGGCAAAGAGATTTTTCAAAATATATTTTGAGGCACTAAACGAATTCAAATGAAAAAGTTGTCAACTACAAAGTTTCATAACTTTTCGAGGTCTAGTACTTTCGTTTAGAGTGTTTCTCCATCTGAGACTTTTTTCAAAATTTCAAATTTCAAATTTCAAACTTAAGACGTAATTATCGGTAATTAGATGCTTTCAAATGAAAAAGTTGTCAACTACAAAGTTTCATAACTTTTCGAGATCTACAACTTTTGTTTAAAGTGTTTTTCCATCCAAGACTTTTTTTGAAATTTGAAATTTCTAATTTCAAATTTCAAACTTTAGATATAAATATCCTCAATTAGATGTTTTCAAATGAAAAAGTTGTCAACTATAAAGTTTTATAACTTTTCAAGATCTACAACTTTCGTTTAGAGTGTTTTTCCATCTGAAACTTTTTAAAAAATCTCTTTGCCGATGGCCATAAGGTAGGCAAAGACCCTCTTTGCCGAGGGCCATAATATAGGCCCTCGGCCCTCGGCAAACAGATTTTTCAAAACACATTTTGAGACATTAAACGAATTCAAATGAAAAAGTTGTCAACTATAAAGTTTCGTAACTTTTCGAGATCTACAACTTTCATTTAGAGTGTTTCTCCATCCGAGGCTTTTTTCAAAATTTCAAATTTCAAATTTCAAATTTCAAACTTAAGACGCAATCTCTTTGCCGAGGGCCTACATTATGGCCCTCGGCAAAGAGATTTTTCAAAATACATTTTGAGGCACTAAACGAATTCAAATGAAAAAATTGTCAACTACAAAGTTTCGTAACTTTTCGAGGTCTGCAACTTTCGTTTAGAGTGTTTCTCCATCTGAGACTTTTTTTCAAAATTTCAAATTTTAAACTTACGACGCAATTATCGGCAATTAGATGCTTTCAAATGAAAAAGTTGTCAACTACAAAGTTTCATAACTTTTCGAGATCTACAACTTTCGTTTAGAGTGTTTTTCCATCCAAGACTTTTTTAAAAATTTGAAATTTCAAATTTCAAACTTTAGATATAAATATCCTCAATTAGATGTTTTCAAATGAAAAAGTTGTCAACTATAAAGTTTTATAACTTTTCAAGATCTACAACTTTCGTTTAGAGTGTTTTTTCATCTGAGACTTTTTAAAAAATCTCTTTGCCGAGGGCCTACATTATGGCCCTCGGCAAAGAGATTTTTCAAAATACATTTTGAGGCACTAAATTAACTCAAATGAAAAAGTTTTCAACTACAACATTTTATAACTTCTCAAGATCTACAAACTTTATTTTGGTTGTTTGATTATTTGTTCAACCGACGTGGTGGTTCTAACATATTTCACAATCCTTATATATTCTCTCTAGTAGTTTCATAAAACTTATTAGAGAGATGTAGATTTTGTGAACAACATTACTATTGATTTGTTAAATGAAGAAATGACCAATATATATACTTTGTAGATCTTAAAAAGTTAGACAATTTTATAGTAGAAAACTTTTTTATTTGAGTTAATTTAGTGCCTCTAAATATATTTTGAAAAATCTCTTTGCTAAGGACTCTTTGCCTAGGGCCAATAGAGAGGCCCTCGGCAAAGATTTTTTTTGCCGAGGGCCTGTCTTTGCCGAGGGCACCTTGGGCCGGCCCTCGGCAAAGAGGGCCTTTGCCGAGTGTCCGATATTTAGCCCTCGCCAAAGCCGGAAGCCCTTGGCAAAGGCTGCGTTTCCGGTAGTGCCGTATTATTGTGCACAGCATATTACAGTCGGAAGGTAGTTACATTTGAAAAAAAAAATACTAAGCTGCCAAAAACTTGAGCCCCACGTAAGAGAGCGGCCCGTTGGGAAGGTTTTTATGGTAGGGCGCAAGGTAAGTTAAATGGTAGTGACATGGTATTAGAATTAAGGTGCAGATAAGAAAACGATTTCTTGTATAAGAAATTGGAGCCGAATATTTCTAATTATTTGAATCCCAAATGCCCGCACGTGGTTGTGGCCGCATGGGCTATCTTCACCATTAATCCTCCCCTTCCCCTCAGCATGAATCTTGATGTAATATTTCCCTCTCTCACTCCCCTGCCAGCTAGCATGGATCTTCAAGCAAAATGGATGGCCAAGGTAAGGCTTGCGGGCACACCTATACAAAAGAAAAAAAAATCCACACTCCATAACTACTCAACTCCGGGTAGTTAAACTTGAGGATGAGGACAAGAAAAAGGTCATGTCTTATGCTCAAAGACTCCATATTATTGGTTCGGATTACAAATGAGCATAGCTGTTGTTATTCTTTCTTTACACAAAAAAAACTCACATATTAGGACACGTCATTTAGACGAGATGTAGAAAAAGATTGAGAACTATAACCGCGAGTAATTCGAAAACTCTTCCAATTGAAGACACGTAAAATATAGCGTAGAACTGCACCGAAAAAAATTACTAGGGGAGATCTCATAGATTCGAAGGATTACATCGATTTATTGTATAGAGGGGAAAAATGAATATTTTTCAAACATAATAAACATCGAAGAAACATCAACGGCAACATATGACGTACGATACGGCGAGGAATCTTATAATAATGTCACGACACAAATTTTGACTTGGCTGATGGTGTAGTAGTAGGAAAAAGAGGTGGGTAATCGCAAAAGAAAAAGGAAAAAGAGGTGGGTAATGTAGTAGAAGGCCGTCAGTTGACCGTGAGGATTACGTACGGGTCCTGTAACAACAAACATTGCACTTGCAGTTGCTAGTAACCTGGTACGGTGGTAGGACCGATGGACAGACAGGATATTTAGAGAGAATGGCGTGCCTGCTTGGCGAGCAATCAGCCCAGGTCCTGTCATGAACGAACAAGTAGTAGAGGCGCACACGTTACTTGTGCTCGCATGTGGTGCCACAGGCCACGGATGGAGATGATGGACCATGGTCGTTTATCGGATACTGATACTGATACTGATAGATTGTCCGTTGTCGGTACGTGTCGGCCAGAAGGCCCGGTTTGGTACGTGTCGGCCACCCCAACCGCCGGCCGGTCGCGGTGGATCAAGCCATCAGGACTTTCGCCGAAACAGGAGCTGGCGGTCGAAGGCGCGCCTGGAAGCGGTTCGAAGCTCACCGGTGTCGGGCGGGAGGTGGCGCTCTGCCGTTGGCTGGATTTCGACCAAATTACGAAAATGCCACTGGAGATAATTCCTAAATTACTCTAAATTTTTCTATAGAAGTTGAAAATCTGTAAATACAAAAGTTGCTCAATTTTCAAAGTTCTACAACTTTATAAATATAAACTTTTTCAAATTCAGCCTAATTTTGAAATTTGAATTTGAAATCAAAAGAGGACATTTTCTAGAAATCTGTAAATTCAAAATTACTTTGAATTTTATATTGAAACTTTAAAAACTCAAAATACCAAAGTTGTACATCTAGGTAAGACCTACAACTTTTCTATTCAAAATATTTTCAAATTATGCCTCCATTTTGAAATTGGTATAGGGAAATGAAAAGGGGTCAAATCTGGGATTTGAATCTTTTTAAAAATTACTCCAAATTTTACACTGAAACTTTGAAAACTCAAAACACCAAACTTGTAGCTCATGAAAAGATCTACAAACTTGGTTTTAAACTTTTTCCCAAATTTTGCCTAGATTTTGATTTATTCAAAAAGGGGTAAAATCAGGGTTTTGCATTTTAGGGTTTTCGGAAAGATTCAAATTGAAACTTGATGTTCTATTAATTGGTGATTATTTAGTGATCACACCATCACCCAAGGGCATCATTGAGTCAAGCATCACATGTTTGACCAAATGCCACTCTTGGTTGACCAGTTTGACTTTGGAAATTCTTTTAATAATTCCTCAAATTTGAATTCGAATCCGAATCAAAAAAAACTTGCAACAAGTTTTGGATTCCCAATTCAAACTCAAACTTGAAGCTTTATTTTATGAGTTGGACTTGATCTCATACCCTTCAAGTGACACTAATGTATAACACAATCGTACACCTCAACTTACATAGGGCATAAACTAAGTATTTGCGGTGACATTAGAAATTAGTGTTTTTGGATTCGAGTCACATACCACAGAAACACAATCAACCTAGGAAACGTAAACTTATTGAAGTTGATGCACAACATGGTTAACTTAATCATGAATGCTTTGCAGTGCAATATGATGACATGGTAAATTTTAGTCACTATAACACCAGAGGTGTTACAGTTCTCAAGGTTGACTTACTCTCCCACTACCCACTAGGATTGATTAGAAGGGGTATATGGCTCAAAAGATGAGCATGTAGTGTAGAATCGACTTACATAAGGCAACAAACTTTGATCAAAAGCTTTAGATGCGAGGTTTGGTTTATCCTCATATGCTCGAGTATGGACCTACGAAAGTATTGATTGACTTAGGAGAGACTTGTCTCAAGGAGAAGGATTATGGTTAAGAAATATTAGGTGTGGCATGAAACAGGCGGAGTAGTCAACTTCAGCTTTGCCTTGCTACCTTCAGCTCAGGCGCTCACCATCTGCATCTTGGTGTCAACTTCAGCTTCACCTCGCTACCTTCATCTCCGGGGGGAAGGGCAGCGCCAACTTTAGCTTCGCCCCACTACCTTTGGTTCAGGGACTCGCCTTCAGCATCAATGTTAACTTTTTGTTCGCTCCACTACCTTTGGCTCAGGGATCATCGTCAGCATCGACGTCAACTTCAGCTTCGCCCCTCAACCTTTGGCCCAAAAACTTGTTGACTACTTGAACAATGACTTCAACTATATTGCATCTTTTGCATCAACTATAGCTTTCAACCATCTTGAACAATGGCTTCAATTCCGTCCACTCATAAGCACTAGCCAAGAGGGGCAAAAGAAGGTGCATCGGAGAACTAATCCAACCTAGAGGACATGTCTTGTCTGGTGCTCATGAGCCGAAGGAGGCCAGGTCTGTCGACTGCAACTACTCCATCTACATCCACCTCGACAAATGCATCATCATCGACCTTCAACGACAACTTCTTTGTTAGTCTACCTTTGACAACTATGGCAATCATCACTACTACTTCTGCTGCTATGACTACTTTGGCCACATAAAGATACACCAGAGAGGTGAAGATCCTCGCAACGGTTAGAAACAAGTAAGAACGAGATCATCGACATCCACAATAAAAAAAGCCATCATCATAAGATGTGGCCTCCGATCTTCACCGCCGAAGCATTTCCCACAATGAGGTAAATATTGAAGCCCAAAACAAACATCAAATCTAGGCTTAGGTTTTGCATGGTTATCTTCATGTTGTGTACGTGCTCTTTTCTCCATGCCCTTTTTGTATCACTAGGTTTTTGGGACAAAGTTTTTAGTGCAGTTCACGTGCAAAGGTAGTCGTGATGGAGTCCCTCATGGCTAGAGAATTCTCTTGGGCCTTTTTGTTGTATTACAGCAACTAGGTCTTGTTGTATCTACCAAAACCTAGTGGTTAATAGGCTACTGTTTGAGGGTAAGAAGGCTGTGCATACCCCTTCATTATAAAAAGGCCCAAAAGGGCCATAGACCTTTGTGTAATTTGTAAACTAAAGAGGATAAGTAGAAAGATGGCATCCTCCCACCTCTCCTATAAATAGAGCCCAAGGGGCAAGAGCTAGGGTGTTCTCCACCTTACACCAAAACCCTTCTCTAGTTTTCCTCTCTCTTATGTCCGGTGAAGATTTAAGCAAAGGTCTAGATTCCAACATTTCTAAATTCAAACGAGATACTTAGAGATTGCTAAAAACAAGTGCGATACATTTTACTTGGACCCAACATCATAGGTCTTGTAGTTTTGAAATTCGAATTCTTCCCAAAACCCTACCTTTTGAGTTTTCTTCTAAGTTTTTTAGCCCCAAAATGGTTTTAAAAAAGTGGCACACCATTTCAATTCCAACTCCATTCTTGACAAATACTAGAGTCACAGTACGTTGACACTACTCTTTCCAATAATTGACACACCAAAACACCCTCTCCTTTGTTTTATGGTTGGTTGATAGTCCAACCAACACCACTACATGTGTTATGTATGGGTATTCCTCGTGCCATACTCGTGCAACTTACTACAAAGAAGTGCATTGACGGACCACACATGCGGATTGTAGAACTGCTCATATGAGAGATGACGAAAATTGTGCCTTAGAAGAAAAATGTTTGTATATTGCCTATTTTTCGATCAATGAAAGTAACATCTCCTATCTTGTAATAACTTGTAGTAAGTATTGCCTAAATGTAAAACCATAAAGGATTATCAGGTAATAGATCATCATTATGTAAATCAAATATTATAAAAAGACAAGAAGATTTATGCAAATCTTCACAAGAGTGTAAGGTAGATCAGGTAGCAGCAATTTATGACATAAGAGAAAAAAACTACACAATTCAACTTATATGTTTCAAACTAACAAAGTGCTATAATTTACAATAGTACAATATCTCTATAAATTTACAACAATACAATATCCACCAAATGCAAAGTGTAGTATCAGGCTGCAACATAACTACAAACTATAGAGGACAATAATGGAATGTATTAGTGATTCGAAGATATATTCATAATTTTCAAGTAATTAAGGAAAAAATTAGAAATTGCACAAAGAAAAGCTTTCTATGTCAAGATCCCTCATGACAGAACTATGTTGCTCACAGTTCGCTCCAACTTTTACTTTCTCTAAATCTATATTGAACAGACACTTATGAGTGTTGGACAGCAGCACACGCCTGACACCTGAAACTCTTCATCTCAACCCACTTGATCTTCCACATCCCGATTGATATACTATGCCCATAAACCGCTTATTGATTTGCTGGCTAGGAGTGCAAAGCGAGCCCTTGAGGGGTGTCTCCTGTCACGCCCACCAATTGCTTGAAGAACTAAAGCGCGTCATCTCTCCACCCACTCGATCTTCCACACCCCTATCGATGTACTATGCCCGTAAGCTGCTTATTGATCTGCTGGCTAGGAGTGCAGAGCAGGCCCTTGAGGGGTGTCTCTTGTCGCACCCGAACTAAAGCGCGGCCAGACCCTTGGCGGTGAAGATCCTAGCACCACTACCAGACGCGCCAAGCTCATCATACAACACTGCAATGACCAGTCATCTTAGTTTCTCGTGATGTATGTCGTCATGTTAGCATAATGAATGGGGTCGGCCAATAGCTGCTTGGAGGACGCAATGGCTCTAGCAGACACAAGTTGCGATGTGATGAATCTAACAATGACATAGGAGGACAAAAGGCAACTATTGATCCCCAGAAGAAGGTTCTAGGTGATTTAAAATTTAAATGTGTATGAGAGTAGAGGAATGAACAATTTATAGAGACTTGAATAGTTATTTTATCGAGGGTCGGAGCATGCCAAGAGAAAACTAAGGCTACTTGATTTGACTTCGGCATAAATTGCAGAACCATGGGATGGGTGAAAAAAGAAATAGAGGCGGAAGATGGTAATTATATGAAATTTGTGTGGATGGGTTTAGTGGGGCCACATAAAAAGAGTAATTATAGACAAATAAATAAATTAACTATTTGCTAAAATATTTTAAACAAAAAATACCTAAAAGTTACAATAAAAATTTTAGTTGTATATATGTTATTTACACGGATCACTTTGCTAGTTCTCATTATTACCATAGAATAAAATAATATCATCATGAATACGATAAATCATATTTTTTACTGACTCTTGCAGTCCAAAAAGAATATGTTTTATCTAGAGTCCAACATTTCTATGTTTGACTATCAATTTTAAGAGTCTCTATGAATATACTTTCTCATATTCAATCCAAAAGTATATTCTTAAATATAATTTACGTGTTGTTGAGCTATAAGGACTTTTAAAAACGGATGTTTAAAGATATATATAAAAATGTTTATGCGAGGACAAAGCTACTAGGCAACCTTTGTGCCATAGACATAAGGTTAGGTTCTTTTTTTATATCCATCAGCAGCTAATAGTTATAGCTAGCTAATAACTCTTATAGCTAATGTTAGTTAGCTAACTATTAGGTGGTTTTTGTACAACTAGTAAGATTATCTAATATTAGCTAGCTAATAACTATTAGCTAGTTTAGAGCTAACAGTTCAATATTCAGCTAACAATTAGCTATAAAGCTGGATCTGTCTTATTTACAGCTAACTATAGGCTCTGTCGATCTAAACATACCCTTTTAATCAGTCTCTCTCTCCCTCAACAGTAAAGTATGTTTATTGATTACAGTCCACGCATGCACGCGCGGTACACATGCTGACAGATCTGTCTACAGACTTTACACACCCACCGACGGTCGTCATGCACGTATATTACTTTATACTGCTATTATATTTATTAAACAAAAACAAACGGTGCAGACGTGTCGTCGGCCATGGATCACCGGGTGACAGCAGACAGCAGTTGAAATCGTGCCGGATCATCATCGAGATGCTAACTATCGTGGCCTGACCTAGTTTTTTTTCGCCTTATTATTATTCTACTACAATACAGTATCCAAATGTCGTCGCGTACGCGTATGTAGCATCGACACTTCGCAGCGCCTTCGCTGAAACGTCCGGCCCACAGACTGGCCACCTTTTAAATTTTTTTATATATCGCACAGTAACATGCGAATTGGTGAAATTATTAGTCTAGTCTAATCAAGTTGTGCGGCCAACCCAACCCACCCCCAGCCCAGCGCACGAGCACGAGCACGACGAGGGCGTGGGTGCGTGGGTTGGGTCGCGGCAGGTGGCCGTGGTAGGAATCGATCGAGATGGGATGGTGCGCCGTTCCGTCAACGGCGGACGAGCAGGCACCATCATCGTGGCAGGTTCCGGCAGGCATCGCATACTTTAAACGGGCTCCTCCCTCCATCGAATCCAACGCAACGCGCGAAAAGATAATTTCATCGTGTTTGGTGGGTGGTACGGTCTCGCCGGGTCAATAGCTAAACCAATTGAATTCAGCGAATTCCCCCCCTTTTCCGTCATCAGTGGATAAACAGCCGTCCGGGGGTTGGTGAGGACTCCGGCCTGCTCCAGTGTAAAGTCTACGGCACTTTGCTTTGGTTCGCTTCGCTTGAAGGGGGTTGGTTGGCGGATATTTTATAGGACGTATGAAGGGGTTTCTAGATACTAATAAAAAAACTAATTACATAACTCATATAGAAACCGCGAGACGAATTTATTAAGCCTAATTAAGTCATCATTAGCACATGTGTGTACTGTAGCACTTAAGACTAATTATAGACTAATTAGTCTTAAAAGATCCGTCTCGTGGTTTCCAACCAAACTGTGCAATTAGTTTTTTTTCGTCTACATTTAGTATTTCATGCATATATCAACCATTCGATGTGATGGGATGAAAAATTTTTAGGTGAGAACTAAACACCCCTGTAGAAAAAGATTAAGAATGGTGGCCGGAGCAATCAAGGAACAGTCGTGCTGTCACCAACTCCGCTCCGCCCAGCTCATAAATACCGCAGCATATGATCGTGGCCAGTGCCAGGTCGAACGCAGCTACAAGCAGTGGGACGGGTGACCTATATAGCTAGCTAAACCAGAGCATCACCAGCACCACCTGCACCAGCCGGCAGTCGACGAGATCCCGTCGTCCCATCCATCCATCCATGGCGCCCAGCGGCGACACCGCCATCGCGCAGGTCCACACCGGCCTCGACAGCAGCAACAAGACGCTGCTCAAGAGCGAGGCCCTCTACAAGGTAGTACTACGTACATACAGTCTCTCTACACGCTACGTGCTGCATGCTTTTCGTTAGTCATCTAGCAACGACCAACGATCTCGCCTTCTCGCGCAGTACGTCCTGGACACGTCGGTGCTGCCACACGAGCCCGACTGCATGCGGGAGCTCCGCCTCGTCACCGACAAGCACGAGTGGGGGTTCATGCAGTCGTCCCCCGACGAGGCCCAGCTGCTGCGGATGCTGCTCAAGCTCACCGGCGCACGCAACACGCTCGAGGTCGGCGTGTTCACGGGCTACTCCCTGCTCGCCACGGCGCTCGCCCTCCCCGACGACGGGAAGGTGATCGCGTTCGACGTGAGCCGGGAGTACTACGACATCGGGCGGCCCTTCATCGAGAAGGCCGGCGTCGCGCACAAGGTCGACTTCCGGGAGGGCCCGGCGCTGGAGGGCCTGGACGCGCTGCTCGCCGACGAGGCCAACCACGGCGCGTTCGACTTCGCGTTCGTCGACGCCGACAAGCCCAACTACGTCAAGTACCACGAGCAGCTGCTCCGTTTGGTAAGGGTGGGCGGGAGCATCGTGTATGATAACACGCTGTGGGCGGGCACCGTGGCGTTGCCGCCGGAGACGCCCATGAATGACCTGGATCGGAGGTTCTCGGCGGCGATTCGGGACCTGAACGTCAGGCTGTCGAAGGATAAGCGCGTCGAGGTCTGCCAGCTCGCCATCGCCGACGGCATCACCATCTGCCGCCGCCTCGTCTGATGATGATCTGATCCGTTCGTCGGTCGATCGATCCAGCCAGTTCTCCGGCGCCGCCTCCGATCGTCGCCAGATCCGGTTTCTTTTTTTTTTTTTGGTTGCTGCTGCGTAATCCTCCTATAATACTGCATGCTGTTTGTTTCAGCGTCGTCGTCTCTGCGCTTTCAATAAGATTTGTCTTTTTTTTCCTTTCGTTTTCTTTCTTTCCATCCGCGACCGCGAGCTGCTGAGAGCGTGGTCGGTCGAGTTCGGCAGATCCTGTAACTGTACTTGTGATAATTACCCGACTTGGAACAAGTGCTATATACTGTGCTCGACATGTCCTATCTATCCTTCGCGAATTATGTGCGCCAAGTGGCAGTCGCGCAGACCAGCCCGGCCGGCAGGCGGTTAGGAGAGACGCAAGAGATCCGGTACTACACGCACACACGCTACTGGCACTCTAGTGGAGCGAGTACATGCGTGCGGCGAGGCCATGACCATGATTGATCGGAGGGCGTCGCGGGTGGCCACGACGGCGAGCGTGCGTGCTGGGAATCCCATCCAGGGATGGGCGCCACGGCTTCCGTGCGGGGAGATAAGCTAAGCCTCGGGAACAGAGGCGATCTGGTCTGGTCAGGCAAAGGTATGCCAGAGCATGGGGCATGGTATGCATGGCTCCGGGCGGCAGGGCATGCGTGCGTGTCATCTCGGCCGTGCGCCGCCGCGGCCGCGGCCGCCGGCAGCCCAGCACGCGGGGGGGTGCGTCAGGCAGACGTGGAAAGGAGGAGGAGGAGGTGGGACTTGCGTTGAAGCGAAGCTGCGATGGAGCGACGACAGGCGTGTCGGACGTGATTCGTCCACCGGGGGAAAGGAATGAATGCGTCTTTCGTCGTCGTCGATCGGATCGAGACATGCATACATACACAGGGATAACATAACATTAAACATAGCGTGCCACTTGCAGTACTTTGAGGATAATTTATACTAACGTACTCATGACACTAACTAGATGTCTGCTCCCTTCCGGATGGTAATGCGGGGAATGGGCAAACGCAATGCCATGGTGATATGATAGCGTGCAAGCAACCAGCCTGCTCTGCTGCGTCGCGAGATGATGGTGATATATATGTATATCTACTTAATAATAAGGAGACAAAATTTCAGACTCTTTTTTTTCGTTCATCCATTTTTTTCCATCTTTTTCTAACTACCAAACAATGAAGAATTTCTTTTGTCCGGACTTATATTATAACATGTGCTCATACGAGTTAGAATAGCTCGCGTCTAGACCAATATGGAATAAGAATCCTAACCTAAATAGATTTCTCAGATCCTAAGTACTCTAAATAAAACTCTTGATAATAAATAGAAAAGGATAAGAGTTATATTCTTTATTTTGCACCGTTTTCTTTATTTACGTACGAGTTAGAATAGCTCGCGTCTAGACGGATATAGAGTAGGAATCCTAATCTAAATAGATTCATCAGATCTGATGACAATGCTGTGCATTTATTTTCCTTTGACGGAATATATACGATAGATTATAGTGATCGGTTTTTTTAGAGCGTCACACGTTTGTTAAATAAATTTTTAACCTACAAATCAATTTTTATAGCTGCCGCGCGACAAGTATGGGCGCATAGCTCCGCCGCCGACCGTCGACAGGCATGCACTCCGGCCCATGGCGTCGTTGGTCTGCGCGCTGGGCTCCAACTCCGGGGCTCCGTGCGGACCGACCTTCGGATGCACATGACATGCACGCAACTGACGGCGCGGGCTCGATGTCGATGCGATCCTGCGGCCCACTGGGCTGGCCTGGCAAAGCTTGCGGTCACGGCCGGGCCGCTTGCTACCAACCGTCCGTTTTCTTCTCTCCTGGAAAGAAAAGCGGGCCCACCACCAGGCGCCCGCCGTCCAGGTGTTTTTTCTCACGACCCGCTGGGCTGGGCTGGCAACGCTGGCAGCCGGGCCGCTTGCCACCACCCGTCTGTTTCCTCTCCTGCCATGTCTGACACACATCAAATGGCGATCCTTGAGCGCAGTCATAGTTGGGTTAGTTTGGATTCATTAATCATGTTTACTGATTATTAGAATTAGAATTTTGTAGTTCAGACTCTAAGATTGTGTTAGTTCTGTCTTTGGTAATGGAATTTGCTTGATTCAAGCTCAGTGAAAAGTTAAGCCTGCCTCGTACCAGCTAGCCACGCCTCTATCCGCCAGGTTTATTCCATGCAAAAGCACTCTTTTTGGCTGATGACCTGAACAGAGGCATGTTACAGAGAGATATTGTGTGGTTGGACGAATGAACTAGCTTTTTTGAATGAAAGTCACACAACATATGTTTGTTTGGTTGACTGCATGAACAAAGGTTTGATTACCCCTTTCATGTGGTGGTAAGACTACCTCCTCCAAGTTCCAACATGTTATCAACTTCCAAACAGACAACACTGACACTTACATCAACTTTCAAATTAAAAAGGCAATGATTACAGCTTGATTACATATTATCACATCTTTAACAGGTCAAATGGTATTCCAGTAGAGGCCCCTGTTCTCTAAAAAAAACTGCGGATCTTGTTTGCAGTAAAGTGTCATCTCCTCTTAAACATGATCAACATAGAAAGCTCTGAATGCTTCTTCTATTGTGTTGTACCATTTTGTGGTGAGCACCGTTGAAGATCTTGTTTGCACTCAAGTTTCCTACGAAATCGGCCGAGTTTTCAACAAGAAAATCACGAAACTCTCTCGGACCGTCAAAACCAGTCTAGAGCAGTTTTTAGTAGCCACCGTTTAACCTACTGTCGAAGCCAACTAGGGCTGGATTTTCGTGAAATTTGTACGCTTTGCTAAAAATCTGATCATTTTCAATTGTATTTTATCTTTTAGTCCATCTTTTAATTCTACCAATTGGCTAGGGACAAACAATGTCAATATCAGGATCACTGATATATATCCCCTCCATCATAAAATGAATGCATATCTCACTTATGGATGAGTCATTTTTTTAAAGTTTGACTAAATATATATATATAAAATAATATCAATATTTATGTCTCTAGTTAAGTTTATCATGAAAGTATATTGTACGACTAATTTAATGATATTCATTACATATCATAAGCATTAGTAATCTTTTTTTATATATTTGAGCAAACTTAGAAAAAATTAGTTCTCGATACTAATTTAACGGTACTCATTACACATCCTACTTGTTTTGGACACAAGGGTAGACCTTAGACAGTATTCGACGTGTGACGAACCTGAGCCTCGTTTAGTTCCAAAATTCATAATTCAAAGAGTGCTACCGTAAAACTCGCGGCACATGCATAGAGTACTAAATATCGATGAAATAAAAAACTAATTGCACAGTTTGACACTAAAGTACTACGGTAACACTTTTGCTAATGACGAATTAATTAGTTACCGTTAGTTTTTTTTATCTGAAAACCTCTTTCATCATCGCATGAAACTTTTGACGTGACATTTTCGTTAAAAAGTTTTCAGAACTGGGCCCTGGTCTAGCAATTCTGCTGGCAAATCGAAAAAAGGACAGAAAAAATTTCCTCGTTTCCCTTTGTAGAGCCTGTTTAGTTCCTCCTCCAACCCAAAAAAGTTTACGCAGTACCCGTCACATCGAATCTTTGGACGCATGCATGGAACATTAAATGTAGGTAAAAATATAACTAATTGCACAGTTTGTCTGTAAATGTCGAAACGAATCTTTTGAGCCTAGTTAGTCTATAATTAGATAAATTTTGTCAAATAAAAAAAAGTAGTACAGTAGCCGAACCCAAACTTTTCACCAACTAATCAACCCCGTAGTTCCGCCGGCGCCCCTGGTCCCACACTCCCACGCGGCACGAGAATTCCCAGCCCACGAGGAGGGCACGAGCCGAGAAAACCCCAGAAACCCCACCGCCCCCACTAGCTCCTGTCTCCCCCGATGCCCAGCGCGAACGCCGTGGCGAACGGCCCCGCCGAGTCCCCGGAGGCGGTGGCTGCGGCTGCTCCCAAGACCAAGCCTTTCCCCTCCCCGTCCCCCGCGGCGGCCGCCACCAAGGGCCGCGGCCTCCGTCGCTGGCGGCGTATCCGGCGGGACCATGAACGGCCGAGGGACAGCACTGGCGGCGGGGGCGAGGGCGACGCGCAGCTCCACAAGCGCTGGCTGCCTCTCGCCGCCGCCGGCGCGCCCAAGGGGAAGCACGACGCGTCCGCCGCCTCCCAGAGCTCCACCGCCTCCGTCGAGTCCCGCATCATCCCTCCGCCGCCGGGCTCGGGTCCGGGCCTCGGCTTCTCCGTCGGCGCAGGCAACAGCGAGGATGGGAGCAGCAGATCCTCCACGGCCGCGAGAGCGCCGCGCGTGCCGCTCCCGCGCTGCGACCACGCCTCGGTGGTGCTCTCCCCGCGGGAGCGGGACAGGCCGCGCCCCCGCGCCGCCGCTTCCATTTCCACCGCGGCTGACTGCTCGCGGTCCAGCGTCGAGTCTGACCGCCGCAGCTCCAACGCCGTGAAGGCCCGGCAGCAGCTGGGTGCCGCCGGCCTCAATGGCGTTCGCAGGATCTTCTCTGGTTGCCGTGGCCACGGTGACGAGGAGCAGCTGAGCCAGGAGGTCCGATCTACGGGTCGCTGCAGAGGGAATGGCAGTAGTGTGGTGGGTAGATCGATCCGGTCAAGTGCTGGTGAGGAGACTGTTGGGAACGGTGGCAATGGAAGGATGTATTGGGGTGCTGATCCTTGCAATGAGTCGATTTTGGTGCTTCAGAGAGCACAGGAAGCACTGGAGAACGGTACGGTCGAATTGTTTATGCTTACTTCCATGAGATGGGACATATGCAATTTCAGAACCTTATGATTCTGGTAGTGTTTAGATGGTGTAAAAGTTGGTGTAAAGTTCCTGTAGCACTTTTCGTTGTTATTTGGTAAAATTTATCCAATCATGAACTAACTAGCCTCAAAAGATTCGTCTCGATATTTACAGACAAACTGTGCAATTAGTTATTTTTTTACCTATATTTAATACTCCATGCATGTGTCCAAAGATTCGATGTGACGGGAAATCTCGTAAAATTTTTGGAATTTTGAAAGAAGTAAACACTGCCTCTTTTGCAAACCAAACCCTGCTATTCAAACTCCACTCTGTAGTATGTGTGAACTGTCTGTCTAATCAAAGTTATTTGTAAGATGTATTTTGTCTGGCTGCATCTTTTAGAATCTGAAGTCCACATTGCCACATATTTCTCTATGCTTCAGAGTGACAAATCAGGATTTACCTCCTACTTAGCTTACTAAAGTTGTTTGCTCAGTTTCCTGGAACGCTGCATCTGTGTTGTGTAGTGGTCATTTGTTGGAGGGATATTTGAATAAGAGGCTGCAGTACATACTGCACCTATATGTTTTTTTCCCTAGAATAAATTCCTTTTTGTGTCATTTACTAACACCAACAGTGTGTCTACATTTCATATGTAGTGGACTCAAATAGTATTATCCTCTACATATGTATGTGTGAACTGTCTGTCTAAATCTAATCAAAGTTATTTGTAAGATGTAGTTTGTCTGGCTGCATCTGTTAGAATCTGAAGTCCACATTGCTACATATTTCTCTATGCTTCACAGTGGCAAATCAGATTTACCTGCTAGCTTACTAAAGTTGTTTGCTCAGTTTCCTGGAACGCTGCACTGTGTAGTGGTCATTCACTCATATGTTGAAGGGATATTTGAATAAAATGCTGCGCTACATACTGCACTTGTATGTTTTTAACCCTTAGATTCCTTTTCATTTCATTTGCTAACACCACCAGCGTGTTTACATTTCATATGTGGTGGGTTGAAATAGTATTATCCTCTACATAGTGCTCTCTCTAATATAGTCATTTGCATTTCTCCTATGCATATTGCAGAGATAGAAAAAATCACAGCGATTGGGAAAGAGCCAAGTGATGAGTTTGATGTCAGTGATGATGAATGGAGTGGGTCAGTCCATCTCGAGGAACCTAATGAAAACTTAACGGTAAAGATAAAACATCTTGAGTCCAGGTTGGAAGAAGCATCAGCCTTGATCAAGGAGAAGGCTTCAAGAATATATGAACTTGAAGCAATTCGCGGTCAAATGCAACCAGGCAAAACTACTATAGAGAGTACTAATCTGCTGTTGTCGCAATGTGAACTTGATCAACTGTACCAGGAGAAGATGGAATCAGAGATTCAGTGCATCATCCTTACTAGAGCTTATCAAGCTTCAGCAACTCTGGCCGAGGATCAAATGACTCTATACCAAACGCAAAAGTCTCTATCTGAAGATTACAAGCTGCTTGGACTTAAACTCCGACACACAGAAAGCAGAGCAATGGTGTTAGAGGAGATGGCAGAGAAGCTACAGCTGCAGTGCAAAGAGCTGTCTAACAGTTCAGAAGTGTTGCAGCTGCGATATAAGGCGAGTAGGGCTTCACTCTTTTGTTTCGTTCAGTTGTTACTGCTGTGTATTGCTATGGGAACCTATCTTATGCGACTCACACCCTCATCTACCAAGGTTGTGCCTACTTGAGTTTATATGAGGGCATATCTGGAAACCTTTATACGAGAGTACATTGGGAAACCCTTTGTGTAAACATGCCTGTGAAACTTCCCTTGTAACTTATGTTCATGAGTTAACCTCGTACTCGTAATACTCTGTCTGTAAGATCAATATGCTGCTACATCTTGGTTCTTCATATGCCTTGTCTTTAATCAGGTCGAAATTCTTGCACATGTGACATGTCAAGTGCGCTGGTGACTGGTATTGTCACTGAACCTGAACATGTAAGATTATCTGCTAGTTTTGTCAAACCTGAGCAATGGTCTTCTAAGAGATGACGAACTGGATCTAAAGCTAAAACTTGTGTGAAACCACTGATCAAGTAACACTTTATATACAACAACGTTACAGCAGCAGCACAAATCTCCCAAAAGATGGCTTGCTGAATACCTACAGCTTGTCCAGCAAAAGTAAACGCACCATTCTCCAGTTTCTTCACAGCAACACCTATGAACATATACACAATTTTCTTGTTTCTACAACCTGTGATGTCGATCTCACAGGTCTCTACCAGCACTATGTCACAGTGGCGAATCAAGGTACGAGTAGAACCGTCGCCGATTGAACTGGAGGAGGCAGCTGAATACGCGATCATGCACACCAACAAAGAGCGCTTCAGTGTCAGGACTGAACGATATACCTGCGATCTCACCAAAGAAGTCCAGTTCCTGCTTCCTGCTATACCCACTCTCGACATCAAAGATGTGGATGAAATCCGCAGGTTCAGTCATCGCCATGAACTTCCCATCAGATGTGTAGCGAATCGACCTGATGGCTCCGATGTTGCCACCCAATACAGCAACTGATTTGGAGAGATTGCGGATGTCCCAGACCCTGCATGTCTTGTCTTGGTTTCCAGTGGCAAATGTTCGGCCATCTGGATTCCATGCTGATGCAAAGGAGTAATCCAAATGACCACAGAGTTCGTGAACCGTCTGTGAGAAACAAACAGATGCAAGCTTGTATATATGAATTATGAATTTATTATATAAAATTAGTGACTGTAGACTGCGTACCACTTACCTTTCCTGAATTAGCATCAATCAGAAATCCATCAGGATTGTCCCCCACAATAGCAGCAAGTTTACCATCAGGGCTCAATGATGTATGCTGCAGAAAATTAATCAGGGGCCAAAACAGGATTCAGTACTGTGTTTCTGTCCTCATTTAAGACACTTTTGACAAATCATGAGCATTGACTTCAGCAGCTAGAATTAAATAGAAAAATGGAAAATTCAACAAGCTATGCAACATATCCAGCATTAAAAATAGACAATTAAAGAATGTACTGCAGACTTACATTCACGGGCCAAGCAAAACGGAAGTTATTGCATATTTGAAATCTTTCCATGTCAAAGTCTCTAAGTCCACAATCATTGTTTGATGCCAGGAAGTGCAGAGAACCACTGCAAAGAAATGGACAAGAAACATCGTTATATTGAGATTCATGCATTTCAATTCCTCATAAGAAAAATAATCGATTTGATTGCCTGCGAAAAATAAAGTACCTAGGTTTCTCAAATATCTCCAAAGAATTAGTAATACCATTGTCATCATGTGTTGACTTGCAGCAGTAGCTTACTCCTTGACGATCCAGAAACTTCATTCCCCAGGCAAACAAATAAGCATCAAACCCTGATTGCAAAATCTTCTAGAAGGCAAAAATAGGAAAAGACATTGAGGATGAAAAATATCACCTTGCATATTATTTCCCCATGAAACCCACCAATAACAAGCAAGTTATGCTTCACTGCCAAAGTACTAACTGGAGTCCGATAAAATCCGTCGTAGTAATTCCCATGGTGCTTCTGAAGGCAAAGCACAAAGAACATAAGGCTGTGTTACCATAAATCAAATAGACAAGGCTCTCGAAGAAAAATGAAAAGTTGAAATGAACATTTGGAAAGTGATATGTACCTCACACGGTGTGACATGTCCTTGAAGATCAATGACTTCTTGCTTTTTACAAGTCAGTGCTGACCAATGAAGCACAGAAAAGTTTGACATAAGATACACATCGTGCCTTGTCGTTGCCCATACTAAATTTCTCAACTGCAAAACAGGGTTGGAACGAGCTTAACAAATTTGCAGGACCTGAGAAGGCAATTAATACCATCAGAGCATCTGACTGTTCGGTATAACATACGTACAGAGCTACAAGGCCCTACATTGTACTCCCTCCATCCCAAATTATAAGACGTTTGACTTTTTTGACACCAAGTTTGACCACTCGTCTTATTTAAAAATTTGTGCAAAATATCAATTCTTTTATCGTGGCGTGGTATATTAATAAAAGTTCCTCAAGAATGACTTAAATTTGACTATGTTTGCACAAATTTTTTGAATAAGACGAATGGTCAAACTTGGGATAAAAAAGTCAAACGTCTTATAATTTGGGATGGAGGGAGTACTTGCTTAAAAATAGAGCAGCTGGCTCCCAAAATTATGAAATAGAAATGTTAATTCATTTTTTAGAATAGTTCATTGTGAATGTCTATTCCTGTGTTAGGATACCACAATTGCAATTTAACTGAGTTGCCGCTGTCCAGCTACGCAAATGTCGAGGGGAATCAGAAAAGGCTAAACTCTTGGTGGTATTACTTAAAGAGCGTTTTAGTTTACTAGTTGCTCAAGATAAGTAGCCTCCTCTTTCTAGTCAGACATGAGAAACATGCCAAGCAATTAACAATCTTCTAGAATAATTCAACAACACGTGATTGACAAACCTTCAAGAAAGAAAGAAAAAAAAAGAGCAGATAAACTGTCTCAATTATGACGTCTAACAATCTTCTAAAACTAACGTTTGGAACGAGAAACGCACGAAACCATGGCTCACCTGGAAATGAAGGATGGTCGATTTCACCGACCTTGTGTTGTGCTGAAACTCATAGTAGAGCTGGCCTTTCTCTGTAGGCATGCATTCCTGCACCAATATCGCCACATAAAATTTTACGAGAAAATTCCCTATTTAGCATCAGAATATGATATGATTTCTCATTTAGCACCGAAAGATAAAATCTTCTCAATACAGCATCAGATTTATTTTTGGTTCCCTATATAGCACTGCCGTTAGATGTGGCCTCTAACACCGTCAACTATGAGGGGGAAAGACCATTTTACCCCTGTTTCATCTATAGCACCATCAACATGTTAACAATGATATTTTATTACATAGTTTTTTTTGAAATACAGCCTTTTTGGACTAGGAAAATTTTTTGGCAGTACATTTTTTTGCGCATATTATTTATGGTTGTGCAATTTTGTGGACAATAATCATTTTTACTGTACCAAGCGTACATCAAGAATTGTCGTAAATAATCTGCGCAAAAAATTATACTACCAAAAAATATTCACGGTCCAAAAAAAATTGTATTGTAAAAAAAATGTTTAATTTTGTACTAAAATGATATTGTCAAAAAAAATCTGTGCAAGAAAATTTAACTGTTAACACAGTGATGTGGCTGCATATGAAAACAGGGGTAACATGGTCTTTTCCACTCCTAGTTGACGGTGTTAGAGGCCAAATCTAACGGCAGTGCTATATAGGGAACTAAAAATAAACTCAATGCTATATTGAGAAGATTTTACCTTTCAGTGCTAAATAAGGAACCATGTCATATTTCGATGCTAAATAGGGAATTTTCTCAAATTTTACTTGGCCTAACGAGATACTCAACTCAACCAGGTAATTAGTCTGAAAATGCCATGCCTTCTCTGAAATCCTTCCGGAATTAGGTACGTTCTCAAAGTTGGCATACCGCTGCAACCTGGACTGCCTGTATTTGTCTCTTGTAGTCCCCATCATGTCCCAGGAGATCCCTTGTATATCCTTCCCCTTCTTCACATCCATAGCCGTGATATGTTCAGTCACTTTACTAGTCTACAAACACAAAATTGCCTTTTGTGTTAGACCATACCAAAATTTTCTAACTGCATCCTCAAAAGCTAGTGACAGCAACGATAGAGACTAAATTAAACAAACAAACAAAAAAGGTCGCAATTAAAGTAAAACTCTGTTAGTTAAAAAAAAAGTAAAACTCTGCATTGAACTAGATAAGCATTTATCATCAGTTCAGAACAAGCCTCACATATACTCCTATAATTTATGTAAAATCGAGGCATGGGCTCGGCATCACTAGGAGATTGAGTTTGAACAAAGAAATAAAAAACAGGGCTCAAGAAAAACAAAGCAGGAGCATTTCAGAGCAAAATCATGTCTCGACTGTCGAGAACAAAGAACAGAGCAGCGGGCGGGTACGCTTACAGATTGGTCCAACTCATCGTCCTCGTAGTCGGAGTCATCCATTCGAACGCCGTGGCGGTCTCCTTCTTCCGGATGAACTCCGGCAAGGTCGTCGTCGTGCTGCGACATGGCCCCTAAGAACCGCCCCTAAAAGAAAGGCGAATTTGAGCCAAACCAGACCAGATTTTTGCTCGAGGTCTCGGGAAGTTTTGCTGCAAGGACGCTCCGCCTTGATGGTTCAGTGTCCAGCGAAGGAGCAGGCCTGGATTGTGGTTGAGATCTGGTTCTGAGTTCTCTGGAGCTACCGGAGCAGAAACACGGCGTGCCGCGTGCCTTCCAGTACGGTGCCACTCCATTCCTTCTAAAAAGAAAAGGAAGATAGCACTTTGCACTTTGACCCCGCTAAAATCATTTATTTAGTATGTGATGTAATGTCACGAAAACATGTCTTTTAGGATTGTATTTTATTTGTCAACAAAAATCTTAAACTACAAGCATCAATAGCTGTTAATATTCTAAGTTTATTTGTAGTCAAAATACTTACAAATCTTATAAACCGAATGATTTAATAGTATATTGTAGGAGATATCAGTGATCAAAAGACATGCATAGAAGATCGTGCAAAGTCAAATGTAACAAGTACTCCCTCTATCAAAAAAATGCAATTCGAGTATTGTACTAAGTCAAACTATTTTAAACTTGATTTTTTTGGAGAGGGTGTTAAATTTGATTAAATCTACACGAAAGGTATCATTATTTATGATAACAAATGCTCTAACTATTATTAAATTTATAATAAGATATGTTTTTATAGTATATCCATTATGTGTTATAAGTATTACTATTTTTTTATGAACTTAGTTAAACCTTGAAAAGTATATTGCTCTATATATAGTGCTTGTTAAAAAGAGCGAGAGAGAGAATGGTCGAGAGATTTTATGGTTTTTGAAAGTACACATAAAAGGAACGTCACTCAGAGCATCTCCAAGAGTATTTCTAAAACTCACTCTCTGAATCATTATTTCAGAGTCATTTGAATAAAAAAATATTTTCTATATTTTTCACTCTTTGATAATTTTTTTATATCTTGTGCGTACTCTATAGAGTTATTCTCGCTCTCCATCTTTAGCTAAAGAGAAATTTGGAATAGAGAATGGCTATGTTTAGATATCTAATTAAAGAAGCTGTTGAATGATGTTTTTTCACCGGAATCTATATTCCTAACAATTATAAACAATTATAAAGAATACACATAGTCTCTTGAGTTACTCTTACCTAAGAGCAACTCTGAGAGCCTCTTTATATTTTTCTTATTAATAGGAATAGAGATTTTATTGAAAAATCCCTTCCAACAGCTTTTAATTATATCTCCAACTATAATCAAAATTGTAAACTCCAGGCGGACCTAAACGACGCTAGCCCTTTTCACGTGTTGCACGTGCCGATCAGATCATCTAGCAGGGACGTCGTTGCAGATAGATGGATATAGAAGTGGGTTCCCAGAAAATGTGCGAAAACTACTGACATTTGATCGTCGCTTCGAGAAGCCCATGCTTATCCAGTTCAGTCCTCGCAAGGCAACGAACCAACAAACAAGGGGCCATGATGGGATGGCCCATGGAATGGATCCGTCAGGTCAGGTTCGGGGCTCGCAAGCCGCCACATGGCTGGTGCTGCGGCTGCCACCCCCGGAATTAGCCGCACACTGTTTTTCTTTCCTTCCTTTTTTTTATTAGATTTTTTGAACTACATATTTTTCTTTTTTTCTCTTTTTTAGCATGTTTGAATTCAAACTGAATTGACATATTTTGAATTTAACAAAGTCACTATAGGCATCCCACCGTACACTTAGAGCATCTCCAGAAGTCTTTCTAAAACTCATTATCTAAATCATTATTTGAAGCATTATTTGCATAAAAAACGTTTTCTATATTTTTTCACTCTCCAATAGTTTTTCTATATCCTATGTGCACTCTAGAGAGCTATTCGCGCTATCTTTTTTTTGGCTAACGAGAAACCCGAAATAAAGAATGACTATATTTAAATAATCAACACTACGTGAAAAACTTGCAAAGAGAATGCCCCCCTGCACTGTAGGGGCGGCTCGCTACAGTGGCTGGGCCGGCTCCCTAGCTGGCCAGATCACCAGCCGCCCCTGCTGTGGCACTGTAGGAGCGGCTGGTGATCCAGCCGCCCTTACAATAGAGCACTGTAAGGGCGGCTGGATCACCAGTCGCCCCTACAGTGGTCTGTAGCTATAAGTGCCATTCCCACCCTTCTTCCTCCCCGAGCCATTCACTCCAACTCGTGAAAAAATGCTTGGGAGGCCTTGGGCACCTTCCTAAAATTGCTCTAGTAAGGGGGGAGGTTTTCAACTCAAATCCTTTGGTGGGAAGCTTGTTTAAGGTAAGAGAATGCCATTCCCACCCTCTAATCCAAGTTTTATTGGTTGGTTAGTGAGCAATTTACATTCTTGTTTTCTCTCTCTTTCATGGTGCTTGAGCTTTGTATTGCCCAAATTGGAGCTTATCTTTGATGCCACTAGTGTAGATTAGGTAGAGACATGACCTTGACCCTCAATTAGATGATATAGCTTGATTTTAGTGGAGATTAATTGTAGTTTAATGTATGGAGAGAAAAGGCATGTTCTAGATCTAGGGTTTCCTTTTCTTTTTTTAGTTTTTGTTTCATGACATTGGAATGTGGTTGGCATGAATACTTGTTGGTAAACTAATAGTTGTTGCTAATAATTGTTGCCAATAATAATTATTGCTAATAATGGTATATAATAATTGGTACTATTAATTGTGGGTAATAATTGTGCCTAATAATCATTCCTAATAATTGTTGCTAATAATTGTTGCTGATAATGATAGCTAATAACTGTTGTTAATAATGGTAGATAATGATTGTTACTACTAATTGTGGCTAATAATTGTGCCTAATAATCGTTCCCAACACATTTATTGCTAATAATTGTTGCTAATAATGGTAGCTAATAATTGTGTTACTAATAATTATTCCATCTATGTTACTAATAATCGTTCTCAACTTTATTTCTTTTTAAGGATTGTCACACCCATTTTTAAGGAACAAATGGAGTGCATATCCTTATGTGCGCCCAGAGATCAATCACACATAAGATGACAAATATAAATAGTATCATCACAAATGTTTATTACATAACGAATAGAATCACAGAGTCTTCACATAAATAAGCGGAAACATAGTATAAATATTGTGGTAGCTGGCTCCACAACACAGGCACGTCAACTGGTTGACCTCAAGTCTAGTAATCTTCAGGAAAGTAGTAGTAGTAATCACTATTAGCACTTTCGGGATTCCATCCTGTGGTGGGGGAATGCAAGGGTGAGCACAAAAGTACTCAACAAGTGTAACATGGGGTTCATGAAGCTCAAGTAGGATAGACACTGGCTCAACTGCATGTAGCTTTTAGTTGATCATGTTTTAAACAACTGAGTAGCAACAAATAGGTAATAATCCCATAATAAACACATGATCATGTAAAGAGAATAATGAATAGCAAAAACAAGCAAAATTAATAGTGATCTCTATTCCGTAAGGGTCCAAGGCCGCTCGTGTCCGTGAGCACGGCTGATATACCAGTTTTACACTCTGCAGAGGTTGTACACTTTCACTGTGAGTCGTGATCCCCAAAAGCCCGAGGTCATGACTCCCCATTGGACAATCAAGTTTCACTATGAAGTCTTTCCAAGGTTCGTCTAACAAGTTAGGGCCGCTAGGTTTCTGTGGCCTGCAAATGTAGAGCCCCCCTTCCATATGGCACAATGACACGCAGCCTATACTCATAGGGACAGGAGCCGCACTACACCCAACCCAGAACACAACCCCTTTTGCGCCATAAAGGTAACCACTAACAAGCTAGAAAAGGTCCTCTTATATGACTAAAGCCAGAGCCATGTAGCCCTCACAGCTGTACTGTAAGTCCCGGATGTTCGCTTACAGATAAGTCCTTACGGAGAGGAATCTAGAGATAACTCTAGCCCTCTTGTTCCCTGTCGCTAAAAAGCATCTTTTAGAGTTATTGCATATGTCATTAGTCAAATTACAAGATCATTGTTTATGTAAGCACTAGCCACTACCCAAATGCCAATAACCATAGGATTCAAGGAACAAGATCAATACTAAGGCATCCTTAACAAAGAGACACATGCAGCATGAATTAAGTGAATTAAAGTGAGTAGGTAACAAGGATAATCCCATGCTATACTTGCCTTGATCTAGCTGATCCTGTTGATCCGACTCGTAAAAGTTCTCTTGATCGCCAACGAACTGATCACCGTCTATTCTCGATTAGCACATCAACAACAATCATCCAAGGCAATCATGCAAAGCAAACAAAGCTACAATTAGAACAGTACACCAACAGCAGTAAAATAAGATGAAAAGTTTTTAAAACAAATCTACATCGCTCTAGGATCACACAGACGCGAAGTTCACGCAAATCGGAGCTAAAACGGAAAAGTTATGATTTAAACAAGATTTACTTTATTAAAGTAATAGATTAAATCTAACCTCGAATTTTAAAAGTGTAAAATCTACTATACAGCAGTACTAATAGGTAGAGTATGAAATTATGAACCTAACGCAACTTGAACGGATCAAATCGGAGTTAAAACGGAGAAGTTATAAGCAACTAAAGTCAGTGGCAGAATCGTAAATAAACTGAACTTAATTACGATTTAAAATAAATGAAAACTGAATTTTTAATCGGATTCGAGGACGGCGGGCATAATTATAGAAAACCCGAGGGACTCTTTAGAAAAAGTGACACCCGAAGGGGTATCTTGAGATCTTGGCCGTTAGATCTAAAACGAGCGGCCGAGATTCGATCGGAGGGTGAGAAGGGGGGAAATTCCGGCGGTACTGTAGCCGACGGCGGCGGGTTGGACGGCGGCGAGCAAATACTCGCCGGCGTTGTCAAATCCGGCAAGCTAGCACGCAATTCGCTGAACCAAAAGCACAGGGAGCAAGAGCAGGCGATCGCGAACTCACCTAGATGGATCGGGGCGACGGAAATTGACCTAGAACTCCCCGCGGCTAGCAATGGCGGACGGCAACCTCCTGTACACGGCGGTGACACACATTGAGGCTTTAAAGACCAAGATTCGGCTAAAAAACCGTCACGGGAAGGAAGAGGAGCCTCAACCGCACTCACCGAAGAAGGGAAACGGGCCGGAGACGTGTCGTCGGGTGGCTCCAAGACCGGCGGCTCCCAAAGTTGGTCGGTGGCAGCTCGGCACGATGGCTTACTCGGTACCCGAAAGCGCGGCTCGGGTCTAGGGCGGCGTGAAGAAGGACGATGCGGCCGCGGGCGCTATTTATGGCCGCTGAAGGCGTGCGGGTCAAGGCAAAGGGGAGGAAGGCGCGGCGGCTTCGGACTCTGGCTCGAGTCCGGCTCGGGCACGAGGTAGGAGACGGCTCTTACACGCGGGCCCGGCGTGTCAGCCAGAGAAAAGAGAGAGGGGCGCGGCAGCGATTTGGCCTGATGGGCCTCGACGAGCTGGGCTCGGCCCACTACGCGGCGCTGGGCTCAGGTGAAGAAACCGACGGTCCAGCAAGGGAAGGGAGGAGAGGCTGAGCCTTTGGGCCGAATCCGAGGAAAGGTAAATTCTTATCTTTTTTTTCCAATATTTCAAATGCATTTCCAAATGATTTTTTTGAAATAATTTTCTTCTAAAAATAAAAACCAATCACCAAATAAAATATGCATCGGCATGTATGCACAAACACATATTGTAACCCTATATTTGATTTTATTTTAAACAAAATATCATTTGACTAGGTTAAAATGCTCACAAAATTGCGTAAGTAATTCAAATTCCCTATTTGAAAATATTAAAAAATTTAGGGTGTTACAATTCTACCCCCCTTAAAATGAATCTCGTCCCGAGATTCGGACGATGCTTACTCAAACAACTGTGGGTATGCTTTTCTTAAATCTTCCTCTCTTTCCCACGTAGCCTTTGCTTCCGAATACCGACTCCACTGAACTTTACACATCTTTATAACTCGGCTTCGGGTAACTCTTTCCGCTGTCTCCAAAATTTTCACAGGATACTCCTCATAAGTAAGATTTTCCTTAACAGTGAGTTCTTCCAATGGTATTTGTTCTTCCGGTACACGCAGACATTTCTTTAACTGAGACACATGGAACACATCATGCACACCTGCTAAACTCTCAGGCAATTCCAACTGATATGCCACTTCACCACGTCTCTCTAAGATCTTAAAAGGACCGACATACCTCGGAGCTAACTTTCCTTTCCGATTAAACCTTTTCACACCTCTCATAGGTGACACCTTCAGATAAACATAATCTCCCACTTCAAAAGTCAACTCTCTCCGTCGAGTATCGGCATAACTTTTGTGTCGAGACTGAGCTGCTTTCAAATTATTTCGAATCATTCTTACTTGTTTCTCAGCATTCCTAAGCACATCAGGACCAAATACTTGACTCTCTCCCGTCTGATTCCAAAACAATGGAGTTCTACACTTCCTACCATACAAAGCTTCAAAAGGTGCCATCTGTAAACTTTTCTGATAACTGTTATTGTAGGAAAACTCTGCATACGGCAAACTCTTGTCCCAACTTGTACCATACTGCAATGCACAAGCTCTCAACATATCTTCCAATATCTGGTTAATCCTTTCTGTTTGCCCATCCGTCTGAGGATGATATGCTGTGCTAAAATTCAGCTTAGTCCCTAATGACTCTTGTACTTTCTGCCAGTAATACGATGTAAACTGGGTACCTCGATCAGACACTATCTTCTTTGGAACTCCGTGCAAACTTACTATTCTTTCCAAATACAGCTCCGCCAACTTTGCACTGGAATACGTAGTTCTAACTGGTATAAAATGAGCAACTTTAGTCAAACGATCCACTATAACCCATATTGAATCAAAACCCCTCTGAGTGCGTGGTAATCCTACTATGAAGTCCATACCAACTTCTTCCCACTTCCACTCAGGTATCTGCATCGGTTGCAACAATCCTGCAGGTCATTGATGTTCAGCTTTAACCCTCTGACACGTGTCACATAGTGCAACATACTCTGCAACATCTCTTTTCAAACCATGCCACCAATACCTTTCTCGTAAATCCATATACATCTTAGTACTTCCAGGATGAATAGAGTAAGCAGACTCATGAGCCTCCCGTAGGATTGCTCCTCTTATAGCTTTGTCCTCAGGCACACATAATCGTTCTCCAAACCATAGGGTTCCCTTGTCATCCATCCGGAATCCAGGTGCTTTACCTTTCGGTATATTCCCCGCTATCTCCTTTATCTTGTCATCCATCAACTGACCCTCACGTATTTGTTGCTCTAACATAGGCTCTACTACTAATTCCACTGCATTAACAGCAATACCCAAGTTTAGATGCTCAAACTCAGCACATAACTCATTTGACATAGGCATTACTTGCACCTCGTTAGCATAGCTCTTTCTGCTAAGGGCATCTGCAACCACGTTAGCCTTACCCGGATGATAGTGTACCTCCAAATCATAATCTTTAATCAACTCTAACCAGCGACGTTGTCTCAAGTTCAGATCTGATTGAGTGAAAATGTACTTCAAACTCTTATGATCAGTGTAAATATCACTTTTATGTCCAATCAAATAATGCCTCCATATTTTCAAAGCGTGCACCACTGCTGCTAACTCCAAATCATGAGTAGGATAATTTAACTCATGCTTCCTCAACTGTCGAGATGCATATGCTACTACTTTGCCTTCCTGTATAAGCACACAACCAAGACCCAAACGAGATGCATCACAATAAATAGAGAAGCTCTTATTCAAATCTGGCAAAACTAACACCGGGGCTGTTGTCAATCTTTTCTTCAGCTCCTCAAAATTAACCTGACACTTATCAGACCACACAAATTTGGCATTCTTTTCCAACAGCGCTATCATTGGCTTGGCAAGCTTAGAAAACCCTTCAATAAATCTTCTATAATATCCAGCCAATCCCAAGAAACTACGAATTTCTCCCACATCCGTTGGTGGTTTCCAATTCAACACATCTTTTACCTTACTAGGATCCACTGATATTCCACCATTAGAGACCACATGACCTAGAAAAGCAACTTTCTTTAACCAAAACTCGCATTTGCTACGCTTAGCATAGAGCTTATGCTCCCTGAGCTTCTGTAGGACCAACCTCAAATGTTCCACATGTTCTTCCTTAGTCTTAGAGTATACCAGGATATCATCGATGAACACTACTACAAACTTATCAAGATACTCCATAAATACCTTATTCATCAAGTACATAAAGTATGCAGGAGCATTAGTCAAACCAAAGGACATTACTGTATACTCATACAAACCATATCGGGTGGTGAATGCTGTCTTAGGTATATCCGTGGCACGAATCTTCAACTGATGATAGCCGGAGCGAAGGTCAATCTTAGAGAACACACAAGCACCTCTCAACTGATCAAACAAGTCATCAATCCTTGGCAGCGGATACTTATTCTTGATAGTTACCTCGTTGAGTGACCGATAATCAACACACATCCGTTGAGAACCATCCTTCTTATCAACAAAAATCACAGGAGCTCCCCATGGTGATGAGCTAGGACGAATAAAACCTTTCTCTTGCAATTCTTTTATTTATTTCTTAAGTTCTTCTAATTCGTTAACCCCCATTCTATATGGATGCTTAGCTATAGGTGCAGTTTCAGGCAATAATTCAATAATAAACTCAATGTCGCGGTCGGGTGGCATACCTGGCAAGTCGTCGGGGAACACATCCGGGAATTCATCCACAACTGGATCCTCTTGATTAGCATTATCATCAAGTCGATTTACTGTAGCTGTCTGTGGCTTCTGCACTACAATCTCCACACTAATGCGATCTCCCTTCGGTGTTGTCAGGGCTACTGCCTTTTCCTTACACTGAATCACTGCCTGATTTTGCTTCATCCAGTCTAATCCTAGAATAAGATCAATCCCAGCTGTTCTCAACACTATAGGACTCACTTTGAACTCTACCCCCCTTAAATTTAAACTAATAGGGAGGCATCGATAGGAAGCTTGCATACTACCCCCAGGCGAATTGACTAGTATAGGGTTTTTCATGGCACACAAAGGAATGCTATTTGTCTTAACAAATATTTGAGATATGAATGAATGCGAAGCTCCAGAATCAAAAAGAACAGTGGCAGGGATGGAGTGGACATCGAACGTACCGAGCATAACTTCAGGTTCCGACATTGCAGTCTCCTCCGACAAGTGAGTCACCTTCCCGTAGTATGGTGGCTTCTGATTACTATTCTGCTTCTGAGGAGTTTGCTGGTTGGCCTTCTCAGGACAGTTATAAGACAAGTGACCCTCCTTTCCACAACGGAAGCACTTGGTTGGAGTATTAGAAGCACTAGTCTTCATTGGAGTGTTGTTAGGGGTACTCTGTCGCTGATTCTGGTTCCCATTCTGCTGTTGAGAGCGTTGATTGCCATTCTGCGACTGATAAGGAGGACGTTGCAGAAACTGATTACGTGGAGGAAGTTGACCACGATTCCATTGGTTGGGCGGATACCTCTGCTGAAAACCTTGTTGATAACCAGTACGTTGACGAGTGTTGTTTCCAGATATCTGTCCCTGAAGTCTCTTTCTTTTAGCATCCATCTCCTTGCGCTTATTATCCACCACAATAGCGCGATTCACTAGAGTTTGATAATCTGGGTAAGCATTAGACATTAGCTGCAGTTGAAGACCATCATGTAAACCCTTCAAGAAAAGTCGCTGCTTATCAGCATCATTAGCCACCTCATTTGGCGCATAACGTGACAACTGAGCAAACTTGTCTCTATACTCTGCCACAGGCATAGATCCCTGTGTCAAATTGCGGAATTCTTCTGCCTTCAAGGCTATCACCCCCTCTGGTATATGGTAGGACCTAAAACTCTCTGTAAACTCCTGCCAAGTAATGGCGGGGGCATTGGCAGGACGGCCATACTGATATGAATCCCACCAGTCTTGAGCTGCTCCTTGAAGTTGTCCCAAAGCAAACAACACCTTCTGCTGATCATTACACTGAGCAATGTTGAGCTGCTTCTCTACTGCACGAAGCCAATCATCAGCTTCCAATGGATCTGAGGCATGTGTAAACACCGGGGGATGACCCTTCAAAAATTCCCCACGCTTATCTCGCGCAGGCGCTCCTCCAACTGGCTGATTTTGCTGATTGTTCACCAGAGCTTCCATTAGCGGTGTCTGTATGGCCAAAAGCTCATGAATAGTAGGTGTTGGTCCAACTCCATGACCACGGCCTCTACCTCGTCCTCTTCCAGACATCTGTTATCCAATATAGTATCAAATCTTAGAGATTACCACATAACAGACAATTCTAGAGATAGAGATTAGAATCTGAAAATTTTCTGGACACATCCCAATTTCAGCTGTTCGGTAAAACAAACATATCTCGAGTTACAGATATCCAGTAGAGGTGTTCTTTATATGGTCGGAAAGCTTATGAAATTATCTACAACTTTTATTTAACTCATACTTCCAGATTCTGTCACGAAGTTACCCAAAAACAGAACACAATAGAAACTGTTTCTGACTTCCAGACTGCACAGTAACTTCCTCTTGTAACGATTATAACTCATGATCCAGAATAGATAAAAAGTTGATTCTAGAGGCATTGGAAAGGTACGTGGGTCTAGATTCTCTCATAAAAATTTTAGAATTTTTCGCTGATCAGTTAATTTTAAGCATAAAAAGAAAGACAGATCGCTCCAGAAAAGACAGAACAGAGAGAAAAGTTAACCCAACTAATTTATTTATTTATCACACTAAAACTTAATATTATATAATTTGGAACTTTTGTAGACAAGCCCACAATGCTCCAGCACTCATTACATGGAAAAACCAACTCACACATAAGCACAATAATAACTCAACTAACCACACAAAGTTCACACGACACCACAAACTCAACTTAACTTGACACTACTCGTACTATCGTATTATTACATAAATGGTATTCCAACTCCTAAGAACGGGCTTGGTGTTCATGATAATCATAGATCGGTTCCATGCCTTGGTCAATCCTTAAGCCATCTATCACTTCTTGATACCTCTTGACGTCTTTTCCCAAAGCTTTAACCAGGGCTACCAACCGACGATTTGTCACCATCATGTCATGACCAAAATCCACCATGACCCGAGGAACTAAATCCAAATTCCCAGGGTCCGTCATTACCCATCCATACTCTGGGTCTCCACGGGGAAAATAGCGATATTGATCATCTTGCATAATCTCATAGCGAAGGTGACGAAGTCCCAAGCATGCTTCAAAGGCTGCATCTTCTATGCCATCTTCTATAGTGGCACGACGTCCACTATGGGAAAAACACCGGTCCAGCAAAAAGGTGCCCAACTCATTGTTCTTAACGAAGATACGCACACTGCACTTCCAATAAGTAGCTTCCAAAGGGTGCTTATGCTCCCAGCAGACATACTCAATTGCAGGATCCCAATCTGTGAAGTAGGCATTAAGTATGTCACCCAGTCGATGGTGTGACGGAGTGTCATGGCTTGATTTATGATGGATCCTTGTAATCCAGCCCATAGGAAGGGATGGCACACCAATTTCAGCAGAACCACCTTGTGGAGGCGAAGGGGGCTGTCCTCCATTATTAGCAAGCTCAACATCTTCATCGTCACTCAAATAGATAACCTCCTCCTTAGGTTCAATTTCCTCTTGCGGCAAAACTGGTTCTGGCGCCTGTTCTGGTGTTGATGGCGGGGTTGGTGTAGTGTCTTCTAATTCCTCCTGAAGCTCTTCGGGTTCCTCATGAAGCTCTTCGGGTTCCTCCTGAAGCTCTTCTGGTTCCTCCAAGGAACGGGGTGGATAGTACCCTCCAGTGGTGATACGGGCAGTCTTGCGGGCACGAGGCATCTACAGATTTTAGTCCAAGGGTAAGTTGAAATTAGAGGCAATATTTTCATAACAGAACGAGGCGAAAGAAGCATAATAATTTAGCAATTATCAAGAGTAAAGTGATAAGCATGAAACAAGTGAAGAAAAGAGAACTAAAACGACCATTGCTAACTAGGCTTGCGTCCTACAGTCAACATAGCTCTGATACCAATCTGTCACACCCATTTTTAAGGAACAAATGGAGTGCATATCCTTATGTGCGCCCAGAGATCAATCACACATAAGATGACAAATATAAATAGTATCATCACAAATGTTTATTACATAACGAATAGAATCACAGAGTCTTCACATAAATAAGCGGAAACATAGTATAAATATTGTGGTAGCTGGCTCCACAATACAGGCACGTCAACTGGTTGACCTCAAGTCTAGTAATCTTCAGGAAAGTAGTAGTAGTAATCACTATTAGCACTTTCGGGATTCCATCCTGTGGTGGGGGAATGCAAGGGTGAGCACAAAAGTACTCAACAAGTGTAACATGGGGTTCATGAAGCTCAAGTAGGATAGACACTGGCTCAACTGCATGTAGCTTTTAGTTGATCATGTTTTAAACAATTGAGTAGCAACAAATAGGTAATAATCCCATAATAAACACATGATCATGTAAAGAGAATAATGAATAGCAAAAACAAGCAAAATTAATAGTGATCTCTATTCCGTAAGGGTCCAAGGCCGCTCGTGTCCGTGAGCACGGCTGATATACCAGTTTTACACTCTGCAGAGGTTGTACACTTTCACTGTGAGTCGTGATCCCCAAAAGCCCGAGGTCATGACTCCCCATTGGACAATCAAGTTTCACTATGAAGTCTTTCCAAGGTTCGTCTAACAAGTTAGGGCCGCTAGGTTTCTGTGGCCTGCAAATGTAGAGCCCCCCTTCCATATGGCACAATGACACGCAGCCTATACTCATAGGGACAGGAGCCGCACTACACCCAACCCGGAACACAACCCCTTTTGCGCCATAAAGGTAACCACTAACAAGCTAGAAAAGGTCCTCTTATATGACTAAAGCCAGAGCCATGTAGCCCTCACAGCTGTACTGTAAGTCCCGGATGTTCGCTTACAGATAAGTCCTTACGGAGAGGAATCTAGAGATAACTCTAGCCCTCTTGTTCCCTGTCGCTAAAAAGCATCTTTTAGAGTTATTGCATATGTCATTAGTCAAATTACAAGATCATTGTTTATGTAAGCACTAGCCACTACCCAAATGCCAATAACCATAGGATTCAAGGAACAAGATCAATACTAAGGCATCCTTAACAAAGAGACACATGCAGCATGAATTAAGTGAATTAAAGTGAGTAGGTAACAAGGATAATCCCATGCTATACTTGCCTTGATCTAGCTGATCCTGTTGATCCGACTCGTAAAAGTTCTCTTGATCGCCAACGAACTGATCACCGTCTATTCTCGATTAGCACATCAACAACAATCATCCAAGGCAATCATGCAAAGCAAACAAAGCTACAATTAGAACAGTACACCAACAGCAGTAAAATAAGATGAAAAGTTTTTAAAACAAATCTACATCGCTCTAGGATCACACAGACGCGAAGTTCACGCAAATCGGAGCTAAAACGGAAAAGTTATGATTTAAACAAGATTTACTTTATTAAAGTAATAGATTAAATCTAACCTCGAATTTTAAAAGTGTAAAATCTACTATACAGCAGTACTAATAGGTAGAGTATGAAATTATGAACCTAACGCAACTTGAACGGATCAAATCGGAGTTAAAACGGAGAAGTTATAAGCAACTAAAGTCAGTGGCAGAATCGTAAATAAACTGAACTTAATTACGATTTAAAATAAATGAAAACTGAATTTTTAATCGGATTCGAGGACGGCGGGCATAATTATAGAAAACCCGAGGGACTCTTTAGAAAAAGTGACACCCGAAGGGGTATCTTGAGATCTTGGCCGTTAGATCTAAAACGAGCGGCCGAGATTCGATCGGAGGGTGAGAGGGGGGGAAATTCCGGCGGTACTGTAGCCGACGGCGGCGGGTTGGACGGCGGCGAGCAATTACTCGCCGGCGTTGTCAAATCCGGCAAGCTAGCGCGCAATTCGCTGAACCAAAAGCACAGGGAGCAAGAGCAGGCGATCGCGAACTCACCTAGATGGATCGGGGTGACGAAAATTGACCTAGAACTCCCCGCGGCTAGCAATGGCGGACGGCAACCTCCTGTACACGGCGGTGACACACATTGAGGCTTTAAAGACCAAGATTCGGCTCAAAAACCGTCACGGGATGGAAGAGGAGCTTCAACCGCACTCACCGAAGAAGGGAAACGGGCCGGAGACGTGTCGTCGGGTGGCTCCAAGACCGGCGGCTCCCAAAGTTGGTCGGTGGCAGCTCGGCACGATGGCTTACTCGGTACCCGAAAGCGCGGCTCGGGTCTAGGGCGGCGTGGAGAAGGACGATGCGGCCGCGGGCGCTATTTATGGCCGCTGAAGGCGTGCGGGTCAAGGCAAAGGGGAGGAAGGCGCGGCGGCTTCGGACTCTGGCTCGAGTCCGGCTCGGGCACGAGGTAGGAGACGGCTCTTACACGCGGGCCCGGCGTGTCAGCCAGAGAAAAGAGAGAGGGGCGCGGCAGCGATTCGGCCTGATGGGCCTCGACGAGCTGGGCTCGGCCCACTACGCGGCGCTGGGCTCAGGTGAAGAAACCGACGGTCCAGCAAGGGAAGGGAGGAGAGGCTGAGCCTTTGGGCCGAATCCGAGGAAAGGTAAATTCTTATCTTTTTTTTTCTAATATTTCAAATGCATTTCCAAATGATTTTTTTGAAATAATTTTCTTCTAAAAATAAAAACCAATCACCAAATAAAATATGCATCGGCATGTATGCACAAACACATATTGTAACCCTATATTTGATTTTATTTTAAACAAAATATCATTTGACTAGGTTAAAATGCTCACAAAATTGCGTAAGTAATTCAAATTCCCTATTTGAAAATATTCAAAAATTTAGGGTGTTACAAGGATGGAGGACAGGGCGACTTGGATGTATTGTTTGCCAAGGCACTCGCGTGCCTTTGCTGATGAGGTGGACAAATTTATTGTAGTCGCGGTGAATCATGCAAGGCAATCAGGGACTAATCGTTCAATTATTTGTCCCTGCAAAGATTGCAAGAACCAAATGGCAACTTATGATGAGGAAGACATCAGATCACATCTGGTTAGGTGCGGATTTGTTCTGGACTACACAGTATGGGTTCACCATGGTGAAGTAATGGTTGATGACGGCAACGAATGGTACGATGCCGACGACCAGTTGGCGTCCCAATTCTCAAACATGTTTGAAGCACAGATGCAAGATGAGTCAGCCAATGAACAAGCACGTGGTGATGATGCCGGTGGTGTCGACAATAATAATGTTGATGTTGGTGGTGTCGACAATAATGATGGTGGAGCAGGTGAGGGTGATGCAGAAAAGTTTGACCACATAGAGGAAATGCTTCAGGCCTTTGGACTAGAAATACTACAACAGAAGAATGGTCTAGAAAATCTAGAGCGGGTGAGAGCAGCGTCGAAGGCGACTGTGTATGGTGTTGAGAAGGGCTGTCCAACACACTGGACACTGCTCCGTTTTGTGCTTGAGCTACTCATCCTGAAGGCTAAGTACAGCTGGTCAGACTGCAGTTTCGACGATCTATTGCATCTTCTGTCATCTGTGCTGCCACTGCCAAACTTAGTTCCCTCCAACACATACCATGCGAAGAAGGTCATAAGTCCATTGACAATGGGTGTTGAAAAGATCGATGCATGCCCCAACCATTGTATCCTTTTTCGCGGTAAAACGTTCGAAGGCCTGGATAAATGTCCTCGTTGTGGGGCAAGTCGGTACAAGGACAATGACCTTTATAGTGGCGGAGAAGCCACCACCGGGAAAAAGAGGAGTAAGAAGGGTTCCAAAAAGGTGGTACAGGAATCTCAACCTCCAGAGGACACCCCATTAGGCAACGACGCAAAGAAGAGGAAAATTCCAGCCTTGGTAATGTGGCACCTGCCAGTGACCGATCGGTTGAGGCGTATCTTCCTCAACCCTAAGGAAGCCGCGCTCATGACATGGTGGGACGATGAGCGCAAGGTCGATGATGATGTGATTGCACACCCGGCCGATGGTAGTTAGTGGCGGGACTTCGATGACAACAACCCGATGTTCAGCTCAGACGCAAGGAATGTACGGTTCGCCTTGAGCACCGATGGAATGAATCCCTTCAATGAGAGGACGAGCAAACACAACACCTGGCCAGTGATCTTGATGATGTACAACATCCCGACGTGGTTGTGTCAAAAGAGAAAGTACCTTTTCCTCACTGTTCTTGTTTCTGGCCCTCAGCAACCAGGCTTTGATATGGATGTGTTCCTCGAGCCTGTGATGGAAGAATTCGAGAAACTATGGAGGACCAGGGAGCTAATGTACGATGCGTTCCAACAAGAGACCTTCACATTAAGAGCAATAATATTTGTGACTATCAACGACCACCCCGCGCTGTTTGCCTTGTCTGGACAGTTCAAAGGCAAGACGGGATGCTTAGTCTGTCTGGATGATACTAAATGGGTGTACCTAGATGGATCCAAGAAGACTGTTTACATCAGGAACCGCCGCTTCCTAAAGCAAGGTCACAAGTATCGCAGCAAATTGTACTTAAAGTACTTTGGCAACATCCCAGAGGATGAAGACCAGCCTCCGGTGAGACGTCATGATGGAAAATATGTGTTCGAAATGGTGAAAAACATAAGCGTCGTCTATGGAAATAAGAAAATGGATGGAACACCCAGAGATAGAAGCATACCTCCTATCGAAGGCATGCCTTTTAAGAAAAAGTCAATCTTCTTTCAGTATCTTAAATATTGGCCATAATTGGAGGTCCCCCATGCCATTGATGCTATGCACGTACAGAAGAATGTCTTTGAGAGTCTCATCGCTACCTTGATGGACACAGCCAAGTCTAAGGATAGTCTCAAAGCACGGAGGGACATGGAGTAGCTAAATGTTATGCCAGAGCTTCACCTGATACCTGAGCCAAAAACTGGAAAATACACCATGAACGCGGCTAGCTACAACCTGGACCTACAAGAGAGGAGAGGTTTATGCACTTTTGTGAAGGGGATCAAAGTCCCGACTGGGTTTTTGGCAAACCCGAAGAAGCTAGTGTCGATGAAGGACCTGTCATTTCCACAATGCAAAGCTCACGATTGTCATATGATGCTGACGGTGTTCCTACCAATCGTAATCAGGGCTATCAAGCCAGAGTTTTTGAAGATGGCTATAACTCGCATGTGCTACTTCTGGTCGAGGATCTCGCAGAAGAAGATTAGCAGGACAGAGCTGAGTGACCTACATGATTTCGTCGTGGAGACCCAAACCCAACTAGAGATGTGTTTACCTCCCGCTTTCTTCGACACAATGGTACATCTCATGATTCACATGGTTCATCAGATACAGGCGTTGGGCCTTTGCTACTTGCATGAAATATGGTCGTACGAGCGGTTCATGTCGGTTCTAAGCCGATACGTGCATAATCGTGCATACCCAGAGGGCTCCATGATAGAGGGCTACAGTAGTGAAGAAGTCATCGAGTGCTGTCAAGAGTACCTAAAAGTACAGAGAGGGATTGGTATTCCCGATTCTCGCTACAAGGGTAGGCTGGCCAGGAAGGGCACAAATGGCAGAAAAGTCTTCATCAATAGGGAATGCGCAGAAGTGAGTCGGGCGCACTACGCTGTCTTAGCGAGCACAAAACTGATGGATCCATACATTAGTGAACACTTGGAGATCATCTCGTCGGAGTCAAATGGTCATAGAGGTGACTGGATCATGAAACAACACAGGCAACGCATAACTTCATGGTTGAAGGACAAGAACATACAGCCTGGAGAAAACCATAGATTCTATTACCATCAGTAAGTTGGCAGCGGGGCCATCGAGACAGGTGACATCTTGGAGTTCTTATGAGATCAATGGGTATACATTCTATACCCACACAAAGGATAGTAAAAGTGTGAACCAAAACAGCGGTGTTCGAGTAGTGGCTATCGACGCGAGGGGCCAAAAGGTCGACTACTTTGGCATAATTGAAGAAATATAGGAACTTGACTATGGAACTGAGGCACTAAATGTGGCCCTATTTCGATGTCGCCGGCTCAAGCAACATGAAATCAACGAAATCAGATTGAGGGTCGTGGACCTCCAGGACATAGGCTTCCATGATGATCCATGGGTGCTCGCTTCACATGTTATGCAAGTTTTCTATATGACTGACCCACTCAGTATTGTCCCCCCAAAGAAAAAACCTAAGCATGTGGTTATCCTCGGAAAACAACACATTATCGGAGTTGATGGCGTCGACGATGCTGAAGCCTACAATAAGTGTGATCAGATGCCGCTATTCATAGACTTTATTAAAAAGATCGATGATGTGGAAAAAAAACTACCCAAAGACGTATTGCCATGGGAACGAAAAGGTGTCAAGTGGAAAACTGTCTCGGGGGCAGATACTGATAACTAGTAATATTAAGCGTGAGTACATTTATGTATGTGTGTGAGACTACATTTATGTATGTGTGTGAGACTACAATTTCGTAACGCTTTGTTAAATGCAAAAATGTCCTATGTATCAAATGTAGATCTTGATGAGTGGAACAAACTTGCTATTCATGACTTTTCGAGTTGCGGCCGTCTAGGGTCTTGAAAACCTACGTGTAGCCGTGAAAATTTGAAAATTCAAAATTTGAATGGTCCAAACCCTCTCAGATGAAAATTCAAACTAAGTCTATTAAAGTTTTATTCAAAATATTCAAATGAAAAATATTTGAAATAAATTAAAATTATTACATAAATGGATTTGGATTTTCAAATTTACATAAATCTATTTTTTATATAAAAACATTTGATTTTGAATTTTAAAAAAACATGAAATAGTTTAAAATTATATACTTCATATAGATAAATCAATAGAAAATATAACAGTTTAAAATTATTTTATAAATATATTTTAAAGTTTAAGTATGTACAAAATCTATTTTTTACATTTTTAAAAAAAATTGGAAAAACCACTGTAAGGGCTGTTCTATCTGGAACCGCCCTTACAGTGGAGCGCCTAGTATATATGCGCCGGTGGCGCTGAGGCGGCTAAGTATTGGGCGAAATCCTCCTCCGCGACGCCGTCAGGCTGGCGAATTTCGCCGCCGCCGTCGCCCTTCGCCCGGAGCCCTCCGCCGCATCCTCTCCCTCCCGGAGCACTCTGCCGCCCCTCACCCCTCTACCGCCGCGCCTCCCTCACCCCCCCTTTCGCCCCGCCGCCGCATCCTCACCCGCCACCGGAGGCTAGGGTTTGCGCCGCCGCCGCGCGCCGCACTGCCCCGCCACCGGCGGCTAGGGTTTGCGGTCGCCGTCGCGCCCCGCGCCGCCCCGCATCCGGTGGCTAGGGTTTGCCGCCGCCACCGTCCGCTCCCGGCCCATGTGCTCCGGCGGCGCCCCTCTGCCCTCCCCCCGTGACTTTCTTCCTCTTGATCGACTGGTACGATCCCCCTCTCTCCTCTCTGATTGAAATTGGAAGTTGGGATGGCATGCTCTCTCTTGGTGTCTGGTGAGCTCTGCTGTAAAATTTGGGTGTAGGAAACCATCCTTGAAAGATGGATCCTATACTGTTATCATCATGATAAAGAAAAAGATGAACCAGCCAGGGCAATCTACCCCTGCTGTTAACAACCTCAATAACAAAAAATGTTCAGTTTGTCATTGACTACGAATTCTCTGTGTAGTTGCTCGAGCTATGAGATGTAGCCCACTAGTTTGTTTAGTAGCCAGTCCTACTTGCTGCTTGTATTCAGGTTTATGTGATCAATGTATACACTAAATAGGAGATTCTTGCTATGACAGACTATTGATTTAGGATGCCATGCTGTCTCTTGATGGGCTATGCTATGAAATTTGGGTACAAAAAACTAGCCCTGAAGGGTTGACCTTATGTAATCGTCATGATAAACGATGAAGTATTGATGAGTTGTTTTTACCAACTTGGTAGCATTTCTATGGCAGCCTTGCATTTCTGTGGCAGCCTTGCACTATGGCCTTAAATTTTTTGTTGGAAGAAATGAAAGAAATGAATTCTAAAATGTGGCAACCTTGCACTATGGTTTTCTAGGCTACTTGTCTAGGCTACTTGTTTTCTAGATATTTTTCTGTCTATAATCTAAAATGTGTCAGCTTATAGGCTTACAAGTATGAATTTATGCAGCTAGAACTCTACTCTCTGAATTGGTCACTCTGCAGCAATTTTGCATTACTTTATATTGAATTAGTAAGTAACATGTCCTAAAACTGAACTCTGTCCTAAATAACTTTATATTGCAGTACAAAAACTGAACTACACTTGGCTTAACTGAACTGAAATACACTTGACTTACCTGAACTTTGCTATAGAACATGTCATTTTGATTTGTGGCTTAACTGAAATACACTTGGCCTACTGTCATTTTGATTTGTGGCTTACACTTGTACTCCTACTCTACTACTACTGTCTCTATGACAGGCTTACTACTGTTTATATTGCAGACTTACTGTTGTTTATATGGCTGCCTATTTATATGCCACTCCTCTCTACTACTACTACTCTACTCTCTCCACAACTATTCTCTCTGACTCTCCTCTACTCCTGTCTGTCCTCTCTAAGTTTGGGAAGCAGCAACTGTTTTTTTTGGCACTCTCTATGTTTGTTTAGCAGTTGTTGATATTATTGGCCAAATATCTCCTCTACTCTTGTTTTGCCGATGACGAAATTGTCCAACTCAATACAGTTGATGATCCAAAACTTGTGAGTAACTTGGCATCATTACCAGCCGCCCCTATAGTGCCTTCTTCTCTATTCTTCGTTTTGATGCCTTAATGCTCCAAGTTCTTAATCAAATGATGCTAGACATGTTTCTGAGGCCTTTTTTAAACCTTTCCCTCTCCTCCTTCCTCTCTTCTCCTTCTCTCTCTTCTCTTCTCTCATCCTCTCTCCAACACTACTACTACTTCTACTACTAAAATTGAACTACTCTTCTCCTCTCCTATACTCTCCTACTACTTCTATGTTTTTTCTCTCCTCTCCTTTGTTTTGCCGATGATGAGATTGTCTAAGTCCATTCTTTATATGGAATATGAGCTGATGATCAAGAACCTATGAGGAACTAGGCATCGTTACTAGCCGCTGGGAACCAAAGAGTGACGAAATTGAATCAACGCACCAAGCGTTGGGTCTTTGCAAGGAATCTGGAAGAATCAGGCAGCAGTCTGAAATTTGCCAATCAGGAGACCGAAGAAGCAGTGTCAAGGATAATGAAATATTCTGAAGACATCGAGAAGGGCTCATTCACTCCTTCTAGAGAGGAGGATGAGCTTAGCCTTGGCTTGGGAAACCCCGAGCACACAGGCCGTGTCAGGGGGTTAGGGAAACATACGACCTGGAAGGATGGATTTCGTGCTGATGCGGAGGTGTACAAGAAACATGGGAGAAACCATGAGAATCTTGCCTCCCTAGTGAAGACCCTCGTCACCCAGACACTCCAGGAGCAAGGACTGTCTACTGAGCGGCGGACACAAATGGAGCCGCCTAGAGACTTGGCTGTAATTAGCAGCCCTCCGGATGTTCAAAGCAGCCAAGGTTCCAATACAACCTCCGCCTCAGTCGATCACATACGGCAGCCAACTAGTTGCACCCTGTTGATTCCCATCGGTAGGGCACAGGAGATGGCTGAGGTGGCAACAGGTGTGGCACATCCTCCAACTCCAGGCGCCATCTGGCACTCCAAACCGGTCCCGAATGACTACACTAAGGTCGAGGTGCATACCATGAATCCCGACTATGCGAAGCATAAGATTGAATACGCAACTAGCGAGGGGATTCGTGAGCTCGGACTACTCACGAAATAGTTCATCCTCTGGTACAAAAAGGACATTGTGTTGAATGTTTCATCGCCAACTCTGAGTGATGTACATTTGCAGACAGTCTACCCTGAGGATGGAGAGATATATTCACCGTCTCGTGAGGACCACTTGATGCATGAGGGGGCACCGCATTCTCTAGCCCCTGCCGAGCAAGGTGTCGAGCCACTGCTTGACGGGACGTCGCATGAGCCCCACAGCCCGCAACAACATTCTGCAGCTCGTGCCGAGCCAGAGCATAACGAGACAACACATGTGCCTCACAGCCCGCAACAACCTTCTGCAGCTCATGCCGAGCCAGTTCATGACGAGATGCCACATGTGCCTCCCGAGCCGCAGCCTTCTGCAGCTCATGCCGAGCCAGAGCCTGATGAGACGCCACATGTGCCTCTCGAGCCACACCCTTCTGCAGCTCATGCCGAGCCAGAGCGTGATGAGATGTCACATGTGCCTCCCGAGCCACACCCTTGTCTAGCTCGCCCCGAGCAAGGCCATGAAGAGATGGCACAGTCTTCTAAACAAGCGCCGCAGACACATGAACAAGGACATGCGCGAGAAGGAGAGGACGTGCCACAATGTGAAGCTCGAAAAAAAGATCCCCGTCATGATAAGGTCGACAGGGTCAAAATGTTTTGTGGACATGCGAAGAGCAATATGTACAAGTGGTATGGTCATGACATGTTCAAGCCTCAGAACCAAGGCCCGAACACTTTTTCTCACAGGATAATCGTTGACCCCTCAAAACACAAACCGGCACGGAAGTATCCAGATGCTGAAAAGATCAAGTGGTCGAAGGAATGCCCGAAAGAGTACACAAGAGGCAAACGTTTCCTACCAAACCGTGTCATGTGTAAGCTGCCACTTGGAATGAAAAGGCTCCATGATTGGTACTTCTGGCATGTAGCTCGTACAGAACTGGATATGGTGGAAGCAATAGTACCTTCTAAAACATTTGGAGGCCCAACTACGCGCATTGCCTTCGACTTCAGCGATGTCCACGAATGCTTTCGCCTCGGTCGAATGTCGATGAATCTGGTTCGCACTTGGTGCCTGTAAGTCCTCTTCCTCTTAATTTGATCCGAATGTAACCTAGTTCGATTTTGTTGTAACTAACTTACGTCGTGATTTGTAGAATGCAAGCACACTATATGAGGAAGATAAAATCGACGAATTCCGGGTATATGGACCCTCAGCCTATAGCACAAATAAATTTTAATTACCCAAGGAGATGGAAACTGGATGGGAAAGAGCTAGCTGCTGGAGAGACGGTGGAGGAGAAAGAGAAGATCCGTATGGCCAGAATAAAGGAAGAGGGCCTTAAGATTGTGGCGTGGATGGCCATATATTTAAAGAATCTCCAACACTTCGAAACAATATGGATACCATACCACTTCAAGTAAGTTCGATTGTATACTTAAACATTGTTCGGTATATCTTATTTCGATGCAAACAAACTTATGTGTTTATTCTATATTTAAAACTCATGCAGCGACCACTGGATAGTCATAGGCGTCGACGTCGGTTTGAACATGGGATGGGTCTGTGATTCTGCAGATTTTGACCCTCACACATATATGGACTTCACATCGATGCTCATGACGTAAGCAAATTTGTAATCCTAGTGACATTATATGATTCACTTTAATGTTGACTTCTGCATACTAAGTTGTATTTGCATTTTAATGTTCACTTAATCCTAGTGATCTCACATCTAAAGACTTTACATCGATTCTCATTCGAACAGGGCATTCAGGATCTATGTCAAAGAACACAAGGGAAGGCATGATCCAAAGAAGGGTCACCACTTGACTCTCAAAACTCTGTGTTCGGTAAGTGCAATTTAGTTTGGCACTAAATTACGTGGTTTTCAATACTTGTACTTGACATTTCCATATGCGAATTGAAACACACACAGTTCCCCAAGCAAAGGCCAGGGAGTCTCCATTGTGGATATTATGTATGTGCTTTCATCAGTAACGCAAAAGGCTACAGGAGACACCCTAAATTGGTAAGTTTGAATCCCTTAGTAGGTCGTAGTATGAAAACATAGTGTAAGAACTTAGCTTTGCAATCTCTCGTTTACACTAGACCTAAACTTGGCTTTTGTGACCAATGTAGTGGAGAGAAGAACAAGAAGAGAAAAGGAATGTCTACAAGGATGATGACCTAATTGAGATTGTAGGTGACCTCATAATGGACCAGATTGTTTGGCACAAAGGTGATTACCATAACCTACTTTCCGAATTAGGTAGCAATCCGGCGTACGAGCACCTCCGTTAGTGGACCAACCTATCTCTAGGTCTTTGAGTACTTGTGCACTTGTCGTTAAGTGTGATGGACTTTCAAAGTGTTTTGACTCATGTAACTTTTGATGGACTTGGCTGTGATGGACTTAAAATGGACTTGAAATGTATCGAACATTTGGATGGATTTATAAATGTGGTGATGGACTTGAAATGTAACTTTTGAATCTTTAAATGTCGTGATGTGGTCAGATTTGGTTATATATGTAAATGTGGTTGGCTGTGAATTTGATTATATATGTATATATATGTTGTGCTATGCTGTAAATTTGATTATTGTAATTTTTTTTGTCGAAAATTCACTGTAGGGGCGGCTCTAGATTGAGCCGCCCTTACAAATGGTCACTATAGGGGCGGCTGGTGTTGAGCCGCCCTTACAGTGGATCGCCACTGTAAGAGCGGCTACGTAGGGGCGGCTGGGATAGCCGCCCTTACAGAGCTTTTTCAGCTGCCCCTATAGTCTCTTCCTGTAGTAGTGCAATTAGATAAGCTGTTAGAAGGTATTTTTTCATCAAAATCTCAATCCTAACGATTAGAAAAGATATAGAGAGTCTCTTGAAGCTACTCTTACCCCTTTTACCTAAGTGGCACTTAAAAAAACAACACCAGTAAAACCTACAATAATTTTTTGAAAAATACGAGTACCGTGTGAAAGATGTCATCCTCATTCTCTTTTTTATCAGAAGATGTTTCGTCAAGCGCCGTTGACCTCACATTATTGATTATTCAAGGATTGCTACAAACATGCTCACATTATTGATTATTTAGAGGATTGTTCCAAACCTGCAATGCAAACATTGATCTACGACTTGTACGTGCTCCTTGTTCCATGTGTGGCCTAATTATAATAGTAGTAATTACGATAGATCCTCAGCTTGGAGACGAGCCAACCGCCTGTCTTTCCCCCCCCCCCCCCCCCCCCCCCCCCCCCCCCCCCCCCCCCCCCACGTCCTGAACTATCACAGGTCACAGGACCTCAATTTTCTGCGGGAACGAAGGAGAGAGAGCAAGCGATAATTCCGGAAAGCTCAGCTTGACGGACGGACCACAAGATGGCAGTATGCAGAGGCAAAGTTAGCTGCACACAGAGAACGTGTGATTACTGGCGACACACGTTGCAACTAACAACATGAGGGTTGTGGTTGTGGCCCTAAGGCCAGGACTAACCCGCCGCACGCCACATAACGCACACATGTTATTTGGTTCACCCATAAACTGCCTGCAGCCACATGCTTTTACGCTGCATATTTCTGCCACAGCTGCGCGCAAAATTCTGATGACGCACCTTAGGCGCCGCCACCGTCGGATGTGTGGGTGTGACTGTGAGCCAAACACACCCAACGCTCCAAGTTGACTAGTAGCCGCACCCTCCACATTTTCTTAAATCAGCTCGAATAAAGGCTCTGTAGGTTATAGAGGTAATAGACACTTGAACTGAGAAGGTTAAAATCACTACTTAAAAAATGCACTGTCGCCTAAAACAAGACCATGCTAAGAAAAGGAAAGAGACCATTAGGCTGCAAATAAACTGTAAACCTGAAGCACTTGTGACGTGCGTACAATACAAGGAGAGTAGCATGTGATGCAAGATTGGTGTTTCAAGGCATGCCAAATGCACCACGTTGGCGTGCTGCCCTAAAGGCCACGTCTGAGCCAACAGTCCATGTCACCAGGATTGATAGCTTCGCAAGATTTAAGATATGCCTGCAGAAGCTGCGATCTCCTCAACTGATAAAAGGCGAAGGCATTGGCTCGAGCAAGCGTTGTCACAGAGGCACCCTGCTGTGATGTCATTTTCCCAAGACCATGTTTAGTCGTAGAGGAAAGTGGTGTGCGTCTGCCAGCAACTGACATGACTTGTGGGACTAAAAATTCTAACCTACGTTGAGAGAATAGTAACCTTAGATTATCTCGGTTTACATGGACCAGTACGTTTAAGTGAGGCTAACATTGATGACTACCAGCGTTGGACGTGCCCTAAAAAACTCATATACCTATGTGGCCTCTCACTTTATTATAAGGCTAACATCGCTAACCAACATTTTGGCTTCCCTTATCAGCCGGTCTACACACATCAGAGCTACTTTTTCTCTGGCCACCGCTAAATAGGGTCTGATTCTAGAACAGTGCTACATCGGTTATCCTAAGTTTTAAATAAATTTAAATAAGAATTTTTTTAATATTATCATACTAAATATGTATCGTTAGATCCATTATGGGATGTACTTAAGTATTAAATATTGATACTATTGTTTATAAACTCAATCAAATTCAAATTATTTTGACTTATACTAAACTCATGATTGTATCCTTTGTAAGAGGAAGGTAACGGTACCACCTCCGCCCATGAACGTATGTAGTTCTAGCTTCATTCTCAGTCAAAATATAGTTGGACCAAACTTATAGATAAAAATATTAATATTTATAAAGCCCGGTAAACATTAAATAAAAATATATCTCATGATAGTTCTTTTTTTTTTGTATAGAGTTGGTTAAAATCAAGATGACTTGACGTTGTGTTAGAATTGTATTCTTTCATAGATAGAGACAGTATTAAATTAATGTACTGTGACTAGCCCTGCTAATGGGTGAAAACCCACCCCATACCCAACCCATTCCATAACAAATTAACTCTCTTCTTCCACCCAACCCATCCCATATTTTTATAGTTTCAACCCAACCCATTCTAACCTATAAACTAATTAAACCCACGGTTTGCTATAAAAATCTATGGGTTTGCATAAAAATGTATATATATGCTTGGATAAGACATATGTGCCCCACATCAAAGCCGGACCCTAGAAATAAAAGCTCGCGTTCACATTATAAAATTTTGTCGAAATTGACTAAAATTTGTTGCAGATGATTTAATGTAACAAGCGGCTACTTTATGCCAATTGGCACTGCCAGATCAATATGTGGGCCCCACATCAAAGCCGGACCTTAGAAATAAAAGCTCGCGTTCACATTATAAAATTTTGTCGAAATTGACTAGAATTTGTTGCTGATAATTTAATGTAACAAGCAGCTACTTTATGCTAGTTGGCACTGCCAGATCAATATGTGGGCCCCACCTCGAAGCCGGACCCTAAAAATAAAAGCTCGTGTTCACATTATAAAATTTTGTCGAAATTGACTAAAATTTGTTGCAGATGATTTAATGTAACAAGCAGCTATTTCATGCCAGTTGGCATTGCCAGATGAATATGTGGGCCCCACCTTGAAGCCGGACCCTAGAAATAAAAGCTCGTGTTCACATTATAAAATTTTGTCGAAATTGACCAAAATAAATTAAGCTGGATTCAAAATGTCATGAGGCTAATCCGTGCCAATTAGCATAGCAAAATATGCATGTGGGCCCTACATCAAAAGCTAAACAAATTACAAATCAATATATATATACTATGATATATTAAAAATTCAACATCAACCCATGGGCTCAACCCATTCAAACCCACAAAAAAAGAACCCAATCCCGACCCATCCAACCCAGTTTTCTATTAAACCCAACCCGACCCAACCCGCTAAATAAATCAACCCATTCCTACCCATTCAGAGTGCACCCATTTAAAAACCCAACCCATTAAACCCATTTGAACCCAACCCATTAGCAGGCCTAACTGTGACAGTGACATTCATTTTTATTTATTTTTCGATAATGAACGAACAGTCACACCAATCCACAAGCGAGCCAGGACTGAAGGAAGGAGTGATGCTTAACCTAGAAGAGTTTAGAACAGTCGGAGCGTACTCATCGGCGGCACAGGACGGATCCAATACCATGCGTCATGGACCACGCCCACGCTTAGAAAAAGACTCGGCAGGCAGCAGACTGCCAGCCCAGGGGCGGATACGGGCCTTGGGCCACTAGGGCCACGGCCCTAGGCGTGGCCCAGAAAATTTCTTAGAGTACCAGTAGTTTTTCGGCCTGGCCCTAGGCGTTGGGCCGAATTTGTTGGACTTTTGGCCCAGCAGAGAGAGGGGAAGGAGCCAAGAGGCAGCGCCAGCGGCCAGCCTCTCGAGCGCCGCGCCGCGCCGTGCCCTCGCGACTCCCTCTTCTCGCTGTCGCGGTCGCGGCTAGAGATGGCAACGGGTACCCGAAACCCGAGTACCCGACGGGTATTACCCGATAAAGAGGCGGGTATGGAATGAATTTTCTATCCGTAGGTACGTTATTGGGCAAAATCCTATACCCATCGGGTATGGCGGGTACGGGTGCGGGTGTATACTACCCATACCCGCAAAAATAACTAGCCAACCTCAGTTATTTTAGCGCATATAAGTCATGAATTTGGCCCATTGAGACATCTACTATATTTCTAGTAGATTGCCTTTGTTGTAATGATGCTAATAATATTTGTTAACATGTTTGTAACTTGTTGGAAGCTTAGAATGATTTATTTTTGCATGTGACTATTTGATATTTTTAGGTAATTTTTGGGTATGCTATCAGGTACGGGTTACCCGTCGGGTGAGAATTACCCGACGGGTACAGGTATGGAACTATTTTTTTACCCGCATGTGGGTACGGGTAACCCGACGGGTAAAATTTTGCGGGTGCGGGTACAGGTACGGGTGGGCACTACCCGTCGGGTACATACCCGTTGCCATCTTGAGTCGCGGCCAACCCTAGGCACTCCGCGGTCCGTGCCTCCGCCGGCTGCCGCTCCGCTCCTCCGCCGCCTGCCGACCAGCGGCTAGCGGCCACCCGTGCCCTGCGTCGAGGCACCCTTTGTTGCGCCCGTCGGCTGGCGACCCGCGGCGCCCCGCACCCTGCACGCGGCGGCGGGCGGCAGCGCTCCGCCGCTCCTTCTGCCGCCCAGCAGCCCCAGCTCTGCAGCTCTAGTCCTCCAGAGCTCCTGGTAAGTGGCAATACTAATTCCCCTTTCCCCATTTGTCCATTCTCATTTCTAACTTCTAAGGGTCCGATTTTTAAATTAAAGATGAACTCTTTCAATTTTTGTAGTACTTAAGTAAGTTGCACAATGAAGAGGAGCAGGACAACAAAATCCATTTTTACTACGGCTCCTATGCCAATTATACAACCAGTGCATTGCTAATGTTCTTAAACGCCACATCCATGTGTAGGTTCAGGTCCATATGAAACTCTTGATGAAGGTACGAGAGGCGAGGGTGAACTAGACCATAATTAGTTAGGTATTTTTTTCAACCACCATGTTCCATCAGTTATATCATGGGATTTAAATATGAAATCGTGATATCATTTAAACTTGTGCATCTATGAGCTTTGTTTTATTATTTATCGATATTAGTCCAGGTGCGGATGGTATTTTAACCCGGTGCGATGGTACATATATATATATACATATATATAAGTGATGGAGCTCGTCATTTGACAGCGGCCGCGTCAAAATTGATGAGCTCCGCCACTGTGCCAGCCTTCACTTTCCACGGAGACGTCCGCGTGAGCGAGACGTGGATGGGGATGGGGCTGAGGTGTTGAAAACCTGAAAGCGAATGGCAGCTGAACTGACGAAGAAGAGGGGTATTTTTTTTTTTGGTTAAGGAGGAAGAAGGGTTTTCCTGCTCAACTTTTTCTTCTAATATTTCTCATTTTTCTTCTGCAAGCGCGCTGTTCATCATATATTTAGTACGTAGCTTTCTTTGTCTTCTGTATTGGTTTGTTTACATTAGGCGTCTTTATCAGCTCTGCTCTGTTGTTGTTCGGCGTATAGCTTTGCAGGAATCCCAAGCATGTCCAAAAGTTCGTATTGTAGTATCCTAGAGCTTGCTAGTTTGATTCCAAAACTTACCAAGCAAAATTAAGACATGCCAAAAAGTTTTGAATATCAATTGGGTCGTCGTTGCCAAAAGATTGAATCACTAGATCCTTCTTTAATCTCTCAAGAACAAAAAGTGATTGCTGCCATGCCATATAGCACCCAATATGGTTACAAACGTTGAATGATTGACTCCGTGCCATCACAAGATGCACGGCAGAGCCCGCAGCTTGGTTGACAAAGTCGGTTTCTTAACGCGGCGATCGATCAGCTGGTTGTGTTGCTTTCGCCGTCGGTGACGCCAAATTGTGTTTTCACGGGCGGCGCCGCGGTGACGTGAGTTAGTGAGTACGTTACGCATCTCGTGACATGGTAACTTAAGTTTATTTGAGGAATAAGTTGGTCTATCTTTTCACTCCTTTATTTTTTATTTACTTTGTGGAATGAAATAGGTTGATCCATTCTCACCTTATTCTTCACGTAATAATAATTAGTATATGCACCAGGAATGAGTTGATTCCACCGAATTCATGGAATGAACTCATGATGCATCATGTTGACACTCAAATTGGGCCTATGTCAATTTTAAAAGGCCTAATGATTAGCTTTGGTTCGATCTGAAGAAAACTCTATAAAGCGCAATAATAATAATAATAATAATAATAATAATAATAATAATAATAATAATAATAATAATAATAATAATAATAATAATAAACCACATTGATTTTTCAATTAGATAAGACCACGCCTACTCCTATAAAATAGGTGTACATGACTAATTAAGATATCCAACAATCCAATCGTCATTTTACACCTACAACATTTTTTTTGTCCTCTTTCCAACCCCATGTTGTTGTTTATCTCTTGATCCGACGACCAAGGATGGCGCCTTAGGCTTGCTAGCCGACCTATGACAACCCATCAATGTCATTGTCCTGATGGGGTCTCTCCCGGGCGAGAGCTTCGACGGTTTCTTGCTAGTGTGCTCGTAAACTAGCCATTTTTCGTCATGCAAGCACGATTGGTTACCCTTTGCTAGTTTGTTCGGAAAGTAGCCGTTCTTTGCCACGTAAACGCGATAGCTATCCTTTGCTAGTTTGTTTGGAAACGTTCTTCACCACATAAGCACGATACCTATCTTTTGGTGGTTTGCTCGTAAACTTCTCCGTTCTTCACCACGTAAGTGTGATTCTCACTATGTTCTTCATCCGTGTGGCGACCCTACCCCTAGCTGGTGTGTGATCCAATACGGTATCAACACATCACCACATGAAGCATGGGCTGACTCCACAGACCAAACACACCATAAATAAATAAATTAAAAAGACGAGAGAGAAGTGCTAGCAACTACAAGTCTCTCGGCCTTCTGGGCCGCAAGCCAATTGTACGCCAACAATCTCAGCATCGGGCCACTGTACCATTCTGGCCCACAAAGCCCGTGTTTTCACGCACGGGAGCGCGGCCCTACTTACACCAACCACACCGACGGGCCGGCAGGCCGACCGACCGACGGCAACGCCACGGCAGGCGGACCTCGCCCTGCCGCCCTGCGGCATCTCGCCTCGCGGTCGCTGGTGGGCGCCGCGGCATCGTCGGCGGGACGCTACGGCCGACGGACGGGCCTTTCTTGCCTTTGCTTCGCCATTGGCCATTGCCGACGAGCACAGCTGTGCCTGCGGCCTGCCGTGCTGGTGCTGCCCATGCTGTCCACACGTACAGTCCAAGTACAGATTACATGTGTTGCAACCGTAAGTCTATACGTTCTACGTAGGGATGAAAACGGATGGGATACCACTGATATCGTATTTATTTATGTCTGGATTTGGATTCAAATATAAATAGTATAAAAAATATCGGATAGGATATAATTAGATATCGACATCATAAATATATGATTTAAATATTCAGATACGAATACGGTATCGGATGTTAAATATCCGGACTCGGACAGATTAAAACCCCTCTAAATGAATTCGGTCTCGAATACGAAAAATATTCGTACCGTTTTCATCCCTGCGTCTACACCCTCAACGAGGCCACCATCCATCCATGTCGCCCTCAACATCGCCGACCGCCATAGTGACCCAAACCAATCCACCAACGCACAGAATGCCGACAAGCACTGTCATAACAATCTGTATTAGCAGACCACCAGAATCACAGTTGGTGGCATGTACAGAATACGAGGCTCGCCACTGTGTTCCTCCCAGCTCTAGCCACGGGGTCAGTACTCACTACTTCAGTACAGAATGACTCCAACCATTCGGACAGCAACTAGCACCATCTCTCTCTGGCATTTCTGCCCTAGATCAGATGGATGTCTTGCCAAGAAAGAAAAAAAAAAACACAACACTTGGCATGGCGCTCGGCGGCCGGCCAGCACGCCGGCGCAGCATTCACCAATCAAAAAGGCACCAGATGGGGCGCCAACCAGCAGAGTACAACCAAATAGAAGCTACAAAAAAGGGGGGGTAATGGAAGGAAGCAACTGAGGCAGGGCGGTCTTCTCTTCCATTTTGGTGAAGGTTGGTTTGGCGGTGGTGGTGGCGAGGTCAAAAATGGCTCTGGCTGGTGGCAGCTTGAGGCGTCAGCTTCACGGATGGATGGTTGGTTAATGTGGATGACATGGTTTGGGGTCTGGTGGTGCTCAGCTCCATGTCCTATGAACAGAACATCCGCTTCTGCGACTGCGACATGCAAGGGTGTTCAGATTAGCAAACGACTGAAACTGACGAGTAATTCAGTTAAGAACATTGGAAGAGAATGAAGGAATGTTCAGCATACTGTACCTTGACTCTAGACGACTCCTGTACAGATTCCAGAGTCTCCACCAATGCTTTCTGCTTTGCCACGGTCGCATTCAACGTCTAGAATCAAACAAGTAATGAGAAGGATCAGGACTTGCAAAACGCTAGATTTTCAAAAGGCGCAAAATAAATCAACATGTATTCAGATGATTGATCGCTATGTTAGGATATTTGAGACATGTGGAGCCTAATATTTTCATAACAGAGCGTAAGAGCTTACTCTTTTGGTCCTCTCAAGGTCAGCCTCAACAGATCTGATCCGCTCGAATGAGCTCAACAGAATGAGTTCCTTGTCCTCTGGGATCTGCGGCGGTTTGGTGGCAAGGTGATTGTACAGCGATTCGAGATTGTCGAGACGCTGTAGGCAGGCACACACCTCTTCATCACTGACGACTCGAGGCTTTGGCTTCTCTGCTGCTGGGGTTGCTGGTGGAGCAGGGAGATTGACGTTCTCAAGCCTCCTCTCAGCTCTAGAGATGAAAAGCCGGATGAAGGAAAAGAGCTTGATCAAAGCTGTAACTACTAGCTTCACCACATTTTCCCAGCCCCTTTGAACAACAGTGCCGTTGACATTAAGAGCATTGTTCCCTGCAAAAAAACAGAAAATTTGAACAATGGCTGCAAATAATAGAGGCGGTAAAAAAGACAATGTTTGCTTCTTGCAGCAAAGGTTCCTACTAAGATGTACTGCACAACAAAAGAAAGAACCCAGACAAAGTAAACCACGGAAAGAAAATTAAGCATATTATTAGAGCTATTAATTGCATATCAAATAAGGTTAACAACACATGGAAATTATAAACTGCAATATGTTAACGATGTACATCCACCATGATAATTCAACATATGAAGTATACATCATAGTAAATGAATCAGTCCTACATGAGGACACCATGTACCATACAGCACACCGGGCAGGTACCACACCTCTGTTCCCAAGTTATATTATGACAATGACGGCCATCTTCGCAGTAGAAATTCCACTATCATTTACTAGAGTTTTATGTCTGTGGTACCAGGAATGTATGGTTACTGTGACATGACACGAGAAAATCATACACAATCTTCAATGTCCTTACTAAAATGTTAACAAGCAAAACTCCATTAACCAAAATGATAGGAAAAGAAGATACCTAAATCACGAGGCCTTCTGTTGGTGGAATATTGCCTGAAATCAGCCATTGGTTTCTGCACCATTTCAGTAATTCGTCGCACTCTATGGTATGATTCAGGAGCCACATCCGGGTGACTTTGATCATCACAGCTTAAGTATGTTGCACAATCTGTGCCCTTTACCTTTGACAGAAATAAATACAAAAAATCAATATACTGCAAGGTACCATGGACACAAGTAGGACAGCATGACAAATGCAGTTCATAAGACTAATAGCACAGGGAAAATCAGATCCAACTGTGAGAACAAAGGAAAATGGATAAACTTACTTCCTCATGAACTGGAGTCAAGCAACCATAGTCAGAAACTTTATGAACAAATGACGGACCAAAATCATCAACATCAGATCCTGATTCAGCATTTGATGTATCACTTAACATGCCCTGCCACTGCAACAGCAAAATATAGTAGTAGTTTTAGAACAAGAATCCAGAAAAGCAATCAGCTTCCTGCAATACTACTAATGTAGGCTGTAATTTTAGAATCTTACTTTCATCTGTTCCAGACGAAAGGAAGAGCTGCTTCTTTCGTCCCCCTCAGAAACAGGTTTGATTTCCCTCACGCATCCAGCTTCCAAATTGTGGATCAGCTACAAATAATGTCTATCACTATCAGTATATAGAAAAACAAGGACAGCACCTAGATGAACTATTTTCATGTAAACACAACACAGAAAATGGCACCTTCAATATATAAGGATCGTTCCACGGCCCTTTGTTCGATCCAAGACAACCACCCTTGTCACTACATGTGCATGAACCACCAAGGAATTCTGGCAACTCACTGAGAAAATACAGGCATTATTAAATGCAGAGGGCTAAGCTAGGAAACAGCTAAAGAGAACAAGTTCAGACGAACACAGCTAAGCTACCCATGAGTACACACCAACCTCGAATCTATTACTTCAAGAAGCCTACTCTGGTAGTTCGAACCGAGCACCTACACAGAAGAAACAAAAACTAATGATTGTGCTACAATACAAGTGTCCACTAAGGATGGTATATAATTTATGGAACTTACATGAATCTTGGATGAAGTTTTTGGGTCAAGGAAGCCCTTCACACTATTCCAGATCCACTTGAATCCACTGCCAGCGTTCACGACAAACATTTGGTGGAGTGTCTGCATTTATCACATTTTACTTGATTGGGTCACCAGGCAAAAATCCTAACAACATGTTACCCAGTCAAAAGTATAATTACCTCAGGATAGTAGTCACTATCAATCTTCTGCATCCGGTGTACTAGTTCTCTTGCAGTCTTGGAGAAATTCTTAAACCCCTGCAGAAAACAATCAAATCGAATAAACTACAGAACAGATCTGCATTCTGTAAGCACAACTCAAACTGAACCATTCACATACCACACCCTGGACGTCCAAGATGGTAGTGGTGGAGTCAATGTGCCTCTTAGCAGCCAATGTGCAGGCAGGGAACCTCTCCCTGAAGGCCCTCTCAAACTCCTGGACATGGTACTTGATGTAGCGATCCACCGACGTGATCTGCATGAGCTTGTTCGGATCCACCTTCCCTAGCCTCTCGATGTACACCGGCCGGCCTTCGCGGTCAACACCATGGTAGCCCTGAGGGTAGTAGCGCAGCACATCATCCAGTTCCTCAAAAACAAAATCCTGACGGCATTTAAGTCACGGCAGATTATTAGTACATCAAACAAAGAATAGTATTTCCGAAGCATTGCTCGCAGTCCTGACTTCACAGTGATCACCTCAAGGATCGTGTCAGTTCCGAACTCCTTCCTCCATTTCAGCATCTCTGACCACATCTGCATTGCCTTCTCGGCTTCAAACTTCCTGGCCTTCAGGAACCTGAACCAAACGTTCACAAGGCGACGCGAGTTTCAAATACTGGATACTGGCATTCAACAAACCACGTCCAAACGCAGGCAACGAAATAAAGGGACGGGATTTAAAAATGTGACCTTAGCATCATGTGGTAGTCATCATGCTTCTCGGGGAGGAGGCCGTGCGCGGCGAGGCGGTCCCGGAACGAGGCGACGGCGCGCTCCTCCTCGGCGTCGCGGACGTCCTCGATGGAGATGGCCGCCGGCGGGAAGCGGAAGTCGACGCGACGTCTCCCTCGCTTCTTGAGCGCGTGGATGGCCTTCCGCCGCAGGGAGCCGATCTTGCGCCGCCGCCGCTCGTCCTCCGAGTTGCCGTCGCACAGCGATATCTCAATGTCCTCCGCATGGCTCACTGCAGACACAGATTGGCACGGCGCCGCGCTAATCATATAACAACAAAAGGATGCAATTTTTTTTTCCAAAACAAAGAACAGGAATCGCTTCTCTCCCCATACCAGACATCTTCGCCGCCGTCAATTCTGGATTCCTGGGTAGCCCAGCTGAGGCGTCGCGCTCTCGCACCCAATCTTCAATCGCCACTGTCTGCGGAAGAGAAAAAGAAATACCACCAACGATCAGTTCGCTGCATCAACCATTAAAAAAAAACGAAGCGCATTTGGTAGCGCGGGCGGGCGGGCGGGCATGAGTGCGAGCCCTGCGCCGCGGACAGATCTGAGAAGGAAGAAACGGAGGGAGGCGAGGACCAAATCTCGTTGCCAAAAAAAAAAGGATTGCAGCTTCCAGGCCCTGAGGAGGAACCTGCATTGGTTACTAAAAGCAGCGAGGCGTCCGAGTCGCCATAAATTCCACCCAGAGGAAGGGAAGGCGCCGCTCATTTACTCCTCCCAACCCAGGAGGAACTTCTTCTGGGCAGAATAAAAACGAAAGATGAAGCCTGACATGACAGCTCCAATCCGTCCGTCGCAGCACCCCCGGAAACAAACACGCGAACAGCGAAACAGATCGTCGCGCAAAACAGATCCCGTCCACGAAACAAAAACCAGTAAAAATCTCTCGCGGGACAGGAGAGGAGAGGATGAGAACTCACATTTTTGTTTTGGGTGGATTGGAATCAATCAAGAACCCTGGCAGCTAGAGCGGAGGCGAGAGATTGGAGGCTTGGAGCTTTTTCTCTCTACCTTCCCTGCTCCCGTGCTCCTCTGCCTCTCTCTTTCCTCCTGTGTGCCGCTCTGTCTCCTCTCAGTTTGCTCCTTCTGGCGATGGTAACTACTGAGGGGAGGTGGGCACTGCCTCGGCTGCTTTATAACCGTATTTTATCCGGAGACACACTATACAGTTCACTGTATGTAGATACCCGTAGACGAAGAGGAGTATACTCCGTACGCGTACAGTACGCTGTGCTTTTGTTGCAGAAAGATGAGACTCCGTGATGGACGATGGGCCAGCCAAAGGAATGATTTTTTTTTCAATCGCCTCAAAATGTGGCGAGTTCGCTTTCTGGCGGATGAGGTGGACCTGGATTTGTTCGTTGTTTCTTCCTCAGAGATATCTCTCTCCCCGCCCTTTTGGGATCGGAGGAGGATGGATGGATAGATCCCCGTTTCGGCCAGTGTTTAATGCCATCAAGATTCATGCGATTAAGGCTTTTGAATGGTTCCTAGAATTCCTGTGGGGAATTTATGCCGGAAACTGATAACCTCCTATCGGGTTTAAATTGGCAGTAAATCAGGCTTTTATTGTCCAGTGCGTTCCAAGAGTGCTTTGCTAGTTATGGATGCCAAAGATACGCAAAATCTTTACTTCTCCTAGTCCGTTTTAGATAGGCAGAAGAGATAGAATTACAAGGTCACATAATTTTAAGATTCTATATATGGGTTCATCTTTTTGAACATAGCACTCCCTTCGTCCTGAATATGAATCTGTTTACTGATGAGTCAAACAATCCTAAATTTGATTAAATATTTATTTTTAAAAGTACTTAAATTTGTTGAAATTGTTTGGTCCTTGATAAGCGAGGCTTCCATTCTTCATAGGATGGGTGGAGTATAATCGGCAGCTCTATCTGGTTTCTTTTTTAACAAACAAATAAAATGAACAACGGTGTAGAAAAGCATAAGCAATTAATGTACTCTGTCATATATAAACACTTGCCATGTTAGTCTAAACTTTCTCAAAAATTGAAGCTCGTACTACACAGAGGGGCTCTCTCTCTCTTAATGAAACTCTGCTAAGGTATGTGTCGGTATTCGGTTCCGAGGGTGTCCTAAACTGACAAGTGAGTGCTGCGTGTCCCTATCCTAGATGGTGATACAAGGAGAACACACGGGAGTTTATCCTGGTTCGGGCAGAAGAAGGCCCTACGTCCAGCGGGGGGAGAGAGTTTTGTATTTCTTTGCACCAAGGTGCTTGTGTAGGGGTTACAAGCTTGCGAGAGAGGGCGGCGAGCCTAAGTCTCAAAGAGAGGAAAAAGAGTACAAAGATGGTTGCTTGAGATGTTGATCTCTGTGTGGGGAGCCTTGGAGTGCTTGGCACTTGGCATTGGACTTGTGTGTGGTCTGTTGTTTGCTGCCTTCTGTCCCCGTTGTAGAGCCCCGGCCTGCCCTTTTTAGGGTAGGAGGAGGCCAGGACGCCGGGGAGCCCTGAGGTGACGTTTTGTCGATCCCTATAGGAGTGACTGTGGCGGCGTGCCCTGGGAATGGCCGGCCATCCCCGGACACCATGGCGACGTAGGGGACGAGACGGCGAAATGACCCGGAGCGCCGTGCCATGCCGTCCTTCCTTTTCTGTTGAACTGTGCTGAGCGTCGAGGTTGGGTCGAGGCCGGGTCGAGACCGGATGGATAAGGCCGAATCCCTGAGATTGCGGGGTACGGGCCTTGTCGTATCCTGCCTCAAGGGTGACTGGCGATAAATAGTGCACGGTAAGGTGAGCATAGTGACAGGTTTCACCTCCCATCACGGGATGGGGCGGTAAAACAGTGAGGACTGACACCGGCATTGCTCCCACGTCGATTCTGGTTGCGGCCATGCCGGTTGGTGGAAACAGGTAATCGCATTAAATGTTCTGACTTTTGTCTTGGGGTAGGTGAAATGAGGGGATCGAGCACTCCGACCCGGGGTCACGCGAGCCGGAGTCTTTCCGGTGGGCGGACGAGCCTCGTGCGAGTCGGAATGCGGTCGAGGTGCTTTGTCGTGCGGGACGGGGCGCGGTCGAGGCGTTCCCGTCAAGGGTGCCTCGTACGAGTCGGAGCCGGAGCGCGGTCGAGGCATTATGTCGAGCTGGCCTCATACGAGACGGACCCGATACGCGGTTGAGGCGGGCTGCCTTTTGCTATGGTTTAATCGTTTTGTTTTTTATTATCGTTGGGTGTGGGTACCCCATACTATTGCTACCGACAGTATGTTCATGAAAAAAAATTACTCTGGCCATCGCATTGTTACCGGGTGACGTTTCTGTTATACAAACCATCACCCAAAGAAAATCGATGGGAGCCTTGTAGACGACAAGGTCTTGCATGGTTCATTGGTACGTCAATGTGTTTATTATGTTGGAGTGCATCCAAAACTCTTCCTTAAGAGAGAAGGCCAATCAAAGAAGGAAAAGAAAAAAGTAGCTAGGAACTTTAGTGCTTTATATCGGGAGATATATTATATAATATATATAAAATATGTATCCAGAAGGTTCTTTAAGCTGCTGAGCACATGCAGATTTAGGTGAACATTACCGCGTTAGACGTAGCCATCGGCGGCGGTGCCACTTTGATGCGCCGTGCCGCAAAGTTGATGCAGACACACTATGGTTATGATTATGATTAAGATTATGGTGCTACAGCTCGATCAGGCAGCCGGGCCGGGCTAATATAATCACCATCCCACGTACAAAGGCACAGACTTAACGGGTAGACAACAGTGACACGATAGGATGATAGCCGATGCGTACGCGCCATGTGCAAGCAGCATGCATGCTCGGACCTCTCCGGTCATCCAGCGTTTTTGTGCCTTAAGAGAGAGTAAATTATCTTGAATGATCAGCTGATTTAATAGGTACACTCTTTGTTCTAAATGGTAAGTTACATGCATGTCCGTCCGTCTGAGCGCTTGCTTCCTGGGATGTGGACTGGCCAAACAAGCCTCTTGGACAACTTCGTAGCTTCTAAAAAAACTGGATGCCTCAACGACTTCCCTACTCCGTCTCGCCGCGTTCTCCACCACCACACCTGTGTTGCACGCTTGTCATGGTCGCCTCTAACGAGCCGGCGAGCTTCCTCACCGCCGCCGAGGTTTGGGCGCTCGGGTGGTGCCGCTGGCTGGCCAGGCCAATCCAGCAGCGGCCACGCAGGCACCCGGACGCCATGTGTGGCCAGGCAACCAGAAGAGGGGGTGAAAGCTCTATGTTTGGTGTTGGTAATTAGTGACAATGCCTAAGTACTAATCCTATGCCTAAGTTGTATGTAGCATATGAGGATTAGTACATTCCAAGGTTGGTGGCAAGATGGACATGATGATCATGATGGCCACACTTGGATTTGGACGCAACCCTACGTGATCAAGGCAAAGGTATATGCTTAAGGGTTGTGTTTTAGTAACCAAGACACCTAGTGGGTGTGGTTACATTATAGGATAGATAGCCGTACTATAAAGAGGGGAATGATGCGGCTATTGAACTCCTAAGTGCCTCTAGGTGTGCATTTCATAATCATATGCATTTGGATAGAACTAATAACGCCTCGGAAAATGATTGTAAAAATGCTAACACACATGCACATGGTGTTGATCACTTGGTGATGTTAGCACGTTTGCGAAGGCGGTGGAGTTTGAGCGGTAGAGAGGGTTTGGGGTCCTCTCTCCCTCCCGCCGAGCTTGCGAGGCGGGATTCAGGCGTTTTCGAGGAATTGAAACGCCTATTTTCTACTACGCCGGAAGTCGGAAATCAAACGGAAATCAAACGGAAGCGAACGGAGGTCACAGTGGTGACCGGACGCTGGACCGGACGCGGTCACTGTTTGACCGGACGCGTCCGGTCAGCGTTCAGCGTCTGCGCGTTTTTCAGTTGGTTGATCGGACGCGCAGCGCGTCCGGTCACAGTCGACCGGACGCGTCCGGTCGTCCAGGGAGCTTACTGGACTCCGACCGGACGCTGGCACTGTGGCGTCCGGTCAGTTCTCTAGCGCGTCCGGTCGACGTTTCGTTGTGCGCGGCTCAGGGTTGACCAGCGCGTCCGGTCAGTCACGGGACCGGCGCGTCCGATCGTGACCAGCGCGTCCGGTCGTTGCGACCAGCGCGTCCGGTCAGTGTTTCGAAAACTAGCCGTTGCGTGACCAGCTGTAGGGTCGAGATGGCGGACTAGAGGGGGGGTGAATAGTCCTTTCTAAAACTTAAACACGTAGGCTAACCAAAACAAATGCGGAATTAAACTTATCGGTCTAGCCAAGACTACACCCCTCTATCTAAGTTCTCTAGCACCTTGCAAAGATCCTAATTAAGCAACTAATGTGCTAAGCTTACCAAGAGCTCACCTACTCAAATCTAGAGCAAGGCCACACAAACCTATGCACTAGTACTTTGCCAACCAAGGGAGCTCCTACACAACTAGTGAAGCAAAAGCACAAAGCTCCTAAGCTCACTAGCAAAGCTCAATAACAAGGCAACTAATGCCAAATTAAAGAGCGCAAGTCACTTAGCTACACAAACTAAGCAATGTGACTAACAAGGTTACACAAACCAAATTAGTCACGCAAAGGGAAGCTTCTAGCTACACAAGCAAGAAGACAACTAGCAAGCTACACAAGCAAACTAGTTAAGAAAGCAACTACACAAGCACAAGAATATATGAAAGTAATACGAGCTTGTGTTACACGAAGGCAAACCACCGAGAAGAGTAGACAAAGTTGACACGGTGATTTTCTCCCGAGGTTCACTTGGTCGCCACCAAGCTACGTCCCCGTTGTGTCGACCAACACTTCGTGGTTCGGCGGCTAATCGGTCACACACCGAGCCTCTCAAAAGGCACCGCAAGAACCCACCATAAAGTGTGGTAGCTCAATGACACGCTCAACTAGAGTTGCTCTTCGCGATCCCCGCGGGGTGAGCACAATCCCCCTCACAAAGCTTCTCCGGAGCCTCGCACAATCTTCTTGCGAGCTTCGACGGAGCCACAAGCCACCAAGCCGTCTAGGAGGTGGCAACCTCCAAGAGTAACAAGCACCACCGGCTTGCAACACGATCACCTAGTGCCACTCGATGCAATCTCTCAAAGCAACGCACTAGAATCGCTCTCTCACTCGATCCGATGAACACTATCAAGCATGAGTGAGTTAGAGGGCTCCTAAGCACTACCACATAAGCCACCAAGGCCAAAGTGTGCTCAGCTACCGGCCAAGGCCGGCCACAAGGTCTATTTATAACCCCACAGTCAAATAGAGCCGTTACCCCTTCACTGGGCAGAAAAACGGGACGACCGGACGCGCCGGTCGTAACTGACCGGACGCGCTCAACCGCGTCCGGTCGTCCTGCGACGTCCACGTCACCCTCAGATTTCAAATTCGTCCGTTAGATCCTCCAACGGTCACTGCGCGCCAACGGTCAAACGAGCGACCGGACGCGCTGCTGCGAACGACCGGACGCGCCGGTGCGCACAACACCCGCGCCCGCGAAGCAACGACCGGACGCGCTCCTCGCAATGACCGGACGCCACAGAACCCGCGTCCGGTGGGAGTCCAGTAAGCTCCCTGGACGACCGGACGCGTCCGATGGTGTGTGACCGGACGCGGACCGCGTCCGACGTCCTCGGTTCCCTCAGGGCGCATGACCGGACGCGCCGGTCCCGTGGGTCACCGGACGCGCCGGTGGCAAACCCTAGCTCGCGCGCCTGACCCCGACGCTGTACTCACCGGACGCGCCGGTCGCACAGAGCCCGCGTCCGGTGCAGCGTCCGGTGCTGCGTCCGGTGCTGCGTCCGGTCACTTCCGTGACCGCGTTCGCCTCCGTTTCTTTTCCGACTTCCGGCGCAATAGAAAATAGGCGTTTCACTTTTCCAAAAAGCGCCGAATCCCGCCTCGCAAGCTCGGCGGGAGGGAGAGAGGAACCTAAACCCTCTCTACCGCTCAAACTCCACCGCCTTCGTAAATGTGCCAACACCAACAAGTGATCACCACCTTGTGCACGTGTGTTAGCATTTTCACAAACATTTTCTTCGAAGGAATTAGGCACTCAACTTGCCTCGCCACTCGATCCTAACACGTATGCAAAGTTAGATCGCTCAAGTGGCACTAGATGACCGATATGCAAACAAGTTTGCCCCTCTTAATAGTACGGCCATCTATCCTAAACCCGGTCATCAACTTCTCTACACACCTATGACCGGTGAAATGGAAATGCCCTAGGTTATACCTTTGCCTTGCGCATTCCACTCCATCTCCTCCGACATTGATGCAACACATGCACCAACCATATCACAAATGATATGATCCACTTCATATCATCATGTGACCTTGGTCCATCGATCTTGACCTCACTTGTTCTTCACCGTTGCGTCGGTCCATCGGCGCCAAGTCTTGCTCAAGCTTCACCGCCTCACGGTCCATCGCTCCAAAGCCTCCGACTTGCCCTTCACACTTGCAACCGGTCCGTCGAGCCAAGCCTCATCTTGATCTTTGCCACCTTGGTCACATGACTCCATGTCATGTCTCATATGCAATGAGCTCCTTCATAACACCATTACCTGTGGACTAATCTCCTGTGTATCTCACATAACCACATATTAGTCCACCTAAGTTGTCACTCAATTACCAAAACCAAACAAGGACCTTTCGATCTCCCCCTTTTTGGTAATTGATGACAACTCTACAAAGATATGGAAAATAAGCTTTTTCAAGCTAGCACTTCACACAAAGTGTAAATTGCTAACTTGTTTTGGATTTTATGCTACTTATCCAACATTTAAGCTCTATGTCAAGATTTGGATAAGCACCATAAAACCCGACTTGGTAGTGATAACTCCCCCTACATATGTGCTCAAATGGTTTGGTTTCAAGCTTGCACATATGCCTAAATATGAAATTTGTGGGAGGATTAGCACTACTAAGTGATACTAAGGTGTATAGAATAAACCTTTGTAGTTCGATACCATTTGATAGCTTGATACCATTTGAAAATCACAAGTTTGCCATCATCCTTAGCATCATGAGTAGCTAGACATCAAAGACACTAGAAACCCCGTGAGATCAACATTATACGCAAGGTTCTAGTTTTTGCATGATAATCACAAGTCTAGCTAACATCCTATGCATGCTAGTTATCAAAGCATCAATCAGATTCTATAACTAGCATACACCACACAAGCATGCATATTGAATTTAAGAACTTTATGCAATGCAAGCAAGCACATGAATATGCACATATCAAATGCAACCAATCAATGTTCATGAGCTTGCTCCCCCTACTTGTGTGCTTTCTTTGTCCAAGAATCAAGAATTTTGATTGCTCCCTCTTTGTCCATATCCATGTCCAATATCATCTATCTCTCTCCAAATCTATCTCTCTTGGTGCATTGACATATCTTTGTTCCAACTTCTCCCCCTTTGTCATCAATTTCCATAAAGGGTGTGCTTCTCAATTGATACAAAGGCTTGCATTGGGGTAGATGGTTGAGACTTGAATATTGCATTTTTGATGGACATCACCACACGTGTTAGAATGACATTACTTGTATGTTGCTCTTGAGATACCACTTAGGATCTTTGACCTTGATACCATTGGTGGGGCTCCTCCCCCTATGTCATAGCATGTGTCATTCACTCGATAATCTTGAGCTCTTGTGTGTGAGGGAACTTTCTTCATTTGATGATCACTTTAAAATTGAGGATCACTTGTGGAACCACCGTCTTGTATAAATGATATCATGTATAGAAATACCATGAATAAGGGTGTGATACCAATTTGAAGAATCCTCTGTCATGGAACCACTTATAGGATTTGTCAATATGATCTTTTCTTGAACATTTGCTGTCTTTATGAGTACCACTTGTAGGATATCACTTGTAGATCATGATCTAGACACCACTTGTAAATACCAATTGAAGAAATACTTTGAGTCTAGATACCTTTTGAAACACCCTAGATATCCATTTTTATTGTTGCCTTGTGCTTGTACCCATATCATTGTCATGAGCTTCTAGTATGACTTGAACTATGTTGATTTGCCTAAGATTCCAAGTCCGGTTTGATCCAATGACAAGCTTCTTCACACCTCATGCTAAGGGTTATCTTGCCAATGTTGTACTTGTCACTTGTTAGCAATCCAAACTAGATCAAGTACTTGGGTTTACTAGCTCATGAACAAATTCATACACATACCACTAGATCATTTAAACAATTCAAGCAATAGTGGTAGGCTATGAACTTAAACATTTCATTTGTTATGCATGATCCTAGTAAGCATGTACTATATGCACTAATCGCATACTAGTAAGGGATGAAATGATCATGCATATTACAATGATACCTTTGCTATTTTGGAGTAGAGGATAGACATATAGATTCCAATTCATTACTCCAATAGCAATGTGAAGTCCAATTTTATAAGCTTGGTGAAGACCAATCATCGTAGATAAATCCATTCTTCACCCATATGAAATGAAAACCACTTATGATCAAGTGCACTATCTCTTGAGTTGTGGTTGGCTTGCTCCATCTTTCTGATCAATGCTTGCATGAGAGAACTACTTAGAATACCACTTGAAATACATGACTAGCTCTCTTTTGGGTGTTGCTTGCATTTCTTGATCAATCCTATTGATTGCTTCAATTAAGCATCTCAAATGTCCCTTGAATTCATCACTTCCATGTTAGCCTTCCAAGCCGGTGCTCGGTTTACCCACCCATGGACGGCAAGCCCCCTCAGCAGGGAGAAGTGACCTCTCTCCAAAGAACCATCCTTGACACTTACTTGAATTGCCTTTGATTGATTGATCTATGGACTTAACTTGATGAGTAACCTTGAATTATTCTTTAAGTCCTATTCTTTCTACCAAATGATCTCCAATCATTACTAGAACTTGAACCTCATCTTCATCTTGAGTTTGATCTTCATTTTCAAATTTGAGTACCAAATTTGTACACTAAGTACATTCCACAATCAATGCCTTTGTACTCATTTCTTGTCATGCTTCTAGATCAATTCAAAACCAAACTTAGGTACCTCAAACACTTATAAATATGTTTCCAACTTGAGGACCTTTCACTTAAAGTGACTCTAGATCAATCCAATAATTGTTACTTTTCTGGCAGATTCTGTACCCTTCAAAGAATAATTCATATCTCCCAATGTACAGATCCAAAAGCCATGAAATTTGGTGAAGATGTGATTCACTAAGTCATCTAGCAACTGTAAAAATTTGAGCTTCATTTGACTTCTAGATGTCTACCAGATTTTAATTCTTCCACCACTGCTACATGCTGAAAACTGCTGCACTATAGCTGACAAGATGTACTCCAAAGTCGAAACATCTCTTATCCAATTCTAATGAAATTTGTACAGCTTCTTATACCATAAGTCTAGGGCATGTATACCAAATTTCAAGCCAATCCAAATAGATTTGATCACTCAAACATGGCTAAGATCACAGCTAGCTCAGATTTACAACTTTTGGACAGATTTCAATACAAGAGCTAATCTTCATCAAATGTGAATCAATCTTGAGATTAACTTGTTTGAACACTCTCACAAGACATATATCCATTCAATCCACTTACTAAATGTCATCTTATGAATTTATCCAACACAAATCAATCCAAACTTGATTACTAAGCACTTAATCCGTTCAATCATCTCATAGCAAGCAACATTGCACATTTATCCAATTCAACCAACTCATATGCACCCAAATGAAATGATCAACAAGCGATATACCTTGGTTAGCTCATGATCATCCAATAGCAAGCTCCGACTCAAATATTTGCAAGCCATCAAGTATATCCAATAAATCACCACAATCTTTGACATTGCACTTGTATGTTGTAGCACTTGGACTTCACTTATTTTGACTTGGCATTGGGATTGGATATGCATTGAGCTTCATAACTTGACTCAATATATGATGAACAAAATAAAACCAATTGAATCAAGCCTCCAATGCCGATGGTACCTATAAACAATCATCCACTCTTTGATGGTACCCAAACAAGTTTGGGTCCTCTCAAGTTAGGTGCAACATACTTAGGCATTGCCTTAGTATGAATAGCGGGATGTTTTGCAATTGCAATCATAGAGGTACCATTGCCATCCTTTCTAAGCACAATATTATCATCAATTGAAATAGGCTTAGAATTATTACCTAGGGGACATGAATGAGCCATGTGTCCCCTTTCCCGGCATAAGTAGCAACTTCTTTTAGAGTGAGCCTTTTCTTCCTTGCTCATGTGTTGCTTCTCAATGCCTTGCCTCTTATGAGTTGCTTGAGCCTTCTTCTCAAGCTTGGTGGACACCCCGAGACAAAGTGTCCCATATCTTCACATTTGAAGCACTTGATGTGAGTCAAATTTCTTTTCTCATTTTGATTCTTGCTCATCATCTTGGCATCTTGAATTTGCATTGGATGCCTTGCTTTACCACCCCTTCTTGTTTTCTTTTTCTTCTTTATCAAGTCACCATCATCTCCATGGTTGATCTTGATTTGTTCTTGGAGTGTCTTCTCTTGCTCAACTAATGGCTTCGGTTGAGGCTTTACTTGTTGCTTCACCAATTGCTTGGTTGGGCACATTGAGGTGAGATGACCCCAAGTGCGGCACTTGAAGCACTTGACATACTTTAGCCTCTCTTCTTCTTTCAACTTCTTGAGCTTCTCAATGTTTGGGCAACCATTAGCAAGATGTCCCGCTTCATGGCATCGATAGCACATGGAATGCGAGAGCTTCTTTTGGAGTAGTCTCTTCATTCTCTTTTCTTGCTTTCTTTCGCCCCTTGTCAATTTTTTCTTGAAGCCAAGGCCACTTTTATCACCAAGGTTTCTTTGAGTCTTCATTATGTGCTCAAAGATGACTTTTGAGTTGTAGCACCTCTCTAACTTGTTGCTCAAATTCTTCACTTCACTTTTGAGCTCATTGTTCTCCTTCAAAAGGTTAGTCTCACAAGACATAGAAGTAGAACAAACATTTAATTGCGAAGAACATGGCATATCTAATAAATCATCACAAGAGGTGGATACATGCTTCTTGCCTACATCACAAGGGTTAGTAATATGTGATTGATCATTTGACCCAAATGATGAGCTCTCACTAGTTTTGGTTTCTTCATTAGAAAGTTTCTTAGTGAGTAAAGCGTGTTCTTGTGCCAAGTTATCATGAGCAACACTAAGTTCCTCATGAGCCAATTTTAGCTCCTCATGTGAACAAGTAGTAACATAAAGTAGATGCTTTTGTTGTTCACATGTGGTTTTTAGAAATGAGTTTTCATTTTTCAATTTACTTGTTTTTGCCATCTCATTTCTTAGGGCCTTTGAGAGTTTATATAGAAGCTCAAAATTTGGACCATCACAATCAACAACAAAACCACCAATAGATACCTTAGTGTCACCATGTGATGATATTGAAGAGCTTGTTGAAGCATCACTCTCATAGCCATCATCTTCACCATCAAGTGTGCATGAAGTAGAATCATTGCTTGCATCACTTGTGGCATTATCATTCTTCTTGTCAAGTGATCTTGTGATATGATTATTTTTGTCATCACTTGACCGTGAGGTGGAGCAATCCTCCACAACCACCTTGTTGTGGTCATGCTCAACATCCTCATGCGCCTCCTTCTTGGGCTCATCATCATTGGAGATCGCCCCATATTTCTCATTTAGAAACACCCAAATCTCATGGGCGGACTTGAAGTCCATGATCTCACAAAGTATGCTACTATCCATAGATCAATAGAAAACATTAGTAGCTTGGCTATCGAGATGTAGGCATTTACTTTGCGCTTGAGTTGCATTCTTTTTATCAATTGCAAAGGAAAAGCCCACATCTACGATCCACCACAATTGAGGAGAAATAAACTTAAAATTGCATGTCATCCAATTTCTCCACCGTGCAAAGTGTGTGCCATCAAAAATGTGTGGACACTCAACATCTAGCCCATAAGCCGCCATCCTCTCGGGTCGGTGAAGACCACAAATGAGAGACCCGGCTCCGATACCACTTGTAGGGTCGAGATGGCGGACTAGAGGGGGGGTGAATAGTCCTTTCTAAAACTTAAACACGTAGGCTAACCAAAACAAATGCGGAATTAAACTTATCGGTCTAGCCAAGACTACACCCCTCTATCTAAGTTCTCTAGCACCTTGCAAAGATCCTAATTAAGCAACTAAGGTGCTAAGCTTACCAAGAGCTCACCTACTCAAATCTAGAGCAAGGCCACACAAACCTATGCACTAGTACTTTGCCAACCAAGGGAGCTCCTACACAACTAGTGAAGCAAAAGCACAAAGCTCCTAAGCTCACTAGCAAAGCTCAATAACAAGGCAACTAATGCCAAATTAAAGAGCGCAAGTCACTTAGCTACACAAACTAAGCAATGTGACTAACAAGGTTACACAAACCAAATTAGTCACGCAAAGGGAAGCTTCTAGCTACACAAGCAAGAAGACAACTAGCAAGCTACACAAGCAAACTAGTTAAGAAAGCAACTACACAAGCACAAGAATATATGAAAGTAATACGAGCTTGTGTTACACGAAGGCAAACCACCGAGAAGAGTAGACAAAGTTGACACGGTGATTTTCTCCCGAGGTTCACTTGGTCGCCACCAAGCTACGTCCCCGTTGTGTCGACCAACACTTCGTGGTTCGGCGGCTAATCGGTCACACACCGAGCCTCTCAAAAGGCACCGCAAGAACCCACCATAAAGTGTGGTAGCTCAATGACACGCTCAACTAGAGTTGCTCTTCGCGATCCCCGCGGGGTGAGCACAATCCCCCTCACAAAGCTTCTCCGGAGCCTCGCACAATCTTCTTGCGAGCTTCGACGGAGCCACAAGCCACCAAGCCGTCTAGGAGGTGGCAACCTCCAAGAGTAACAAGCACCACCGGCTTGCAACACGATCACCTAGTGCCACTCGATGCAATCTCTCAAAGCAACGCACTAGAATCGCTCTCTCACTCGATCCGATGAACACTATCAAGCATGAGTGAGTTAGAGGGCTCCTAAGCACTACCACATAAGCCACCAAGGCCAAAGTGTGCTCAGCTACCGGCCAAGGCCGGCCACAAGGTCTATTTATAACCCCACAGTCAAATAGAGCCGTTACCCCTTCACTGGGCAGAAAAACGGGACGACCGGACGCGCCGGTCGTAACTGACCGGACGCGCTCAACCGCGTCCGGTCGTCCTGCGACGTCCACGTCACCCTCAGATTTCAAATTCGTCCGTTAGATCCTCCAACGGTCACTGCGCGCCAACGGTCAAACGAGCGACCGGACGCGCTGCTGCGAACGACCGGACGCGCCGGTGCGCACAACACCCGCGCCCGCGAAGCAACGACCGGACGCGCTCCTCGCAATGACCGGACGCCACAGAACCCGCGTCCGGTGGGAGTCCAGTAAGCTCCCTGGACGACCGGACGCGTCCGATGGTGTGTGACCGGACGCGGACCGCGTCCGACGTCCTCGGTTCCCTCAGGGCGCATGACCGGACGCGCCGGTCCCGTGGGTCACCGGACGCGCCGGTGGCAAACCCTAGCTCGCGCGCCTGACCCCGACGCTGTACTCACCGGACGCGCCGGTCGCACAGAGCCCGCGTCCGGTGCAGCGTCCGGTGCTGCGTCCGGTGCTGCGTCCGGTCACTTCCGTGACCGCGTTCGCCTCCGTTTCTTTTCCGACTTCCGGCGCAATAGAAAATAGGCGTTTCACTTTTCCAAAAAGCGCCGAATCCCGCCTCGCAAGCTCGGCGGGAGGGAGAGAGGAACCCAAACCCTCTCTACCGCTCAAACTCCACCGCCTTCGTAAATGTGCCAACACCAACAAGTGATCACCACCTTGTGCACGTGTGTTAGCATTTTCACAAACATTTTCTTCGAAGGAATTAGGCACTCAACTTGCCTCGCCACTCGATCCTAACACGTATGCAAAGTTAGATCGCTCAAGTGGCACTAGATGACCGATATGCAAACAAGTTTGCCCCTCTTAATAGTACGGCCATCTATCCTAAACCCGGTCATCAACTTCTCTACACACCTATGACCGGTGAAATGGAAATGCCCTAGGTTATACCTTTGCCTTGCGCATTCCACTCCATCTCCTCCGACATTGATGCAACACATGCACCAACCATATCACAAATGATATGATCCACTTCATATCATCATGTGACCTTGGTCCATCGATCTTGACCTCACTTGCTCTTCACCGTTGCGTCGGTCCATCGGCGCCAAGTCTTGCTCAAGCTTCACCGCCTCACGGTCCATCGCTCCAAAGCCTCCGACTTGCCCTTCACACTTGCAACCGGTCCGTCGAGCCAAGCCTCATCTTGATCTTTGCCACCTTGGTCACATGACTCCATGTCATGTCTCATATGCAATGAGCTCCTTCATGACACCATTACCTGTGGACTAATCTCCTGTGTATCTCACATAACCACATATTAGTCCACCTAAGTTGTCACTCAATTACCAAAACCAAACAAGGACCTTTCACCGGCGCGTCCGGTCAGTTGGACCAGCGCGTCCGGTCAGCGCGACTGCTGCTGAATCAAGTTTCTAACGGCTATATTCGAAGGGGTACGTCTATATATACTCGTTGGCCGGCTCAAAGCTCCCTCTCTTGGACATTTGACATACTTGTGAGCACTTTGAGCTAAGCAACTCCCCTCCCACTCATCTCTCTTGCTTCTTTGCATATTCGAAGTGAGATTGAGTGATCCAAGTGCATTTGCATTGTGAGATTGCATCTAGTTGGCACTTGGTGGTTGATTTGCTGCGGGATTCTTATTTCTCTTGGTGGTTGCCGCCACCTAGACGGCTTGGAGCAGCTTGGAGGCGTTGGCAAGAGTTGGTGGTTGTTCTTGGCCACCTCCGGTGATTGTGAGGGGTTTGTGCCTACCTCGGTGAAGCGCCAAAGGCAACATTAGTAAATTGCTCATGTCATTGCAACCTTTTGCCATTTGGTAGGTTCTTATGGTGCCTTTTGAGAGGCTCGGTGTGTGACCGATTAGCCACCGAACCACGTGGTGAAGAGGGACACAACGGGGACTAGCGTGCCGGCAAGCACGTGAACCTCGGGATAAATCTTTGTGTCATCATTCATATTGTGATTGATCGATCCCGGTGGTTGTGTATTGTGGAATTCATTTCTTGATCATATTGTTTGGTTGGCTCAATACTTCGCCCCTCGGTGATACTCTTCTAACTCTCTCTTGTATTAATTTCTTAGTCACTTTGCTAGAGTAGCTCCTTTGTGTAGCTTGCTAGTTGTAGTTTCCTTCTCGGTTTGACTTGTGCGGTTGAGTGCTAATATACTAGAATTGTGAATTGGATAGGTGGCTTGCAAACACCCCATAGGCTAAGCAAAACACGCATCTCGCTATTTGTTATATTGATAAACTTGTTTAGCTTGTCTTTGTAGATTTTTTTAAAAGGCTATTCACCCTCCCTCTAGCCATCAAGACCTTTCACGTGGTATCGGAGCCGTGGTCACCGTTTGTAAGGCTTAACAACCTCGGTGTAAGATGGCTCAAGTTGTGTTCAACCATGTCGGAGGCAAGCCTCCATTCTTTGATGGTGTCTCATCTTTTGATCATTGGAAAAGAAAGATGAAGCAATATCTTGGCTCTATCAATGAGAAGGTTTGGGAGGTGACACATCATGATTATGCTATCATTGATCCCGACAACCTCACCAATAATGACCGCATCAACAACCAATGCAACACTATGGCTCTCAACACTCTACAATGGGATTGATGCAAAGGTCTTTGAGCAAATCAAGGATCTTGAGATGGCAAGTGAAGTGTGGACAAGATTAGAGGAAACATATGAGGGCACTTCAACGGTAAAGAGTACCAAGCTCTATATGCTCAAGGATAAGTTTGCAAGCTTCAAGATGAAGGATGATGAGTCCATACCGGAGATGTTCTATAGGCTACAAGTTATTGTCAATGATCTCAAGAGCCTAGGAGAAGATGTCAAGGACAAGGACTTCTCACATAAGTTCTTGATGAACTTACCTAAGAAGTTTGCTATCTTGAGGAAGATGATCCAAAGAGAGGGTTTGGACAAGGTGACTCCAAACCAAGTGCTTGGAGATGTCATGACCGATGCTCAATATGATGATGATGAAGATGAAGATGAGAAGAAGGAGATCAAGGTCAAGCAAGAGAAGCCCATTGCATTCAAGGCTTCATCTTCTAAGGCCAAGAACAAGGTGGAGAGCGATGATGATGATCCATTCGATGATGAGACCATGGCCCTCCTAGTGCACAAGATGGGGAGGTTCATGAAGAAGAAAGGATATGGTGCAAGAAAGAGAAGGGACTTCATGAAGGCAAAGGAGATGCTTTGCTACAATTGCAATAGCCCCGATCATGTAGTGGCAAAGTGTCCCTATGAAGACAAAAGATATCATGATGGAGAGTTGAAGTTGAAGAAGAACAAGAAGGATAAGAAGGAGAAGAAAGAGAAGAAGAGCTTCACTATCAACAAGAAGAAGAAGAAGGGTGGTGGCTATGTGGTCACTTGGGAGAATGATAACTCCGATAGTGATGATGATAGCTCTAGTGATGATGAGAGGACCACTCGGCGAGCCATTGCAAGCATTGCCCTCTCCAACAAGCCATCCATCTTCGACACTACATCGACATGCCTTATGGCCAAGCCTACCAAGGTAAAATATGATGATAGTGATGATGATTCTTATGCTAGTGATGGTTGTAGGAGTGATGATGAGGAGGATGAGGACTACTCCAAGGATGATCTATTGGGCATAATAGATCAAATGAGCAAGGGCTACAAGAGGACAACCAAGAAGTGCAAAATCTTGGAGCAAGAGCTCATTGCCAAGAGCAATGAAAATGATGCCTTGATGGAGGAGCTTGTTGCTCTCAAAAAGAGTAAGGAGTACAAAGGAATTGAACAAGAGCTCAAAGCTCTTAGGAAATCCTTTGATGAGCTAGAGGCCTCTTGTGAGTGTCTAAAGGAAGACCACGAGGACCTTGAAGTTGCTCACACTAGGCTTAAGGAAGCCCACTCCTCTCTACTTGAGCTCATCAAGGAGAAGGACCTCAAGTTGGAAAAGCTCATGAAGGAAGCTAAGGAGGAGCAAGTGATTGTCACTTGTGATATTGGACTAACATGTGATATTATTGATGACTCTTTATTTGTTGGTCCTACTAATGCTTCATGTAGCTCATCATCATCCACCACAACCAACTCTACCTCTACTACTAGTGATACATCGCTTGTGGTTGAGAATGAGACTCTCAAGAGAGAGGTGGATGATCTCACCCGCGCATTAGGCAATGCCTATGGTGGGGATGCCCGCTTGCTAAAATGCTTGGGTAGCCAAAGGTTCTCTCTTAACAAAGAGAGTTTGGGCTACACTCCCAAGAAGGGCAAGGTGGCCTTTGCTACTCCAAAGCCTCGCTTTGTGAAGAGCAATGGTCATTATTGCAATAGATGCAAGCAAGTTGGACATCTAGAGATTAATTGTAATAAAATGAACAAGAACAACAACAAGTTTTATGCTAAAATGGATTACATTCCTTTTGATTCTTGTTATGTGCTTACCAAGGGTGAGAAAGGTGTGCATGCTAGGTTTGTTGGTACACCAATTGTGGGTCCAAAGAAGAAGGCCATTTGGGTACCAAAGAGCTTAGTTACTAACCTCCAAGGACCCAAACAAGTATGGGTACCTAAGAAACATTAATTTATTTTGTAGGTAAATTACAAGGCCGGAGGAAGGCATTGGGTGCTTGATAGTGTGTGCTCTCAATATATGACCGGTGATTCAAGGATGTTCAACTCTCTCAAATCAAATGATAGTGGCATTGATAGTATCACATTTGGTGATAGTAGCAAGGGTGATGTGAAGGCTCTTGGAAGGATTGCAATCTCAAATGATCATAGCATTTTCAATGTGCTTTTAGTTGAAAAGTTGAACTTCAATCTTCTCTCGGTTGCTCAATTGTGTGATCTCGGTTTCAAGTGCATATTTGGTGTTGATGATGTGGAGATAGTTAGTGTTGATGGCTCCAACTTGATCTTCAAGGGCTTTAGATATGAGAATCTATACTTGGTTGATTTCAATGCTAGTGACACTCAACTTTCAACATACTTGCTCACCAAATCAAGTATGGGTTGGCTATGGCATAGAAGACTTGGTCATGTTGGCATGAAGCAATTGAACAAGTTAGTGAAGCATGACTTAGTTAGAGGCTTGAAGGATGTCACATTTGAGAAGGATAAGCTATGTAGTGCATGTCAAGCCGGAAAGCAAGTAGGCAACACTCATCCATTAAAAAGCATTATGAGTACTTCCAAGGCATTTGAGTTGTTGCACATGGATCTATTTAGGCCAACTACATACACAAGCATTGGTGGTAACAAGTATGGTTTTGTGATTGTGGATGATTTCACTAGATACACATGGGTATTCTTTCTTGTGGACAAGAGTGATGTATTTGACATATTCAAGAAGTTCATCAAGAGGGTGCAAAATGAGTTTGAGACCACAATCAAGAAAGTAAGAAGTGACAATGGAAGTGAGTTTAGAAATACAAGAATTGATGAGCTATGTGATGAGCTTGGAATCAAACATCAATTTTCGGCCAAGTATACACCTCAATCAAATGGCTTAGTTGAGAGGAAGAATAGAACTTTGATTGATATGGCAAGATCAATGTTGAATGAGTATAATGTGAGTCATTCTTTTTGGGCCGAAGCAATCAACACGGCTTGCTTCTATAGCAACCGCCTCTATTGCCACAAGTTTCTAGAGAAGACACCATATGAAATCTTAAATGGAAGAAAGCCCAACATTGCATACTTTCGGGTATTTGGTTGCAAATGCTATATCTTGAAGAAGGGCACTAGATTGAGCAAGTTTGAGAAGAAATGTGATGAAGGATTCTTACTTGGTTACTCCACTACTAGCAAAGCTTATAGAGTTTGGAATTTGGCTAGTGGTTTACTTGAGGAAGTTCATGATGTTGAGTTTGATGAAACAAATGGCTCTCAAGATGAAGAAAATAACTTGGATGATGTGAGAGGAACTCAATTGACCAATGCTATGAAAGAAATGGATATTGGTGATATTAGGCCGAAGCAAGTGATTGATGTGGATGACAACAAAGATCAAGTGCTCCAAAGTCCAATTACACAAGCTAGTGGGTCTCTAATGCAAAATCAAGCTAGTACATCATCTCAAGTGCAACAAGATCAACAAGTGGCTAGTTCATCATCTCCAACTCATGATCAACATCAACATCCAAGCAATCAAGTCCAAGTGCTTCAACCAACTAACATTGCAAGAGATTATCCATTGGATTCCATCATTGGTGACATACAAAGGGGAGTTCAAACCAGATCAAGATTGACATCGTTTTGTGCTCACTCTTCTTTTGTGTCAATAGAAGAACCCAAGGACATTGATAAAGCATTGAGAAATCCGGATTAGGTAAATGCAATGCATGAATAGCTCAACAACTTCAAGAGAAATGAAGTATGGGAACTAGTTGAGAGGCCTAAGGATCATAATGTTATTGGAACAAGATGGGTGTTTCGCAACAAGCAAGATCAAGATGGAATAGTAGTAAGGAACAAAGCAAGACTAGTGGCTTAAGGTTACACACCAATAGAGGGTCTTGACTTTGGTGAAACTTATGCCCCGGTTGCAAGATTGGAAGCAATTAGGATTTTACTTGCCTATGCTTGTGCTCACAATATCAAGCTATATCAAATGGATGTGAAGAGTGCATTTCTCAATGGGTACATTCAAGAAGAGGTGTATGTGGAGCAACCTCCCGGTTTTGAAGATGACAAGAAACCCAACCATGTGTACAAGTTAAGGAAAGCTTTGTATGGATTGAAGCAAGCACCTAGAGCATGGTATGAAAGATTGAGGGACTTCTTGCTATCCAAAGGATTTGTTATGGGCAAAGTTGATACAACACTATTCACCAAGAAGATTGGGAAAGACTTGTTTGTATTGCAAATATATGTTGATGATATCATCTTCGGTTCAACCAATCTAGATTATTGTGATGAGTTTGGGAAAATGATGACAAAAGAATTTGAAATGTCAATGATCGGTGAACTTAGTTTCTTTCTTGGACTTCAAATCAAACAAATAAAGGAAGGAACATTTGTGAGCCAAACCAAGTACATCAAAGATATGCTCAAGAAGTTTGGCATGGAAGATGCAAAGGGCATTACAACCCCAATGGGCGCTAGTGGAAGTTTGGATAGTGACAAGAGTGGCAACACGGTGGATCAAAAGCTATATAGATCAATGATTGGTAGCCTACTCTATGTGACGGCATCAAGACCCGATGTGATGTTTAGTGTATGCATGTGTGCAAGATTTCAAGCCTCACCAAGAGAAAGTCATTTGAAGGCAACAAAGAGAATATTGAGGTACTTAAAGCATACACAAGATGTTGGATTATGGTATCCCAAAGGTGCAAGCTTTGAGCTAGTTGGATATTCGGATTCCGACTATGCCGGTGACAAAGTGGAGAGAAAGAGCACTTCCGGGACTTGTCAATTGTTGGAAAGATCACTTGTCTCATGGTCATCCAAGAAGCAAAATAGTATTGCACTATCTACCGCCGAAGCCGAATACATCGCCGCGGGTAGTTGTTGTGCACAAATCTTGTGGATGAAGGCAACATTGAAGGATTTTGGAATCAATTTTAAGAATGTGCCATTGCTATGTGACAATGAAAGTGCCGTGAAGCTAACCAACAATCCGGTTCAACATCAAAGAACAAAGCATATTGATGTTCGTCATCATTTTATTAGAGATCATCAACAAAAGGGTGACATTGCTATTGAGAGTGTGGGCACCGAAGATCAATTAGCCGATCTATTCACCAAGCCACTTGATGAGAAGAGATTTCACAATCTAAAGAATGAGTTGAACATACTTGACTTCTCCAACATGAGTTGATGCACCTCCATGATATGGCATGCCTCTCCTTCGAGCCCCAAGGTACAATTGGTTGACATATCATACATTCTATGTTAAGGACTTGTTTAGTGCATCTAGTCATAATCTACATGTTATAGGCTCATTCATGAAAATCAAATGAATTTGAAGTTTATATGGTGCCACTATTGTTTCTATGACTTGTATGATCTAGTGGTAGCATATAACTTGTTTAAGTAGCTTGTGATCCTAAGTGTTTAATCTAGATCACTTGTCTAAATATTTGCTTCAACATGGTGCATGATAACCCTTCTAGTGAGGTGTGAAGAAGCTTGCCCTTGGATCAAACCGAAGCATTTTATTTATGCAAGCAATCTAGGTTGAATCACAAACTTGATCCTCACCCCATAATTCAACATGATAATCTATCTAAAATTGGTCCCTTGTGGTCATTGGTGCCAAAGGGGGAGAAAAATATTGTTCACAAAGATAGAACTCAAAGGGGGAGAAGCACAAAGGGGGAGAAAAATGTTGTTCACAAAGTGAGAAAACCTAAAGGGGAGAATTGATAAAAGAAGGGGATCAACTAAAATTTTGAGCACACAAGTAGGGGGAGCAAGCTCTTAAACATGATTTTTGCATTTCTATGTGCACTTCATATGTATGATGCATTGTTATGCATTTCTTTTTCTCTGATACATTGTTTGTGTGGTGACTTGCTAGTATAATTTGAATGATGAATTGAAGTACTAGCATGAATAGGAAGTAGTTAGATTTTTGTGTGGTACTAGAGCCTTGCTTATAATGTTGATCTCACGAGGTTTCTAGTTATGTTTGTGCTTTTCAAGTGGTATCTAACTACACAAGGTGCTAAGATGGTGTTTATCGCTACTCCGATGGTATCACGCTTCAAAGGTCTATAATCTAAAACACTTAGCACCTATTGGTAGTCAATGCTCCTAATCTTTCCTATCTAACATGTATGCTTCCAAAATCCAAACATATAGTATACATGTAGGGGGAGCCATTGCTATCAATTTGAATTCATGATCACTTGTCCATAATTCTTACACATGGTAATATACTTGGACAATGTGACATGGGTTCAATCAAAATTTTATCATAATATCTTTGTGAAAGGGTTGTCACCAATTACCAACAAGGGGGAGATTGAAAGCTCTATGTTTGGTGTTGGTAATTAGTGACAATGCCTAAGTACTAATCCTATGCCTAAGTTGTATGTAGCATATGAGGATTAGTACATTCCAAGGTTGGTGGCAAGATGGACATGGTGATCATGATGGCCACACTTGGATTTGGACGCAACCCTACGTGATCAAGGCAAAGGTATATGCTTAAGGGTTGTGTTTTAGTAACCAAGACACCTAGTGGGTGTGGTTACATTATAGGATAGATAGACGTACTATAAAGAGGGGAATGACGCGGCTATTGAACTCCTAAGTGCCTCTAGGTGTGCATTTCATAATCATATGCATTTGGATAGAACTAATAACGCCTCGGAAAATGATTGTAAAAATGCTAACACACATGCACATGGTGTTGATCACTTGGTGATGTTAGCACGTTTGCGAAGGCGGTGGAGTTTGAGCGGTAGAGAGGGTTTGGGGTCCTCTCTCCCTCCCGCCGAGCTTGCGAGGCGGGATTCAGGCGTTTTCGAGGAATTGAAACGCCTATTTTCTACTACGCCGGAAGTCGGAAATCAAACGGAAATCAAACGGAAAAGAACGGAGGTCACAGTGGTGACCGGACGCTGGACCGGACGTGGTCACTGTTTGACCGGACGCGTCCGGTCAGCGTTCAGCGTCTGCGCGTTTTTCAGTTGGTTGATCGGACGCGCAGCGCGTCCGGTCACAGTCGACAGGACGCGTCCGGTCGTCCAGGGAGCTTACTGGACTCCGACCGGACGCTGGCACTGTGGCGTCCGGTCAGTTCTCTAGCGCGTCCGGTCGACGTTTCGTTGTGCGCGGCTCAGGGTTGACCAGCGTGTCCGGTCAGTCACGGGACCGGCGCGTCCGATCGTGACCAGCGCGTCCGGTCGTTGCGACCAGCGCGTCCGGTCAGTGTTTCGAAAACTAGCCGTTGCGTGACCGGCGCGTCCGGTCAGTTGGACCAGCGCGTCCGGTCAGCGCGACTGCTGCTGAATCAAGTTTCTAACGGCTATATTCGAAGGGGTACGTCTATATATACTCGTTGGCCGGCTCAAAGCTCCCTCTCTTGGACATTTGACATACTTGTGAGCACTTTGAGCTAAGCAACTCCCCTCCCACTCATCTCTCTTGCTTCTTTGCATATTCGAAGTGAGATTGAGTGATCCAAGTGCATTTGCATTGTGAGATTGCATCTAGTTGGCACTTGGTGGTTGATTTGCTGCGGGATTCTTATTTCTCTTGGTGGTTGCCGCCACCTAGACGGCTTGGAGCAGCTTGGAGGCGTTGGCAAGAGTTGGTGGTTGTTCTTGGCCACCTCCGGTGATTGTGAGGGGTTTGTGCCTACCTCGGCGAAGCGCCAAAGGCAACATTAGTAAATTGCTCGTGTCATTGCAACCTTTTGCCAATTGGTAGGTTCTTATGGTGCCTTTTGAGAGGCTCGGTGTGTGACCGATTAGCCACCGAACCACGTGGTGAAGAGGGACACAACGGGGACTAGCGTGCCGGCAAGCACGTGAACCTCGGGATAAATCTTTGTGTCATCATTCATATTGTGATTGATCGATCCCGGTGGTTGTGTATTGTGGAATTCATTTCTTGATCATATTGTTTGGTTGGCTCAATACTTCGCCCCTCGGTGATACTCTTCTAACTCTCTCTTGTATTAATTTCTTAGTCACTTTGCTAGAGTAGCTCCTTTGTGTAGCTTGCTAGTTGTAGTTTCCTTCTCGGTTTGACTTGTGCGGTTGAGTGCTAATATACTAGAATTGTGAATTGGATAGGTGGCTTGCAAACACCCCATAGGCTAAGCAAAACACGCATCTCGCTATTTGTTATATTGATAAACTTGTTTAGCTTGTCTTTGTAGATTTTTTTAAAAAGGCTATTCACCCCCCCTCTAGCCATCAAGACCTTTTAGGGGGCCATTGTTGCCCGGGCCCAGGTCAGGCGCAGGCGCAGCTGCCCTGCTACCGGTCCGCACCACAATCCTCAGCCACTCGGCTGCCTGGAACTGGTCGTTCTCGACTCTGCTTTGCGTTGCAAGGAAGAAGAAAATTGAAAAACGCGTGTTGCAAGCATATGTTTTAAGTGTTTCAGAAGTACATTGCAGGTGTCTCAGATGGATGTTGTAAAGTAGATTGTGATGTTTCATATGTTGCAATGGTTGTACACGTATGTTGCAAGCATTTGTTCCCAATGTTTTTATCTGTGTTTTTAGACGTATGTTGCAAGTGTGTTTATCTGGATGTTGCATATGTTTTTACACATATGTGGCAAGTATTTTATTTGAACGTTGTGTACGTTTGCAATGGTTTTCAAGTGTTTTTGCAAGTATTTCAGAAGCATGTTTCAAGTGTTTCATCTGTCTTTAGACGTATGTTGCAAATGTTGCATCTGAATGTTCAAAAATAGATCATGTGTTGCACATATGATACGTGTGGGAAGCGGGAGGGGGACTACGGTGGTGTCGACCCAACATAGAGAGCTGTTGTGCCAATCTCCTCGTGTGCCTGACTCTAAAGCTCCTTGCGATGTTGATACTTTAAGCATGGAAGTTACATTTGATGCTCCGCTAGACGTATCTCGGACCACAACTCAGTCATTACCACAACATCAGGTGGACCCTTGCGTGCCTAATGAAGCAGGATTGGACAACTTCCTCGGCTCCATTGTGTTGCCACTCCAGCTCCCATTGCTTGCCTCGCCGCCCAAACTGCGTGTCTCTATATGGGATGATGCATCCCTAGTCCCTCCTAGGACTAGTTGGCTGGCAGCTAAAAACAAGAAGAGGGTTGTGAAGCCGGAAATCCAAACTTGTAACGTACTACTGAAGAAGTGGGACACGCCAATCAAAAGCTATGAGCTTGACACCTCGACATTGAATGAATACGAGCAAGCCTTCACATTGCCAGTTTCGCTGCCCCAAGTGGGGGGTTTTGCAGGGTGTCATCTAGACGACACCGGGAGGAGACGCGCTCGCAGTCGGGCTAAATTAGCTTTAGCTCTATTTTTGTCTTTTAACGCAAAAGCTTGTGCATATAATTGTATAAGTAAAAATGTGGCAGTGCATACCTTCGGCTTCACTGTGAGGCAACAATCGCTGTCCTCGGGAAAGTTTAAACGGTATGCATGTGTAACAAGCTCTAATCTCCTCTTAATGAAAAACTGACCGATGAGGTCTGTTCATGAAAAAAAAACTATTTTAGATATATAGTTTTATTGTATATCCAGACATAATGTATATATATTTAGATGCGTAGCAAAATGGTATATATATATATATATATATATATATATATATATATATATATATATATATATATTAGAAACCCGGAACGGTTACAATTTGCATAGACTAGTAATTATGAAAATATGTTTTAAACAAATTTAGGTGATCCGGCCATTATGAGATTTCTTTTGGGAAAAAGAGGTAAAACGCTGAGCCGTATTTTTTCAGCAAACAGTATTTTTCTCTTATAATAAATTAGCGAACCGTACTTTTTGGTTTGTTCTTTTAGCAAAGCCAATAATAGAAGGACAAGAGGAGCGTTTGGTCGTTCATGAGACTTGGTAGGTGAGGGACTGAGGGGAGAGCTCCGTGCGAGCTATTCCCTTCCCCTCCGATCCGTCTTTTTAGTTAGGTCGCGGCAACAGCGACCGTCAGTGTCTTGGCAGCTAGCCCGACACGACAACGTTCGCTCACACACCAGCTCCGGAGATCCACTCGATCACTCGCCGTGGCATTGCCGTAGACCATGCATGGCCACAAACAACGCCTGAGCACGTCCTAACATGCACCGTACCACCTCATGTAATTATCAAATGGCTTATAAAAATTATTGAGTAATTTTACATAAAACGGTATATATAAGGTACTTGTATATTTTTTGTATGTCAACAAAGGGAGGAGGAAGAAACTAAAAAGAAGCAAAAAGGTATTTTGTAAGGCCAAAAGAAAGAAGAAAAACCTTTGTATTTTGAAATGAATGAGAAAAGGTTGGCAAGAACGGGACAGGGAGCGAACGCGCCTCCAGCGCAATGGCAGTGGCTCCCGGTGTGGAGTGCGCCCGCCCGGGTTCGATTCCTGTTGGGATCACCTGAGTGTCGCACCGAGTGTGTTTAGTAGTGTAGGTGCGTGTGTTGCTCGGTAGGCGCGTCCTAAGACGTCTCAGGTGGTCTCATCTGCGTTTGAGCGTGCGGTTAAACGTGGTGTCCTTATACAAGTCTTATACGATAGGCAGTGCTCCTGGCATGTTTTTAAAAAGAAAAGAAAAAAAAGAACGGGACAGGGAACAGTAGCACGCAGCCATATCTTTATCCCGCATATCATATCGCCAAACAGCAAAAAGGAGTACTGTAGTTGCCCCCTCCTTTTGCTCCCCGTTGTCCCGTGTAGTAGTACTACTGTAGTAGCCACCTGCCCTTTTTGCTAAACCGGAGGCGACAGGAGCAGGAGACGGAGCCTGGGAGGTCCAACCGTCAAGCAAAAGGAAACGCCGTGCACGTACGCCCAAAACGGGCGTGGTCGCCGCGTGCGAAACAAAGAAGACGCGCGGCAGTGGATCGAGAAAACATCCAAACGGGGACACCATCATTTGTTCGTCAAAGAAGGAAGAGACTGAGAGGGGACGCTTGGTGCATCAGGGCATGGCACGACCACCTGGATCTCCCTCGTTCCGTGCGCGTCAGTTGGACCGGCAGCGCACCATGCAAGCAAGCTAGTGGACGGACGTGGTGGCCTGCCTCTGCGGCCTGGTGGGCGGCGGTGGGTGGGGAGGACGAGCGAGCTGAGCTAGACGACGAGGCTGGACATGACTGTATGCTAAGAAAAATGTCTCCATCATTTTCTGCCATGCAAAAACTATTTATCTAAAGTAAATGATATTTCATCTGGTTTTTATAGAATTGCATTTGCATATGGCTACTATGTTGTTGATAGAATAAATTTTCAAACCACATTGCAATCTTTCCTTGCTGTAGGTTCTGTTTTCAGAAAGGTTGATAGTGGATGTTTTTTTCTAAAAGGTGTGTGCCGGATTGATGTACCTGATCATATTGCCAGTGGGAATATTTTGAATGTGAGGCTCCTTAAGATTCAATCAGAATGGTGGAGAGGAGATCGACGCAGTGAAGACGGTGGCGCAGTGGAGACGGTGGCGGCTTCCCATCACTGGCTGCGCCCCTTCTCAGATCGGAATCAGGGAAATGTCGGCGGGGGTTGGCGGCTGAGGTGAACCTCGTGTTCTGAGCTGACCGGCCCCCACCTCTATATATAGCGCAGTGTGACGGGGGTCCACCAACCATATAGGGTTGGGCGCCCCCGATCAGGGCGCGAGAAACAAGGCCCAAAAGGCCGTTGGGCCTATTGGTGGGAGATCAAAAACCTAACATAACATAGTGCCTGAGATTGTGCTGCAAATTCTCTATGCCTTACACCAATGCTAACATAAGCATGATCCTTTCTACTATGTGCAGAACCTGTGGATAGAAGCCATGCAAAACTTGGATAAGTGAGACAAATTTCAGCCTAATAGATATGTGTTTTTTATATGGTAATGATTTAAGAGCTGGATAGGTACTTACCTGATTCGAGAATTGTGTGTACTGCTACGATTCTTGGGTGGATTGATGCTTCCACTTTGTCACTACTAGACATGTGATTTTTGATTTGTTGATATATATAGAGGATAATGGCAGCAGTGACTTCAGATAGTTTCGATCATATGATATATATTTTTCGTACCACAACAACTATTACTTGATGATACTAGGGATTGTAGCATACCACCTCGGCTAAAGGTATGTCATTTTGGTTGAGTGCTGAGCATGAGATCCTAGACCAGTTTTTAAATTGTCTTTTAATCATGTTTGTCTGCTCTATTCTCGAGGTTCCCTCCAATCAAATTATATTTTTTCAATCAATTATCAGATTTATAATTAATTAATATCTTAAATGTTGGGTATCTGAAATATTACTTTGAATATGGTCAGCTATGTAATTGTCTGTTTACTTCAGGATGCTTTGTGATACTAATTTTACCTTCACATCTCAAATTATAGGGCGGATTTGCACATGTCTGAAGCTTCCTCATCAAGCCATAGGTTCTTGAAGTAAGTTAATAATATTCTTCAGTCATGTGCTGGTGAAGCCAAATTGGTCTAAGAGATTACTTGTAGTGTAAATGATCTTCAATGCTATGATGATCAGATTAGTCAAACATTTTACAAACTTCAGCACTATGACCTGAAAAAAATGTAATTCATTTTAATGCCTGGAGTTAGTATTGAGTGAATCAAGTTATGAAATTCAGGTATACAAACTTCAGCCGGATGGTATACAATTTATCTACAGATTGTATACAGTTTATTATATCTATGATGGAGAGCTTGAGAAATATTATTTAAAATCATAATACGTATGAATATTTGTATTTACTTGAGAATGTGTACATTACATTTACAAATTATTCCCAAGTTCATGCTATATATGATTTTACCTCAACCAAACAGGGTGAAGAATAGCAAGAAGGACCGACATTTTGTGTATGTGGGTATTATGCCCCCTGTTCGGCTGAGCTTATCAGCACGGCTTATCAGTCGTGGAACAGTATTTTTCTCTCACAGCAAATCAGCCACAGCCGGCTTATAAGCCAAAAAACAGCCTGCCGAACAGGACCATGAATAAAATAATTTGTTATGTAGCTCAGTTCCACATTGATCTATGGACCTACCTGATAGGATTGATAGGACCTCTAGGTGCAGATGTGGCGGGTGAACTCAACTTAGATAAAGAAGTTGTTAATGTACCTTGTCTAGCTCAGTCGCGGCCATGCCGCCACCAACAAAGTAGCGGCGACGTGGCCTCGAGTGTCGGAGCAGGAGGCGCGGACTGTAACAGAGGTGGAGCTTCCCATAGCTGGCAGTGTCTCCTCTCGATCGGACTAGGGTTAGTCGATGGGGTGTGGCGGCGTTGAATCTCGTGTCTTGAGCCCCTGGCTCCCACCTCCTCTTTACGGGCACTGTGCGAGGGGGGCCGGCTGGGCGCCCCCGATCAGGGCGTGAGTCAAGGTCCGACTTGATCGTTGGACCGAATCAGGTGGAGATCAATCTAACACTACCACCCTAGGTTCTTAAGGTTATTGAAAATAAGAAGAAGCTTAACCTGCACTAGGATACAACCATGGTCGGGTTTGTGAGCCTGGGATCTTAAGGTTATTGAAATAGTTCAAGACCTTGACTTTGGCTGCCATTTAACTTGCACTATGGTGGTCAAGTATCATTTTATTCCCGTTACAATGATAATAGTTATTATTCATGTTGCACTATTTCTATTATAGATTCATATAATAGAGTTTATGAGACGCGGCGCTTTCCGTGATTGTTAATATCACAAACTTTGCTTTTTTGATTAAATATCACTTTAACGTTGGTATTTAATTTTACAATATTATTTTCTTATCGTGCAATTCGTGTGTTTTTAGTATAAAATTTTAGCTATCCTGTAGCAACGCATGGACACGCTATCGAGAAAAAAATCCAAACGGGGACACCATCATTTGGTCGTCAAAGAAGGAAGAAGAGAGGGGACGCTTGGCGCATCAGGGCATGCCACGACCACCTGCATCTCCCTCGTTCCGTGCGCGTCGGTTGGACCGGCAGCGCACCATGCAAGCAAGCTAGTGGACGGACGTGGTGGCCTGCCTCTGCTGCCTGGTGGGCGGCGGTGGGAGGGGAGGACGAGCGAGCTGAGCTAGACGACGAGGCGGGACAAGACGGGTCCGCGGGCATGGTGGCCTCCGACGCGGACGATTGAGGTGCGTCCGTTCGGCAAGGCAAGGCCGGCCATCAACGGCGGGCGGGTGCGCGCCGCCGTGCCAGGCACCCGGCACCCCAGCAGCGGAGAAGAGTCGTTAAGCGTTGCAACGTGGAGTAGGAAAACGTACGTCACGAGTAGTGTCGCGTACAGTAGAAACTCCACGCGTACGGGACTCCTGGTGCTTGCATGCACTGCGGATTTGCCATGCCAGCCTTGGCTGCTGACACTGTGTATCAGCGAATGTGTGGCCAGTGGGCGGCAATAATGCGACCAAGGAAGAGGCGTTCCAGAACGAGGACTCTAGAGGAGCATGTGAGCATGCGGACAAAGCCCTAGGTAGATTGATCACTCGCATTCTTGTTGTTTTGTTTGCTCGTGTCAGCTAGGACGCGGATTATATATTTTATCATATTATAAACCTTAGCCCTTGTTTAAATTGGAGAAAATTTCAACCTGATGAATAGTACCACTTTCGTCTTATTTGGCAAATATTGTCCAATCATGGATCAACTAGGCTCAAAAGATTCATCTCGTGATTTTCAACTAAACTGTGTAATTAGTTATTTTTTTTACCTACATTTAATACTCCATGCAAGCGGCTAAAAATTGATGTGATGGAGAGAGTTAAAAAACTTGGAATTTTAAGGTGAAGTAAACAAGGGGTTAGTGTAGGTTCCATGGGTGGGGGGCTGGATCGGTTGGGATTAGATTAGATTAGATTAGATTATGATGAGTAGTACTGGCAGATTAGCGCTGGGTGATTAGATTTGGTGGGAGGTGAGGTGGGCGATCGATGTCGATGTCGATGTGATGTGACTAGCGGGACTTGTCGCGTTGCGGTCCGGTCCGTCCTCGGGACCATACGGAGTTAGGTGCGCGCAGCAGGCAGCAGGACACGACGACGGTCCGCTTCTCCACGCCTCCTTCCGTGGCTCGCCTCCCTACCCACGACCCGTGCGTGCCTCCTCTCTCTTCCCAGTCCAACCTTCCCTTGCCCTTCTCTTCCATGGTCCATGGCTCCATGCATCATCATCCATGGACAGTGCTCACGGTGCTCCGTCCGTCCACCGCGCTCTGGTAGTGATAGGATCATAGGACGTTGTGCCTGCCAACGCCACGGACCATGGACGCGGCGCACCCACCGGCCGGTGGAAGCCGAGCTGGGCAGCAACGCATGCAAGAGGCAGGCAGGGCTTTCGGCGCCGTCCGTCCGGTCCGGTCCATGGCAAGACCGCGCGGAGCAACATTCCACGAATCATGCACTGCACGGCATCGCATCGCATCGCATCGGGGGTGCAAAAAGCCCCAGCAGCTAGCCAGTGGACGCTGCTGACTTGCTGACCTTCTTGCAGCTTCACTTGACAACGAACACAGCAGCAGGTCGATACAGATACTACAGCGTTTTCACTGGCCTCTTCCGAGCGTGACCACACGACAACGTTGCCGATACCTGCCCTGCGTGAAAAAACAGTGGTGCGAGTGCGACGGCGACCAAGTCGGCGATACGCGCGTGTACTATTCTGGTACGTGCTGTACATGGTGATAGACGTGCCGTCGTGCCTGGTGTGGACGCTTGTTGGTGGCACGCAGCAGCACAGTGCGCGTACCGGCCAAAACGGGCAGCACAGCACGTACGGGTGGCTGTTGGAGCCGTACGTGACACTGTAACAGGCGAGAGTCCAGACGACAACGTGGCATGGCAGACTGGGCTCAGTGGCATGGACGTGACGCGTGGTGACTGACGGAGACTCAGGCACCCAGCACTGGAGACGGAGCAGGGACGACGGAACGTGGCCTCCAGACCCTGCACTCAACATGCATGCGGTGCAGACTGCAGAGCGACGTGCGTGAGCTTGACTACTGCACGGCTGCCCGGCCGCATCGCATCGCATGGCGATGGCATGTTACCCACCCAACCTCGCCTTGCCACCGGTCGGCCGTCCCGCCGCGGCGGTGCGAGCACCACATGCATATGCATGTCCAGCACATGGGAGGCGCGCGCGCACACCTGTTTCCGTTTCCGTTTCCGGCCGCAGTGCACGCACATGGCATGCGTTCTGGGCAAAGAAACAAATAATAATGTTGGTGCGCCTGTGGTTGTCGAGCCTAGCTAGCCTCTTGTTCTCTAGTGATGGCGCAACACCAATTCCTAGCTAGGAGTAGTAGCTAGCTAGCAGCGTGCATGGCGACGTGCAGTGCCGGAACGGAGGCGACAGACACAGGCGTCCTCAAGGTGGCCACGTACCTACCCACCCAGAACGCCTAACGTTGCCTCGCCTGCCTTGCGAATCGAGATGAAATGATGACCGCCCCAACCGCACCACCTCACCTGCTCGGCCGGGCAAATGGGCAATGCAAGAGCCAAGACCACGAGGGCAGAGCAAGCAGGCAACGATGAAGGTGTACGAGCTGCTTGCTGCGTCCGGGCAACGATGGCGACGGCACGAGAGCGTATCTCTCCGTGCCTGTGTGGCTGGCTGTGTGCCTGCATGCCGGGCCGGCCTCCGGGTCCGGGACAAAATGCATGCCTGCCCTTTTGGGATTCTGGATACGGTACGGTGCAACGCAACGAATGAAGGAAACGAGAGCGCGTGGTTGGGGTCAGTGCAGCCAGAGCACGTACACGGCGGCGGCCGATCTCCAAGATTCGATTCGATTCGGCGGTCTGATTGTGATGTGAACAAGCAAGCAAGCAAGCTCTCTCGAGTCTCTGGATCACCGTCGTCGTAATCCTTGACAATTTGGCATGGTACTGGTGCTGTATAAAGCAATGTGACACGTAGGAGTGGTACCGTGCAGTCGAGGCAAGCGCATGCAGCCCGACAACAGGAACCAGAGGTGCCCAGGTCGAACGTCGAAAGTCCAAGCAAGCTCTAGTAGTAGTCAGGGTCAGGGTCAGGGTCAGGGTCAGGGAGGGATCAACTTTTCCGTATTGTGCCGCCTTTTCTAGTCTCCCATCCATCCATCCATCCATCCATGTATGCATTCGATTGAATCCACGGCAGAGCAGGGCAGGGCGTACTGTCTAGGCTGAGCACGCGAGCAGCCGTGCCGAGCCCGACCGGCCTGCTCTCAAGATGTCAATGGGGACCCGATCCCCGATTCTCCGCGGGGAATTCCCCTATTATGGGACGGGGATGGGGAAGATTTGTCCCCCACGGGGATGTAAATGGTACAAAATCATTCTCCGTCCGGTCTAGCGGGGATGGGGATGGTTGTGCGTCCCCCGGCCCCGATCCCCGCGAACCCGCCCCGTTTAGAAGAGCGTCGGAAGCCTGGCTGAAATTTAGCTCAACACGGCCCATGTTGGCCCATCAACATATTGAGTATACAAGCAAACTCCTAACCCTAGCTCCCAAAATCCCCCACACCGCAACCCCTCACGGAGTCACGGCCGCCAGCTGCTGGGCACGCCACTCCGGCGGTCCGGCCTCCAGCGTGCTGTGCCTGCGCGCTCCAGCAGGCCAGCCTCCAGCGTCCATTGTCAAGGTGCCCTGCTTGCTGACCCCGGCCAGGTGCCCAGCGCACTAGGTCCTAGCAGGGCAGCAGCGAGGCGTAGGCCAGCAACGAGATGGACGCCGCCTGTTCCGGCGACGGCAAGCATGCGCTGCAGCCTGGAGCAGCTTTGTCTCTCTCTCTCTGCTCCTTCAATGCTCATGCGTGAATGTGATTGGCTAGAGGACGGAAGAAGCATAGATACGAAGCTTCTTTCCCCCGTGGAGTATTAGTTAATTGTTCTTTTGTATTTTAGTTGGATTTGGATTTTTGAGATGGGAACTGATTGGATATAGGAAATTCTACTTTCTCAATTGAAATCTTAGTAGCATCGTTTCTTTGCGTTTTAGATTTGCTTCGTTCATCATCGTTAACTGGATTTTGTGACGGGGACGGGGACCCCGCGGGGATTTTATCCCCGCACGTGGACGGGGATGGAGAAGAAACTTCCCCGTTGTCATTCACGGGGACGGGGATGGGGGAGATTTTCCCCCGCGGACGGGGATGAGCAGCTGCCCCCTCACGTCTCACCAGGCAGGAAAGGAAGGCAACCCCTCCTGTCTCTATCCCGCAGTGCTAAGTACTACAGTAACATCACAAGGCTCCAAGCAGGCCTCCTGCCGGCTGCCTCCTCCTCCACCTGATTCGATCCGGGGCCCGGGGTCCGGTACGCACGGGGCGCGGCAGCGTGCGCCGCGGGACGGAGGGGCGGATCCAACGGTGCGGAGTAACGGAGGACGGACGTGGGGCTCGCGTCGCCGTCCAATCCAGATCGATGCCATGCGAGGCGCCATAATTTCAGACGGCGGATGCGCCCACCCGGGATGCTTGCAGATGCAGTGATTGATTTCGTCGCAATTCGTCTTCATGTCATGTGGTCTCTGCCCGGTTTTTGTGTCGGTCGGGGGCTGTGGGCGTGCCCCCTGTACGTGGCTACTCTCTCCAGCTACTATGATGAGAAGCTTCGGCGATGATCGTGAATTCATGATGCCGGTGGTGCTAAACTCAAAAGGTCATGTTTATCAGGTTTATAATCCATATTTTTTTATTTTTTTCAACTGAAATCATGTTTTTCTCTCCCAACAAATCAGCTAACAGTGTATTTCAATCGGTTTATCAGCGCAGCCGAACGGGGCTTAGATCCCTCCCAACCACAGGCGGAGCAGTCCGAACCGCTGGACTGGAGGCTTAGATCCCTCCCAACCAGACAGAGCGCGGAAACATGGGCGGGAGGAGTACAGGCACGTAATGTTTCCTTTTCTTTTTATTATTCTTTTCTTATCTATTTTTTCTTTCATTTTTCTTTTTTATTTTATTTTGTTTTCTTTTTATTGTTTTCTTTCCTTACTTCTATTAATTCCATCTTTTTCTTTTCTTTTTATTTTTCTATGTTTTTCGTTCTTATTTTATTTCTTTTCTTTTCTTATTTATATTTACCTTTTAATTTTCTTTTTTTCTTTGGATTTCTTTTGATTGTTTTTCCTTGCTTCTATTTATTCTCCCTTTTCTTTTCATTTTAAGTTTTCTATGTTTTTCATTCTTATTTTGATTTTTCTTTTTCTCTTTTTTTCTCCTTTCCTTATTCTTCTCTCATTTTTTCTTTTTCTTTCTATTTTTTCTTTTCGTGCTTTATTTTCTATTTTTATTTCTTTTTTTGTTATATGTGATTTTTTTATTATTCTTCTAATGTTTTATACTTTATGTTTCTTTTATTTATTTTTTCTTTTTTCCCTTTTCTTATTGTTTTTTAGGCTTGCGTGTTATAAATGTGATATTCTATTTTTATCTTTTCTTTTCTTTTCTTTTGCTTTTATTTGTTTCTTTTCTAATTATGTTTATCTATGATTCATGTTTTTTTATATTTTAATCTTTCTTTAATTTTTTTCTTTTTCCTTTCCTTTCCTTTTCTTTTTTCTTTTCGTACATGGTTCATTTTTTTCTTCTTATGTTTTATGTGTTTATTATTATTTTATTTTTTATATTTTGTACCTTTCTATTATTTTTTTCTTTTGTTTTTTCTTATTATTTTTATGATGTTCTATGTTGTTTTTTTATGTTTATGTGTATATATATGTGATGTTCTATGTTTTTTTATATTCACATGTTATACATATAATGTTCTATGATGTTTTCTTTATGTTCACGTGGTATGCATGTAAAGTTCTATGCTGTATTTTGCGTGTTCGCGTAATATACATGTAATGTTCTTGTAGTATACATGTGATGTTCTATGATGTTTTTTTATGTCCACACAATATATATGTGATGTTGTATGATGGTTTTTGTGATTGTTCACGTGGTATATAATATCATGTTCTATGATGTTTTTGTGATATTCATGTAGTATACATGCGATGTTCTATCATATTTTCTGTGATGTTCACGTGTTATAAATGTAATGTTCTATGATGTTTTTTATATATTCACATGGTATATATGAGATGTTCTATGATGTATACATCTGATGTTTACGTAGTATATAATGATATTCTATGATGTTTTTCTGTGATCTTCATGTAGTATACATATGTTGTTCTATTATGTTTTTTGTGATATTCTATGGTGTATTTAGTGATATTCACTTAGTATACATGTGATGTTCTATAATATATTTTTAGGATGTTTGAAAAGTACCTATGTGATATTCTTTTAAATTTTTTCTATCACGTGTTTTTTTCTTATGCTTTGCTCTAGATTTTATTATTTTAAATTTATGTTATATATTTATTTATTTATAAGTATATTATAATATCAATTCTATGAACCTAAACTGAGAACATTCTTCTTACAAATATGGAACATTATTCTTCGAATCTAGAACATCTCTGCTAGAAAATGTTCTATCTCCATAAGTCAAATGTTCGTTAATTTTTTTATTTAAATATATCCATGTTGGATGTTGTTTTGAAGGAATTATTGCAAGAAACCCAATGGTGTAATCGGAATTTAATTTGAATGTTTGGTTTAAGCGTTATGACTTTTTTAATTTCTTAAAAGTCATTGCGTGGGATGAGGGTGAGTGGGGCCTACTCGATTTGGACATCCTGTGCAAGGCATCCATCCGTGCGCGCGCACGCTCCTTGCGGCGCGGGCAGGAAGCTACAGTTGCTGTGGGTAGGAAAAGTGGGTGTGAACCATCGGCAGGTGATTATGGTCCGATTGGCCGAACACTAGGAGGCCCCGAGCAGCTACCCCACCTACCACCGGAGTAGCACCACTAGTACCCCTCTGTCTTCCTCCCTTCCGGCCAGCGAAGGAGCGGCAGCGTCCGGCGTCCGGTGTGAGAGAGCGCAGCCAGGCACAAGGAAAAATGGGGAGGGAAGAAAAATAGGCCCAATAAACCCAACCAGGAGCCGGCCTAAGTGGAAATGCCCCAACCCGGCAACCCCTAATTCTGACTCCAGCCTGAAAGTCCCTAGTTTGGTTTTGGCTAATTGATGAAACCTAGGACTAACCTTTGTATCTAAGTGGATGATTTAGATAAAGGTGGTCATTGAATATGAGACATGACATTGACTCATTTGACCAAGATGGTGAAGACCAAGATAAGGCTTGGCTCGATGGACCGGTTGTGTAGGTGAAGGGCAAGTCGAGGCTTCGAAGCGAAGGACCATGCGATGGTGAAGCTTGAGCAAGACTTGGCGCCGACGGACCGATGCAACGGTGAAGAGCAAGTGAAGTCAAGGTCGATGGATCGAGACGGTCATGTGATGATATGAAGTGGATCATATCATTTGGAGAAACAAAATGGGCTCAAGGCAAAGGTATAACCATAGGGCCATTTTGTTTTACACTCAAGACACCATAGAGGGTGTGAGTGGTTTAGGGTCGATAGCCGAACTATTAAGAGGGGAAGTCTTATCGGTTATTCGACGCATGGGTGCCATTAGGTGAATTCATGAAGTGCATTGCATGTAGGGCCTAGTGAGCTAACTGGAAAACCTTTGAAAATGATTGAGAAAAAGCTAACACAAAAGCACATGGAGATGTACACTTGATGGTGTTGGCACATTTGCAAAGGTGGCGTTGGTCGCGCTGTGGTTTGCGGGTAGAGAGGGGTTTGGGTTCCTCTCTCCAGGCGATTTTGGGGAAATGAAATGCCTATTTTCCACTACGCCAGAAGTCGGAAAAGAAACGGAGGCGAACGGAGGTCACAGAGGTGACCGGACGCTGTACCGGACGCGGTCACGGTTTGACCGAACGCGTCCGGTCAGTACAGCGCAGCAGTCAGGCGCGCGGGCTAGGGTTTGCAACCAGCGCGTCCGGTCACTCGCGGGACCGGCGCGTCCGGTCAGGCGCCCTGAGGGAACTACAGTTCACAAGGTCGATCGAACGCGGTGCGCGTCCGGTCACACGCGATCGGACGCGTCTGGTCGTCGAGGGAGCTTACTGGACTCCAACCGGACGCTGGCACTGTCGCGTCCGGTCGTTGTCTGGAGCGCGTCCGGTCAATGCGTCACGGCTGCGCGGCACTGTGCGTTCGGCGCGTCCGGTCGGTTGAGCAGCGCGTCCGGTCGCTCGTTTGACCGTTGGCGCGCAGTGACCGTTGGACGATTTGGCGGGCGTGTTTGAATCTGGAGGGACACCTGGACGGCGCAGGGCGACCGGACGCGATGAAGCGCGTCCGGTCAGTTTCGACCGGCGCGTCCGGTCGTCCCGAGAAAACGGTCAGTGGAGTGGCAACGGCTCTATTTGTGTGGGATGCTTATAAATACTCGTTGGCCGGCCCTTGGGGAGGTCCCTTGGCATTTCTAACACTCTTGTGCATCCTTTGAGCTAAAGATTCTCCTCCCACTCATCTCTCTTGCTTGATTGCTGAAAGGATCAAGATGCCCAAGAGGGGGGGTGAATTGGGCTTTTCTAAAAATTAATTGCAAGAATTAAATCCTACAAGCCGGAATTCACCCCTAGTGCCTACTTGTGTTCCTAGAGAGTCTACCGTTAAAAAGTTTTGCACCCTAGTTTCCAAACCTAGACTAGCATGGCAATTCTAGGAATGTAAAACAAGCAATGAAAGTAAATACGAGAAAGTAATTGCTTGAATGTAAAGGGGCAAGGAACACGGCGATGTTTTTCTGAGGTATCGGAGAGTCGCCACTCCCCACTAGTCCTCGTTGGAGCACCCGCGCAAGGGTGTCGCTCCCCCTTGATCCGCGCAAGGATCAAGTGCTCTCTACGGGTTGATTCTTCGACACTCCGTCGCGGCGAATCACCCAAAACCGCTCACAACTTGAGTTGGGTCATCCACAAGCTCCGCCGGATGATCACCAAACTCCCAATCACCACCAAGCCGTCTAGGTGATGGCGATCACCAAGAGTAACAAGCTAGAACTCTCACTTGACCACGACGAGCTCAAATGAGGAGGTGGATGCACACTTGCTACTCTCGAATCACTAGTGAGGAATCACAAACTTTGATTCTCAAATCTCTATCCTCACTAGAGCTCTTGCACTCCCTTGCACTCTAAAGGGTTTTCTCAGATGTTTGAATGAGCAAGAGACCTCTAAAAGAGGTGGAGGGGTTGTATTTATAACACCCCTCAGAAAAACGAACCGTTACTTTCTGACACGGGGTCACCGGACGCGCCGGTGCAACGCACCGGACGCGCCGGTCCCCCGTAACGGTCAAAACCCGTTTTTGAAACCGAACCACCGGACGCACCGGTCAGGTAGCACCGGACGCGTCCGACGTGCAAGGGTGCTTACTGGACTCACACCGGACGCGAGGCCGCGTCCGATGCCTGAAGACCGGACGCGTCCGGTCCTCTCTGGACCTTACTGGACTCGCACCGGACTCGCCGATCAAGTCCAGTACCGCGTCCGACGGGTGTTCTCTCTCGGTGAAACGTGTCGGTTGCTGACCACCGCGTCCGGTCCTCGCGAGGATAGCGTCCGGTGATCAGGGCCGAACCCTAACCGCGGTAACGAATACACCGGACGCGTCCGGTGTTCCCGAAGACCGCGTCCGGTGCCTGGAAAACAGCCCGAAACTCGTCGAAACGCGTCGCAACTTCAACCAAGTTGCTTCTAACTGAACCTTGAGCTAATCTAGGGTTGCCTAGCGCCAAGTTTAACAAGTGTGCACCACACCTAAACATAGGACTCGCCTAGGTCAAGCTACCCATTCATGCCCCCCTTTATAGTACGGCCAAAAGAGAAAAACGAAGATCCTAACGACTATTCCGAATGTGTCTCAACACTTCGTCATCCGCAACTAACCGTCCTTAATCTTGACGTCACTCTTTTGAAAACCGAAACGATTTCCATCAAGGGACACGAAACCACAGTGCTCAAAGTAGTTATCACTTCCATGACCTAACTTACCAATGTTTCTGCAAAACACACGTTAGTCATGGTAATAAAGTGTTGTCATTAATTACCGAAACCAAACCTTGGGGCCTAGATGCTTTCAATCTCCCCCTTTTTGGTGATTGATGACAACACTAAGTTTCAAAAGATTAGAGTGAAGGTTTTCGAGCATGCTTGGTTCACATAAGCAAAAGACAATAAGCATACAAGGTTAGGAATTGCTTATGTGCTCCAAGCCAAAAGAGTGTACTTCATAAGATAAGACAACAAACGTTAGTACACAAAAAGATATAGCTCATAAGTAATCGGAGTAAGGCACGGAAGCACAACCTTAGAGCTATAGCTAAAACGGTGACAAATATTAATCACTGAGACGGATAACACATTAAGACTCAAGGTTTACGACTCAATGACAATGTCACACGAATGCAATGCTGAAAAATAAACATGATATGCATGAAAGTAGCACACGAAAAACGAAAACCCACTAACAAACTCCCCCTGAAACTACTCTCTCTCCCCCTTTGGCATCAAGCGCCAAAAAACTAAACTAATCTGACGGGGGGACAGACGGAGTCGTGTCGGGTGCCGAGGTGCGCGGAGTGATCACGAAGTGAAGCGAATCCTCGGAGTCTGAGCTATCTGGCTGACCCTCCGAAGAAGCACGTGGCTGTGAAGCGGTCTGGGTCTGAGCAGGAACAGGCACTGACTGTGAAGCAACAAGTGGATCTGTCTGAGTAACCTGAGCCTGAAGTGCGCCAGTAGCTGGGGGATCGGTCGAGGCAACTGAAGAAGGGATGGTCTCTGTAGTCCCTGTCCCTGTCACTGGTGGAACGACTGCCTCGGAAGCTGACAACCCTGACGAAGAGTGAAACGTAGTCGTGTGCGAGGGTGTCGGCTGACCAGTCAACTCGCTGTAAGTGGCACTGTAATCACCAAGAGGTGTGCCTGACAGAAAGTGTGGGCGAGGCTGGTCTGACGGTGTAAACCCCGTATGTATAGGAGTGAAGCTCGGGGACTGAAAAGACTGGGGAACCTGCTGCTGTGGAGATGTAAACTGAAGACTCGGCTGTCCCTGACTGGATGGACCGCTGGAATGCAAAGCCGGAGCCATGATAGATGCAGGCGGAGGAACCCCAACTGTGATGAGATGCCGCAGAAGGTCCATGTACTGCTGCTGACTCTGTCGCTGCATCTCTACCTGCTGCCTCTGGATCTCTAGCTGCTGTCTCTGAAACTCGTCCTGGCGAGCCTGTATCTGTGCTAGTGCTGCAGCTGTATCCTGTGCCTGGCGCTGTATCTGCTGCTGCTGCTGCTCCTGAGCCTGGGTCAGCCTCTCAAGGATAGCCACCATGGCTGGGTCTGAGCGGGAGGCTGAGCCAGATCCACCGGCCTCGTGGTCGTGAGACCGAGGAGACCGGTACCTGGGGATGGGCTGGTAGTCCTCATCGGTGCTGTCAGAAGTAACATCCTCAGGTATCTCAACAGGCTGAGTGTCAAGGTCTGCGAGCTCTGCCTCGGCAAGCTCGTCAACTCTAGCGTCCTGCTCAGCTGCTGTCTCAGGAACATTAGGGCGCTCACGCTGTCCTGGTGCTGGAGCCTGCTCTCTGGTAACTAAAGCCCAAAGCTGTCTGATGTCATAATCAGGGAATGCTGTAGTAGTGTTGGCAATCTCTGCCCTGATCTCTGGTGGCATCTGGATAGCAGATCTGATAATGAAGCAAATCCAGTGGGCATAGGGAAGCTGACGGTTACCCTTGAAGCCCTCAGCAATGGTGTCCTCCATCTCACTCAGGATAAGATCCCAGATATCAAACTGTCGCTGTGTCAAGAGGTGGTGAACAACCCAAAGCTGCATCCTCGTCAGTCCCTCTCTGTAGCCAAGTCGAGGCAGTAAAGTGCGTCTGAGTATAGCATCCAAGACTCTGGCAAGAGGCGTCAGGCTGGCAGGTGTACGACGTGACCCTTCGCCAAAAGGCTCGCGAAAGCAGGGTCGAACCAGGTCGGTGGGTGGCACTGAACCGCCGTGAGGGCGTCTGGGAGGTGGAGTCTAGCCATAACACAACTGGTGGATCCTCGTGTCAGAAGCAGGTAGTCTGAGGATCTCTCGGGCTCTGGAGCTGTAGAGTCTGTGATCGCTGCCTCTGAATGCGAAGTGAATAAACTCATGAGCAGGATCAATCCACAAAGAAGCATAGAACTCCCTGACCCATGTGCCGCAGTAAGCACCTGTCCGTCCAAGTAGATCTGACAAGCCAGGTAGATAGGACAGGTGAGGACGGAGCTGCTCTCCCACAACATCAACCAATGCCTCTAGTCGACATACCCTCTGAGGTCTGAAAGCAATGCCACTGTCAACTAGGGCCCTGTAGAAGTCCTCCTGAAGTGGGGTATAGAAACCCTCTGAAGCTCTGGGATCTCTGACAGGTGGAAACCATCGACTGACCTCCACAAACCTCAAGTTCTTCACCTGACGTGAAGAAGCACCCCTCAGATCTAAGTGCACAACCGGGGGTGACCCTCTGACTCTGGGAGGAGGTCGAGCTCCACGACGCGGGCCCTCTGGCCTGGGTGTCACCTGTGAGCGAGCACGTGTGGAGCGGCGACGTGGTGGAGACTGAGCTGCCTGCTCCTGTGTATCCTCAGTGGCCTGTGGAGCCTCAGTAGTCTGGGTAGCCTCAGTAGCGGGTGTAGTCTCTGTAGCCTGTGTCTGCTCTGAGGGTGGATCAACTGACATCTGCTCTGAAGGTGCTGTAGCCTCGGTACCCTCAGTGGCCTCTGTGCCGAGCTGTCGACCTTCAAGACGAAAGCGACGCTCGCCTATGTGTAATCCACTGCGTCTGCCACCTCTCTCTGCCTGCTCTGCGGCGTCTGCCACGGCCTGAGCGACCTCTGCATCTGAAAGTGTCCTCCTCTTCTTCTTGACTGCAAACTTGATGCGCTTACCACGCGCAATCTCATCACGACGGGGAGGACTGTTGTCCCCGTCACCAGGAGCACCACCGGCGTTCTTGCAACGCACCATGCTGACTGACTGCCTGAAAACCTCTGTGAGATGATGAACTGACACTCGAGAGGCTTGGCCTCAATCCGTATCCGCAGGCTTGGCCTCGGATTAAGCAAACAGATCTGACCCGACACACCGACTGACTCGCTGCACGTATGGAATAGAGAGATATACAATAAGCATATATATATCTAAAGATACGAAACCCTAGATAGCAAGCACGTGAGATACGAAAAGAAACGACGCTAAGCTACCTCGGATCGACGAGACGACGGTGAAGGGACGAGGTGATCTAGTTCGCGAGAACCCCCGAGATTCGGCGATCGAGCACTGAAACGACCAATCGAGATAATCAATGGATGATAACGGTCAAGGTTAGCCCTAGCGACGATATTGAACGAAATTGAACGAAAAACGAACAAGATCGTCACCTCGAGAACGGGTTAGGGCAAACCCTAGGCTAGGGTTTGGGCTAAACCCTAGGTGAAGGCTCGGCCGAAGATGGAGATCGAGGGTCTAGGTTTGCACGGGGGGGAGGAGCTGCGGCTGCTGCGGTGAGGCCCACGGTGGTGAAGTGCCTACCGGCGGCGAGGAGGAGCGTTGGTGGCGTGCGGCGCGGCGAAGACAGCGGCGGCGCGCGGCTGCGGGCTCGAGCGGGTGTGGCAGCGGCGTGGGCTTGCTCGACTCCAGGTGGCGCACGAGCAGGGAGGCGTGGAGGCGCGCGGCTGGGCACGGCAAGGTCGCCGGCGACGAGGGCGCGGCGGAGGACGGTGAGCTCGGCGAGTTAGGTCAAACGGCGGCGGCGGAATCGGGTCGGGTGAAGGAAAAAAAACGGACAACACCGAACGGTTTTATGAGGGCGAGATCCGCTCGATTCGGTAGCACCGGACGCGGTGGTGAAAATCACCGGACGCGGTGGTGTAGCGTCCGGTGACACTCCAGTAAGCTCCTGGAGTCACCGGGCGCGTCCGGTGTGGACAGACCGGACGCGGTCAGAGTCCGATGGCAGAGTGCTCGGGAATTCATCGCGGGGCACCGGACGCGGTGGTGGTAGCCGGGACCGGACGCGGTGGTGGTCAGAGGCGCGTCCGGTGCAGCGTCCGGTGCCTAGATCTGGACTTTGTCTGCTGGAAAACCGGACGCGCTGGTGGACACGGGACCGGACGCGGTGGTGAAGCAACACTGCGTCCGGTTCAGCGTCCGGTGCCTGTTTTTCGCCGTTCTTCGTTCCGAACTTCGACGCGACTTCTCCCAATCAAGTTCCAATTCCAAGAGACACAAATAAACACCAATTGGAACCTGATATGAGTGACCTCACTCAAACCCTCAAATTTTTAAAATATTTTGCCTTAGGCTAGTATAATTTTTACGAAAAATAGGCAATAAACACCCGAGGAGCAACGTATGGCCATGCAATAGAGTTTTCGGACCTTTAGGAGCGTCAAATGCTCTCTCTATTCATGGACGAACACAGAGGTTGCTCAAAGCTAAACCGAAAAGAAACGACAAACAAACAACCATGCATATGCAATGCAATACAAGAAAGTAAAGCTAGGTTGCTTGTCAAGTTTGATCCACGGTTAGGCTTCTTCACTCCTCCAAAGGAGGGTTATCGTAACCGTGTTAGCCAAGCCTTAAATGCATTGCGATAAAGTAAACATGACAAAAGATACAATGCAATGCAAGGGACAACACGCGCTCATTTTTTAAAGTTACTTGAATCAAGCACATTAAGTTCACTTCTTAGCCTACAAAAGGTAGCCTCGTCCAAAGGTTTAGTGAAGATATCCGCTAATTGATTTTCACTACGTACACCTTCTAGTGATATGTCATTTTTAGCAACGTGATCTCTTAGAAAGTGATGGCGGATATCAATGTGCTTGGTGCGAGAGTGTTGTACCGGATTGTTAGCAATTTTAACGGCACTTTTATTGTCACATAAAAGTGGCACCTTTTCAAGAACAACTCCATAGTCTAGGAGGGTTTGTTTCATATATAAGATTTGTGCACAACAAGCCCCCGCGGCAATGTATTCCGCCTCGGCGGTGGACAAAGCCACACTATTTTGCTTTTTAGATGACCAAGATACTAAAGATCTCCCAAGCAAATGGCACCCTCCGGATGTGCTTTTTCTATCAATTTTGCAACCGGCATAATCCGAATCGGAATAGCCAACTAGTTGGAATCTAGCTCCTTTGGGATACCATAGACCAATGCTTGGGGTGTACTTAAGATATCTTAGGATTCTTTTTACGGCACTTAAGTGAGGTTCTTTAGGGCACGCTTGAAAGCGAGCACACATGCACACACTAAACATGATATCGGGCCTAGATGCGGTAAGGTACAACAAGCTACCAATCATAGAACGGTAGAGAGTTTGATCAACCGGTTTACCTCCCTTATCTAGGTCGAGATGTCCATTTGATTGCATTGGGGTCTTGATTGGTTTGCATTCTTCCATCTTGAATCTTTTGAGAAGATCCTTGGTATACTTTTCTTGAGAGATGAAAATCCCTTCTCTCATTTGCTTGACTTGAAAACCAAGGAAGAATGTGAGCTCACCAATCATTGACATCTCGAACTCCTTTGACATCAATTCACCAAATTCCTTGCAATAATCTTCATTTGTTGACCCGAAGATGATATCATCAACATATACTTGACAAATGAAGATCTCCCCATTAAGCTTCTTGGTGAATAGTGTGGTGTCGACCTTCCCGATGGTGAAGCCCTTCTCAATGAGGAAGTCCCGGAGGCGCTCATACCACGCTCTAGGGGCTTGCTTGAGCCCATATAGCGCCTTGGACAACCTATAAACATGATTAGGATATCTAGGGTCTTCAAACCCGGGAGGTTGATTGACATAGACTAGTTCATTAATAAAGCCATTTAAGAATGCACTTTTCACACCCATTTGATATAATTTCATATCATGATGTGATGCATATGCAAGGAGGATACGAATGGCTTCAAGTCTTGCAACGGGTGCAAAGGTCTCTCCAAAGTCAAGGCCTTCAACTTGAGAGAACCCCTTTGCAACTAGTCTTGCCTTGTTCCTCACTACTATGCCTTGGTCATCTTGCTTGTTTCGGAACACCCACTTGGTTCCAATGACTCTTGCACCTTTAGGACGCTCTTCAAGTGTCCATACTTCATTGCGGGTGAAGTTGTTCAATTCTTCATGCATGGCATTCACCCAATCCGGATCTTGAAGAGCTTCTTCTACATTCTTAGGTTCAACACAAGAGACAAAAGAGTGATGCTCAACGAAAGAAGCTAGCTTTTGAGATCGAGTCATTACTCCCTTTGAAGGACTCCCTATGATGAGTTCTTGTGGATGAGCTTGAAGTAGAGGTGAGTTTCTTCTATCAACCACTTGAGGGGGTGGATGGGGAGCATCAACATCTTGAGCTTGTGCCTCGGCTTGTTCATGAGAGACATAAGTATCTTCATTTTCAACTCTCTCATTCTTGTCATCATCTTGAGGCACACGTGATGAAGATGATGGATCAATGATTTGCACATCGTCTTCATCATCTTTTGGCTTGATGTCTCCCACCGGCATGTTCTTCATGGCCTCCCTCAATGGTTCATCACCTACATCATCACAATTCTCAATTGCTCCTTGGGAGCCGTTAGATTCATCAAATTCCACATCATATGTTTCTTCAACCAAACCGGTGGTATGGTTAAATACTCTATATGCTTTGGACTTTGATGAGTAACCAACAAGAAAACCAATATCACAACGTCTTTGAAACTTCCCTAGGTGTTGACGCTTCTTGTAGATGTAGCATTTGCAACCAAACACCCGGAAGAATGAGACGTCCGGCTTCTTCCCATTAAGCAACTCATAGGGAGTCTTGCCAAGAAACTTTTGGAGAAAAAGGCGATTTGAAGCATAGCATGCGGTGTTGATTGCCTCGGCCCAAAACTTCTCGGGAGTGTTGTACTCATCTAGCATTGTTCTTGCAAGGGTGATCAAAGTCCGGTTCTTTCTCTCAACTACACCATTTTGTTGAGGAGTGTAGGTTGAAGAAACCTCATGCTTGATTCCAATTTCATCACAATAAGCTTCAATGTTGGTGTTGTCAAACTCTTTGCCATTGTCACTTCTAATCTTCTTTATCTTGACTTCAAATTCATTTTGAGCTCTCTTTGCAAACTTCTTGAAGCAACTTGCCACTTCGGATTTGTCATGAAGGAAGAAGGTCCATGTATATCTTGAGTAGTCATCCACTATCACAAGACAATAGAGATTACCACCCAAGCTCTTGTATGTTGTAGGCCCAAACAAGTCCATGTGTAGAAGTTCTAGCACTCTTGAGGTTGACATGAAAGCCTTGGTGGGATGAGTGTTTGCAACTTGTTTGCCGGCTTGACATGCACTACAAGGTTTGTCCTTTTCAAACTTCACATCCTTCAATCCTCTTACTAGTTCTTTCTTCAATAGCTTGTTAAGAGTGCTCATTCCAACATGTGCAAGCCTCCTATGCCAAAGCCAACCAAGTGAGGTCTTGGTGAACAAACATGTCATCAAATTTGCATCTTCGGAGGTGAAGTCAACAAGATAAAGATTGTTATATCTAAAGCCCTTGAATATCACTTGCTTGTCATCTATCTTTGAAACTTCAACTTCATTTGGTGTGAACAAGCATTGGAAGCCAAGATCACAAAGTTGTCCAACGGATAACAAGTTGAAACTCAATGAAGCAACATAGAGCACATTTGAGAGTGAGTGATCATTTGATATTGCAATCTTGCCTATACCCTTTACTTTGCTCTTTGAATTATCCCCAAATGTGATCTTCTCTTGACATATCCCATTCTCTTCAATGGAGGTGAACATACGAGGATCACCGGTCATATGTTGAGTGCAACCACTATCAATAACCCAATGAGATCCACCGGTCTTGTAGTTCACCTACACACAAGAGATCAAGCTTTTTGTTTAGGGACCCAAACTTGAGAGGGGCCCTTGACTTTCTCAACTAGTGACTTGGCAACCCATATTTTCTTTGGCCTATTCTTGTTTGGGGGACCCAAAAACATGACTTTCATCTTTCCATTTGAATCTTTTCTTAGCATGTAATGAGCATTGAAGGCAAAGGGTCTAGCATGCTTGGGCAAGGGTTGTGGTGGTGGAGTTTTGCATTCATGAGCAAAGTGACCTTCTTGACCACACTCAACACATCTCTTTGGCTTGGGCTTTGATTTGCTTTGTTGTTGAACTTTTGCTTTCTTCTCTTGATTTGCCAAGTACCCAATACCACTTCTATCCATCTTCATTACGGTGTTCATGAGGAGCTCACTTTGCAAATATTGACCTCTTGTGAACTTGCTTAGGCCGGTCTTGAGATGCTCTTTTTCTTGCTTGAGCTTCTTGTTCTCTTCAATGAGTGACTCATTTGTAGTTTGCTTCTCAAGAGCCATCAAACCTTTAAGCTTCTTGTTCTCATTTGCAAGCTTCTCATTCTCACACTTGATCTTGGCATAATCATCATGGTTGCATAACTCAACCACACTCTTGCCTTTGCTACTAGAACCTTGCTCAATGCTTTCAATGATCAAATCATCACATGATGTAGCTATATCACACTTAACAACATTGTTAGTAGCATCATGCGTCTCAAGAGCAAGTTCATTAGCAACCACAAGACTATCATAGTCAATTTTTAATGTGGTGTATTTGTCTTTTAGAGAGCTATGTCTAGTGATGAGCTCATCATGCTTCTTCTCAAGTTTATCATGTTGATCTTTAAGCTCTTTGTTAAAGGTTTTGAGCTCCTTGAGAGTGGAAGACATAGTTTCATTTTGATCTCTAAGCTCACCACTAGTCTTTTGAGCATTTTCAAGCTTAGATGAGAGTGATTCATTTTCATTTTGAAGGTCATCATTTTCACTTCTTGTCCTTCTTATGATTTTAGTGTATTTGTTTAGCAATTTTACAAGTTCATCATAAGAAGGTGCATCAAATTCATCATCACTATCACTATCATCATCATCATCACTATCATGGTTTTGTACCTTACGTTCACCTTTGGCCATAAGGCATAGGTGAGTAGTGGACGATGATGGTGAAGAAGGCGGTGAAGGTGGTGGTGAAGATGTCGGTGAAGATGATGGCCCCATCACAAATGCGGCAACCTTCTCTTTCTCATCATCGCTCTCATCTCCGGAGGAGTCACAAGATGATTCAATGTCGGTGAGCCAATCACCAACAATATATGCCTTTCCACCCTTCTTCTTCTTGTAGAACTCCTTCTTCTTGCCATCCTTCTTCTTGTATGGCTTGTTCTTCTTCTTCTCATCTTCTTCATCACTTGAATCATTTCTCTTGCCCTTGTTCTTGTTCTTGAACTTGTCTTTTGGTGGTCTAGGGCATTGATGAGCTAGGTGGCCAAGTTCACCACAATTGTAGCAATCCATCTCCGAGATGGGCTTTCTCTTGCTACTTGTGAAGAATTTCTTTTTCTTGCCATCGAACTTGATGCCACTCTTGTTGAGCTTCTTTAGCATCTTGGTGGTCTTCCTCACCATGAGTGCAAGTGATTCATCATCGATATCACTTTCACTTGAGCTTTCTTGCACGATCATGGCTTGGCCCTTCTTCTTCTTCTTGTCATGGCTAGCTTTGAAGGCCAAGTCTTTCTTCTTGGAAGATGATGAGCCCTCTTCCGGAGTGATGTGCATGTACATCTCATGAGCATTGATCTTCCCCAATACTTGAGTCGGTGTTGCGGTGGAGAGATCACTTTGATGAAGCACGGTGACAATGTGACCATACTTCTCAACGGGAAGCACACTCAAGATCCGCCTTGCAACATCCGATTGACTCATTTGAGTGAGTCCAAGAGCATTGAGGTCCTCTACAAGAACATTCAAGCGAGTGTACATTTCATTAGCACTTTCTTTGGGAAGCATCTCAAAAGAATTAATTTTCTTTAAAGCAATATGATAGCGTTCCTCACGCTCACTCTTAGTTCCCTCATGGAGAGCACAAAGATTTTGCCACAAATCATGAGCGTTCTTTGCATTACGCACACGATTGAAGATATCTTTGCCTAAGCCCCGGTAGAGTGCATTTTTGGCCTTTGCATTCCACCGGTCGTACTTCTCCTCGTCACCCGTGGGGTTTGCGGGATCCTTGATAGCGGGAAGCCCTTCGGTTGCGGCTCTAAGACACCCGACATCTATGGCTTCGAGGTACGCCTCCATACGGATTTTCCAATATGGAAAATCATCCCCCTCAAAGGTGGGAGGTGGTCCTTCCCCGTTAGACATCTTGCTCTAGGCGGCAAAGCCTAAATTAGGAGCAACACGGCTCCGATACCAATTGAAAGGATCAAGATGCCCAAGAGGGGGGGTGAATTGGGCTTTTCTAAAAATTAATTGCAAGAATTAAATCCTACAAGCCGGAATTCACCCCTAGTGCCTACTTGTGTTCCTAGAGAGTCTACCGTTAAAAAGTTTTGCACCCTAGTTTCCAAACCTAGACTAGCATGGCAATTCTAGGAATGTAAAACAAGCAATGAAAGTAAATACGAGAAAGTAATTGCTTGAATGTAAAGGGGCAAGGAACACGGCGATGTTTTTCCGAGGTATCGGAGAGTCGCCACTCCCCACTAGTCCTCGTTGGAGCACCCGCGCAAGGGTGTCGCTCCCCCTTGATCCGCGCAAGGATCAAGTGCTCTCTACGGGTTGATTCTTCGACACTCCGTCGCGGCGAATCACCCAAAACCGCTCACAACTTGAGTTGGGTCATCCACAAGCTCCGCCGGATGATCACCAAACTCCCAATCACCACCAAGCCGTCTAGGTGATGGCGATCACCAAGAGTAACAAGCTAGAACTCTCACTTGACCACGACGAGCTCAAATGAGGAGGTGGATGCACACTTGCTACTCTCGAATCACTAGTGAGGAATCACAAACTTTGATTCTCAAATCTCTATCCTCACTAGAGCTCTTGCACTCCCTTGCACTCTAAAGGGTTTTCTCAGATGTTTGAATGAGCAAGAGACCTCTAAAAGAGGTGGAGGGGTTGTATTTATAACACCCCTTAGAAAAACGAACCGTTACTTTCTGACACGGGGTCACCGGACGCGCCGGTGCAACGCACCGGACGCGCCGGTCCCACGTAACGGTCAAAACCCGTTTTTGAAACCGAACCACCGGACGCACCGGTCAGGTAGCACCGGACGCGTCCGACGTGCAAGGGTGCTTACTGGACTCACACCGGACGCGAGGCCGCGTCCGATGCCTGAAGACCGGACGCGTCCGGTCCTCTCTGGACCTTACTGGACTCGCACCGGACTCGCCGATCAAGTCCAGTACCGCGTCCGACGGGTGTTCTCTCTCGGTGAAACGTGTCGGTTGCTGACCACCGCGTCCGGTCCTCGCGAGGATAGCGTCCGGTGATCAGGGCCGAACCCTAACCGCGGTAACGAATACACCGGACGCGTCCGGTGTTCCCGAAGACCGCGTCCGGTGCCTGGAAAACAGCCCGAAACTCGTCGAAACGCGTCGCAACTTCAACCAAGTTGCTTCTAACTGAACCTTGAGCTAATCTAGGGTTGCCTAGCGCCAAGTTTAACAAGTGTGCACCACACCTAAACATAGGACTCGCCTAGGTCAAGCTACCCATTCATGCCCCCCTTTATAGTACGGCCAAAAGAGAAAAACGAAGATCCTAACGACTATTCCGAATGTGTCTCAACACTTCGTCATCCGGAACTAACCGTCCTTAATCTTGACGTCACTCTTTTGAAAACCGAAACGATTTCCATCAAGGGACACGAAACCACAGTGCTCAAAGTAGTTATCACTTCCATGACCTAACTTACCAATGTTTCTGCAAAACACACGTTAGTCATGGTAATAAAGTGTTGTCATTAATTACCGAAACCAAACCTTGGGGCCTAGATGCTTTCAATTGCAAATCAAAAGTGAGATTGAGTGATCCCAAAGTGCATTGCATAGCTTGAGGGCTTCTAGTGGCACTTGTGGGTGGTTTAGCCGGTGGATTTCTTGTTACTATTGGAGAGTACCGCTCCTAGCCGGCTTGGAGATTGTTGGAGGCGTTGGCAAGAGAAGGTGATTGTTCTTGGCCACCTCCGGTTGATTGTGAGAGGTTCTTGTGCTTTCCTCGGCGGGACGCCAAAAGCAACTCTAGTGGAATGCGCGTGTCATTGAGTTACCTCACTTGAGAGTGGTGTCTTGCGGTGCCTTGCGGGGCGTGCCTTGAGGGGCAAGTGACTTGAGGGTCACACCGAGAAACCATCTAAGTGTTGGTCGACACAACCGGTGACGTAGCTTGTCGGTGCACAAGTGAACACCGGGTGAACAAAAATATTGTGTCCCTTGTCTCCCGGTGATTGGTCTTCATATTGTGTTGTTGTCAATATTGATTGATTGTATATCATCTTGGTGATTGGCAACATCTTCACTCCACCGTCGGTATAAGAATCACAATCCTCTCTCTTGCACTTTCTTTTACTAGTTTTTCTTGTGTAGCTCTAGTGGTAGCTTTGCTAGTAGTGTTGTTAGCTTGTTCTCTAGTGTAAAATTAGTGACATAGCTCTTGTGTGAACTAGAGATCATAATCTACTAGACTTATGGATAGGAGGCTTGCATCACAACCTTTGGCTAAGCAAAACTCGCTTTACGCCGTTTGTTATTCTAAGGGAAGGACGACAGAATCAGAGGGTCAGCCGGTTAGGGGCACTGGGCTCGCACCTCTAGGCCACGTTTAGATTACAAATTTTTTAAACCCGATGAATAGTATCACTTTCGTCTTATTTAGTAAATATTGTCTAATTGTGGACTAACTAGGCTCAAAAGATTCATCTCGTGATTTCCAAATAAACTGTGTAATTAGTTATTTTTTACCTACATTTACTACTTCATGCATAGGTCCAAAGATTGATGTGATGGAGAGAGAGTGAAAAAATTCTAACTTTTGGGTGCATCTAAACAAGTCCCCAGTTGCCTTAGCTTTTTAACCCAGGTCGTGTTTAGTTCGTCGGAATCGCGTTTGCCGAGTTCCTGTGCAGCACTGTAGTATTTTGTTTTTTATTTGGTAATAATTGTCCAAACATTGACTAATTAGGCTTAAAATGTTCGTCTCGCAAAGTACAACAAAATTGTGCAATTAGTTTTTTACTTCATCTACATTTTGTACTCTATACATGTACCGACATTTTGATGTGATGGGAATCTTCTTTTTGCATATTGAAATTTGGGAGGCAAGTTTGGTATCTAAACAAGGCCCCACCCCTGCACTTCACTCCAGTCTTTTTTGTTTTTTAGCCCTTTTTTCGAAAGGTTCTCTCAAATATGCCCCTGGCGGAAAGATTTCAAAAAATAGGACCTTATCTTGGCGCCATGGTCATCGGCGCCAAGGTAACACGGCATGGTGCCAGGGTAATTGGCGCCAAGACCTTAACGCGTGGCGCTGACGTGGCAGGGTCTTGGCGCCATGATCTTTGGCGCCACTCTAATTGGCGCCAAGCCTGGCGCCACAGATCACAACTCCAAGACCCTGTTTTAAGTACCCAATTTTACCGTGAGATGGACATGTTGGAATTTGTTAAGTCTTGATATTTACGTAACCTTTTGCAATTTACGAGTTTCATCTCACGTACTTGAGTAAGCGCCATTGTGAATTCCTACGTTACGTATCTTCCTATTAGTTTCTTGTATTTTTCTTATCCTCTGTTTTAGCACTACTCCTATTCTTTTCAATTCATATATATTTTTTTATTCCTCTGCTTTTCTACCCTACTCTTATTCTAAAGTCTAAACATGCCCTAAAAGTAACCTTTTGCAATTTACGAGTTTCACACACGATAAACTGACTTGTGCGTCAACTGAAAGAAAACACGGGGCCGTTCACTTCCCAAAATATTTTCTCTTTCACCCGTCACATCGAATCTTTGGACGCATGCATGGAACATTAAATGTAGGTAAAAAATAACTAATTGCATAGTTTGTCTGTAAATGACGAGGCGAATCTTTTGAGCTTAGTTAGTCCATGGCCAGATAAATTTTGTCAAATAACAAAGTGCTACAGGAATTTTCACCCTAAAGATTTCGGATCTGAACACAGCCACGATACAAAAGCGCATGTACTAACAACGACTAGTCCACACTGTGAGGGAACGTTGACCTAGTAGCATTCTAGCAAGGCGGCCATTGGTCAGCAGATGAGCTGAGAACCATGCCTACCGAGTACTCCTAGGCTATGTTTAGTTTGCGAAAATTTTTGGCTTTGGCTACTGTAGTATTTTCGTTTGTATTTGTCAAATAGTGTCCAATCATAAAATAATTAGGCTCAAAAGATTCGTCTCGTTGTTTTGTACCACACTGTGTAATTAGTTTTTCTCATCTACATTTAATGCTCTGTACATATATCAAATATTCGATATGACGGGGAATGTTAAAAAAATTTGGAACTAAGGCCTTGTTTAGATGAGCCCCAAAAGTTAGATTTTTTTCACTCTCTCTCCATCACATCAATCTTTAGACGCATGTATGTAGCAGTAAATGTAGATAAAAAATAACTAATTGCATAGTTTGATTGTAAATCACGAGATGAATCTTTTGAGCCTAGTTAGTCCATAATTGAACAATAATTGTCAAATACAAACGAAATGCTACAGTTCCAAAATTTTATAACTTCTTCAATCTAAACAAGGCCTAAACGTGGGCTAAATATGTACTCCTCCTGCGAGAGGCAAAAGAAAACCTAAGACCGGTCTAAGAGCGACATGACTGTGATTGATTAGACATTTGAACCAGGTTGGTGGGTCCAATGCCCATCAAAGGGAAGGACGACGGAATTAGAGGGTCAGCCGGTCAGGGGCACTGGGCTCGCACCTCCAGGCCACGTTTAGATTGCAAATTTTTTTAAACCTGATGAATAGTATCACTTTCGTCTTATTTAGTAAATATTGTCTAATTGTGGACTAATTAGGCTCAAAAGATTCATCTCGTGATTTCCAAATAAACTATATAATTAGTTATTTTTTTACCTACATTTACTACTTCATGCATGGGTCCAAAGATTGATGTGATGGAGAGAGAGTAAAAAAATTCTAACTTTTGGGTGCATCTAAACAAGGCCCCAGTTGCCTTAGCTTTTTAACCCAGGCCGTGTTTAGTTCGCCGGAATCGCGTTTGCCGAGTTCCTGTGCAGCACTGTAGTATTTTGTTTTTTATTTGGTAATAATTGTCTAAACATTGACTAATTAGGCTTAAAATGTTCGTCTCGCAAAGTACAACAAAACTGTGCAATTAATTTTTTACTTCATCTATATTTTGTACTCCATACATGTACCGACATTTTGATGTGATGAGAATCTTCTTTTTGCATAGTAGAATTTGGAAGCAAGTTTGGTATCTAAACAATGCCCCACCGCTGCCCTCCACTTCCGTCTTTTTTGTTTTTTAACCCTTTTTTTGAAAGATTCTCTCAAATATGCCCCTGGCAGAAAGATTTCAAAAAATAGACCCTTATCTTGGTGCCATGGTCGTCGGCGCCAAGGTAACACGGCATGGCGCCAGGGTAACTGACGCCAAGACCTTAACGCGTGGCGCTGACGTGGCAGGGTCTTGCCGCCGTGATCTTTGGCGCCAAGCCTGGCGCCACAGATCACGACGCCAAGACCCTGTTATAAGTACCCAAATTTACCATGAGATGGACATGTTAGAATTTGTTAAGTCTTGATATTTACGTAACCTTTTGCAATTTACGAGTTTCATCTCACGTACTTGAGTAAGCGCCATTGTGAATTCCTGCGTTACGTATCTTCCTATTAGTTTCTTGTATTTTTCTTATCCTCTGTTTTAGCACTACTCCTATTCTTTTCAATTCATATATGTTTTTTTATTCCTCTGCTTTTCTACCCTACTCTTATTCTAAAGTCTAAACATGCCCTAAAAGTAACCTTTTGCAATTTACGAGTTTCATACACGATAAACTGACTTGTGCGTCAACTGAAAGAAAACACGGGGCCGTTCACTTCCCAAAATATTTTCTCTTTCACCTGTCACATCGAATCTTTGGACGCATGCATGGAACATTAAATGTAGGTAAAAAATAACTAATTGCATAGTTTGTCTGTAAATGACGAGGCGAATCTTTTGAGCTTAGTTAGTCCATGGTCAGATAAATTTTGTCAAATAACAAAGTGCTACAGGAATTTTCACCCTAAAGATTTCGGATCTGAACACAGCCACGATACAAAAGCGCATGTACTAACAACGACTAGTCCACACTATGAGGGAACGTTGACCTAGTAGCATTCTAGCAAGGCGGCCATTGGTCAGCAGATGAGCTGAGAACCATGCCTACCGAGTACTCCTAGGCTATGTTTAGTTTGCGAAAACTTTTGGCTTTGGCTACTGTAGTATTTTCGTTTGTATTTGTCAAATAGTGTCCAATCATGGAATAATTAGGCTCAAAAGATTTGTCTCGTTGTTTTGTACCACACTGTGTAATTAGTTTTTCTCATCTACATTTAATGCTCTGTACATATATCAAACATTCGATATGACGGGGAATGTTAAAAAATTTTGGAACTAAGGACTTGTTTAGATGAGCCCCAAAAGTTAGAATTTTTTCACTCTCTCCATCACATCAATCTTTGGACGTATGTATGGAGCAGTAAATGTAGATAAAAAATAACTAATTGTATATTTTGATTGTAAATCACGAGATGAATCTTTTGAGCCTAGTTAGTCCATAATTGAACAATAATTGTCAAATACAAACGAAATGCTACAGTTCCAAAATTTTATAACTTCTTCAATCTAAACAAGGCCTAAACGTGGGCTAAATATGTACTCCTCCTGCGAGAGGCAAAAGAAAACCTAAGACCGGTCTAAGAGCGACATGACTGTGATTGATTAGACATTTGAACCAGGTTGGTGGGTCCAATGCCCATCAAAGGGAAGGACGACGGAATTAGAGGGTCAGCCGGTCAGGGGCACTGGGCTCGCACCTCAAGGCCATGTTTAGATTACAAATTTTTTTAAACCTGATGAATAGTATCACTTTCGTCTTATTTAGTAAATATTGTTTAATTGTGGACTAACTAGGCTCAAAAGATTCATCTCGTGATTTCCAACTAAACTACGCAATTAGTTATTTTTTACCTACATTTACTACTTCATGCATGGGTCCAAAGATCAGTGTGATGGAGAGAGAGTGAAAAATTCTAACTTTTGGGTGCATCTGAACAAGGCCCCAGTTGCCTTAGCTTTTTAACCCAGGCCTGTTTAGTTCATCGGAATCGCGTTTGCCGGGTTCCTGTGCAGCACTGTAGTATTTTATTTTTTTATTTGGTAATAATTGTCCAAACATTGACTAATTAGGCTTAAAACGTTCGTCTCGCAAAGTACAACAAAACTGTGCAATTAGTTTTTTACTTCATCTATATTTTGTACTCCATACATGTACCGACATTTTGATGTGATGAGAATCTTCTTTTTGCATAGTAGAATTTGGGAGACAAGTTTGGTATCTAAACAAGGCCCCACCCCTGCACTCCACTCCCGTCTTTTTTGTTTTTTAGCCCTTTTTTCGAAAGGTTCTCTCAAATATGCCCCTGGCGGAAAGATTTCAAAAAATAGAACCTTATCTTGGCGCCATGGTCGTCGGCGCCAGGGTAACTGGCGCCAAGACCTTAACACGTGGCGCTGACGTGGCAGGGTCTTGGCGCCGTGATCTTTGGCGCCACTCTAATTGGCGCCAAGCCTGGCGCCACAGATCACGACGCCAAGACCCTATTTTAAGTATACAAATTTACCGTGAGATGGACATATTGGAATTTGTTAAGTCTTGATATTTACGTAACCTTTTGCAATTTACGAGTTTCATCTCGCGTACTTGAGTAAGCGCCATTGTGAATTCCTGCGTTACGTATCTTCCTATTAGTTTCTTGTATTTTTCTTATCCTCTGTTTTAGCACTACTCCTATTCTTTTCAATTCATATATGTTTTTTTATTCCTCTGCTTTTCTACCCAACTCTTATTCTAAAGTCTAAACATGCCCTAAAAGTAACCTTTTGCAATTTACGAGTTTCACACACAATAAACTGACTTGTGCGTCAACTGAAAGAAAACACGGGGCCGTTCACTTCCCAAAATATTTTCTCTTTCACCCATCACATCGAATCTTTGGACGTATACATGGAGCATTAAATGTAGGTAAAGAAATAACTAATTGCATAGTTTGTCTGTAAATGTCGAGACGAATCTTTTGAGTCTAGTTAGTCCATGGTTGGATAAATTTTTCCAAATAACAACGAAAGTGCTACAGAAATTTTTCTCCTAAAAATTTTGGATCTGAACACAGCCACGATACAAAAGCTGCGCATATACTAACAACGACTTGTCCACACTGTGAGGGAACATTGACCTAGTAGCATTCTATCAAGGCGGCCATTGGTCAACAGATGAGCTGAGAACCATGCCTACGGAGCACTCCTAGACTATGTTTAGTTTGCGAAAAATTTTGGCTTTAGCTACTGTAGTATTTTCATTTATATTTGTTAATTAGTGTCCAATCATAAAATAATTAGGGTCAAAAGATTCGTCTCGTTGTTTTGTACCAAACTGTGTAATTAGTTTTTTTCATCTATATTTAATGCTCTATACATATATCAAACATTCGATATGACAGGGAATCTTAAAATTTTTTTGAACTAAACGTGGCCTAAATATGTTCTCCTCCTGCAAGAGGGAAAAAAAACTAAGACCCTGTTTGGCAGGCTATTTTTTTGGCTTATAAGCCGGCTGTGGCTGATTTGCTGTGAGAGAAAAACACTGTTTCACGGCTGATAAGCCGTGCTGATAAGCTCAGCCGAACAGGGGTAAGACCGGTCTAAGAGCAACATGACTGTGATTGATTAGACACTTGAACCAGGTTGGTGGGTCCAATGCCCATCAAAAGAAGGACGACGGAATCAGAGGATCAGCCGGTCAGTCGGTCAGGGGCACTGGGCTCGCACCTTCAGTTGGGGTGTTTGGTTTGGGATGTTAAAGTTTAACAAACATGGTAGCACATTTGTCTTATTTGACAAAAAGTTTTTCCAATTTTAGACTAGTTAGGCTTAATAGATTCGTCTCGTAAATTACTCCTAATCTGTGGCAACATGTATGCAATTAGTCTACATTTAGTACTCCATGTATTTGAGGGAACATTGATGTGATGGGTGTTAAACTTTAACAAAAAAAAAAAAAAAAGCAAACCAAACAGGGCCGTAGCTTTTTAACCCACCCCTGCACTCCGCTCCATGTCCAAGCCCCAAAGGGCCAACAAGGCCCCGATGACACAGAGCATTAGAGCAATGCATCTTTCTGCTGGCACCGTGTCGTTGTAAAAGACGAGCGCATAGCACCAAAGGAACTCTGCTCTGGCCTTACCCGGCTGGTTACCCCACGACGCATGCACGATCCAGGTCAGTTGCTACTGACTAATCAGCGTCCTCGCTCGTAGCTGGATGGCCTCGTGATTCCCAACCGAGAACTGTAAACACGCGCCGAGACAGCAGCAGCTTGCATTGGGAGGTTCCTTTCGTTCGTGGCTGTGATCGTGTGGACTGGAAATACACAGAGTTGTAGTGGCAACGACGTGGCATACACAAACGCACAAATCTGGCGCAGGAGATGGGGTAACCAACAGGAGATTGACACGGACGGGCGGGCGCGTCCACCGCGCCGTTTCGTTCTCGCGCGCGTTGGCGTTGCTCCCGCTTGTCTTCTCCGCTCACGACCGGGCTGGGGGGCGCTCCGGGCTCGGGTGGTGGGGTTGCTTTGCTTCATCCTATCTGCCTGCAGCTGCACGGACGGATCGGCGCACGAGCCTCGCCGGTGGCCGTCTCGCAGCGTCAGCGTCAGCGGTAGATCCATTGGCAATGGCATCGCCGTGGCGCGCTGGTTCCGGTGTGGGCTTTGGTCAGGGTGCTCCATGGACACACACACACACACACACAGAGCTCTCGTGTCCACAGTCGGCACAGCACGTACGGGACCCATCCGGCTGTCGTGTACCCCGGTCACAGTACCCTGGCTGCACTGTACCCTTCTCTCTGATGCATGGCAGCAGCGTCGCGTTCCTGTCACCTACACCGCCGCACGCACAGTATCGTTCATTCGTTCGGTCCAGTACAACACCACGCTCCTTTCCTTTGCAATTGCGACGCATGCAGAGAGGCAGGCAGGGGCGAGCGGCAAGGGGAACCGGACGACGATGTCCGTGCTGTGCCCAACAGGGCACCTCGGCGACTCCTCCGCCGTCCATCCCATGCCGCTCCGCTTGGCTCGGCTCTTGCCTGGTCGCTCGCCGCCCGGGCATGCAAATGCAACGCGAGACGGCGCGGCTCTCGATGCGGCGGCGTCCCGCCTCGTGATGCCCTTTTGCCGCCAGGTCCGCTGCCAAAAAGGGCGCGCGCGCGCCGGGGCCCCGCCTCCCCGCGTGCCGGCTGCGGCTGCCAAGCCAGGTGTAGTAATTTCGTGGTGGTCTGGCCGGAACACACAGCCTTGCCAAGCTAGTGCCGGCTGGCTGGTGCCTGGCCGTAAAAAAGACGCGCCCGCGTGCTCGTTGTCCAGTGACCAGTCCCCCCCACCGGGCAGGGGCAAGGGCGGGCAGCCACCAAAGTGCGGGCAGCGCCATGATTACCTCGTAATTTCTAGTGGTGGCCTGGCCGGCACGCGCACGGGGCCGCCGGTGGCCAGCGGCTAGCTGTGATGACGATGATGATGGCCTCGTAATTGGTCCAGGAGGTGCATGCCATGATGCAGGCTGGATTGGAGGAGGCCGTACGTACGCGTGTGGCTCGGTGGGAACAATAGGAACGAGATCTCTGTAACGATTAACGAACCACGCTCTCTCTGCCGCAGCTGCATGCAGTAACGGACTAGCGGCCGGCCGGGGCTCTTCTTGCCTTGTGGGGATGCATGACAGCATGGGCCGGGGCGAAGACTCAGCATGCAGGCAGGCCAGGCCACCACGGCACCACCACCCCCTCCTAGATATACGGATCTCGGAGGACCAGCAGCGCGCGCGGCAACGAGAACTGTGGCGTACTGTACAGTACCTGTACTGGCTGGCGCCGAGTGCCACGTTCCTCTCCTGCAACGTGCCATTGATATGGTTGGTGCCAACACATGCCAACATGCATGGGGTGGTAATGTGGTATGGTTTGAAGTGGTACCGTGGCATGGCATGGGCATGTGGGGGGCGGTCGGCCGGTACGGTGCAGGGGCGGGCTCTCCGGCTCTCCTGCACCGCACAACGCCACAACCCCTCGTAATTAATCCTGCCGGCCGGCCGGCCGGCACCCGGGGAGTATACTTGCTGATATCACGATGCTACACGTACTAGGGATAGTACTTCACTGAAGAAGCAGTAAGTATGTTTTGTTTGATGAAATAAATACGCAACTGTGGTACCACTGCTCCTACGGGGACGAGGAGTACTCTATGTTCGTTTTGCAATGTGCTGGACCGTAGCTACTACGGCCACGTTTAGATTGTAAATATTTTAAACTTGATGAATAGTACTATTTTTGTTTTATTTGATAAATATTGTCCAATCGTAGACCAACTAGGCTCAAAAGACTCATCTCGTGATTTTCCAACTAAACTGTGTAATTAGTTATTTTTTTACCTACGTTTACTACTTCATACATGAGTCTAAAGATTGATGCGAGAGAGTAAAAAAAATCTAACTTTTAAGGAGCATCTAAACCAGACCCTAGTTTCACAGCAGAGTTCTGCCCTGGTAAATGTTACGGAGTACGTAATTTACCGGCAAGGTGGACGCGGCAGAGGTCTGTCGCAAGCAAAGCAACCCGTACAACGACACATCCGTCAGTCACTAGCTGATGCTGCCACACACACACTCTCTCGCCTACTCCTTCTATCAAAAAAAATCATTCGCGCTTCTAAAAAGTTACCGACTTTTAACCTTGACTAAATATATTTAACAAAATATTAATATTTATAGTATATAATTAGTATCATTAGATAAATGATTGAATATATTTTCATTAAAAAATTGTTTGAAGATATAAATGTTACACGTATTTTCTATGAACTTAGTTAAAGAAAGTTTCACCAACACGATTGAACTTTTCAGTTTTCATGACACGAGCAAAGAAAAACCGTTGGTGGCTGGTAGGCCGGGCGACGCGCAGACGGGACGGGACGGGACGCAAGGCTCAACCGCTCAAGGCTGCACCTCCACCTGTACTGCTCGTACTAGTAAACGACTCGTACAGTAGCTGTGGGGCGCGCCATCCATCGCCCGTCGCGTCACATACCGGTAACGGCGGGTGGGTCCATCCGTCCATGTGGCCAAAAAGACGCATGCATGGATGCACAAGCACGCTACCCGGCGCCCCGCTCTGTGTTCGGTGGTGCTTCCGCCAGCGTCCGCGGTCCGCCCCCATGCCGCCGAGCCGAACCGAGTGTCATCAAGTCACGTCCGCTCTGCTGCTACCAGCTACTCTACTCGGTTCGGAGGAGCCTCGGATGCCCCGTCGGCCGGCGCGGCGCTCCAATCCTGGCCCTTGATTGTGTGAGCCGAGCCTGAGTGCTGACGACGAGGCCAGCACCAAGCAGCCCATCGAGGCCGGCCAGGGTGTGGGTGATGGCCTCATGTTCATTCATGGGTACAAGGGCACAGGGCGATCGAGCGGCTGGCCGCCAAGCACGAGCTGTGGAAGGGCCGAGGGCGGGAGATTCGCTTGGCCGCTAGCCTCGCCGGACCAGGGATCCATGAGCACGACCAGATCAGCAGAGCCAGGCAGTCCCCAGCAGCGTCCAGAGATGACATTATAGAGCCTGTTTAGTTCCTCCCTCAACCCAAAAAAAGTTTGCGCAGTACCCGTCACATTGAATCTTTGGACGCATGATAGAACATTAAATGTAGGTAAAAAAATAACTAATTGCACAGTTTGTCTGTAAATGTCGAAACGAATCTTTTGAGCCTAGTTAGTCCATAATTGGATAAATTTTGCCAAATAAAACGAAAAGTGCTACAGTAGCCGAACCTAAACTTTTTCACCAACTAAACAATCCCATAGTACTGCTACTGACTACTGCTCCATCAGGGCCGCTTGCAGTGCAGCGCGTTTAACTCTGATCACTGTGCGCTACGTTAGCTCTTTCTGCTGCTCGAGAAATTGAAAGCTAGCCCCGCCCCCGCCCCCGTCACCCGTGCAAAAGGTAAACAAAGTACTACTGTACGCGAGTAATTTCGCTGGGATACATGCATACTATCAGCATGCACATGCGCAACCATTCATTCCTTCATTCATTCTCCGAAGCAGCAGCCAGCAAGGCAGCAAGGCGTGGAAGTGGAAGCCCGGCCGGCCGACCGGGCCCCTCAGGCTGGCGGTTACTACCTGCTGCTCGCCGTCGCCGACGTTGGCTCGCTTCATCAGAGTTCAGAGAGGCAGTAGCAGTAATACAGGAATGTAGAGGCATTTATTACGTGCAGCAGTTGGGCTCACGACCGCCTTCCATCGACATCAATACTGTGGCCTCGGCCGCCGGCCCAGCTCCAGGGAGGGAGGAATGGCGCACACATGCGGTGCAAGCGTCGGATCCCGTGCCGCGCACTGCTCCGGCCGGCGGGTCGGAGGAGTTAAATGCGCCCACGCTGTGTCCACCGCTGCCGCCGCGCCGGACCGGAACGTGCAAGTGCAACGTGCGCGCGGCCCGATACTTGCTCTCCGCTGCTGGATGGATGTCCTTCCGCGCGGCGCTCGGCGTAAATTCGTCGTCCCGTCTCGTGGATCGATCGACGGATCGCTGGCGTGCTACGGCCGGCGTCGTCGGGCGGAGTAAATGCGCGCGCGCACGGTACTGTTCACGTGGTCACTTCCACGGAGCAAATGCCAGGCCGTGGGTATAGCTATAGGGGCAGTCCCAATGGCAATTAATGAGTAGTTTCTATCTCTATTAATTAGCTTGACACCTCAGCGTTTTGCTGATGTGGCATATGTATTAATGAAGATAGAGAGGAGAAAAGAAGGAAACGATTTCTACATCAAGGAACGACGTCGACCCTGGGTTCGAGGCCCGTAGACGCGGCCAATTCCGCGTTGGGTAGAAACGAGTCGTTTCTCGGGGAGTAATGGCGGATCGACTACGCCGCCGCTACCGCACGGCCTGTTCCACGCGCTCGCTTCCCTTCTTCCCGCCCACCTCCGCTTCCCGCGGTTCCTCTCGCGCGCCCTGGCGCCAAGTTCTCGCGCCTGCCCCGCCCGCTTCCGTGCGCGCTCGAGCTGCCCTCTCCCGCGCAACTCTACCTTTGCGTCTCCAATTTCCATCGCGAGCTGGATTTCCCGCGCAGCTCCTGCCGCCGCCTCGCCATTCTCCCGCGCGCGCTCGCCTGGGACTTCACCCGGCACCGCTGGCCCCAAATAGCTCGTCCCCAAGGCCCCAATTGCAAACCCTAGCATCCTCCGCCCCCAATCCATCCCTAATCTCTTGGACATGAATCCACTTCGGCCACCGTCCTCAAGTTCCAGGCGAGGCAGGGGTGCTCCGCCCGCCCACGCTGCCCGATCTGATTCGGTCCCTGGTGCTCCCGTCGCCCGTGCTCCCACTGCCCCTGCTGATGGATCCACTACGGCCGCCGGCAATCCTGCCTCCCTGGCTGCTGCAGCATCTCCACCACCGCTTCCAAGTCTTCAAGCCACTGGTTTACCTGCGTGGTGGAGAAGTTTGTCTCCGATGGGCTCCAAGTGAAGGGTATGTTTACCTATCAGTTGTAGTGTTCCAGTGATGGTTGTTCTAGTGTTCCAGGCTGGGATCGGTGATGGGTAGCAAGGTATAACATATATATGCTGCAATATTCTCTGAATGCCTAGCAGTACAGTATATCGAATGCCTATTTCTGACTGTTTCTGACAATGCCTAGCAGTATATATATATATGCTGCAATATTTCTCTCAATGCCTAGCAGTACAGTATATATGCTGCAATATTCTCTCAATGCCTAGCAATACAGTATATCGAATGCCTAGCAGTACTGTCCCTCAATGGGTAGCAAGGTATAACATATATATGCTGCTGTTTGTTCAGTATGAAATTGACATTGGCTGGTTGAAGTAGTAGAATGTCCATAGAAAAATTGAGGCATCCTTTCCTGCAAGCAATAGGGCAGAGGTTGCCAACTGAATGATAGAATCATTTTGCCTAATGTCGACCTTGTTTTTTTTTAGATTCTGCAAGTGTCCATGATTCCCACACTTAGCTCATTTCAAATGTATCCCATTTACATAGAAGTATAAGGAATCAGTAGCTTGTTTCATGTTGTAATTAAGTATTCAAGTTAAATCAGTACCTTGTTTCATGCTATAATTAATTATAGAGTTATCTCTTTTTAATTTTTTTAGGATATACCCACAAGGAGGGTTTACCAATTTGCTGAACTTAAACAGTACTCCAGAAAGTTTCCATTTAGTTGGCAATACAAGAACCAGAAAACTCTGTAACTGAAAACTGCATGTGAACTCTGCAGTTGGCAATACTTAAACAGTACTCCAGTTTGTTTGCTTCTGAAGTGCTGTGTGACCAGGCTTCTGGAGTTCATGCTCGTTTGCTTCTGGAGTGCTGCATAACCTATTGCAAATGTGCCTTCTGGATGATGCCACCTTATTATTGTTTTGCTATATGCGTATCATGAACTTTAGTTCTTTTGTAATCAACTATATCTGCTACCTATTATCTTTATTCCTGGATTGCTATTAGTGATATATGGTTCTGGAACATGTCTACATGTTGGGCGTTAATATAAGTTTGCTGGACTGCAGAAATAGCCTTTGTTTGCTGTCATGAATGAAAGTTTGTGTTGATCTGGAGGCTACATGGATGATTGCCACAGTTGATCCACTCTCATTTTGTGTTGCATTTAATTTATCATTTATATTAATACTGCCATAGAAACCATGGGTTGGGAGAGATAGTTTCTAGTAGATATTAATTGCTCTGTTTCTCTCTTGGAAGATGCAACTAGAAACCTCCCATTGGGACTGCCCTAGCTATAGCTATAGCATCCGAGCCGCTTTTCGAACAACGGGCCTCTACTGTCTGGTCCGCTTGCAATGCTTCGCTTTCATGTCATGTCTACTACTGGCCTGATCGATCGGTGCCTACTGCCTCGGTGGGTTGAACAATGTGCATGCAACTGTGACGTTGCCTTCAGCTTGCACAAGCCCACTACTGTCTTCGACTCTGAAGTGGGCCGTCTGTTGTGGTCGGCCTGAGATAGAAGGCCTGCCTTAGCCCGTTCCCAGCGCTACTCGCGAAACTTGGGGGCCTGTGACTGTGAGCGGGCTCCTTTGATTTCGGCCGTAGCTGCTGGATCGGGCGGGGATCTCCTCGTCCGCCCCCATTTTCGAGAAAAAAATGCAGCCACACGCCCACACCCGTTTCGGTACCTTTGCCTCTGCGTCTGCGGTGAGCCGGTGAAACACACCACCGTGTCCGTGTGCGTCGCATGTTCGCATCGTTAGTGCTCTGGCTGCATGACAGCGAACATCACCATCCCTGCTTGACCCTGTTTGTTGCTGTGGGACACGTCGCAGTCACAGATGGAGGCTACAGCTTGCCTCCACCGTCCAGCCACCTTGACAGAATTGGGCGGCTTCTTTTGAGGCACGAAAAGGACACGGCCGCGAAAGCACGCGAGAATCAGATTCAGACCCACTCTGCTGCGGCCCAAAAAGCCCAAATACCCAAGCGCCCAACGCCGAGAAGCATGCGATGCGCCACACCGCCCACCGGACCCAACCAACCCAACGCATTCGTCCCCTGCCCCCTCCCCCTCTTTCGTCTTCCCCACCGGCGCCCGCGCCCTTCTCTCCCCCTCGCCTCGCCGGTCGCCACCTCCGCCAGGTACGTTCCTCCTCCCCTCGAGCACTACGTTCTAGAAGGTCTCTCCCCTCCCTCTTCTCTTCTCCACCGTCCGCTGCAGCCTCGCGGTTTAATTTGGTTCTCGCCCGGTTGCTTGCTCTATAGATAGATCTCCGGCCGCCTCGGTGCAGATCCTCCATCCCCAGGTCAGATTAGTTGGCACCGCCTCGTATTTGCCACGGTGCGGGTGCTGGGTATCCTTGCGGGCAGCGTCGAGGCGTTTCAGGCGTGCCGAGTTCACCGGCTACTGTACAGTGCGTAGTTCGTGATATTTCGAATAGGTGGCCAAGTTTGTGAGGGTGAATTCTAAGGATGCCTTAGTTCAGATTCTGGGGTGATGGCTACTCACGAATTAAGCTCACTACTCACTACAGCTGGGGCTTTGCTTGCTTGACGCTTCCAATTTCTGGGCGAGTTAGGAATGAGGACTAGCTAATTGCCTGCTTGTTTAGAGCCTTCGTAGCGCTTAGCTAATTTGTTACAGTAGGTTTCCGTAGGATGCTTTTGCTCCTCAGAAGTGTACCTAATTGTGTGTGCCCGTTGGGTAAGAGAGTCCGCATTATTCTTGCGCACAGAAATTTCCTTGCTAGTTTGGTGCTATGATTTATAGTGACAGTTCAATTTCAGCAATGCAAACAAGTGTGAATGGTCTCAACTGTGAGAGCAGAGAGATTTTACAGTGCGTTGCTCTAGGAAAAAAAATTAGGATCTAGGTTTCTGCACTTGCACTCTTGCAGCGTACATTCAGTCTATTCCTGTCAGTGTATGGTGCTTATGTAGTCATGATTTCCTGTAGATTTTTGCTGCCCTCTTATATTAACGTAACCTACATTCTTGTTTGGCTACAGGTTTCCTCACCCATGTTCTAGGCGCTGGACACTTTTTGCTTCAGAAGATGGCTTGGGTGCTGCACAATCCCTGTTTTATGGCTCCGCTGTTGTGGGTCACGCTGTTACTGGTCGTCGTCGCACCGGCTGATGCGTTCTACTTGCCTGGTAGCTACATGCACACGTACTCCCAAGGCGAGTTGATATATGCCAAAGTTAACTCTCTCACGTCCATCGAGACAGAGATGCCTTTCAACTACTACAGCCTGCCCTACTGCCGTCCCAAGGGCGGCATCAAGAAGAGTGCTGAGAATCTGGGTGAGCTTCTGATGGGTGACCAGATTGACAACTCGCCCTACCAGTTCCATGTGAATGCCAACGAGTCTGTCTTCCTCTGCACCACAAAAGGGCTTAATGAGAATGATGCAAAGCTCCTTAAGCAGCGCACCCGTGATCTTTACCAGGTCAACATGATGCTGGACAATCTGCCCGTCATGCGTTTCACTGAGCAGAACGGTGTCACGGTACAGTGGACTGGCTTTCCTGTTGGTTACTCTCCTGCCGGTACCTCGGATGATTACATCATCAACCATTTGAAGTTTAAGGTCTTGGTCCATGAGTACAAGGGCGGAAAAGTGGAAATCATTGGCACTGGAGAAGAAGGATCTGCTGTCATCTCAGAGACGGACAAGAATGGGATGTCTGGGTATCAGATTGTTGGATTTCAGGTTGTGCCTTGCAGTGTGAAGCGTAACGCTGAGGATTTCTCGAAGCTTAATATGTACGACAGCATTGACCCGGTGGACTGCCCTGTGGAGCTTAAGAAGTCTCAAGTGATCAGGCAACAGGAGAGGATTACATTCACTTATGATGTTGAGTTTGTCAAGAGCGACATCAGGTGGCCATCTAGGTGGGATGCCTATCTGAAGATGGAGGCTGGCGCCAAGGTCCACTGGTTCTCTATAATGAACTCCCTCATGGTGATCTTGTTCTTGGCTGGAATTGTCTTTGTTATATTCCTCAGAACTGTCAGGAGGGACCTGACTAGGTATGAAGAGCTCGACAAGGAAGCGCAAGCTCAGATGAACGAGGAACTATCTGGTTGGAAGCTTGTAGTTGGAGATGTATTCAGAGAGCCAACTTGTTCCAAGCTGTTATGCATAATGATTGGTGATGGGGTTCAGATCTTGGGCATGGCAGTCGTAACAATCGTTTTTGCCACACTTGGGTTCATGTCTCCAGCATCAAGAGGAATGCTTCTTACTGGGATGATTGTTCTATATCTTTTCCTTGGCATCGCAAGTGGGTATGTCAGTGTTCGGTTCTGGAGGACTATTAAGGGCACATCCGAAGGTTGGAGATCAGTGTCCTGGTTGACTGCCTGCTTTTTCCCTGGTGTCATGTTTATGGTCCTTACTGTCCTAAACTTTGTGTTGTGGAAAAGCGAGAGTACTGGGGCTTTACCTATCTCATTATTTTTCACCCTTCTGGCTCTATGGTTCTGCATTTCTGTGCCATTGACGCTTGTTGGTGGTTTTCTTGGTACAAGAGCAGAGAAAATAGAGTTCCCTGTTCGGACCAATCAGATCCCCAGAGAGATCCCTGCAAGGAAGTATCCATCGTGGCTTCTTGTCCTTGGTGCAGGAACACTGCCATTTGGGACCCTGTTTATTGAGCTCTTCTTCATTCTATCGAGCATCTGGCTTGGAAGGTTCTACTATGTGTTTGGTTTCCTGCTGATTGTCCTGCTGCTGCTTGTTGCTGTCTGCGCTGAGGTGTCCGTTGTACTAACATACATGAATCTCTGCGTGGAGGACTGGAGGTGGTGGTGGAAGGCTTTCTTCGCCTCTGGTTCTGTTGCTCTCTACGTGTTCCTCTACTCCATCAACTACTTGGTCTTTGACCTCAGAAGCCTGAGCGGGCCTGTCTCTGCAATGCTTTATGTTGGCTACTCATTCGTCATGGCATTTGCAATCATGCTGGCAACCGGAACCATTGGCTTTTTGACGTCATTCGCCTTCGTGCACTACCTCTTCTCATCTGTAAAGATTGATTGATGTAGTCCAAGGTCTTCAGACAGATACGTTCACAGCTGTGCGTACCTGAGATGCGTAGTTTGCAAGCTGAGGTGATTTTGGGTAACTAGAGATGTGTTTAGTTCCAAGATGGAGTGCAGTATCTGTTTCCAGTTCCAATTGCTGAGTTGTAAGTGCTCCATTTGATCTAGATACTACAGCCTGGCTTTGTCAGAGTTTAGTAACAATGATAGTAGATTTACTACTGTGTGTGTTCATCAAATTGTAATGGAGTGGTAATGGCATGCTTGTTACAGGCTTTGGTTAGTGAAAATTGCTTAGTATTTGCTATCTTTCTTCAGATTGACATGATCACCGAATGCTAAATTGCTATCTTTGCTGCACTGGATCAGCCGAAGAAGCCATTTCTAATCCCTTTTTCTTGTTTGGATGTAATCATTGTCCGTTGTGATCAGTTCAGGTGCTCTGAGATGCATGTAGCCAGCTCTGTGCACAAATTAAGGCTTTAACTATGTCACTGCTAGCCAGCTCTGTGCACGAGGGGGTGTTTAGTTCCTAATTTTTTTCAAGATTCCCCGTTATATCGAATGTTTGACACATGCACGAAGCATTAAATATAAACGAAAAAAACTAATTACATAGTTTGGTAGAAAATCACGAGACGAATCTTTTAAGCCTAATTAGTCCATGATTAGACACTAATTGATAAATACAAACGAAAATGCTACGGTGGCCCAAGCCAAAAAATTTTTGTTCGTCCAAAGGATCTTTCCATGCTACCTGAATCCTGCTCTGTTCCTTGAGCTTCGTCTATACTCACTCTCTCCTTAAAAAACAGTCATTCTCGCTTTCCAAAAAGTCAATAACTTTTAATTTTGACCAAATATATTTAACAAAATATTAATATTTATGGTACATAATTAGTACCAGTAGGTAGATCGTTGAATATACTTTCATAATAAACTTGCTTGGAGATATAAATATTTCACGTATTTTTTTACAAAACTAGTCAAAGCTAAGAAAGTTTGACCAGCACAATTCCATAGCAACTCTTTTTTTTTTACGGAGGGAGTAATGCACAGCAGGATGACATGTCTGTGTCAGCACTCAGCAGCCCCTCTGAGCAGGCCTCTACCTCTGCTGCTGAAGGACGGCCCACGACATCAAGAGTCCGCAGGCCCAACACGAAGTACGCTGGAGTCAACTGGGCACGCTAGGCGCTTGCACGCGCATCTGAGGCCGAGCCTCTGTGATGCATATACCGATGGGTGAGAAGGAGAGGGTAGCTTATGAGATAACAAACTCTGTTTTTACTCAATACTAAGATTCATCCTCCGATCTACTGTTCTTCTCCTCCGTTGCCGTGTTCTCTAGTTCTTCTCCCGGTCCTCCTCCTTCCAATCCTCCAACTACCCCTGCTATCTCTCACAAGTGGTATCAGAGACACCAATCCTCGGCCGGTTCCGTTCGTGATATCCTGTAATCCATCCATCGAATCATCCACTTGAGTCGGTTGGTCTAACTCATCTCGATCTGTGAGCTGCAGTTTCGAGTCGAGATTCCGTAATTCCCCTCTCCGGATTGTTCGATTTGTGGCGGATTTCCGTGTTGGATCGTTCCAATTCCACTTTTCCCCACACCCACTACACCAGATTACAACGGCAACGCGGCGCCATGAATCCTGACCTCAAGCTCCTACTCGATGAGATGGACAAGCGCTTCTCCGTCCAGGAGCGGCGCTTCAACACCATCGAGTGCAAGCTCGACACCTCTTCGGCGGCGTCCACCTCCCGCCTCGACGCGCTCGAGTCCGCCACCAAGGGGTTCGACGAATGGCGTCCCAGCATCGAAGGCGTCGTCGACGACCTAAAGCTCGAGGTGAACAAGCTCACGACGCTGAAACTCGAGGTGGGGAAAATCACGAAGTATTGGGAGCGCTCGATGGTGGATGCCCCGTCGGCAACGCCGGGTGTGTTCGCGATCGCGCCTCCACTCAAGTCCGCGTCAGCTCCTTCTTCACCGAGCGCCGCCATCCTCGACACCAAGCCAGTGATCTCCCCCAACTTCAAGTCGGCCTTCACCACCGACTACCAGGTTGTCGGGCGCGCCTCTGCCGGATTCCCAGCCGAACCGCCCCTTTGGCCCCGCGTCGAACATCGGACCCGGGAGGGTGAATTTGGAGTGGTCACCACTCTGATTCCACCCCCCGGCAAGGGTATGTTGCCTTGCCGTTCTCCCCCTCCGCTTAAATTTCCATGTCCTCCACCGCGCCCACCGCCACCATTGTCGCTTAATCGCTGGGAGTTGGAGTACCATGGGGGCAGTGGGGGTGGCCACAATGGCAAGCTGCCCAAATTTGATTTCCCTAGATTTGAGGGGGATCATCCTAAGTTGTGGATTAAGCAGGCTGTGCATTATTTCAACCTCTATCGTGTTGAGTCCGCAGTCTGGGTTCAAGCGTCCACGATGCACTTCCATGGAGCAGCAAAACGCTGGCTCTCCTCGGTTGAGGAACAACTTGAGTCCACCACTTGGGAGGAATTCTGTGCTCAGCTGTTGTCTCGTTTCGCCAGAGATGAGCACGAGATGTTGTTGCGTCGTTTGTTTTAGATTCGGCAAACTGGTTCTGTCAATGAGTACATCGATGCTTTCATAGCCCTAGTAGATCAGTTGAAGGCTTACGCTAAACACCCTGACCCCCTCTACTATACACAGCGGTTCATAGATGGCTTACGTGATGAGATTAAAGCTGTTGTACTCGTTCAGCGACCTTCTACCTTGGATACTGCGTGTGTGCTTTCACTCTTGCAGGAGGAGGCGCTGTCCGTGATAAAGAGGCCCTTTCGGCGTACTGAGCATATGAAGCCTGGTTAGCCTGGAGCTCTTCCTCTTCCAGCCCCACCCCTGAAACCTGATGCCGGTGATATCAAATGCCTGGCCGACGCTCCTCATTCTAATGCTGAAGAAAAGTTTCAGGCATTGCATGCTTCTCGCCGTGCTCGTGGGTTATGCATTCGCTGTGGCACTAAGTGGAGCCGTGACCACAAGTGTGCTGAGGTTGTCCAACTTCATCTTGTGCAAGAGTTATTGGATATGTTTCCTGACCATGATGAAGCTGACGACACCAGTCCAGATTCTCCTACTGCACAAGTAATGCTGCATTTGTCAGTTGCTGCTGTCGTTGGTGCAGCTGCACCCAAGACTCTTTGTCTCATTGGTGCTATTCAGGGGCATTCTATTTCTATTTTAGTGGACTCTGGTAGTTCTCACACATTCCTCAGTGCCTCCCTGGCTTAGTCATTACAAGGTGTACAACAGCTTCCACAACCAGTACACGTCCAGGTGGCTAATGGTGCTATCTTACAATGTACCTCCTACATTCCGTCTGCAACTTGGTCCGTTCAGGGTTTCTCCTTCACAAATGATCTCAAGCTGCTAGAATTATTTTCTTTTGATATGATTCTGGGTCTTGACTGGTTATCGGGTTTCAGCCCCATGCATGTTCACTGGGCTCAGAAGTGGATTTCAATTCCTTATGGCGATTCTATTGCTCTATTATTTGGTGATGATTCTGCCTTGCCAGTGGGTTATGTAGTCCAACTTTGTATGGTGCAGGAAGCTTCCAGTTCACCTGCTGCACCTCAGGTTCCTTTGCCACCTGCAGTTCAAGCTTTGATCACCGAGTTTGCTTCTCTCTTTGAGCCTCCTTCTGGCCTACCTCCCAGTCGCGATTGTGATCATTCAATTCTGTTAATCCCTAGAGCTCAGCCGGTATTTGTCAGACCTTACCGTTATGCGCCATTGTTGAAAATAGAGATCGAGCGGCAGGTGACTGATATGTTACAGCAAGGCATCATTCAGAAAAGTTCAAGTTCCTTTGCTTCTCCCGTCTTGCTGGTTAAGAAGAAGGACAATACATGGCGGTTTTGTGTCGATTATCGCCACTTGAATGCAATTACAGTTAAGGGAAAATACCCAGTGCCCATCATCGAGGAATTGTTGGATGAGCTTGCAGGGGCTGCCGGGTTCACTAGTCTTGATTTACAAGCTGGATTTCATCAGATCCGTATGAAGTCGGGTGAAGAGTTCAAAACGGCGTTTCAGACGCATTTTGGGCAGTTCGAATTCAGAGTCATGTCCTTTGGCTTGACCGGGGCACCGGGTACCTTCCAGGATGCAATGAATACTACCTTACATCCTTATTTACGGAAGTTTGTTCTCGTATTTTTTGACGATATACTGATTTATAGTGCAACACTATCTGAGCATTTGGAACATCTCAGGCTGGTTTTCGAGCTGCTTGCCAAGGATCACTGGAAACTCAAAAGGACTAAGTGCTCTTTCGCTCAGAACAAAATTGCCTATTTAGGCCACATTATCAGTGCCGAGGGTGTCAGTACCGACCTTGCTAAGTTGGAAGCTATATCTTAGTGGCCTTCTCCTGTGTCAGTCAAGGATTTACGTTCCTTCTTGTGGCTGGCCGGGTACTATCAGCGCTTTGTGCGACACTTCGGGATCCTCTCTATGCCCCTCACAAACTTACTGAAGAAAAATTCCTTGTTCATTTGGACGGTTGTTCATGAGAATGCCTTTCAAGCGCTGAAGTCTGCACTCTGTCAGTCTCCAGTCTTAGCCCTGCCTAACTTCGCCAAGCCATTTTCCATTGAGACCGACGCATCTGATGCTGGGGTTGGTGCAGTTCTAATGCAGGATGGCCATCCGCTGGCATTTTTCAGTAAAGCACTTGGTCCGAAATCCCGTGGCCTCTCTACTTATGAAAAGGAGTTCCTGGCTATTCTTCTGGCAGTACACACTTGGAGACCCTATTTGCAGTTTCAAGAGTTCACCATTATCACTGATCAGCGCAGTTTAACTCAATTGGGTGATCAGCGTTTGCATACCCATTGGCAGCAACGCGTATTTTCCAAGTTGCTTGGTCTTCAGTACCGTATCATATATCGCTATGTGATTCAAGAATAGTCAGCCCTAGACACCAGTGCCTTTTTCTAATGTGTATGCAAAACTGGCACCATAGGATACTACATGTACTTGTATACAACGACATGCTCTTGTTTGCTACTATATAAGTTGCTCAGCTGTGAGGTTTGGTGGCTTACCTATTTCAGACCGATGACATTTCATCTAGACAATCAGCCTTTGTAAGTGCACTTGCTAATAATCAGTGTTGCTGCTAGCCTTGTACTATGATAACTGACACTTCTTCTATAAGGTTAAGGCAGTAAAAAAACAACAGCCTTATTCTTTCTTGCAATGTTTCTTTCTCGACTGCATGTACCAAGTGCGTGGTGCAAGGCATCAGGGGAAAAAATAAATCTTCCTTGCAATAGTTCTTTCTCTACTGTATGTACCAAGCGCATGATGTAAACTGTAGAAAAACATTAAATTTAAATTTTTTCTCTTTCCAGGTCCCTATATTCATGCTCAGGTAACTGAATGATTTAATCTTTTAATGAATGATCTGCTCCCTTGTTCATGTCCTTCACTTCTAAGAAAAAAAGTCTCCCTGATTTTCTGCTATCAGGAAACTATTTATAAAAGTAAATGATATTTTTTCTAAATCTGTAGAACACACATGGCTACTGTGATATTGAGAGAACAAATCTTCAAACCACATTGCAATGTTTCCTTCCTGTTGGTTCCCTTTTTCAAAAAGAGGTTGGTACTGGATGGTTTACAGTATGGTTTGTACTTCACTAAAACTATTACACGAATATTTTGGCTCTGCTTCTACTTAAATTTCTCACACATTCATACAAAATTGTATGGTGATAAAAAGGGCTTGAAGTTATGCATCATTGATGATCTTTCAGTTTGAAAAAAAAATTGTACGCCATGCCTATTCTTTGTTTTGCTGTGTCAGTTACAAATATGCTGTGTCAATTTTTGGGGTCTGCTGTTTATTTTCCTTCTCTGATTGATATATTTTGACCTGTTGTTCATTTGCTTGTTTGATCGGATATACACATATCAATATGTACCACTATCAAAGGATGAAGGACTGATAGGAGGAGAGCGAGCTACTGGATGGTCATGTCCTACTGGATCCATCACACGGCATATACTTATTTTGTTTTCATACACATCCATATTGGGTCTGGTTTGTTTGGATCTTTGAATTTGTCATTGCTTTGCAGGAACAGATAGTCAAGTGTGCAAAATTCTGTTTTTCCTCATCCCGTACACCATGGAGAAACATCAGCAGTAACCTTTCCGATCAAGAGGTAATAGATACTTAGAAAGCAACAAGCACACTTGATCGGAAAGCTTCGTGAATAGTCGACCAGCAGCTCCTTTTCCTGTTCAGACTCAGTTGTTTGTCACAACACGTTATAAGTGAAGTGTGGCCATGATTTCACAATAGAGTATGTTGATGTAGCACAAACTGCACAAAGCAGAGTCCATTTTATTGCAGACGCTGATCTAGTGACCAGGCACAGCACAGCACACCATAGGACAGGCAGAAACAAGAGCAGATCAGACGGCCAAGTCCTGAACACAACACAACACAACACATACTCCAGCGGAATGGTGCCCCGCTAGCTCCTCACGCCGGCGAGGGCTTCACGTTCTTGGCCCAGATGATGTGGCCGTACGGCATCAGGTGGCAGACGGGCGCGCCACCGGGCTTGGTGCCGAGGACCTTGAACGAGACGTGCTCCGGGTTCCACCGGGACGTGTCGGTGTGGCAGACAAAGGCCACGGTGACGGCGCCGCCGCCGCGGGCGCCCTCCATCTCCACCAGGTACGCCCTGGCGGGCCCCGTGCCGTGGCACCAGTACACGGTGTACGGGTACGCCTCGTCGTGGCACGCCACGAAGCTGGCGCCGCCGCCGATGCGCCGCACGGCGCGGACGGTGTACGCCTGCGGCGGCAGCCCCGCGAGGGGCAGCGCGGAGGTGACCGCACGGACGTCGCGCGTGCCCAGCGCCGCCACGGCGCGCTCCACCATGGCCTCCAGCGACGTGGCGCAGAACCTGGCCTCCCCGGCGACTGGCGGGGGCCGCTCGCAGGTGCGCAGCGTCTCCGCCATGGCGGCGGCCCTGGATGAGCCCGGCGGGACGCCCAAGAGCGCGAGGACGGCCGGAAGCGCCGCCGTCGTGAACGGGATGGAGTCCGCGACGCCGCGCGGCAGGAGACCCAGCGCGGCTGGCGCCGCGGCCCGGAAGTGGAGCGGCAGGCGCTCACCCACGCGCACCGCCTCCTCGTGGAAGAACACCGCCGTCGGGGCCGTCGGCGTCGCGCGGTGAGAGCGCTCGCTGGGCGCGTCGTAGCCGAACTCGTAGCCTTTGAATTCGCCGTCGTCTCTCGCGCCGCCGCTGGCCGGTACCCCTTGGCTCGCTGGGCGCTTGGTAGGTGATGTAGTCGTCGCTGAACGTTCCATTGACGCGTGCAAGTGCATTGCTCCCTGATCAAACCGTACATTCTCCAAGATAGAACCAGCAAAGGGAGAGGAGAACCGACCTGGGCGTAGGAGCTGGAGGACGGCGTCCGGCACGGCGGAGCCTGGCAGGAGTGCGCGCCAGAACACCTCCTCGGCCGTCGTCGATGGCCCCGCATGCGTCAGCCGTCCAGCCTGCACAAGTGCAGCCCAGGGGGAGGGGACGCAAGGAGGAATTCGTGAATGCGTCTTCCTCTACCTTACGTGCACTGACCAGCGGGGGGTTCGATCGATCCTTACCATGAGCAGGGCAGCGGCGAGGAGGACGGCGGAGGCGAAGCGGGCCATGGCTGCCGGGACAGGATGCAGCCGGCCGAGGGAGGCAGAAGCAAGCCACGTCTCCCTGGACTTGTCGTGTGCAAACAAGCTGACCCGGAAGGCGGATACTTATAGGTGCGACATGCCGTCGAGCGCCATGGAAATGGAGTGCTCGCAGAAGCCAGCAGCGGTGTCAACCGGCCGGAGGTGACGGCTACAGGTAACGGAAGAGCTACGGCACGCCCGGTGTGACGAGCGATGCGCTCGACCCCCGGGGAATATAATCTTCGGCGTGACATCCGCGGTGCTCGCCGTATCGCGTCGTCGGCTCAGCTCGTCGCCGGCGTAGTCCGCGCACGCCTACGGCATCGGATAGTGGTGACGCTGCTCTCGATCTCCCGCGCGTCACACTTTCTCGTGGGTACCAGTTTCAGTTGGGCCTCCGGTCTGACTTTGGGCCCAATATCTCCCACAACACAGCAGCCATTAAGGTCTATGGGCCTCTTGGGGCCCACCAGAGATGTGACCGTTGCGTGCCTCTCCCAGAAGCGCTCGCCCACCCGACCGTTGGACGCAGCGCCATCCCCTCGGCCTTAAGCCGCGCCGCGCCCAACCCACGGCGGCCGGCAGATCGATCACCGTGCTTCCACTCTCGTCTTTCCATCTGCGCGTCCCCTACCGGACTTGCATCTCACATCAGCTCGGATCTTTCCTTGAGAGATCGCCGCTTTCCCTGTTTCCTCCCCCAGTCCGTTCCCGACAAAGATCCGTTCTTCCTACACAAGGAAAGAAACCAAGAACCGACGACCTTTGCCATGGCGGAGCCGGCCAAGAACGAGGCCCACGTCGTGGAGATCCCGGTCGCCGTCGACGGTGGAGAATCCTCCGGAGGCGAGGAGGCCTTTCTTGACAAGTCGACGGCGGCGGGCGAGGGCCACCCGCTCGGGGAGATCGCGGCGAGCGCGGGGCACCTGCTGCTGCTCAAGCTGTGGCAGCGGGAGGAGGACCGCCTGGGCCGCCGCGCGTGCGCGCTGGAGGCGCGCATGGACGCGGCGCGCCGGGACGCCTTCTACCTCTGCGCGGCCTTCCTCGCCTTCCACGGCCTCTCCCTCGCGCTCCTCTTCGCCGCGTCCGTGGCCGCCGCCGCCGCTTCCCCTTCCCCTTCCGCCGCGTGCAGGAGGTGGTGGGCGCCGTCGTCCCTGTCCCTGGCGGCGTCGCTCGCGCTCGCCGCGGCCGTGCAGCTCCGGGTGTGCGCCTACTGGCGCGCCGCGGCGCGGCTGCGCCGGGACCGCGGCGACGCGCGCGCCCTCGCGCGGGCCGTGCAGGAGCTCCGCATGAAAGGCGCCGCGTTCGACCTGTCCAAGGAGCCGCAGTACGGGGTGACGAGGGCCAAGTGCGCTAGCGTGGAGGGCGCGGGCGCGTGGGCGCCGCTCCGGTGGTGTCGGCAGAACGTCGTCACACTCTGCCTCCTCGCCGTCGCCGCCGCCGCCTTGCCCTCCGGCAAGTTCATCCTCTGCACCTAGGATGGATGGAGGTTATATAGCGTTGTGTGAGTTCTGAAGCAACTCAATATCTCGTTGTTTTTCCACCTTGCTCTTGGCTTATTTCGGGTCATGTTTTCATCAAACTCTAACGAAATTCCACGATGTTTCCCACCTTGCTGTGGTTTCTTGCAATTGGTAGTACAACACAATTGGAATTCAAACGTAAATGATCGAAATGTTGTTGTTGACGCAGGTTTATTCTTGCTTACTTGCAGGGCGCCAGATTCTTTAGCTGATCTGCAGAACCAAAAATGGGGGACTGTTCGCTGCGCAGGGAACAGAGACACTACTTGTGCTCCCTTGGCAAGGCCCTCTGAAATGGCAGAAATGCGCATTCTTTCTTGTAATTTTTACGGTAGCTGGAGCTTCAGTTGATATTCTGTAATGGAAACGCTTTATGCTTCTTGTTTGAGCCTCTGTAGCATGAGAAATTTATGCAATTTCAGAAAGACAAGTTTTGCTTAGCTCTTCAGCAACTTGTATACATAGTCGAAGTGATATTCCGTGCGCAATTTCTCTCTTATTCAGGTTTCTAACAATTTGGACAATACACTAAAATCAACTCAAGATCATTATGTTAAACGACCGTGTGCAGGTGTCATCTTTCTGTGACTTGAACTTCGTGTGGTTATGATCTTTTCTTAGATGCAGAATGGCATCAGCACATTTTTGTCATCCTTCAGATTCCAGTGTATTCAGGTATACTAATGTTTGCTGCAAACCAGCATTCCGGCAGCATCTTAATTCATACAGCAAACGGTGGGGCAGCAACACCCAATTGTTCAGTTTACCTGTACTTTAGTTTTGATTCCGATCTTCTGGTAATTGTTCGGAGTTCCCAGCAGCTCAAAGTACAGTCAATAAGATTTCAGATATGAAAGCGAGAGGTGCCATGTTAACTGTCCAATGCAAGTGCTAATCATGATTACTCCGTAAAGCAGCAACTAAGAGAATTGCGTATGTTTGCAGCCGTTACTTAGCTTAAGATGCTCTCTCTCTCTCTCTCTCTCTCTCTCTCTCACACACACACACACACACACACACACACACACACACAAAGACAAGACGCTCACACGTTAAACCAGCTTGAGGAAAGTTTTAAAAAGTAATGATAAAAGATGCCTCCCATTAAAGCACATCAAGTCTGGTATAGCAATATATACTTACAGTAATATATCAGGACAAAGTAAATCATGGATACTTAAACTTTGGAGTATAATCTGAAAAAAAAAAGTCTTGAGAAGGAGCAGCTACTGGGCACACAAGAAACCGTTAACCAAATGCCAATAGTCATTTGTTCAGACAGGCCATCGTTAACCAAATGAACATCAGGGGCCACTAGTCATTTGTTCAGAGAGGCCACTATTTCATCCAAATGCCCTCCAAGAAACATGGAGCTACCAACTTGAAGAAAATAAACATGAACATCAATGGCCACAAAGCACCAGAAAATGTATGGAAGTTTGCATAGCAAACGCAAATTCCGGATCTTTGCATAACTGCCATTGCAAGGAGGAATTTCTTTTAAATAATATTTTTTAATGATTAATTACAAATATGGAAGCTGTTATAAAAAAAATAGCAGATATAGCACCGTGTCGGCAACCCAGCGGCCGATAGGCCTACGTGGCGCAAACATGTCAGCCAACGCTCGACCTGTCGGCTGCTAGTCGGCCGACAGGTCCAGTTGGCTATCGGCCAGCCGATAGGCCAGCCGTCCCTCCAACAGCCGACATGCCTGTTGGCCCCTGCAATGCCGATTGCACTATTTCATGTGTATCCCTTGTTTTGTCCAACATAACCAATTAACCATCGCCCGATGTACTTCTCTTTTCCGAACACAACCACTAAGTCTGTGAAGGTTTATGTTGCATGAAATGTCCTCACACTATGCTGGTTATGTTGATGTGAATACTTGCTGCAAAGGCTACAACGTATATGCGTACTGAGATTACTTTATTGAAGTGATGGTACCCTGAATAGCGTACGAAGCTGCAAAGCCAACGTCATTTCTACGTTGATTTGTCCTTTGCCTCGATACATCCGAGGGACTGTACTGGACCATTGCCTCTAGTAAATTGTTAGAAAACGACTAATATGCTTTGAGTCTTTAGGAATCTAGGTCTCCATTAGTTCACATCCATACAACCATACCAACAATACTAGTCAACCTCCTCGACGACCACGCTTCATGGGCTGTCCTCCTCGGTGACGAAGCTGGGTTGTAGGGTAAGTCCACTGGTCTGGAGGGTGGCACTATCGTGCCGGTGAGGTCGACTCCGTACAGTGGCGGATATAAGCCTAGGGCCACTTGGGGCATGGCCCTAGGTGTGGGCTGTCGTTTTCACACTGTAGCTACTGTAGTTTAAAGGCCTAGGTTCAGTTACCTTCAATTAATCCATTAATGGCCCTAGGCGTCGGCCTAGCCCAGCTTCGCCACTGACTCCGTATGCTAAGAACCCTGAGTCGGCTGAGTTGGCAGAGGTGCACAAGAAAGCTATGAGGGCCCCGCCCCATCGGGGAAACAAGGAGGAGTGTCATCGGTGGAAAAGATCCCGAAGCTGCTAGCACCCTCCGTGTATGTTCAGATAGAGCATGCTATGTACATAATACATGAACAATCAGGAAGGTCATCGCAAAATTACCTAGGACTCGAACCTCTGCTGTGGCTCGTGCTGCGATGGACGATAACGTCCTCCAGAACCTACGACTGGAGGTGGAGGTGGAGGTGGAGGTGGCGGTGGAGGTGGATGCACACCCTGGTGGGCATGAACAACTGCGTCCGTGCTATGGTGGCGTGATGCCCGGTGTACTCCCGCCAAACAACGTTGCCCCAGTCGTCGAAGGGCGGCAACCAACTCGAGCCTACCAACCATTGGGGGTTGTGCTCGAACCGCTGGGCATACGAAAGCAGCTCGTTGCCCACTTCGCTGTATATATCTGTCTACAAGCAAGGCATGTATTGTTGCATGAATAACTGTGATTCATTGCAAAGTAACGATATGACAAAGTAGTTTACAAATTTACTTACTAGCGCATGGAAAGTAGCTGGTGGCTCCATCGTGAACGTGTCGGTGATCTCAGCCTCGTGCGGCACGGCCTCTACCGGCACAGGGAAGAAACAGACACGTGTGGCTCCGTGGAACCAACGCAAGCACTCTCTGTATGTGCCCTCGTCGAATGGCCCACCAACATACTAATCCTGAAACGATCCTGGGAGGGCGGAGCATCGAAGTACTCGTGCAGCCAGGCTATAACTTGTTTCCGGCTATAATCTAGCGGCGAATTCAGTTATGTGTCAAATACCTGGAACTCGCTAAGGTCTACCCCGTTGTCCCCATATCTGATTTCACCGTTGCCATGGTAAATTCTGAAAGGAATTAAATCAATTGACATTTCGGGTCGCATCTGCAAAGTATCGTATCAGTTAAAAAACTAATATTTAATAACTAAACTACACTAAACTAATAACATTAATACATTATACTACAATAAAAAACTAATAAGTAAACTACCCTAAACTAATAACAATAATACATTAAACTACACTAAAAAACTAATATCTAATAACTAAACTACACTAAACTAAATACTAATAACTAAACTACACTAAAAAAACCCTAAACTAACTAAACTACACTAAACTAGCCCTAATAATCTAAAAGTAACACTAACACTAAAAAGTAACTAAAACGAACCCTAAAAACTGAAACTAAAACTAACGCTACAAAGTCTAATCTACAACTAACCCTAACCCTAAAAGTACACCAAAAAACTAACCCTAATAAAACCTAACCCTAAAACTAACTATAGAAAATAAAAATACGCGGGCACAGGCGATGGGACCTCGCGGCACGCCCGCCGACAGTTGGGGGCGGCAATGGCGGGACACCTACCGCCGGATCAGGGCCGGCGAGGGCCGACGCGGCGGCGGCGCGGTGCGAAAACACGCGAGGGAGAGAGAGAGAGAGTGAGTGAGAAAGATAGAGAGAGAGAGAGAGAGCGAGGAAGAAGATAGCCCGCAGATATTATAGGGCCTGTCGGCCATCTGGCAGCCGACTGGAGCCTATCGGCCAGCGGCGGGCCGATATGGCCCGCTGGACTGTCCTCTCTAGCCGCGTCCGCAGACTACTCGGATACTGGGCTGCCGATAGGGTCTGTCGGCCCTCCAGATGCCGACGAGGCCCATGTCGGCTACCCAGTAGCGGACATGGTACTATACCTAGAATTTGTCACATCCAAATGCTATATTTGCAATTAATCATTAAAAAAATATTATTTAAAAAAAATCTTGCAAGGAGCACTGCAAGACAGTAAACTTTCCATTGCGTAGTGGCCTCAAACTATTCCAACGAGAAACAGGATATACGTCGATAATCCGGAAATTTGGCAAAATACACTGGCCTGAATCTATTCCAAGATGAATCAGGAAACACATTCATATTCTGGAAATTTAGCAAACATAAGGTCCCTGAAATTATTCCAAGGAGGAACATGATTATACACCCGGGGATAAAAAAACAAATGACTGAATAATACAGAGAAAATGGAAACTAATCAAATATGTGTGCGACCAACAAGCTTGAGATTACATAAAGCCCCCATTGCATTACAATTGGAAATAATTGCTATTCTAGCCTTACAAAAATCTAAAGAACAGCATGACATTACACAAATATAGTTCAGGACAAAGTAACAAGAACATGAGTAATTTCACGGCAGTTGGGAGTTGGACACAATTGGAAATAATTGCTTTTCTAGCCTTACAAAAATCTAAAGAACAGCACGACTTTACACAAATATAGTTCAGGACAAAGCAACAAGAACATGAGTAATTTCACGGCAGTTGGGAGTTGGACAAGGTAAGAGTACTAGCACAATGATTAATAGTTACGACAGGCGACCTTATCTGTTAAGCATGGCATGAACCATCACCATCACACAGCCTCCCTCATAATTACGAGCAGTCATCTCTCTCAGATCAGAAATGAAATGTGAAATGGAATAGCTTGTTACTCAAGAGGGGGCACATCAGATGATCATCACGCCATCTTAAGAGTTATTGGGTGGCAACAACAGAACAGGGGGTAACAGCAGGGCACTCTCAGTAATTAATTATTTTACTAAAAACCGCAGAGGCTCCATGGAAGCGAAGCCATGATAAAGGAGGCAAATTCGTTACTGTGGCTGGACGTAGTAGTAGCCCATGGGGTCGGCGGCGGGGTGCGGGATCCCGGCCGCTCCCATGGCGGCGGCGGAGTCGGCGTCCTTGGCCTCGTCCCGCGGCACGATGTCGACGAGGAAGTCGAAGACCTCGGTACGCGCGACGGCGGCGGCGATGTCGGACTTCTGCAGCGTGCGGCGTTTGTTCTCCTCGGCGTGCGCCCAGCCGCGGTGGGTGAGCTCGAGGATGAACATCTCGCAGGCGCGGGCGAAGACGACGGGCGCCTCGGCGGCGATCATGCGCACGTCCTCGTCGGCCTTCATGATCTTCTTGATGCGGGCCAGCGGCAGGTTGTGGTTCTTGAAGTCCGTGGTGGCCTCGATCTCGCGGTACTGCTCCGCCCAGAACAGCTGCAGCTGCTGCGCCGCCGCGGCGCCCTGCTGCGAGGTGGGGGGAGCCGGCGGCGGCGGGGGAGGAGGGTAAAGCACGGCCGCCGGCGCGTGCGCGTACGGCCCGGCGGGGTACGCGGCGCCGGGCGGCGGAGGGTACGCGACGGGCGCGCCCATGACCGGGGGCGGGGGAGGGGTGGTGGATTTGGGCTCCATTGCTAGGGTGTTCCGGAGGCAGGGAAGGGGAGTGAGACAGTGACGGGATTGGGCTGGGGGAGGTGGCTTTGGCTGAATACTGAACAGGGGAGAAAGGAAAGGAGACCTTTGCGCCGTTAGAAGTGGCATGTTAGTTAGAGCTGGGAGTTGACCGGGAACGTTAACATGAGTTAGTTCTAATTTTCTGTTTGGTCAATAAAATGATAGTTAGATTATAGGTCAAGTTAGGATTGACGGTGCATATGCATTTATATTTTTATTAAAAACATATATAGAGGTTAGAATTTATATTCTTTTTCTATACGGCGTGGCTAGCGTTGGGCCTAGACGCTAGCCCCAGTTTGGACGTAGCTTTGATGCCTACACCCGTGTCGCATCGGATGCCCCTACGCTCACATAAGAACCTGCGCCTGCAACCGCGTTCGGCCACCCGCGACCCACGCCTCGAACCCATCTCGGCTGCGCCCCAGCGTAAGCCCACCGCGACGTCGTGCTCCTCCCCTCGCCGCGGCGCCATCCCTAGCCACGCCCTATCCTCCGTCGAACTCTGTCTCAGTCGTGCCCCTTCCCCGTCCTAACGTCTTATCTCCTTTGCAACATCCGTCCAACCATTGCAACATATGCAGTATACTCTTGAAACATACTGCATTGCAACATCTAGATAAAACATTTGCAACGTGCTTCTGAAAACAACTGAAACATTTAGAAGTTGGAACATACATTTGCAACATATGTCTGAAACAACTGAAACTGTGGAACATATACTTGAAATATACGTGTGTAGCCATTGCAACATATGTAACACCATATCATTTTACAACATCCAGATGAAACACATGTAACATGCATATGAAATACATGAAACATTGAAAGTCCTATGTTTGGTGTTGGTAATTAGTGACAATGCCTAAGTACTAATCCTATGCCTAAGTTGTATGTAGCATATGAGGATTAGTACATTCCAAGGTTGGTGGCAAGATGGACATGGTGATCATGATGGCTACACTTGGATTTGGATGCAACCCTACGTGATCAAGGCAAAGGTATATGCTTAAGGGTTGTGTTTTAGTAACCAAGACACCTAGTGGGTGTGGTTACATTATAGGATAGGTAGCCGTACTATAAAGAGGGGAATGACGCGGCTATTGAACTCCTAAGTGCCTCTAGGTGTGCATTTCATGATCATATGCATTTGGATAGAACTAATAACGCCTCGAAAAATGATTGTGAAAATGCTAACACACATGCACATGGTGATGATCACTTGGTGGTGTTAGCACGTTTGCGACGGCATTGGAGTTTGAGCGGTAGAGAGGGTTTGGGGCTCTCTCTCCCTCCCGCCGAGCTTGCGAGGCGGGATTCAGGCGTTTTCGAGGAGTTGAAACGACTATTTTCCACTACGCCGGAAGTCGGAAATCAAACGAAATTCAAACGGAGGCGAACGGAGGTCACAGTGGTGACCGGACGCAGCACCGGACGCAGCACCGGACGCTGCACCGGACGCTGCACCGGACGCGGTCACTGTTCGACCGGCGCGTCCGGTCAGTGTCCAGTTTCTGCGCTTGTTTCGGTTGTTTCATCGGACGCGAGGCGCGTCCGGTCACTGTCCATCGGACGCGTCCGGTCGTCCAGGGAGCTTACTGGACTCCCACCGGACGCAGGCACTGTGGCGTCCGGTCGGTTCACCAGCGCGTCCGGTCGTTAGTTTGGTTTGCGCGACTCAGTGTTCACCGGCGCGTCCGGTCAGTCACGGGACCGGCGCGTCCGGTCCTCACCAGCGCGTCCGGTGGGTCGGACCAGCGCGTCCGGTCAGTAGTTCGGAAACTAGCCGTTACGCGACCGGCGCGTCCGGTGGGTCGGACCAGCGCGTCCGGTGCAGCGCGTGTTCAGCTGAATCTCGTTCCTAACGGCTATATTCGAAGGGGTACGTCTATAAATACTCGTTGGCCGGCTCAAGGCTCCTTCTCTTGGACATTTGACATACTTGTGAGCACTTTGAGCTAAGCAACTCCCCTCCCACTCATCTCTCTTGCTTGTTTGCTTATTCGAAGTGAGATTGAGTGATCCAAGTGCATTTGCATTGTGAGATTGCATCTAGTTGGCACTTGGTGGTTGATTTGCTGCGGGATTCTTGTTTCTCTTGGTGGTTGCCGCCACCTAGACGGCTTGAAGCAGCTTGGAGGCGTTGGCAAGAGTTGGTGATTGTTCTTGGCCACCTCCGGTGATTGTAAGAGGTTTGTGCCTACCTCGGCGAAGCGCCAAAGGCAACATTAGTGGATTGCTCGTGTCATTTGCAACCTTTTGCCATTTGGTAGGTTCTTGTGGTGCCTTTTGAGAGGCTCGGTGTGAGACCGATTAGCCACCGAACCACGTGGTGAAAAGGGACACAACGGGGACTAGCGTGCCGGCAAGCACGTGAACCTCGGGATAAATCTTCGTGTCATCACTTTTATATTGTGATTGATCCCGGTGTTCGGTTGTATTGTGGAATTCATCTCTTGATCATATTGTTTGGTTGGCTCAATACTTCGCCCCTCGGTGATACCCTTCTAACTCTCTCTTGTATTAATTTCTTAGTTACTTTGCTAGAGTAGCTCTTTTGTGTAGCTTGCTAGTTGTAGTTTCCTTCTCGGTTTGACTTGTGCGGTTGAGTGCCAATATACTAGAATTGTGAATTGGATAGGTGGCTTGCAAACACCCCGTAGGCTAAGCAAAACTCGCATCTCGCTATTTGTTATATTGATAAACTTGTTTAGCTTGTCTTTGTAGAAAGTTTTAAAAGGCTATTCACCCCCCCTCTAGCTATCTAGACCTTTCAAGTGGTATCAGAGCCGTGGTCACCGTTTGCAAGGCTTAACAACCTCGGTGCAAGATGGCTCAAGTTATGTTCAATCATGTTAATGGCAAGCCTCCATTCTTTGATGGTGTCTCTTCCTTTGATCATTGGAAAAGGAAGATGAAGCAATATCTAGGCAATATACATGAGAAGGTTTGGGATGTGACCAATGAAGGATACATTATTCTTGATGAAGAAAATCTCACTCCAAATGACCGCATCAACAAACAATGCAACACGGCGGCACTTGACACAATCTACCGTGCCATTGATGACAAAGTATTTGAGCAAATCAAAGATCTTGAAAAGGCAAATGAGCTTTGGATAAGGCTTGAAGAGACATATGAAGGCACTTCAACGGTAAAAAGTGCCAAGCTATATATGCTCAAGGACAAGTTCTCCACTTTCAAGATGAAGGATGATGAATCCATCCCGGAGATGTTCTATAGGCTCCAAGTCATTGTCAATGATCTTAAGGGGCTTGGAGAGAAGGTTGAGGACAAGGACTTCTCACACAAGTTCTTGATGTGCTTACCCAAGAAGTTTGCCACCTTGAGAAGAATGATCTTTAGAGAGGGATTGGACAAGGTCAAACCAACCAATGTGCTTGGAGATATAATGACCGATGCCCAATACAATGATGATGAAGATGAGGTAGAAGAGAAGAAGGAGACCAAGGTCAAGCAAGAGAAGGCCATTGCATTCAAGGCTTCATCTTCTAAGGGCAAGAGCAAGGTGGAGAGTGATGATGATGATCCATTCGATGATGAGACCATGGCCCTCCTAGTGCACAAGATGGGAAGGTTCATGAAGAAGAAAGGATATGGGGCAAGGAAGAGAAGGGACTTCATGAAGGCAAAGGAGGTGCTTTGCTACAATTGCAATAGCCCCGATCATGTAGTGGCAAAGTGCCCCTATGAAGACAAAAGATATCATGATGGGGAGTTGAAGTTGAAGAAAAACAAGAAGGACAAGAAGGAGAAGAAAGAAAAGAAGAGCTTCACTATCAACAAGAAGAAGAAAGGTGGTGGCTATGTGGTCACTTGGGATAGTGATAACTCCGATAGTGATGATGATAGCTCTAGTGATGATGAGAAGACCACTCGGCGAGCCATTGCAAGCATCGCCCTCTCCAACAAGTCATCCATCTTCGACACTACATCGACATGCCTTATGGCCAAGCCTACCAAGGTAAAATATGATGATAGTGATGATGATTCTTGTGCTAGTGATGATTGTAGGAGTGATGATGAGGAGGATGAGGACTACTCCAAGGATGATCTGTTGGGCATAATAGATCAAATGAGTAAGGGCTACAAGAGGACAACCAAGAAATACAAAATCTTGGAACAAGAGCTCATTGCCAAGAGCAATGAAAATGATGCCTTGATGGAGGAGCTTGTTGCTCTCAAAAAGAGTAAGGAGTGCAAAGGAATTGAACAAGAGCTCAAAGCTCTTAGGAAATCCTTTGATGAGCTAGAGGCCTCTCGTGAGTGTCTAAAGGAAGACCACGAGGACCTTGAAGTTGCTCACACTAGGCTTAAGGAAGCCCACTCCTCTCTACTTGAGCTCATCAAGGAGAAGGACCTCAAGTTGGAGAAGCTCATGAAGGAAGCTAAGGAGGAGCAAGTGATTGTCACTTGTGATATTGGACTAACATGTGACATTATTGATGATTCTTTATTTGTTGGTCCTACTAATGCTTCATGTAGCTCATCATCATCCACCACAACCAACTCTATCTCTACTACTAGTGATTCATCACTTGTGGTTGAGAATGAGACTCTCAAGAGAGAGGTGGATGATCTCACCCGCGCATTAGGCAATGCCTATGGTGGGGATGCCCGCTTGCTAAAATGCTTGGGTAGCCAAAGGTTCTCTCTTAACAAAGAGGGTTTGGGCTATACTCCCAAGAAGGGCAAGGCGGCCTTTGCTACTCCAAAGTCTCGCTTTGTGAAGAGCAATGGTCGTTATTGCAATAGATGCAAGCAAGTTGGGCATATAGAGATTAATTGCAATAAAATGAACAAGAACAACAACAAGTTTCATGCTAAAATGGATTACATTCCTTTTGATTCTTGTTATGTTCTTACCAAGGGTGTGAAAGGTGTGCATGCTAGGTTTGTTGGTACACCAATTGTGGGTCCAAAGAAGAAGGCTATTTGGGTACCAAAGAGCTTAGTTACTAACCTCCAAGGACCCAAACAAGTATGGGTACCTAAGAAACATTAATTTATTTTGTAGGTAAATTACAAGGCCGGAGGAAGGCATTGGGTGCTTGATAGTGGGTGCTCTCAACATATGACCGGTGATTCAAGAATGTTCAACTCTCTCAAATCAAATGATAGTGGCATTGATAGTATCACATTTGGTGACAATAGCAAGGGTGATGTGAAGGCTCTTGGAAGGATTGCAATCTCAAATGATCATAGCATTTCCAATGTGCTCTTAGTTGAAAAGTTGAACTTCAATCTTCTCTCGGTTGCTCAATTGTGTGATCTCGGTTTTAAGTGCATATTTGGTGTTGATGATGTGGAGATTATTAGTGTTGATGGCTCTAATTTGATCTTCAAAGGCTTTAGATATGAGAATCTATACTTGGTTGATTTCAATGCTTGTGACACTCAACTTTCAACATGCTTGCTCACCAAATCAAGTATGGGTTGGTTATGGCATAGAAGACTTGGTCATGTTGGCATGAAGCAATTGAACAAGTTAGTGAAGCATGACTTAGTTAGAGGCTTGAAGGATGTCACATTTGAGAAAGATAAGCTATGTAGTGCATGTCAAGCCGGAAAGCAAGTAGGCAACACTCATCCATTGAAGAGCATCATGAGTACTTCCAAGGCATTTGAGTTGTTGCACATGGATTTATTTGGGCCAACTACATACACAAGCATTGGTGGCAACAAGTATGGGTTTGTGATTGTGGATGATTTCACTAGATATACATGGGTATTCTTTCTTATGGACAAAAGTGATGTATTTGACATATTCAAGAAGTTCATCAAGAGAGTGCAAAATGAGTTTGAGACCACAATCAAGAAAGTGAGAAGTGACAATGGAAGTGAGTTTAGAAATACAAGAATTGATGAGCTATGTGAGGAGCTTGGAATCAAACATCAATTCTCGGCCAAGTATACACCTCAATCTAATGGCCTAGTTGAGAGGAAGAATAGAACTTTGATTGATATGGTAAGATCAATGTTGAATGAGTATAATGTGAGTCATTCATTTTGGGCCGAAGCAATCAACACGGCTTGCTTCTATAGCAACCGCCTCTATTGCCACAAGTTTCTAGAGAAGACACCATATGAGATCTTAAATGGAAGAAAGCCCAACATTGCATATTTTCGGGTATTTGGTTGCAAATGTTACATCTTGAAGAAGGGCAATAGATTGAGCAAGTTTGAGAAGAAATGTGATGAAGGATTCTTACTTGGTTACTCCACTACTAGCAAAGCTTATAGAGTTTGGAATTTGGCTAGTGGTTTACTTGAAGAAGTTCATGATGTTGAGTTTGATGAAACAAATGGCTCTCAAGATGAGGAAAATAACTTGGATGATGTGAGAGGAACTCAATTGACCAATGCTATGAAAGAAATGGATATTGGTGATATTAGACCAAAGCAAGTGATTGATGTGGATGACAATAAAGATCAAGTGCTCCAAAGTCCAATTACACAAGCTAGTGGCTCTCTAATGCAAAATCAAGCTAGTACATCATCTCAAGTGCAACAAGATCAACAAGTGGCTAGTTCATCATCTCCAACTCATGATCAACATCAACATCCAAGCAATCAAGTGCAAGTGCTTCAACCAACTAACATTGCAAGAGACCATCCATTGGATTCCATTATTGGTGACATACAAAGGGGAGTTCAAACTAGATCAAGATTGGCATCGTTTTGTGCTCACTCTTCTTTTGTGTCAATGGAAGAACCCAAGGACATTGATAAAGCATTGAGAGATCCGGATTGGGTAAATGCAATGCATGAAGAGCTCAACAACTTCAAGAGAAATGAAGTATGGGAACTAATTGAGAGGCCTAAGGATCACAATGTCATTGGAACAAGATGGGTCTTTCGCAACAAGCAAGATCAAGATGGAATAGTAGTAAGAAACAAAGCAAGACTAGTGGCTCAAGGTTACACACAAATAGAGGGTCTTGACTTTGGTGAAACATATGCCCCGGTTGCTAGATTGGAAGCAATTAGGATCTTACTTGCCTATGCTTGTGCTCATAATATCAAGCTATATCAAATGGATGTGAAGAGTGCATTTCTCAATGGGTACATTCAAGAGGAGGTGTATGTGGAGCAACCTCCCGGTTTTGAAGATGACAAGAAACCCAACCATGTATACAAGTTAAGGAAAGCTTTGTATGGATTGAAGCAAGCACCTAGAGCATGGTATGAAAGATTGAGGGACTTCTTGCTATCTAAAAGATTTGTCATGGGCAAAGTGGATACTACTCTCTTCACCAAGAAGATTGGGAAAGACTTGTTTGTATTGCAAGTATATGTTGATGATATCATCTTTGGTTCAACCAATCAAGATTATTGTGATGAGTTTGGGAAAATGATGGCAAAGGAATTTGAAATGTCAATGATCGGTGAACTTAGTTTCTTTCTTGGACTTCAAATCAAACAAATGAAGGAAGGAACATTTGTTAGCCAAACCAAGTACATCAAAGATATGCTCAAGAAGTTTGGCATGGAAGATGCAAAGGGCATTACAACCCCAATGAGCACTAGTGGAAGTTTGGATAGTGACAAGAGTGGCAACATGGTAGATCAAAAGCTTTATAGATCAATGATTGGTAGCCTACTCTATGTGACGGCATCAAGACCCGATGTGATGTTTAGTGTATGCATGTGTGCAAGATTTCAAGCCTCACCAAGAGAAAGTCATTTGAAGGCAACAAAGAGAATATTGAGGTATTTGAAGCATACACAAGATGTTGGATTATGGTATCCCAAAGGTGCAAGCTTTGAGCTAGTTGGATATTCGGATTCCGACTATGCCGGTGACAAAGTGGAGAGAAAGAGCACTTCCGGGACTTGTCAATTGTTGGGAAGATCACTTGTCTCATGGTCATCCAAGAAGCAAAATAGTGTTGCACTATCTACCGCCGAAGCCGAATACATTGCCGCGGGTAGTTGTTGTGCACAAATCTTGTGGATGAAGGCAACATTGAAGGATTTTGGAATCAATTTTAAGAATGTGCCATTGCTATGTGATAATGAAAGTGCCGTAAAGCTAACCAACAATCCGGTTCAACATCAAAGAACAAAGCATATTGATGTTCGTCATCATTTTATTAGAGACTATCAACAAAAGGGTGACATTGCTATTGAGAGTGTGGGCACCGAAGATCAATTAGCCGATCTATTCACCAAGCCACTTGATGAGAAGAGATTTCACAAGCTAAAGAATGAGTTGAACATACTTGACTTCTCCAACATGAGTTGATGCACCCCAATGTTATGACATGCCTCTCCTTCGAGCCCCAAGGTACAATTGGTTGACATGTCATACATTCTATGCTAAGGACTTGTTTAGTGCATCTAGTCATGATCTACATGTTCTAGGCTCTTTCATGAAAATCAAATGAATTTAAAGTTTATATGGTGCCACTATTGTTTCCATGACATGTATGATCTAGTGGTAGCATATAACTTGTTTGCGAGCTTGTGATCCTAAGTGTTTAATCTAGATCACTTGTCTAAATATTTGCTTCAACATGGTGCATGATAACCCTTCTAGTGAGGTGTGAAGAAGCTTGCCCTTGGATCAAACCGAAGCATTTTATTTATGCAAGCAATCTAGGTTGATCCACAAATTTGATCCTCACCCCTTAATTCAACATGATAATCTATCTAAAATTGGTCCCTTGTGGTCATTGGTGCCAAAGGGGGAGAAAATGTTGTTCACAAAGATAGAACTCAAAGGGGGAGAAGCACAAAAGGGGAGAAAATGATAAAAGAAGGGGATCAACTAAAATTAGGGGAGAAAATGATAAAAGAAGGGGATCAACTAAAATTTTGAGCACACAAGTAGGGGGAGCAAGCTCTTAAACATGAATGTTGCATTTCTTTGTGCACTTCATTTGTATGATGCATAGTTATGCATTTCTCTTTCTCCGATACTTTGCTTGTGTGGTGTTTTGCTAGTATACAATTGAATGGTGTATTGAAGTACTAGCATGAATAGGAAGTAGTTAGATTTTTCTTGCTTCATATCTTTCTAAGTGGTACTAGAACCTTGCTTATAATGTTGATCTCACGAGGTTTCTAGTTGTGTTTGTGCTTTTCCAAGTGATATCTAACTACACAAGGTGCTAAGATGGTGTTTATCGCTACTCCGATGGTATCACGCTTCAAAGGTCTATAATCTAAAACACTTAGCACCTATTGGTAGTCAATGCTCCTAATCTTTCCTATCTAACATGTATGCTTCCAAAATCCAAACATATAGCATACATGTAGGGGGAGCCATTGCTATCAATTTGAATTCATGATCACATGTCCATAATTCTTACACATGGTAATATACTTGGACAATGTGACATGGGTTCAATCAAAATTTTATCATAATATCTTTGTGAAAGGGTTGTCACCAATTACCAACAAGGGGGAGATTGAAAGTCCTATGTTTGGTGTTGGTAATTAGTGACAATGCCTAAGTACTAATCCTATGCCTAAGTTGTATGTAGCATATGAGGATTAGTACATTCCAAGGTTGGTGGCAAGATGGACATGGTGATCATGATGGCTACACTTGGATTTGGATGCAACCCTACGTGATCAAGGCAAAGGTATATGCTTAAGGGTTGTGTTTTAGTAACCAAGACACCTAGTGGGTGTGGTTACATTATAGGATAGGTAGCCGTACTATAAAGAGGGGAATGACGCGGCTATTGAACTCCTAAGTGCCTCTAGGTGTGCATTTCATGATCATATGCATTTGGATAGAACTAATAACGCCTCGAAAAATGATTGTGAAAATGCTAACACACATGCACATGGTGATGATCACTTGGTGGTGTTAGCACGTTTGCGACGGCATTGGAGTTTGAGCGGTAGAGAGGGTTTGGGGCTCTCTCTCCCTCCCGCCGAGCTTGCGAGGCGGGATTCAGGCGTTTTCGAGGAGTTGAAACGACTATTTTCCACTACGCCGGAAGTCGGAAATCAAACGAAATTCAAACGGAGGCGAACGGAGGTCACAGTGGTGACCGGACGCAGCACCGGACGCAGCACCGGACGCTGCACCGGACGCTGCACCGGACGCGGTCACTGTTCGACCGGCGCGTCCGGTCAGTGTCCAGTTTCTGCGCTTGTTTCGGTTGTTTCATCGGACGCGAGGCGCGTCCGGTCACTGTCCATCGGACGCGTCCGGTCGTCCAGGGAGCTTACTGGACTCCCACCGGACGCAGGCACTGTGGCGTCCGGTCGGTTCACCAGCGCGTCCGGTCGTTAGTTTGGTTTGCGCGACTCAGTGTTCACCGGCGCGTCCGGTCAGTCACGGGACCGGCGCGTCCGGTCCTCACCAGCGCGTCCGGTGGGTCGGACCAGCGCGTCCGGTCAGTAGTTCGGAAACTAGCCGTTACGCGACCGGCGCGTCCGGTGGGTCGGACCAGCGCGTCCGGTGCAGCGCGTGTTCAGCTGAATCTCGTTCCTAACGGCTATATTCGAAGGGGTACGTCTATAAATACTCGTTGGCCGGCTCAAGGCTCCTTCTCTTGGACATTTGACATACTTGTGAGCACTTTGAGCTAAGCAACTCCCCTCCCACTCATCTCTCTTGCTTGTTTGCTTATTCGAAGTGAGATTGAGTGATCCAAGTGCATTTGCATTGTGAGATTGCATCTAGTTGGCACTTGGTGGTTGATTTGCTGCGGGATTCTTGTTTCTCTTGGTGGTTGCCGCCACCTAGACGGCTTGGAGCAGCTTGGAGGCGTTGGCAAGAGTTGGTGATTGTTCTTGGCCACCTCCGGTGATTGTAAGAGGTTTGTGCCTACCTCGGCGAAGCGCCAAAGGCAACATTAGTGGATTGCTCGTGTCATTTGCAACCTTTTGCCATTTGGTAGGTTCTTGTGGTGCCTTTTGAGAGGCTCGGTGTGAGACCGATTAGCCACCGAACCACGTGGTGAAAAGGGACACAACGGGGACTAGCGTGCCGGCAAGCACGTGAACCTCGGGATAAATCTTCGTGTCATCACTTTTATATTGTGATTGATCCCGGTGTTCGGTTGTATTGTGGAATTCATCTCTTGATCATATTGTTTGGTTGGCTCAATACTTCGCCCCTCGGTGATACCCTTCTAACTCTCTCTTGTATTAATTTCTTAGTTACTTTGCTAGAGTAGCTCTTTTGTGTAGCTTGCTAGTTGTAGTTTCCTTCTCGGTTTGACTTGTGCGGTTGAGTGCCAATATACTAGAATTGTGAATTGGATAGGTGGCTTGCAAACACCCCGTAGGCTAAGCAAAACTCGCATCTCGCTATTTGTTATATTGATAAACTTGTTTAGCTTGTCTTTGTAGAAAGTTTTAAAAGGCTATTCACCCCCCTCTAGCTATCTAGACCTTTCAAACATACATCTAAAACGCGTGAAACATACGATTGCAAAAGGCTCGTCAACTTGGAGTTCGATGCTGAAAGCCCAAGTTTGGTTTTGGTAATTAATGACACCAAGTTGCTAAAGCTATGTGTTAAGTGTTTTGAGCTAGGCATAAGCAACACATGTGATGAAGGTGCATGTGGCAAGGAGTGGTGGCCACAAGATCACAAAGAAATGGTGCATGGACATGAAATGCCGATCATGGTGGAGATGCACATAATATGGTGGACTTAATGATCAAGTGGAAGAGAAGGATCTAAGAGCGCAAGGCAAAGGTATAACCATAGGGTTTTTCTTTTGCCGGTCTAAGTTGAGTAGAGAAGTGATTGACCGGATTTAGGATACATAGCCGACTATCAAGAGGGGCAATCACGGTTAGCTCGGCAATCAAGTGCCACTAGATCAATGTCTTAAGCATATGCATTAGGATCTAGTTGAGAGCTAACATAACGCCTTGAAAAATATTTGTGAAATGCTAACACACATGCACATTGATGGTGTACACTTGGTGGTGTTAGCACATTTTGCGAAGGCGGTGGTGTTTGAGCGGTAGTAAGGGGTTTGGGGTTCGCTCTCCCTCCCGCCGAGCGTGCGAGCGCGGGATTCAGGCGTTTTCGAGGAAATGAAATGCCTATTTTCTATTGCGCCGGAGTCGAGAAAAGGTGGCGAAAGTCCGAATTGTTTATCACTGAAAATACAGTGACCGGACGCTGCACCGGACGCGGTCTCGGTTTGACCGGACGCGTCCGGTCAGTTCAACGCGGCGTGGGCGCTAGGGTTTGTGACCGGACGCTGGTCTGGCCTGACCAGCGCGTCCGGTCAGTTCTCCTGAGCGCTGAAGTAGAGTGCTCGACCGGCGCGTCCGGTCCCTCACGGAACCGGAGCGTCCGGTCAGGCGTCCAGAAGGGTAGAGTGTTGATCGGACGCGCGGCGCGTCCGGTCACGTGCGATCGGACGCGTCCGGTCTCGACGGGAGCTTACTGGAACGCGACCGGACGCTGGCACTGTTGCGTCCGGTCAAACGCTAGAGCGCGTCCGGTCACGGCAACGGCTAGTTCTGACGCGCACTGTTCACGGTTGTCTTGTAGTGACCGGACGCGTCCGGTCACCCTGACCGGAGCGTTCGGTCAGCGCGATTTTCGCTGCGTCGTCCGTAACGGCTAGCTGCGTACCCCTTCGTTATAAATAGTGGATGTCCGGGGTTTGAGGGTAACTCTTGCACATTTTGAGACCTAGAGACATCCTTTGAGCTAGAGAACAACCCCTCCACTCATCTCTTTGCATAGTTGCACATCTTGAGTGAGATTGAGTGAGATTCAAGTGCATTGCTTGAGAGTTGCATTCTAGAGGCACTTGATCTTCGAGTTGCTGCGGATTTCTTGTTACTCTTCCGTGTTTCCCGACACGGTAGGCGGCTTGGAGCAGCGGAGGTGATTGAGCTCGCAATTGGAGATTGTTGGAGCCCTCACCAAGTATTGTAAGGGGTTCTTGATCCTTCCCCGCGGGAGTTCGCAAATTGGATACTCTAGTGAAGCTCGTGGCTTGGAGGATCCCCATCTTGTGTGCGGTTGTGCGGCGCCCGCCGAGGGCTCGACTCTTGATAGTCGATTAGCTCGCGAACCGACAAGTGGGTGCATCGCCACAACGAGGAGTAGCTTGCCGGAAAGCAAGTGAACCTCGGTAAAAATCTTGTGTCATCTCTTTGCTGAGGATTTCTCTTGTGGTTGATCATTGTGATTGATTCTTCGATTGCATTACTTCTCTACATCGTTGGTATAAGAATCAAGTCACTTACTCTTTACTTTCTTGTACTAGTTCTAGTGTAGTTTGCTTAGCGTAGTTTTTTTTACATAGGAGTAAGTAGCTTAGTGACTTAGCCTTGTTGGTGTGTATTAGAGATCATAGCCTTGCTTCACTAGAATTGTATAGGTGGCTTGCATAGTGTAGTTGAGCTAGTGCTAGAATAAGCTTAGCCATCTTTTATACTAACGTGGTTGTTTAGTGAAGCTTGTAGATTTTTTTTAAAATAGGCTATTCACCCCCCCTCTAGCCATTTGGACCTTACAGATGCCACGGAGTGACGCGGAAGTCGCCAGTGCGAAGCTCATCGATAGCACGGGCTTGGCAGTGGTTGCAGCAGGCGAATGGGCGCGCGACCGCGATAGGCGGCACTAGTCTAGGCGGAAGGCGTGATTCCAAGCGTGAGGCGCTGTGGAGGCAGCGAATCCGCATTGGCGTGGCGCACGATGAGTAGGGCGGGCGACGGGAGGGACAAGGCCGTGGGCGGGGCGCGCGTCGCGAGCGGGAGCGAGCGACGCAAGGGGGAGTAGCGAGGCTGAGTGGGCCACAACGCATTAGCATTATCTATATGTGCTTAAGAAAGTGTCAGGGAAGTTAGGATGTTAAATTTCTACCGCCTTTATTCTCTTTTACTTTTATAAGGTGTACTTTAACGTCTCCAAGATTACGTTTTGACTATTTATGTATTTTATAATAATAATATTTATACTTATAAACTTATGAAAATTAGATAGTACATTTAATTACAAAAATCTAACAATATTTATTTTGCATTATAATAATTAAAATTGTTAACCAAATTATTAGTTAAAAATTTTAAACTTTTAATATTGATGTATATGTACGTCTTATAAAAGAGAATGAGGGAGAGTATTTCCCTTCCCACCTATAATGACACAGAAAAAACAAATTATTTTTTTATAATTATATTCGTTGTCAAACCTAATCAAGTTCCCTAACTGAGACCGTGATGTCATGAAATATCACCTATAGGAGCCCTAATCAACTACGATCGTACGACCGAAATCTGGTTTGGCTGAAGCTTTGCAAGTAGAGTCATTCTTCTTCTAACCAAACCATCTTAGCCATTGGCTAGACCAAGTCTCTTTCTCATGATGAGTGAGTTATCACCGGCAGGCATTGTTGGCCTAAACACAGTTATGTAGCCCATTTACACATGATTTAAATGTTACATGATAGTACGACGTTTCTGTTTAGAAAACACATGTTTATCCTGTTCAAACGACAAATTTACCCGATTAAGTGTCCATTTGGCCTAATGGTTAAAAGGAAAGTGATTAACTGTTTGCTGTTTAGCATTTAGAATAACACTGGCGTCAAGGTGCCTATCTAGTGCTTGCACCTAGTCTGTCGAGTATGTGATTCCCACGTGCTTACGTATAGTCAATCCTAGTAGTTACCAACCCCTACCTAAATCTAGTTATCCTCCTCCATCTAGCCAGGTAGAACAACCCTGCTAGCAACCCTCTCTTAAGTTAACCCGTACCATGAATGCCCGTGAGCCTACAACTACAATGCCTTGCCATGAGATCCCCCTATTTGTCAAGTACTGCTAGGCCATATATTCAGGGCCTATTTGGCATAGCTTCATCAACAGCTTCATGAGATGTTGTGAGCTGTTTTTTTAGCAAACACCCTTTTTCAAAATAACTCATAGGATCCTATAAAAAAACAGCTCACGTGGTGAAGCTCATTTTTTATGCTCTCACAAAGGAATAGAGAGAAGTGAAGCTAAAAAAAAGTAGCTTTTCACAGCTCTCTCCCTCATTTCTCTCTCTCAGTCATGCACGAAGCTGTTGCTGAAAGTTGTTTTGCCAAACCATTTTTTTCTAAAATAGCTTAGCTTCATTGAGACGGTGCTCGTGAAGCCGTTTTCCAAAAAAATAGCTTTACTGGTGAAGTTGAGCTATGCCAAACGGGGCTCAGTTTCTGGTGAGACAGGCCGCCTATGAAATGAGCCAAGTATCACTCAAGAGACCTTGAGATGAAGTGTCGCGACATCATCGGAAGCCCATAATCCCAATTAGGAAGAGATGTTACCCTAGGTCAATGACCTAAGTACCCCAGCCAAGTGACCCTAATAGTTGAGCCCAAACTTACACCCACAAACTACACGAGTGTCCTACCGAACTATATGAGAGTGGTCATGTCACCCCGATGACCAACCTTTTCCGTTGAGTCATTCTGGGTTTGACAAACTATTCGCCAAGTCTGCCGGACTATCCGCCAGAACATCAGTGACTCTAAAATGCAAGTCATGAGCTTTCCACTTCTTTCCTACCTTGGGCCCACATGTTAGCATGAACTAACCTCATCCCATTCAGCTCTGCACTCCTTTCACACCCTACCACAACTCTCTATCATTCTTTCTCTAGGGTGTCAAGAACACGAAAGCAAGGAGAAGAGGATGAAGCCCAAGAATCCCTCTTTGAAATCCCTCTCCACCTCTCTCCCCAATCCACTAGCCAAATCTTAGTGGCATGAAGAACCCCCACTTCCCTCTCTCATGGGTGTGGGGACTCCATGAGAGGTCAGTATGAGCTCAAGGTGGCTCATGACTCTTAAGTCCCCTTGAGTAAGTATTCATCATCTTCATCCTTAACCATCCACCTAGCCTAATCTTAGTTAGCTCTAAAATCCTCACCATGCATGACACCAGGTTCATCCAATCAAACCCTAGGATGAGTTGTACCTTAGACAAGCACCTATACTTGCAGGCCCTCATGAGCATAGTATGGCATATCCCCTTTGGTATTCTTGCAATGCTGATCATAATGAGATATGTCACGCTCTCATGGACTATGCCGATCATAGTGAGATCTATCGAAATCATGGACTATCCTGTGTGGCTCTCCGATAGTCTGACAACACTAACATTACCCTAGATGCCAAATTAAATCCATAGTTTTGCTTCGATGGACCGTCCACCAGCACCACTAGAATGTTTGTCAACATCCCATAGAGACTCCAAAGAGCGACCCTTTAAGCTCATGCTTAGCTCGGCCGAACTGTCTGAAGAGACGTGTGAAACGTCCATGATTTAGTTTTTGACAAGATGTTCAATAGTCTTGTTTTCAAGAAAGTGATTTACTTTTTGAGGGGTAAAAAATGTACAGTTTTAAAAAGATATTTAAAACACTCAAGGTGCCTTTAGTTTTCATTTAAATGGAAACATATTTTTGAACATTTTTGAAAAAAAACTAATGACGTTTCTAAGTCTTGAGGATTACAAACCGACCGAACAATTTGCTTCTGGCAAATTTACAGCAATGGTAATATATGAAATGTCTGAATGAAAGAGACTCGGTAGCAAGTAGCAAATAATCAAGGCTATGACCCAGACTAACCAATAGCATCAAGTAGAAATCAAGAACACGGCTTGGGGTGTGTTTAGTTGAGAAAAATTGGGTGAAAAGTTACTGTAGCACTTTTCGTTGTTATTTGGTAAAATTTGTCCAAACATGGATTAATTAGACTCAAAAGATTCGTCTCGAACTTTACAGACAAACTATGCAATTAGTTATTTTTTTACCTACATTTAATGCTCTATGCATGCGTTTAAAGATTCGATGTGATGGGTGGAAGAGGAAATATTTTGGATTTGCATGGGAAGTAAACAGGGCCTTGGTAATTTGTTGCCTCCTTTTGAAGACACTCAGCAGCGGCTCCGTGGTCTCGACGTAGGCGAAGGTCCGGAGGCGGTAGCCTTCCTTGCAGTAGGCCGCCACCGTTCCCTGCTCCTTGATCCGCAGGGACGTCACGTCGGCGTCGCGCACCCTGTGCGCGAGCACGTGCTTCTGGCTGTTCTCATACGCGCTGGTGGTGAGCACGTAGCCGCCATGCGCGAAGTGCGGGCCCGCGAGTCGCTGCCACACCACCTCCTGCACCTGCACATTGTACTGCCGGCTCCACCCCCGCCGGTCGAGAACCCAGACCTCGGTCTTCGCTGGCCCCCGTCTGTCGGTGCAGACGGCGAGCCCCAGCCTGCCGCGGGCCTCCATCAGGCGGAGGTCGTAACCACTGCCAGGCCCGCCGACCATCGGCAGCGGCGCGGCGAGCGCGACACGCTCGTCTTTGTGGTCGAATGAGGCGACCCTCCCGGTGTCCTTGGTGACCCAGTACGTGGCGCCGTCGACGGTGACAAGGCCGGCGTCGACGCTGCACGTCGCGGTCGCTCCGCCGGGGAAGGAGACGGGGACGTCGCGCTACGCCCGCGAGGGGTGTCCCAGCGTGAACACCTGCAGCGACGTGAAGCCGCCGCTCACGTCGGCGCAGCACGGGAGGTGCAGGTGTTAGGTTGATCTCCTGACCGAGGAAGCCCAATGGCTTCTTTGGGCCTTGACTCGCGCCCTGATCGGGGGCGCCCAGCCCATCTATGGCTGGAGGGCCCCCGTCGCACTGCGCATATAAAAGAGAGGTGGGGGCCGGGGCACTCAGTACGAGGTTCACCTGAGCCGCCAGTTTCCCCACCTACAACCCTAATCCCGATCTCCAGAGAGGGGCGCAGCCAGCGACGGGAAACGCCTCCACGCCGTCACCGCCACTGTACTGCGCCGCCACGGTCTCCACTGCATCGCCACCACTTCCCCGACCGTCGCTGCCCTAGTGCAGATCATCTTCGTGGGATGGCGACTGGATCTAGCTCCAACTCCGCACCTACTGTGCCCACCGACGGTTTGCACCATTTCATCTCTCTCTCTACCTATGCGATTCGGTAGATCTTGTACTAGGTAGTTGTTGTTTATACCCGAAAGGCATAGCTTTACCCCGCTGATCTACTCCTAGTAAGATCCTAGAGTTCTACAATGGTATCAGAGGCCTACTTAGGTGTAGATCTAGCCCTTGGGGAAAAGAAAGAAAGGAAAAACCGATTTCGAATCGGAAAATAACACTACCCGAAACCCTAACCCTAGATGGAAAATGGAAGAGAGAAAGAAAAGCGAGGGGAGTGACCTACCCGGGCTCTCCACTCCACCGCTGCCATCACCGCTGGTGACGAAGGACGCCGGCGTGCGGGACAGAACCGAGCCACCGCGCACGCGGCCTCGGGCTCAAAGGGCACCGCCGAACAGCCCTTCGACGGCGGCGCGCCCACCCCGGGTGGACGCGCTCATCGGCGAAGGGGCGCACGGCGGCGCCAAACTTCAGTGTAGCCTCTTCCCCTCCCAGCCGCCATGGACGGCTGCCGGTGCTGCTGCTCTTCCTTTGGGCGGCACTGAGAGAACGGAGGGAGGAGAGGAATGGAAAATGTGACCTAGGGTTAGGGTTCAAGGGTGCGGCTGACCGGTTTTGATCCTCCGATCCACACGCCTAGCCGTCGGATGGACTAACCCTAGGATCAACGGCTCAGATCGCGTCCCGGGCAGTTGGGCTAGTTTTGGCCCAGGCGGGCAAGTGCGGGAGGCCGAAATGCCGGCCCAGGCCCAGGTTGCGGCCTGGGCGCGGCTGCCTCGGTGACTCGCGGCTGGGCCACGAAACGTGTTAGGCCGAGGCCCGCTATCGTTTTGGGCCGCGCCCTATTCGGCTGAACAGAGAAAAAAAAACCCGGCTGGGCCGCAAGTGAACAGCGACCGCGGCTGGGCCAAAATAGAAACAGAAATTGATTTTCTCTTTTTGTTTTTCCAGAAACTATGTTAATGCATATTTCAATGTTTTGATTTGAATTTTGATGTTAGATCTCCGTATAAATTTTGTCCAACGATAAATTTTCGGAGAACAGTACAGTATTTTTCATATTTCTGGAAAAATAATTATGGGAATATTTATGTTAAAAGTGTTTCCGCTGCGTACTTAAAGATGTTGTTTCATTATTAAATTCGAACCAACGGGAGAATTTAATTTTGAAAAATGGATAAATTTAAAATATGATCATAATGTTGTTATTATTCTGACCAACGTTGATTAATAGCAGTATTATGATGTTATTATGATTTTCTCATGCATTAATTCTATTTCTGCCCAACGGTGATCTAGAATTAGTGTAAAAAGAATGTTTTTGTATGTTTTAATTTTGACCAACGTTGGAACTAAAGCATGCAATTATTCATGTTATAATTAAGTTCTCACTTTATATGACTTATATTTTCAGGAGGTTACTCTTTGATGGGGTTTATCAAAGATATCCCACCCCTCAAAGGTGACAACTACAATGAATGGAAAAAAAAAATAGACCTCGCCTTTGTTTTGGCTGAGGTAGACTGGGTGGTCACCACACCATGCCCCAGTGAACCTGTGGCACCGGTGAGGGAGGCTAATGAGTCTGATGCTGAATGGCAGAAAAAAGAGAGGGACCATGCTCCCGTACAGATGGCATATGACCTACAAAAGCAAAAGTGGGTCAATGCCAACAAAAAGTGTGTTGCTATCATAAAGAACACAATTGAGCCTACCATAATGGGCTCAATCCAAGAGTGTGACACTGTCACAGAGTACTTTGAAAGGATAAAGAGTCAGTTCTATGGCTCTTCAAAGACATATGCTACTCAGCTGATAAAGCAGCTGGTGACAGAAAAATACACTGGAGGTGGTCATGGCAATGGCATTAGAGAGCACATATCAAAGATGAATCATTTGAATAACAAGTTAAAATCAATGGACCTGGCTCTTACAGAAGAGTTTCTTGTCCATCTGATTTTTGCTTCGTTACCAAAAGAGTTTGACACTTTTGTTGTCAACTACAACATTCAGCCCGAAAAATGGGATTTAGAACGTTGTATGGCGATGTGTGCACAGGAAGAAGAGAGGATAAAAGCCGCCAATGGTGGTACTCTCAATTTTGTTAAAGACAACAAAAGAAAGAATTTCAATGCCAATGCCAACTCTCCCTCAAAGCCAAAGGGCAAAGCTCCCATGCAGCATCAGCCTCAGCAGAACAAGTTTACAGTCAGCAAAGATCAGTGTCTTCACTGCAAGAAGACGGGACATTACAAGAAAAATTGTCCCGATTTCCTAAAGATGATCATGGCAAAGCAAGGTGAGAACATGATTACGTTTATAAATGAATCCCTGTATGTACAGTATTCGAAATCTACTTGGTGGATTGACTCAGGAGCAACTGTTCATGTTGCAAATTCTTTACAGGGATTCCGTTCGACGAGAACTACGCAAAGAAGCGAAAGGCAAATTAAAGTCGCAAATGGAGTCCAAGCAGACGTCGAAGCTGTTGGCGATGTCTCCTTAGAGCTTGCCGATGGATTCATTCTTTTGTTGAAAGATGTTTTATTTGTCCCGTCATTACAAAGAAACTTGATTAGTGTGTCATGTTTGGACAATGATGGATTCGATTGCCATTTTGGAGATGGCAAATGTGAAATTTTATGTAATAATGAATGTGTTGGCCTTGCTTTTCAAAAGCAAGATCTTTATTTGTTATCACTTCGTGAAAATGTGAATTCCGTATGTGATGCGAATGATAACGTATTCTCGTTTGTGAACGCAAATAGAAAACGAAAGAGAACTCAAGATGCGTCGTCGAAATTATGGCACTGTCGTTTAGGCCATATTTCGAGGGGGAGAATAGAGAGACTAGTTAAGAATGATATTCTTCCTCCATTAGAGTTCTCAGACTTTGAGCAGTGTAGAGAATGTATTAAAGGAAAATACACAAAGCAAATTAAAAAGGATGCTAAACGAAGCACAGGAATTCTACAGATAATTCACACAGACATCTGTGGTCCTTTTCCTGTGAAAAGTGTGGATGGTTTTGACTCGTTCATAACATTCACAGATGATTACTCCCGTTATGGTTACATTTATCCAATTAAAGAAAGAAATGAAGCGTTGGATAAATTTAAAATATTTAAGGCTGAAGTCGAAAATCAGCATGATTTAAAGATTAAAGTGGTCCGGTCTGATCGTGGTGGGGAGTACTACGGTCGGCATACCCCGTATGGCCAAGTTCCTGGACCTTTTGCAAGGTTTCTACAGGAGAATGGCATAGTAGCCCAGTATTCTACACCGGGCGAACCTCAGCAGAATGGAGTAGCTGAAAGGCGCAACCGTACCTTAATGGATATGGTGCGTAGTATGATGAGTTACTCTGATTTGCCATTGAGTCTATGGATGGAGGCGTTAAAAACCGCCATTCATATTCTAAATAGAGTACCAAGTAAAGCGGTGCCCAAAACACCATATGAGTTGTGGACAGGAAGAGAACCTTCACTAAAACACTTGCGTGTGTGGGGGAGTCCTGCTGAGGCAAAAGTGTTTAACCCAAATATTGGGAAGTTAGATCCCAAAACAGTTAGCTGCCATTTTATTGGCTATCCTGAAAAGTCAAAAGGTTTTCGTTTCTACTGTTCAGACAGATACACAAAATTTGTAGAAACGAGACACGTTGTTATCTTAGAGGATGAAATGATGAGGGGGAGCATGGTGGCTCGAGAAATTGTTCTTGAGGAGAAGCGGGTATGTGTGCCCAATCCGATGATTCAGGAACCATTCTTTGAACTACCTGTTCTTGTTGCACCAACAGTGCCAGATACTGTAGTGCCAACACCTGTTGTCAGTTCTCCTGTGGTAACAATAAACAATGATGAGGAACCTGTTCTTCAGGAACCTATACAAACTGATGCCACAGATGAGGGGGAGCAACAACAGCCCCAAACAGAAGATGTGCCAAATGTGGAGGCCCCTAGAAGGTCCCAAAGAGTTAGAAGATCAGCTATACCCAATGATTATGAGGTGTATAACACTGAAGATTCTCAAATGGAGGGTGATCCCACTTCATTTGAAGAAGCCATGAGAAGCGATAATTCATCCAAGTGGCTTGAGGCCATGGAGGATGAAATAAAGTCAATGAGTACCAACAAAGTTTGGGATTTAGAGCCTATTCCTAAAGGAGCCAAGACAGTAGGCTACAAATGGGTCTACAAGACAAAACGTGACTCCCAAGGGAATATTGAAAGATTTAAAGCGCGACTTGTGGCAAAAGGTTTTACGCAAAGAGAAGGGATTGATTACAATGAGACGTTTTCTCCAGTCTCATGTAAGGATTCCTTCAGAATTATAATGGCGTTAGTGGTACACTATGATTTAGAATTACATCAGATGGATGTAAAAACGGCATTCCTAAATGGGGATCTGGAGGAAAATGTTTATATGGCACAACCGAAAGGTTTTGTCGTAGAAGGAAAAGAACGAATGGGATGCCGCTTAAGGAAATCGATTTATGGGTTAAAGCAAGCTTCGAGACAGTGGTACTTGAAGTTTGACAGAACAATAAAGAATTTTGGTTTTAAAGAAAATATTGAGGATAATTGCGTTTATACAAAGTTTAAGAATGGAAGGTATATCTTCCTAATCCTGTATGTAGATGATATCTTACTCGCTAGTAGTGATATCAGTCTACTACTGGAGACAAAGAAGTTTTTATCTTCAAAATTTGATATGAAAGATCTTGGTGAAGCTTCATTTGTTTTGGGCATAGAGATTCACCGAGATAGAAATAAAGGGGTATTAGGACTATCACAAAAGGCATACGTAGAAAAAGTTTTAAAGAAATTCAGTATGCATAAATGTAGTGCCTCACCTGCACCTATGGTCAAGGGCGACAGATATGGGGATTTTCAATGCCCTAGGAACCAATACGAGCTCGATCAAATGAAAGTGGTTCCATATGCTTCTGCTGTCGGAAGCCTGCAATATGCTCAAGTATGCACGCGCCCTGACTTAGCTTTTGTTACCGGGTTGCTTGGCAGATTTCAAAGTAATCCAGGAATTGAACACTGGAAACTGGTAAAGAAAGTCTTGCGATATTTGCAAGGTACGAAAGGCCTCATGTTGACGTACAGAAAATCAGATTCTCTCCAGATAGTGGGGTATTCGGATTCTGATTATGCGGGAGATGATAGAAAATCCACGTCAGGATATGTATTCACTCTCGCAGGAGGAGCAATTTCATGGAAAAGCTCGAAACAAACCGTCACTACATCGTCCACAATGTATGCCGAGTTTGTAGCGTGTTATGAGGCAACGGGGCAGGTGAACTGGCTAAAGAAGTTCATACCCGGTTTGAATGTGGTCGACAGCATACACAAGCCACTAAAGTTATACTGCGATAATGATCCAGCAGTACAGTACGCTCACAACAATAGGTCAAGTGGTGCTGCCAAACACATTGACATAAAGTATTATGTTGTGAAGGATAAAGTCCGGGATCAAATTATAAGTCTTGAGCATATAAGCACTGAAAAGATGCTCGCGGATCCGCTTACAAAAGGCTTACCACCCAACGTGTTCAGAGAACATGTAGCCGGCATGGGTTTAAGGGAAAGCCTATGACTCCTGGACTATAATAAAGGGCCCAAAGTTAAAGTAACTGTTTCAGATCAGATATGTGTATTGTAGCTGTCAAATCCATCGGCAGTTGACCGTGACGATGAAATATGCTCTATACACTTATCTGTGATGGAACGAGTAAAGTGAAAGGTATTGAAGTCAAAGTTTAAAGGTTTAAGTATATGTTGAGATCAAGGGGGAGAATGTTAGGTTGATCTCCTGACCGAGGAAGCCCAACGGCTTCTTTGGGCCTTGACTCGCGCCCTGATCGGGGGCGCCCAGCCCATCTATGGCTGGAGGGCCCCCGTCGCACTGCGCATATAAAAGAGAGGTGGGGGCCGGGGCACTCAGTACGAGGTTCACCTGAGCCGCCAGTTTCCCCACCTACAACCCTAATCCCGATCTCCAGAGAGGGGCGCAGCCAGCGACGGGAAACGCCTCCACGCCGTCACCGCCACTGTACTGCGCCGCCACGGTCTCCACTGCATCGCCACCACTTCCCCGACCGTCGCTGCCCTAGTGCAGATCATCTTCGTGGGATGGCGACTGGATCTAGCTCCAACTCCGCACCTACTGTGCCCACCGACGGTTTGCACCATTTCATCTCTCTCTACCTATGCGATTCGGTAGATCTTGTACTAGGTAGTTGTTGTTTATACCCGAAAGGCATAGCTTTACCCCGCTGATCTACTCCTAGTAAGATCCTAGAGTTCTACAGCAGGACCGTGTACCGACCCGTCATGGGGTGGAACCCGAAGCTGTACCTCTCCCAGCTGCAGCACCCGCTCCAGTGCCGGTGGGAGACGGGCAGCGTCGGGAGGCGTAGCGTCTCGCGGGTTGCAGGGTTGAGCAGCGAGATGGCGCCGCCGGGCTTGGTGTTGTCGCACAGGCACAGCAGCCCGTTGCACGTGGCGACCACGGTCACGTCGATGTCTTTCCTCCTGGCGGTGGCGTTGGGGTCAGCGCGGACTCCCCACACCTGCCTGCACCGTCCGGCCGCGAGGTCGTCGATGACGTACGCCGAAGCGGCCTCGTGGCTGGTGAAGCACGCCAGCACCGCGGGCTTGCTCTGTGGCGGCGGCGTCCGCTCGTCGATGACGGCGCGCCAGTGCCGGCACACGAGGCGGACCCAGCGCCGGTTGCTCGGAGGCAGGCGCAGCAGGATCTCCACGAAGGCGTCCGTGGGGAGGCTCAGCCAGGTGCTGGTGGTGCCCTTGTCCATTGTGGCCGTAGATTCGCGGTCGCTAAGCGACGTCGATGCCGCCGCCGCCATTGGGAAGGCACCCTGCAGTCTGCACGGCCTCGAATGCCTGCCTTGTGATCTCAGATCTCGTCCGTTTCAGGTTGATGAGGAAGACGAGAGATATGTACGCCGAAGTGCATGCCGAGGGAAACTTGGGGCGTGATTGGTTTCCTTCTCTTCAGTGCCTGGCTCGCATGTGCAGATGCTGTCTCCTGCTAGCCTGGCTGAGTTCGTGCACAAGCTCTTCAGCATGCGCGAGTCTTGCTTCAACTGAGCTGCTGTTTGGATGCTTGGATGCGTGCATGCGCGTTCGCAGTTCTGGTCGCTGCCCGCGGGCCCGTCCATCTGGCCGCGCACCGTGCGAGCCTGCATCTGTGGAAACGAACAAAAAGTTCGCATCTCGCGGGACAGCTCCAGCGCCATTTCTGCAGCTAGTTGGGCAGGCCTGTCCCATACGCCAACCAAACACGCGGACGTTCTCGCATGCGGAGGTGCTGCATCTTGGCAGAAGCAGGCAACCAATCACCCCCTTGAGGGCCAAGGACACGGAGACGCAGCGGACCCGCCAGGACAAAGAACGCCGAACCGCATGCTGTTCTTCAGCGCCCTCTTCGAAATCTGATTCTAAATGCCGCCGTTCTCCTTCTCCACGTCGTTGATCAACTGACGCCTCCCATGACGAGTTCTAGTGCTCCACCAAAATTTCTGTTACCACCAGACATTATTCAGGTAATCTGAAACTTCAGAGTTCCTCACTCGTTTCTCCACTTGTTGGATCTCTTCTCTGTTACTCGAATTTTTTCTTCTTCTCTGTTACATGTCTTTTGATGATCTGTGCAGTAATAGAACCTATCAGTATCTTTTTATTACCTCTGCTTCATCACTGTTTCTATCTGCTACAAGCATATAAGCATTTTCTGTTCTTTACCTTGCAATAACTGAGTTTGATAATGACAAGGTCGAACCTACCTCTTTGGACTGGGGAGAGTACCGGACGACTGATGGATCATTGTTAGTCATCTCCGTATTGCTAACTTACTTCATGATGCTTTATTAGTATCTGATCAATCAGTTCAGGTATTGGTGTACCCCAATTTGTCTGAATAATTCTTTCCCCCTATTATCTAGATACTACTTTAACAAGAAGACGAGGCAATCAAGTTGGGAGAAACCGACTGAATTGATGGATCCTTTGGAGGTTAGATGTACTGTACGATCATATATGTTTGTTCGTTTTGCTTTGCTATGATTTAATTCCCTTAGCTGTAATTCAGATCTCGTGGACTAATTGTCGTTATGAGTTTTGCATCAGAAATTCAGAATGTGTTTGAGCTTGACCATATGGTTGTCATCTGTTTGCTTGTGTACTGCTTATGTTCGTGTTCATTTTTGTCATTTTGCATGTAATTGCTAAGCACAACAGAACAATCGTTATGAGGCCATGCCTTCTTTGTAAGAAGCACCGCCACTCAAGTACTTCCCACACATACTTCGATGCACATTTCTTAGCATTTTACCTATTTTTTCTATCTTATTATTTCTTTTGTTAATTTGGTTGAGAAGTATGTACAAGGTACCAAGAAAGTGCTAACTCTGATTTAATAATGTATTGAATGCATGCATGCATCCTTGCTAATGCACTCCTCTTGTTTTTGTGTTAATTAGCAGAGGGTTGACGATTCGATAGAGTGGAAAGAATTTTGCACACCATTTGGTCATAGGTGAGGTAGAACTAGAAAAGTTTTTCAGTAATTAACATTCTGTTACGTGTCATCATTTCAATGGTTGTTCATCCAGTTTTCTCCGTATACTGTTTTATCCTTTCATTTCAGGTACTATTACAACAAAGTGACAAGGCAATCACAATGGTCTATTCCTGATGAGTTGAAGGTTTTGTTCTCTCGCTCCTTTAATTTGACATCTATATTTTCCTAGTTGATAATTATAGTATTGCTACAATTTTTTTTATTTTAGGCTGCACGTGATTTGATACGGAAGGCATCAAAGTTTTTTCAGACCTGTAAAGAGAAGAAATTTGGGGATATCAGTAAAGAAGAAATTGGAATCTGGTGGGGAAAGTGCTTAAAGTTTGGTCTGTTTGTCATACACCGTTTCATTATTTTCATCATGTTAAATATTAAACATGTGATCTATTTTCCCAGGCAATAATGAAGATTATGAAAGTGAAGAAACCAAGCAGGAATACACTCTCCTGTGTAAATGGGTACATCAACAGCTATGTGACAAGGTTGATAAGGTTCAGATATCAAAGAGTTTATGTTCTTCACCATGTGTTCTTGGGTTTGCCAAGTATGGTTTGTCCACCAACTTGAAAGCACTAAAACTTGGTGATACCTCAAAGTTCATGAGGGGAAGAAGGGTCTTTAAAATTAACCCTGACCATCCTATTTTCAAGGACTTGAATGTAAGAGCATCCGCTAGCCGCTTACCGACCTTCAAGAATTGTTGTACCGTATATATGCTTCTTACGATTAGCCAAACTAATGTGAGTATAAACAATTATTGGCAGGTTGCTTCCAAATGTGAGTTTAGTCACATATAAAAGCCAAGGCGGTGATTGAGTTTCCGTATGAGGCTGCTTTGATCTCCAGTGGACATATTGTAATGCATTCATGTGTTTCGACATACAGTAGAACAAGATCCTGTCTGAATGTTTGAATTTTGTTTATGCTGAAAATGCAGTCTTGAGAGTCCAGCACAATTGTACGAGAAGATCTACCTAATATTGGAGATTGTCCTCACCGACAAGTGGGGGAGATCTGACACAAAGGAGGGTGTTGCAGTCGCTGGTGGTGAAGTAAAACATAATAGCAACCTGATGGAAGGATTAGTGAGCTCTCTTAGACATCCTCCGGTTGAAGCTATAACTAGTTATGATGGCGGCAAAGCTAACATGTGTTGCTGCCATGTGCATTCGGCCAAACCTTCATAACTTGCACTGTTAAGTAAACAACATAGAAACAGTATTTTTAGAAATAATATTTATTTATATTCTTAAGTACACAATCGATCTTCCAAATTGATACATGTATTGTCTTGATTGATTCTATACGGAAAAGCAGCAATACACAAGAGCACAAGCTTTACGAAGCTTGTGACCTGTAAGCACTCAAGGGATCCTGGGTCTTGACATAGGCGAACACCCCTCGGATGGAGCCGCCATTGATGCCAGACAGCAGCACCTGCCCCTCCTCGCTGATACGCACGGACTGCACCTCGCCGCACTGCAACGCCCCCGCGGCGCGCATCCTGTGCGTGAACACGCAGCTCTTGGAGTCCATGGTCAGGGCGTGGCCGCCGTGCGCGAAGTGCGGCCACGCGAGCCGCTGCTCTACCCCGACGACCTGCACGCTGTACCGGCGGCTCCACCCCTGCCACCGGTCTCTGCTTCCACTCCCAGCCCCGAGAACCCAGACCTCCACCTTCTCCGGCATCGACCATCCGTCGACGGCGCCGGGGGAGACGACGTCCAGCCTCCCGTGCACCTCCGCGAGGCGGCATCGTCTGTGGCCGCCGCGCACCGGCGGGAGCGCCGTGGTGGACGCGACGCGCTCTTCCTCGAGGTCGAACGACACGACGCGCCCCGTGTCCCTGGTGACCCAGTGCGTGACGCCGCCGATGCTGACGAGCCCGGCGTCGACGCGGCAGCTCCCGCCGGGGACCGGGACGTCTCGCCACCCCGCGGCGGCCCCCAGCGTGAACACCTGCAGCACGTTGAATCCGCCGGTCCGGTCGAGGTAGCACGGCACGTGGACGACCCTGTACCTCTCCGTCATCGGGTTGTACGCGAAGCTGTACGCCTCGTGCCAGCCGCGGATCCGTCAGCAGCCACTGCGCGGAGCCCGGCAGCGGCGGGACGGCCACCGTCTCACGGCTCACGGGGCTCACCAGGGAGATGGCGCCGCCGGGCTTGGCGTCGTCGCACAGGCACAGGAGCCCGTTGCAGGTGCCGACCATCGCCGGGCGGGCGCCTTCGACGTACTCGTCCGCGCGCCAGAAGACGCTGCTGTAGCGCCTCGTCGGGGGATCACCTCGCTTCTCCACAGCTCCCGGCACCGGCCTTCCGCTAGCTAGGTCGTCGACGACGTAGGTGGAGGCCCACGCTCTCCTGTGCTCGGAGAAGTTCACGACGAACGCGAGCGCCACGGGGCGCTCGTCGGGTGTGCCTGCGGCATCCGCTCGCGGATGACGTCGCGCCAGCGCCGGCAGACGAGGCAGAGCCGCCACCGGTTGCCTTGCGGGAAGCGTAGCAGGATCTCCACGAAGGCGTCCGTGGGGAGGTTCGTCCAGTACTCGCCCATTGCGGCTGTATCCTCGTGCTCCATGGTCGCCGTCGCCATTGGCTATGCAGTATTTTGGTCCTTCTCCCTCGCTGATATCTAGGTCTTTTTCAATTTTTCTGGTACTATATCGTAAACGAACGAAGGCTCTGCATGACCGAGAGATATAGAGAGATGCCGGGGCCATGCACAGCAAAACTTGAGCGCCAAGGGAGGCACGTAACGATAAGAATCAAATCCACAAAAATCCAGATTCCTTTTCAGGGAAAAAAAGTTCTCCAGATTATTTTGCCAAGGAGGCACGTAACGGTATCCAACGTAGTGATCACGGACTCATTCGACGCCTAGACGGACAAAGATGACCAAAGCATGCGGTTAGACAGAATCGCAGGACGTGTCTCCCACCACCACGCGTCCCGTCCCTGCGTAAAGGAGAGTGCCCACCGCGTTTCGCGTCACCGACGACATCCACGTCCAGGTTGCGCCCGCGCCCGCGCCCACGCCCACGCCCACGCCCGGCCACGCTCCTTTCCCTGCCACGCCCTGTCACCGAGCTCGAACTGCCCCTGCGAGATGGATGAAAGAGAAGGGAGGTGAGGGAAAGGAGAGGGCGAGACATGCCGCGCGAGATAGGAGCCGAAGCTATGTGGCAGGCCGCTGTCCGTCAGCCACCGGCGCTATTGCAACATGTGTAATATCTGATCTAATTTTGAAACATTCAAATGAAACACTTACAACGTACGTATGAAGATAAATGAAACACTTGAACATGCGTATGAAACATTTGCAAAAACACTTGAAAACATTTGAAAAGTCATTGCAAAGCATATGCAAAGAGGGCATTCCCTAATAAACTGGCCAACCACATGCCGCCCAAAAGGAAAGGGGGCCTAGGAGTTTTGGACTTGGAGAGATTTGCAAGGTCATTAAGGTTGAGATGACTTTGGTTCAAATGGAAGCAAAAAAGATAGAGCATGGAACAATCTTGACACACCGTGCGACAAAACAGATGTGGACCTATTCAACGCGTCCACTGTGGTGGAAGTTGGCAATGGAAAATCAACATTCTTTTGGACATCAAGCTGGATCAGTGGTAAAGCAGCAAAAAATATAGCGCCAAGATTGTTTGCAAAGTGCAAAAGAAAAAAGATCAAAGTGGACAAGGCATTGAATAACAACAAATGGATAGAACATTTACTACCGATTATTGACGCTGATGAACTTAGAGAATATGTCGACCTTTGGGAGGCGATTCATCAAATACCAATAAATAGTGAAGTCGAGGATAATATTCGATGGCGGTGGACAAGAAGTGGGGAATATATGGCTAGTAGTGCCTACCATATGCAGTTCGTAGGGGCCTACAACAAACTAAGATTAACCCCAAGTTGGAAAGCACAGACTAAACCTAAGTGCAAGTTTTCTGTCTGGACATTACTACATCGAAAGATTCTGACAGCGAACAACTTAATCAAAAGGAATTGGCCAAATGATCCTTTATATAAACTTTGTGGAACTGAGCTTGAAACGCCTCAACACCTGCACGAGGATTGCAGTTTTACAAAGGAGGCTTGGGCAATTCTTCAAAGTTGGTGCAACATCACTCATCTCAGGAATATCGATCAATCTGGCTTTGTCTATAATTACTGGAGAAAGTGTCGAGCCACCTTTGACAAGGCAACAAAGAAAATGTTTGATGGAATCATTATATATTTCTGGTGGCATGTTTGGAAGGAACGTAATAGAAGAACTTTCCAACAGAAAACAAGAAGACCAAGAGAAGTAGCTAGTTTATGCAAGGATGATATCAACCAATACAACATGGCAATGGTTCCTAGAACGTCCTCGAGTTAGTTGACTTGGTCATCATTTTCGGTTGCTCCCTAAGGGGCCTTTGTTATTGTTTGGTGTTAGCGGGTTGCGCTTAAGTCAGTATTTATTTTGGTCGGGAGTGGTTTCAGACTTTTTATCTTGTTTTAGTGTTTCTTTCAATCCCGGCTGAAGCGCTTAGGTGAGTAGCTCTTTTTTACTAAAACCTTTTTTTGGCTTTTCCCGTCTAATAAAAAATACGACAAAGCTTTTGCCGTCCTTTCAAAAAACATATACGTAAAACACTTGCAACATATGTGTGAAATATATACAACATCTAAATAAGCAGGCTTACAATATACGTATGAAAAAACAAATAAAACATTTGGAACAGACGCTTCCAACATATGTGTATAGTCATTACAATATATGCAACATCCCGATCTACTTTTGTAACATCCATGTCAAACAATTGCAACATACCTCCGAAACATCTGAAACACTCAACATGCATTTTCAGCAAAGAGCTAGCAGGCGGGTGGGTGGGCGGGGGAGAGGAGCGAGTGGTGCGGGATGGGTCGCATGGCAATGGAAGCACGACATCAGCGCCGCGAGGCGGAGCCTGTATGCTGTTGTCCTATCAGAAAGGAATCTATTCTAAAAGAAATGTAAAAGTGCCTGTATCCTTTTAACCCATAGTGATCAGGGAACATAATAAACCACTATTCCTTGCAGCCAGATAGTGGGCATAAATCTCATGATAAGTCCGAAAAGATTCATATTGAACTTCAATTGGAACTTCTCTTGACCCAACGATGCGGAGCGCACGGCGTCCGAACAAGACGGACACCCGTGGCCTATCATTATCGTTTTTTCATCCATCCTCCATTGCTCTGAATGAAATACGTGCTTTTATATTCTTCCTCTTGATAGAAAGAGATTTTGAAACAAAAATCTCCTCCAAGTAGAGTGCAAGCCACCTTTCGAACAAATATCCCTATCCTATAGCTAGCAACAGAACTAAACTGACGAACCTTGGTATTCTTTATTTTCTTTGTATAGAAAATGTCAAACTAAACCAAACGTTCATCTGAAACCTTCCAAAATTTTGGCAAAAAATGTGGTTTTTCTGTGAGAATTGGCTGAAAATCATGAATATTGATAAAAAAAAATTACAGATTCATCGAACGAAGAGATTTTTTTACCTTTTTCTTGACCAATTTAGAGTCAAACTCAAGCATTCGAATAGTCCTAGCTATGAAAATCAATAACTAGCATAATTACACACCTAGCCTTGCTCCAAGTGTGAGCTTGCTCTAATTGGATTGTTCACCCTTCTCTTAGCCTTGCTCTTCATCTTGGTATGGACTTCACCTAGCTTTAAACAACACCTAGCAAAAAGTTAGTTCACTAGTTGTCTTAATTACCAAAACTAAACATAAGGGCTTTTGGTCCTGTCCCAATTGAATGTCATATAGTCCATGGCAATAACCACACCCTCGTCGGAAGATGCAACTCTCTGCACATGCTCTTTCACCACACCAGACATGTCCTATCAGAGTAGTTCACCACCACACCTTCAAATCCCAATCTTACATAATATTACAACTGCAAAATGGAAGCACCTCTAAACAGGGTGAAATTCACCTGTGCCAGCACGTTCAACCGCTTGTCCATCTCATTCCGGGCAATCTACGAAAAGAGACACGTTAAGGTCCAGTTAGTCCCAAAAGTCCTGTTTGGAACAGGTGGTGATGTTACCAAATTGTATGTATCACCGTCGAAATGTGCCTCTCACGGTCATTGCAAGCACCGAGATCATAGAGCATTTTCATCGAGGACGCGCAGAGGCGCACTGCTAAACAACAGAGAGGATGCGGGTGAAGGAGACCATACAATTGGGACTGAAGAAGGGGGATGGACGTGCTGCTTTAGAGAGCAAGGGTGCGAGCACCGAGACGAGGAGCTGCGCCAGCTCCGCGTCCTGGGGCCGACGCTTCCACCTCGGCCACAGCCACGCCATGGCCGACGCCATGGCCCGTGGACTGGTGCTCACCAGGGACGTCCCACGCGACGCGGTGCAATCCGCCACCTCCGGATGCCTTTCTGTGCTAACTGCTAAGATGGAGAGAGAGCCTTCCGCCCTTCCACGTGTGACTAGAATGGGCCCAGTGTATGGATCACTGAGTTTGGTTTATAAGAATTTTTTAAGGAACTTTTGTCTTTAATTGTATTTGCTATAAAGATCACTGGTGTTTTGCTTTTTTTAATTTTATCAATTTACCTCTATGTTTTCATATGAAGACTTGTGTCCCTTTGGAACGAAGGATCTTTTTTATGTTTCCTGTATTTTTCATGTAAAAATGAACTAATACCTATAAAATTCCTATATGATTCCTATAAAATTCCTGCGTTCATTCCAAAGCTGGCCTTAGTTTGTCCCTATGATGTTACAGTATTAAATAGTACCAATTCAGCTACAAAAGACAAGTATAACAATATGGATTTACCTCTATTTTAAAATCAAACATTTGGACTAAAATTTGATATATTTTAAAATATTTAGGGATAGATGCATAGTTATAATTATAATACTAATCGTGGTGATTAGATCGTTAGTGAAGAGCCAATAGGTGATAACAATATATCGCTCCTTAGGGAGTGGACTTAGCCATATTATCCTAGGAGCACCATGAACACCGAGACGAAGAGCAGTGCTAGAAGAATGTCCTAGGAGCGACACTTCCACTTTCAGCACCGTTGTGCCATGGCTTTTCATGAACAAGTGCTCACTAGGAACTGCCCCATGCCATGATTTTTTTTGAGGGGGCAGCAGTGAAGGTCCATACCTAATTTCTTTTTTTTATTAATATATGCAGACAGAGAGTATTTACAAAGAGGACACAAGCCTAAGGAGGGAAAGAGAGAGAGAGAGTACATTAAGAGTAATTCTCTAGCCACAAATTGAGTGGGCCCTTGATCTTCTGCTTAGCCTTGATGGCTTGATGCACACTAGGGCTAGGTCCTCCTTGAAATGGGTTTCCATCTTGTCATCGAGGGGCTTGCATTGTCAAAAATGATATGATGTTATTTCTGGTTTTCCAGATGACCCAACAGTGTGTTATGACCACTTCTCTAAATATCGCGCTCTCAAAAAGGTTTATTGCATCAAGGATCATGTCAAGGGCCTGTAGAGTCAGATTCCAACTGATCAACACAGAGCTCCAGCATTCTTGGATACAAGGGCACTCAAAAAAGAGATGCATGATTGTCTCCTCTGAGCCACCGTTGCAAAACACACAACTATAATAATCAAGATGTCTATTTTTCCTCCTTAAAAGGTTTATAGTGTTTGGTTTGTCTCTAAGGAGGAGCCAAATGAAGAACTTATGTTTGCCCAAATTTGCTAGCTGGTCACTTCCATTTGAAGAGTGGAGAAATCGGTTGAATCCCTAGCAACCGAGTGTATGCTTTGTTGGTCTGAAGGTGTTGGTTCCCCAAATGTATTGCCACTTGCCATGAACCATGGGGTCCCAAATTCTCTCTTGGATTAGGTAATGGAGATCATTGAGTTGCTAAGAAGCTTGAGCTGACAAAGGGAGGCTAAAAATTTGGCTAGTTGTGTTATCCAAGAAGTATCTGCCTGAGCAGTTCAGCTTCTTTCCAGATGAGAAGAGTTGTGGGAAGCACTCCTAGAGAGTATTGATAGGCCACAGGTCTTCCTAGAATAGGGATGTGTCGCCTTTACTTAGAGAACACATTGCTAACTTTCTAAAGTCAACTATGGGCTTGAGGATCTCTTTTCACTAGAAGTACCGCCGTGGGATTCCTTGCCTAAGTGGTGAGGTGTTGGATCTGCATAGGTTATTCTAGGTCAGTGTCGCTGAAGGGATGTCCACATGGTTATAAAATTTATCAAGGAATTTAAGAAGGAGCATTGTGTTCTGGGTTTTTAGATCTATTATTCCAAGTCCTTGTCTTTAGGTTTGCAAGTTGTGTCCTAGGTAGCTAGGAAAGAATCTTTTTTGTGGATTTCTCCTCCACTCCAAAGTCAATGTTGTCGTGTCACTATTTAGTTTGGCCCCTCGCCTCTTGTGGGGGATATACCTCCGGATACCCTCGTGGTTATACATGGGCTGCACCATCCGAGGTGGCCTGACCCACAAGATCAAGGCGTGCATCACAAGGCTACAAGGTGTACTAGACATTGTAATAGTATCAAATCGGATACTTTACTTGTAACCCTCCTCCTCTAGAGTATATAAGAAGAGGAAGGGGTCCCCTAGAGGACAGGTCATACATCTCATAAAACCCCAGAGAGGAATCTATCTCATCCTCAATCAATACAATATAATGGGACATAGGATATAGGTATTACGCCACAATGGCGACCGAACCTGTATAAATCTTGTGTCTTGTGTCATGTTACCATCCGGTTCGTGTCTTGCGCACCTGTCTACCGACTAATCTACCATCACGGGCATACCCCTCGATGGACTGCTGACCACATTTCGTCGACAGTGGTGCACCAGGTAGGGGCTGTGCATACGGACTCCCATGCGAGTCAGATGGGATTCTCTACTAAAAATCGGGTGAGTCGTTCTACGTTGTTGATTGGATCAGTCTGTTCTTCGAATATCTAATACAGATTGATTTTTCTGCATGTAACGACATCTCCCTCGTTCGCAATCTACTTCGCTAACATCGCCCTGGATCTCGCTGGGATTAAAATTAAGAATTAACTCGACAACGACGGACTCGACAGCTTCAGTGGCAGGAGAGCAGTTCCAACATGCTTCGACTACGACCATGGCCTCTTGCCCCGACCACCTGCCACGTCGCAATAATAATCGCCGCAAGGAAAGGCGCTACAACAACTGCGACACCGTCGTCATGACGGATCGAAAAGCTCGAGGGCCGATCAATTTCATCACCACCGACCAGACAACGTCTCGACTAAAGATAAGTACACTTCCAATATTTATATTCAATACAATTTTCGCTACGACATTTCTCCACAACATCCTCGTCATGTTTTCGCTACGACGTTTCTCCACAACATCCTCGTTATGATTATTCTTCAAATAACATTTGTCCATGTATACCATCTTAAAGATGACATACATTTATGCTTAACGCAAATCCCTGACCAGTCACGTTGATGCTCGATGTCTCTAGAGGCGGCCTTGTCTCCGGCTTCTCCCCACACGTGCATGAGCATCTGCCCTCTGCGTTATGGGTGGGCGACAGCGGCTCCTTAGCGACGCCATCGAAACGTACACTGGCTCCACACTCAGCGTAACGCGGACAAGCTAGGGCTAGAAACTCAATTATATACTGACTGGTTGGGCGGTTTATCCTAAGTGTAAACACAAACCTCACATCAACACTGATGTTTACAAAGCACCGGTTGTTTTTATCACATCATGCTCATTTGCAACTGACTGCTGAGCGTCATATACTATTTCATCATTACTGATTCTCTCCGGAGTTCATATATTCTTACATCACGTACTACCGCTCTACATATTTATATTGCAGGATCTTCACCGAACTCTCATCGCTCCTCATCAGGCTCGTCGCCGAGCTCTCACCGCTCGACCATGTCTCCGGCCACGCTAGGGACTCCTCACCGAGCTTTCGTCGCTCCTCATCAGGCTCGTCGTCGAGCTCTCGCTGCTCGACCACGTCTCCGGCCACGCTAGGGACTCCTCGCCGAGCTCTCGTCGCTCCTCGTCAGGCTCGTCGCCGAGCTCTCGCCGCTCGACCACGTCTCTGGCCACGCTGGAGACTCCTCGTTGAGCTCTCGTCGCTCGACCATGTCTCCAGCCATGCTGGGACTCCTCACCGAGCTGTCGTCGTTCCTCGTCAGGCTCATCGTCGAGCCCTCGCAACTCGACTACGTCTCCGGCCACACTAGGGACTCCTCGCCGAGCTCTCATCACTCCTCGTCAGGATCGTCGCCGAGCTCTCGTCGCTCAACCATGTCTCCGGCCATGCTGGGGACTCCTCGCCGAGCTCTCGTCGCTCCTCGTCAGGCTCGTCGCCGAGCTATCGCTGCTCGACCATGTCTCCGGTCACGCTGGGGACTCCTCGTCGAGCTCTCGTCACAACATCTCATCAGTGCGCTATCAATCTACTCCATGTTGTTCAGATCAGGGTGTTGATCTTGGGCACATCAGGGGGCTTGATGCGTACATCGCTGGTGACGTTGGCTGACAAGCTTTTAGATTTATTTTCTTTAGACCCTAGCACCACGTGTCTACATCACCTACTACTAGGCTCGGGGACTAAGTAGCTATACTTCACCTCGCGGTGAATGTAGTGCTTTGCTTCTGGCTTACACTCCTTATCGACCAAGGAGTCTTAGTGGCTACACTTCCTAGGAAGGAAATCTTTTTCTTTTTCTCAAGAGCACCATGCATTATTCGAACAACTAACTTCTTCGGTAAATCCAATCGGCTGATGTCACGATAGGTCGAAGACCGTCAGCAACTGCTTGGATGGTATGTTCAGTGGTCGAAGACTCCAGAACCTGAAGCCTCACTGGTCGGAAGAAGGTCATCGGCGTGTTGCTTCATAATACATGGCGCTCGGGGACTAGCTGTGGGGGATATACCCCCGGATACTCTCGTGGCTATACATGGGCCGTACCATCTGAGGTGGCCTGACCCACAAGATCAAGGCATGCACCGCAAGGCTACAAGGTGTACTAGACATTGTAATAGTACCAAATCGGATACTTTACTTGTAACCCTCCTCCTCCAGAGTATATAAGAAGAGGAAGAGGCCCCCTAGAGGACAGGTCATACATCTCATAAAACCCCAGAGAGGAATCTGTCTTATCCTCAGTCAATACAAAATAACGGGACACATGACGTAGGTATTACGCCACAATGGAGACCGAACCTGTATAAATCTTGTGTCTTGTTACCATCCTGTTCGTGTCTTGCGCACCTGTCTACCGACTAATCTATCATCACGGGCATACCCCTCGATGGACTGCCGACCACATTTCGTCGACACCTCTAGGGTTGGGGTGGGTAGGGAAGGAGACGAGATGAGCATTGATGGTTTTTGTTTCCGATAGAATCAAGCACGACATCCTTACCATAGGTAAGGATATTCTAATATCTACGTATTTTTCTGATATCGACAACTTTTATTTAGTTCCAAATTCTCCTTATCGCATTGCCATATAAGTGTGGTCCCATAGACTGCTTGTTACAACAAAGACGCCCGAATCTTTGTTCCTTCCTACTCCTTAAATGCTATTCATAATTGTGGCAGACCGATTGGTTGCCTGGTTCATAATAGGGGCAAGCAGTGCCAGTTTGGTTGCCTGGTTCATAATATGGGCAAGCAGTGCCAGTTTGGTTGCCTTTTTCATCAAGCTAGGCTGGCTGCGGCGGATGTGCAAACCCTCCTCCACCCCCCCATCGGAAACGTGACAATCGACCGTTTCTACCATACCTAGCTCACGTGGTGTGAGCGAGTGATGGAGCAGTGCACGACGCGTGAAATAGAGAGATGTGGACGCGGCCATATACAGTTAACCAAACGACAGCTCCATATAGCTAGGCTGAAATGACTCGGTAGCAATCTACATGCACTCGGCCTGACCCTAGGTAGCCTGGCTCTAGGATACGAGTCTAGCTCCGTCTATACGAGAACCAAACATGCCTTATTGGTGTGGTCTAAAAATAGACCTGCGGCACATCATTTAACAAATTTATGAAAGTACGATACATCACTTAACAAGTTTAAAGATCTAGAAATACATTTTCAAAGTTACATGATCTAAACGGCATCCCTCGACAAGTCAACGAGCACAAGATTTTTCTGAGTGGTGGGTAGCTTTTTTTTTCCATGACCGGCATGCCGTGCCCGGACGCAGGGGAGGAGCGTTGCATCCGTCCCACAAGCACGAAGCACGACCGCCGTCCGATTCGTAAGCATGGCTTTACCCGGTGCGTGCACCGTGCAGGCTAAGTGCCGCACGTACGGAAGTGCATTGCATCAGCATGCCTTTCTCGCGGTTTCAGTTGGCGGAAATGGCATGCGTGATTCTCGAGGGCAACCTTTTGGATCGTCTCCTCGAGACCTGCACGAGAATGACGACGATAATATAAAGTTGAAGTCGTTCTCCTTCCACACCGGCCTGCCAGCCATTGTGTTTGTGTGTGTTGTTAGCAGTTTAGCGATGATCCGCATCAGTTTTGAGCAAATTATGCTTAAAAAGATACGACTCGACAGTTACCGGACTCCGGAAACCGGTTTTGGCATACATTTGCATGCATCCACCTTGCCTTTGCGTGCAACACATGAAGCTTGAAGCTTTATACTATATTCCTATAGTATACATATACATATACATATACATATACATATACATATACATATACATATACATATACATATACATATAGCCAATAAAGTAGCGAGGTTTCAGTTGTCGATCATATGAACCTGCGGCATAAACTTTGGCTTAATATATATCTATCTCATCAACATCAAACAGCACGCCGCACGCATATATATCTCAAGCACATACAAACAAGAAACAAAGTTCCCGAATAGAACAAACAGTTTGTTTCACTGAACTGGATATACGGTTAGTGCCAGCCTCTGCCAGCCCATGGCTAGTCAAGTGCATGCATCACTATCACGCTAACCAATTTACTCATGATGCATTTAAATTTATTTCCTTCCCTGGATATGAATGTGATCTAGTAGTCTTTGAAAATCCATCGACAGATGTACTGTGATTCAGGGAAAAAAAACTAATAACAGGTTGTCATCATCACACACAAACCGATCGTTTATGTACGAGTTGTTATGCGAACAGGCCTGTAGCCTAGTTGTTACAAGAGCGTCAGTAGTGGTGAATATTCCATGACAATTTAACGGCGTTGTACTTTTAGTAGTAAGCGACGTTCCCGTCGACAACAAAACGTCTATCTCGAGGATTTACCGGCCCAGTCTTCGAATATGCTCTAGGAATAAGGTTTGTGTGCGTTGATAGGGGTGAGTGTTTATGTTGTGACTGAGTTGTCCTGTGTAGTCGGGAAAAAAATAGTTAGTGGAGCATGTATTGCAACGACATTCTTTAACTTCATCCAAGTTTATTCATCAATAACTCGTCATCACACACACACAAACATGCATGCTCAAAGTCTTTTTGCCCTATGATATGATCCAGACCTGTAAGCTAAATTAAACCTGACGATAGTTTTTGAAGACGAAAAGGAACTAATAAGCATATAACACTCGCGACGACCTAGCTAATAAAGAGACCCAATTAATGCAACCCTAGCAAACTATGAAATTTGAAATTGGAATTCGTCTCCTTCAAATCCCTTCTCTCCTTTCCTTCCCTAGTATAGATAGACTGATAGAGATAGATTATCCTTGATGACGCGGCCGCCAGGTGGGACCCCGGGGCATCTGGCGGTCGACTCGATCGGCACGTTGGCTGGTATACGTCGTCACGCGGCGGGCCTGGGCCCCGCCTCCAGCACCGACCGCCAGAGCGGGTCCACCTCGCCGTCGCCGGCCGTTGCCAGCCACGCGTCCACGTCGTCGAACAGGGTCCGCTTGCTGGGCGGCGCGGAGAGGCGGTCGCCGGGCACCCCGATCGCCGCGGCGCGCCCGTCCACGAGCGAGCGGAAGAACACGTCCCGGAGCTCCCACCCGCAGCCGCCGCTCGCCACGCCCAGCCCGCCGCGGCACTTCTGCCACGGGAAATCGAACACCCCCTCGGGCCGCTGCCACGCCGCCCCGGGCCCGGCCTCGCCGCCGCCGGCTGCCGGCGCGGGTGCCTGAGCCACGGCCGCCGCCGGCGCCATCTCCTCGAAGGCCACCTCCGCCACCGCGTCCGCCGCCCGCTGCTGCCGCCGCCGCCTCCCCGTCGCCGCCGCCGCGGACTCCTCCTCCCCCTGCCGCGCGCGCTTCCTGTCGCCCTCCTGCTGCCGATCCATGCGCGGCGCTAATGACAGCACCATGCAACAACATTTCATCAGCTCCAAGACAAGGAATCGCCCCATGCCATGCATGGAAGAACGACGACGCGACACGAACGATGACAACACAAGGAGAGAAGAGAGCACGCAGCGCATGCATTCCATTACGCACCTGATCGATCCGAGCAAGGATGATGGCGTGGTTGTGCGGCGTCTCGGAGAGGGAGAGGAGGCGGGCGGTGGTGGTTGGTGTATGTATGAGCTGTGTGTCCAAGGGTTGTGTGGATGGATATCTATATATACACGCCATGGACTGGCTGGGGCTGCGGGTAGGATGATGAGAGGCAGAGGCTGATGGGCGACCGTTTAGCACGGCCTGCGCCCTAAGCACACTGGATCAGAACAATCTACCATACCATGTGGTCGATTTTTTTGTAATTAATAATCACGAATTTACTAGCCTTCCTAAATACTCTAGCTATAGTCTATAGTGTGTGTGTGTGGTATTGGAAGAAGATTTCGTGGTTTTGATTGCCAACTTTGAGAAAGATTTGGGGTGCATATAGGGTGTGCATTGAATTCAATCTAAGGGGAGTGTGTGAGAGGCTTGATTTAGAGGAATGTAGCTAATGCAATCAATAAGTTTTTCTTCATTCTATCATGGTACTTGTGGATAGTTGCAATCTGGCATTGGCAGAAAAAAAAACTATACTACATGGATACCTTCTTTCTTAATTAAAAAAGATCTGTAACTACCTGTTGGGCTGTTGGTGAAGGAAAACATTGGTTACCGGATCTTTCCATGAGATCTGCACTGAGATCTGTGTTGGTCAACGGATCGTAGTATGCACATGCTCGACTCCAAGATCCCCTATGGCCACTAGCGTAATGGCGCTAGTGGAGATGGCAAAGAGAACGTCATACTAAGGTAAGGACGATATATAAGCCATAAGAGTAGAAGGGTGGTGTGCTTTGATGACCGCAGGCGCCTGCAAGTAACCAGCTGGAGGCGTCAGTTATCGTATCTTGCCATGAGATCTGCACTGAGATCTGTGTTGGTCAACGCATCGTAGCATGCACATGCTCGACTCCGAGATCCCTATGGCCACTGGCGTAATGGCGCTAGTGTAGATGATAAAGAGAATGTCACACTAAGGTAAGGAGGAGATACAAGCCATAAGAGTAGAAGGGTGGTGTGCTTTGATGATTGCAGATGCCTGCAAGTACCTGTTGGAGACGTCGATTACTATATCTTGCCATGAGATCTGCACTGAGATCTATGTTGGTCAAAGCATCATAGCATGCACATGCTTGACTCCAAGATCCCTATGGCCACTGGTGTAACGGCACTAGCAGAGATGACAAAGAGAAATCACACATTCACACTAAGGTAAGGAGGAGATACAAGCCATAATAGTAGAAGGGTGGTGTGCTTTGATGACCGCAGGCGCCTGCAAGTACCTGCTAGAGACGTCGATTGTGTCGTATCTTGTCACGAGATCATGTGTTGGTCAATGAAATCGTAGCATTCATCACACTCAACTCCAAGATCCCCATGGCTGCTGGCACAATGGCGCTAGCAAAAATGACAAAGACAAAATCACACCAAGGTAAGGAAGAGACACAAGCCATAAGAGTAGAATTGTGGTGTTGCTTTGATGACCATAGGCGCCTGCAATTACCTATTGGCAAACAAAACGTCAATTACCGCATCTTGTCATGAGATCTGCATTGAGATATGTGTTTCTCAACTCCATTGCTAGCAGAGATGAAAACAGAACATCAACCAAGGTAAGGGGAAGACACAAGCCATAAGAGTAGAAGGGTGTTGTTGTTGATGAATGTAGGCGTCCATGGAGACGAAGGGGACCAAAGAAGAGCACTTCCCCATTACGATTGTGGCATGGGTAGCAAGATCAATCGAAGATGGGCCTACTAAAATTGTTGTAGTGTGGCTACAATAGGTGAATTGAAGCAAAATCGGAAGGAAGGTCGATACCTGCAAATCGATTGTACGATTTATAGCACCAGTATCAAGATTGGTCGACGTGATGAGGTAGCTAAACTGTTGCGGTATGGCTATGAGAGGCGTTGGTTGAAGTAAACTTGGAAAGTATGGGAGGTCGATGCACTAGTGGCGAGAGGTTGAAGGAGGGATATGCCAGCTCCAATATATATTGTGGCCGCCGAGTACTGAGTAGGATGTGAGAGAAGAAAATATGCGAGTAAGAAAGCGATTAAATAGAATGATGGACCAAAGTAACAGTGGGAGGATCGTCGTCACGGTTAATTCTGGAAACCTTTGCTGTTCATCTATGCACCACAGTCGTCATAATGGTTAATTCTAGAAATCTTTGTAACTCTATTTTTTTATCTTTTTTTAATTATATTTCTCATGAGGGAGAGGGACGTACACTCTTCTAATCTAATTATAGAGTATTATAACTAGCTAGTTCGATTAGTATTATAAGGGAAAAACAACAAAGGGCAACTTAGGTACTGAAAGACGAGTCTTCACGGGGTCTCATGCATTTTGCTCCATCTATATCTTTGGGCTCCCACTGACTAATATCTGAGCACCCTGCGTTAGGCGGCAGAAATCCAGAGCTACTAGCAAATTTGGCAGGTACCTACGCAAGGTGTAGCCAACGTGACACCATTTCTGGCATCACCTCGTCTCCATGACATCCTCATCCAGTCATCCTGCCCACCCACCGCTGCATGCATGCATGGGTTGCGTGCGTCGGCTGTGGCGTCTCGGTCACTCACGTATGCCAAAAAAAAAAAACGGCCACACAAACAGCCAGTGAGAGTGAGAAAACTCCAGGGTAGTACGTTGCAGCTGTTTCCGCGATCATAGCAGGCGTGTTGCAGCTGTTATGTGGGCGTCACTCACACTCTCTCACATTACCAACGTCTCGGCGACATACTTCCTGAAAACCAGGACAAGCCAGAATTCTTCTTTGTAGTTGTAGCGATATAAAGTTGTTTGTCGACGAACCCATAAATAGATTTAATTTTTGAGATATATAAATTATGTGACGGATTATGTGAGTCAATATAATAAGCAAAATTGTAGATTATGATAATAATCTAGCATGTTTGGATCCTAAGATTATTATACAGGTGTAATATTCTTAGTTGGAGTACAAATGACTTATAATCTCAAAAATGGATTATAGCATTACAATAATCCGTGGTTATATTATATATATTATTACTAATGATACGGTACTCCCTTTACTTTAGAGCACATCTAATAGTTCTAAAAAAACAATTGGTAAATCGATGAATTTTTCAAGTGGCTAAAAAAACTTGGGAGCTATATTTGTTGGCTTCCTCCAACAGTTTCTAATCATATCAGAAATTGTAAAAAATAAAAAGGTTTACCACATTCAATAGATCATATATGCATCAGTTAGATGTAAAAAATCTTTATATGTATAGTTTCATTGTTTATCCTATTATAGAAAATTTAAAATTAAATAAAATATGCATTTCACCTATTACCTTTTATAGGTGACAATAGATGATTCTAATCATCTGATATAATTAATTAAACGACTTATAGTTATTTAGCCACATCAAAGCCTATATTATAAACCAACTTATAATAATCTAGGATGTTTTGATCATACCTTCAGACAGTGGCGGAGCTCGCCACTTTTGAAGCCTAGGGCCACAATCAAAGCATGGTATATGACCAAGTCAAAATACCATCAACATAGGGTCCAATACCGATAGATAAAAAAAACCTAGCTCATAGATGCATAAATATAAATAATATCTCAATTCCATAGTGTTTTTTGTTCTTCGATAACACGTGTTTCTTCTTCTCCTTATGATTCTGCTTATATAAAAGATTCGGATTGTGACATTGGTTGTATAATTGGCGTAGAAATAGAAGAAAAAAATTAATATCATGTCCTCTGCATGTGTAACTCTACAAAAATTGACATAATAAATTAATCATTCAGGTTGGCTAGGAACAGAGGCGACATAACCGGTACCAAGAACATAGATTTGAGAAATTGATAATGGGGAATTACCAATACTCCAATACCAAGCCTTGGTCTGTCCTTTTGTAGTCTTCGTTTTGCAATTGGCAAGGAACAGAGCCACAGGCAACACGCCAACACATAGGCTGCTGCCTGCCGCCACGCCGAGGTTGAGATGCAGCCTGCCGTTAGCTGCCTGCTGGCACTGGGTCGCTGCGTGCCCGCGCCCGCTCTGCTCGGCCAAAGCAGCTACGGGAGGGCGGCGTCCAGTGAGGTTGAGCCGTGTGGAGGTCAGGTGGGAGGGAGGACCGTCAGAGGCTCGGAGCCATGGAGGACTACAGCCGGCGCGGCGGCGCCCTGTGGTCGGCGGCTAGGGTTAGCATAGCAGCTGAGATGGCGTCCGGACTTCGGACTATGGAGAGTCGGAGAGAAGCAGGAACGAGATCGGGGAATCGGACTGGCGCCGCGGTTCGCGAATGGCGTGCTTCTCTCCTCCTGTGTTGGCCAGAACGCTACGACATTTGGCCTAACTCTTAAAGCCAGGCCACAAATTTACTTATATTATAAGGGATGTTTTGGGTCACGCCTAGGGCCATGGCCCTAGTTGCCCTAGGCCCAAATCCGCCCCTGCCTTCAGATTATTTTTATCTGATTACTGCAGTTTAAATTGGGGTCAAACAGACTCTTAATCGTGTTTGGTGATGAAATGAACTGTCTGTTAATTGGTTCTAGAATCTGGGATCAAATAGTGCTCGTGCTCGCCCTTATACAATGTGGGTGTCACGGGCCGCTAGCCGCCCATCCGAAGTCAGCTCTGAAGAATAGAAAGAGAGAGGTAGATAAACTGCAGGCACAGAGATAGATTATCGTCGTCTTCTGTACGCCTTGAGTACGTACTGGGTAGACGTGTGCACCATCTCGCTCAGTGACACTCTGCACGTACTAGAGGCATGCAGTCGCCATCTGGCCGATTGGATTACTTGCTTTGCTCCAAGAGGATATATTATACCTGTCAACGGGTGGAACAAACAAAAAGATCGTCGTCGTCGTCGTCAATGACCTAAACCTTTAACAATACCTTCTTTAGTCTTTGGACTAAAGATATGGTTACGCCTTATATAAAAAGACGGAGAGAATAGTTGGGTGTTCAACTAACATTTAGTTGAATCTGTTTGAATCTAAATAATAGAAGCTAACTATTAGCTCCATAGATCTAAACAGGGTTTTCGGCCTTTGATCCACCTAGCTAATAGGTAGTTGTTAAAACTTAGCTAAAGTGGATCCAAATGGGTCTAACTAATAGGTCTGGCAATTATTAAACAATACGTTCTTTGGTCTTTGACTAAAGGTAGTTACGTTTTATATAAAAGGACGGAGAGAGTAGTCCCAATTTTTTACAATTTGGCCTTTTTATGAAGAAAATTTACGTTTGGCCCCCTGGATGACTTAATCTCATCTTTGGACCCAGGGGGTCGGCGCCAGAACTCATGGCTCCGAGATAACACGTCTCGGCGCCACAGATCTTGACTCCGAGGTACCTGGCCGCGCACAGCAGGGCATCCTAGGTGGCGTTGATGTGGCCGGTACCTCGGAGCCACAGATCTTGGCTCTGAGCTCGGAGCCACAGATTTTGGTGCCGAGCTCGGAGCCAAGATCTGTGGCTCCGACCTCGGAGCCACATATCCTGGCGCCGAGCATGGATTCAAAAGCCACGCCTAAGCTTCCCTGGCATATCTGGTGCTGAATCACTTAGCAATATAGTGCGGCTAAGCAATCAAATAGGCCTTGCTGGCTAACGTGTACAGCTGAATTAGGCAGTATATGGTTTTGAATTCAACTAAACTGCACAGATCAGAAAACTTTGTGAGCATCAGTGTATTGATTAACTGGGAATTGCTAACAATGACACCGATTTGCTTAAATATAAGCATTTTAGCACTAAAGCGTTTCCTCCATAAACATTTGCCACATATAGTATAAGCTGCTCAATTTGTTGGGATGCAACATAGTTTGCATTTCACATCCATCTCCAAATGCTGGCAATCTTCAAAAATATGGTAAGCAGTCTTCTAACTCATTGCTTAGTGCTTAAGCAGTATGCTGGTGCTTAAGTGCCCTTATAGATGACTTCGTGCTCAGGTCGAAGAATTTTTTTTGTTTCCTGCTCGTGCTCATTTCAGCTGGCAGCTAGGTCAACGCCAGAGGAGCCTGTGTCTTAGTATATACTAGAAACTGATGGCGCGACGTTGCCGCGCCCCTACTGTACGTGGCAGTGTAATTAGAAAAAGATTATTTCTGGTACCAAATAGGTTTTGAGCCTCTCTGAAAGTCCACCTAAAATAAAATTTCCTATTTTCTTGAATATAAATCCACACTAAATCGTTTTCTCCTAATAAGGTATGGCCTCCCTTAATCCTGATAAATTTCTTTACTTTACAGCTAATACAAGTCAGAGAAATTAGCTACAGCCTTGCATCTTCTTGCTATTTGGCTCCCTCTGAGTTTTGTTCATGATTTGTGTCTGTCACTGTATGATGAAATTTTGGCATGCCATTGTATAACCTATTTAGGATTACGCATAAAAAGTTATGAACTAACTTGGTATTGTGAGCCATAATTTATGGGCTATAAAAGCGTTTGGACTTGGTTTAACAAAGATTATGTGTTGCTCAACAATAAAATTAGTGTTTAATGAAAATGGTCTCCTACACTACTAATCCACCTCCGGCCCACATGTAAGAATTGCTTCCTGCGGCTTGTCAAGATTTGTATGGCCATTCAGTAATCTGCTCAATCACTGCGTGTGTGTATACTATTATTTTACACAAGCTAGCTAATCTTCTACGGGAGCATTGCGTGGACGTGAGTTGCGGTTAGCCATGCATGTACTGGTGGTACAATACGTGTATGTATGAATACACGGCACCTTTCTTGCTTTACCCTGTTCATCTGGCTTATAATCCGTCTTATTCAGCTTGTTTTTTCAGCCGGAACAGTATTTTTCTCTCACAAAAAATCAGCCAACAGTGTTTTTCACGGATTATAAGCCAGATGAACAGGGCAAAGCAAGAAAGGTGCCGTGTATTCATACATACACGTATTGTACCACCAGTACATGCATGGCTAACCGCAACTCATGTCCACGCAATGCTCCCGTAGAAGATTAGCTAGCTTGTGTAAAATAGTAGTATACACACACGCGGAGGTCTGTGCGCTGCTTCATTAGTTGTTGATGATGTCCGGCAGTCGAGGGAATAGAAGGGGCCCGTATGGCAGCGAGACACAGACGCGCTCGATGGAGAGGGTGAGCTGGGGCTGGTATTGCTAAGTGATTCAGCACCAGATATGCCAGGGAAATTTGGGTGGCTTTTGAATCCATGCTCGGCGCCAGGATACGTGGCTCTGAGGTCGGAGCCATAGATCTTGGCTCCGAGCTCGGCGCCAAGATCTGTGGCTCCGAGCTCGGAGCCAAGATCTGTGGCTTCGAGGTATCAGCCACGTCAACGCCACCTAAGATGCCCTGCTGTGCGCGGCCAGGTACCTCGGAGCTAAGATCTGTGGCGCCGAGATGTGTTACCTTGGAGCCATGAGTTCTGACGCCGACCCCCTGGGTCCAAAGATGAGTTTAAGTCACCTAGGGGTCAAACGTAAATTTTCTTCAAAAAAAGGCCAAATTATAAAAAATTGGGGAGAGTAGTTGGGTAGTATTCAACTAACATTTAGCTGGATCTGGATCTGTTTGAATCTAAATAAACTAACTATTGTTTAGCAGCTAACTATTAGTTCCATGGACCCAAACATGGTCGTTGGCCTTGGATCCACCAAGCTAATAGTTAGTTGTTAAAACTTAGATAGAGTGGATCCAAATGGGTCTAACTAATAGGTCTTGCAATTGTTAGCTGGACATCTACCTAACAACTATCTTACCGAACCCAGCTAGCTGCTAATAAATTACAAAATGAATCTTTTGCTCTTATACCTGCCTCTATTCACGTGCCTTACCAATAACAAATGGAAAAGGACGGACGTTATAAACAAAACAACAAATCCATCCACCTTTTAGCTAGTGAATTCAAATCACACCCTCTAATAGCTAGTTAGTATCAGCTGTGAACTGAGCATCTCCAACAACTCCTTAAAACAGGTTGCTATTCTTATAACTTTGGCAAAAACACAATTTCTTCTCCAACAACTCCTTAAACCAACTTGCTATTTATCCGCACTTGCTATTCACCGGTCTCGCGCGCGGAAGAATACGCACGCGGAAAGGACTTGCTATCCTGATCTCGGGGCCTAGGCGACGCTCCGGGACGGCCTCGGGGTTGGAGCCGAGGGGCGGGGCTGGCCGGAGCGAGGAGGACCGCCGCCAGTGCTGTTGTTCCTCGCCGGCGCGAGGAGGAGGGGCCGCGGCCACCGGTGAGGCGCCGGCGACGAGCGCGGGCTGCCGTTGTGACGAGAAAAGTTAACGGGGCTCTTCGTTCGCTAGCGGGGCTCTTCGTTCGCCTAGCGGGACTCTTCGTTCGTTTAGCGGGCTTCTTCGTTCGTTAGCGGGTTTCTTCATTTTGGCAAGTGAGTTTTAAGGAGTTATTGGAGAGGTATTTTTTTCACTTGCCAAATAAATTAGCAACTTACTAAAACTCAAGATTTACCAAGTGATTTTTTCCAAGTTGTTGGAGATGCTCTTAGGCGTAGCTAACTATTAAATGCTATTAGATCCAAATTGGACCATAATATACCAGGTCATGACCTTTGTCTTTCGTATTTCATTTATCTAAACACATTTGTTGAGGAGCTGCCAGAAGCTAGATCATAGGTCTGAACACCCCCCATCTAGAAGCCGCCAGATCTGGGTTTGGGTGGGCCTGCGCTGTGATTCACCAATGGCAGATCAATGGAAAGTGAATGGCTCAAAGCATCTCCCACAAGCGGACCAAAGACCCTAACCCCACCTCCATGGACTAGATCCGGATGTCTAGGGGCTAGATCTAGCCATGGATGCTGTTGTAAGAGGAATGAGGAACGATTGAGGGAAAGAGCTTCACGAATTCGGAACCGGATCTTAGGAAAGTACCTAGAACTTCACTGAAAAGGTCAAGGACATCGATCCCCTAGCTCGTCATGGAGGCGGTTACTCTACAACTACTACTAAGTCCTAGGGTTCAACTCATATTCACGATACTCTTATGGACAATAGCTCCTCAGCCTAATAAGTACTCCCTCCATTCCACATTATCAGATGTTTTGTTTTTCTAAATACATAGTTTTTGCTATATACTTATGCATCCTCCCCCTTAACCACTGACCACGACAGCAAGACGTCAGCGTAAGTCCTATGGTAGATCGACACTTCGTCAAAGTGTTCAACTTGCACAACATGGTGTGCTAAAAGATTTGGACATTGTTGAAAATGATGGGAGGCTCAGTGAGGACGCCATTCAAATCTATGTAGATTGTTTATAGAAATACCGCCAGACCTCCTTACGCCATTGATGGGTTTAAAAGTTTGTGCCTTCTGGGATTGGGTGGCAAAGGTTTTTTTTGCTTCTTGGTTTAGTGTTGTCTTCATTGTGAGATGTTGTGTAACTACTTGCTCTTGTTTTAAGCGGGGTTGTCGGTAACAAAGTTGCATTAGTCATTGTAGTTGCTTGTTTTCTATTTTTCAATTGTAAACTCCTTCTGGATGTGTTGTCTATCCTGTATGGACTTTCTTTTTTATCAAAATATAATCGGCGGCTCTACTGCTCGGTTGGTTTAAAAAACAAATAAACAAGAAGTGACTTTGAACAAAGGCCCGATTATGTTTGCAGTAAACCTCCTCAAGTTTACTAGCCCATGATCATGGGTGAAAACGTTCGATGGCACTGCTATAGCTCATAGTGTAGTTCACACCCACCAGACCACAGAACTTTGATTCCTACCCTATGCAAATTCGGGTAATTATTTCTATACTTTATTAGAAAATTTAGTTATTTCTGCATGAGTTCCCTTTTGTCGTTGTAAGAGCATCACCAACTGATTTCTAAATTAAACCCACTCTCAATCTCAGTGAAGGGGAAAAATCACCCTCCAATAGTTTTGTATAACGATTCTCAATTTCTACGCATATGGCCAAGAACTCCCAATCACATTGGGGAGTGGTTTTTTTCCATCTCGCACTTGTTTTTCGGATTCCATTTTTTTGTCATCTCGCACAGCTTGCGGTCCTGCTCCTCCTTTTTTTTATTTTTCAGGAGCATATTATTGAAAACTATTGGAGAAGGACAACAGTTCCCTCCCTACTTTTTTTCAGGAGTTGGAAAATTCTTAAACTTGACAAGTGAATTTTTTAACGGTTGGAGATGCTCTTATGTCGGAATACCAGCACCTTAGACAATGCTAAAACAAGTCTTTCATTCATAGTACACCACAAGAGGCAGATAATATGAAGCGTGTTGTCATAATATGCATGGATGCACAGGTTTTATTTGCTGTTGGTAAACCTTTTCCTGCCTTTTGAAAATGCTGCATAATCTTTGCCTTTATTTATATTTGTACATTTAGATACAATACAGATAGCAAGAGTTTTTACAACGAGCGGTACAAACAACGCCTAGCTAGATGCCCTATGCGTCATAATTATTTCATGTTTAAACAGAGCAAAACAAAGCACACGGAATATTACATGTACAGTAGGGTGGCAGATGCAGCGATTAAGCAGGAGCTAGCAGATGCATGGTATGCTTCATCATTTGGTCATCGGAGGACTGCTTCCATGGCCACCGCTGGGGCTATGGCCTGGAGTGGATGGTGGGAACGAATCGGTGTCCTTGTTAGTTGCAGCTGCAGGCACCTGCAGAACCCTTCTTCCAGTGCATGGATAATGGTGCGTGCTTATGGTGGCAGCAGGGAGCTGCACGAAGCAGCTGGTGGTGCTGAGCAGCATCATGCTGATGAGCACAGCAGCGACGGTTTTCGACGAGATGGCCATGGAGTTTACAAGCTGCAGGACACAGATCTTGATGATGCTAGCTAGCTAGATAGCTTGGAATATGGGATCGGGAAGAGGAGGATGAGAGAACTCAGCAAGCCAGGTCCTTCTTTATATAGGCAGATTGTGTGGCACTGATGTAGTTCAAAAGATGAACTTTTAAATTATTTATTTATGGGACATGGTTAGTAGAGGACAAACACCACTTACAGATATCACCGGCGAATTGTACCGTAAATATGCAGTTGTGTTTTTATTTGCACTAAAAACTAATTAGTGCATTTTCTTCTTCATTTCTAGTTTTTTTTTTACCTTTGTTTTTATTGTTCACCCTTGTTTCTGCTTACCTCGATCTCCTGGTGGTTTAAAATAATAATTCCATTGGTTTAAAGTTAATATGTAGAGCATGGAAGCCCATGCAACTTGTTAGGTATCAGTATCACGTTCATGCTGTCACTTCCACCTGCACACACCCACACACAAATATTGACTGGACAAAAAACTTATGGCTTGCTAGCTCGCTTGGCTCGATGGTAAGTTGGTAACTTGACTCAACTTGGCTTTATTTAATTTTTTTGTATTTAACGAGACAAATTAATATTTTTAGCTCATAAGCCAATGAGCTAGCTCAAGCCGACTTGCAAGCCAGCCCACGAGCTAAACGAGCCAAGTATTTCCTGGGGCAACTAAACCAATGTACAATAGCTTGATGTTATGTTGTACACATGAAGGTTGAAGTCAAGAAATAATGTATGTCATGCATTATACTTTTCGGCTTGATGTTTGCATGGAACGAATTAGTAGCTATTGATTTATTCATTAGTTGAAACAAGCTGTGGCTCGGGAGCTAATCAAATTGAGCCGAGCTAGATTTAAGCTCGCTTTCGTTCTTAACGAGAACGAGCTAATCTAGCCCTACGCACAAACAAATTTTCTAACTATGATATCAACAAGCTGCAAAAAATAGTCAATTTGTTTTAAGGGAGAGGTTAAGTGATTCGGTTAATTTTGGAAGTTCAAGACGGCTAGGAGTAAGATACTGCGACTCAGTTTGCAATTTTCTTTAGTTCTTGAGAATTCAAAGATACTCAGGATGTTGTTCAAATTTTCTTTACTACAGGATAACCACGCGTGCTTGGACGCTGACTACCTTGTGCACGTCACCGTTCCAGTGTCTGCGGCTCTGCAGTTTGCACTGACCAACACTACAACAGCTACACAGATAGCTGTTGTATAAGCACTAAAGTTCATTTCATTATTTCTATTGTTTATTTGATTCTACTTCTTGCGTTCCAAACATGTTTTCCCATTTACATCCTGTATTTTCTAGTCCTCTATTTTGCCAACAACCCTTTTCTATTCTTGTGGATTTTTTCTATTTCTCTGTTTCCTTTCCTTTGTTCCTGCGTTCCTGACCACGATAATGAGCATATATTCTACTAAAATTAGCTGTAACACTCCCGATCAACATTTCGGCAGCACCAGGTTATCAAGGACTGTATCCTTTGTTATCATTAGACTTTATATTTGCAGACCGAGGTACTTTGGTTCAGTAGATCGTATGCATATTAACCCACTTGTAATGAAATGACTAAAGTGCATATTTATATAACGCTCTACGTACCATCACATTTTACAGGGGCCAATCGGTGGAGGAATCAACATCCAAGTTGGAGGTTCTAATTTGGCTCTCATAGCTTGATACAGAAAAGAGTCTTGAACAGCTCATGTTTAATGGTAAAGGGATATATATCTATATGATCATGATTTAAAGAACCGTGCCACTACAGATTGCTTCTCTTCGTCTTTGGGGATTGCGGTCATGTTCCTAGTTCTTCTAGTCAAATTTGGAAAAAGGCACTTTGAAGCCATTTAGCTTTGTTTTGACTGGCTGGAACTCGTTCAATGGTTTATGCCGAGGTTCCATCAGGCATCATGCATCCTTTGTGGAACAGGAACAAGGCATCATCCTTTGTGGAACAAGACAACTGATCTACATTTACATATTTTTGTCTTTTTATATTGATCACTAATAAACGAAAACATGTTGTAAAGCCGAAAGAGTTCCGTATTCTTGCCAATAAACTAAGTTGTGCCTAGAGTGAACAGAATCGAGAGAGTTCCACCCCTTGACATCAGGGCTCAGTATGCTCTCACAAAACTTTATGCAAAGGACTAAGTTTGGATATTTGAAATCAAACCTGCCTCCAGGCGGTGAGTTGAATTAGCATCTTGTTAAGGTAAGAGGGACATTAGCTATAAATTATTTGGGAAAGATCAACCTGATCTAGTTATGCATAAGAATAGAAAGGAAACAGAGATTTTTTTTCTCTTTTGCATCTGGTTTATTCATAAGAATAGAAAGGAAATAGAGCTTCTTTCTTTTGCGGGGAAGAAAGGAACCAAAGCTTGTGTATAATTTCTCGGTACAAATTCATCCTGGATACAAGAAGTGCACACAGCTGTGCCAAAAAATGTAATGCAGCAATTAAAATAAGGCTAGGAAAGATTTCTAACACTTGGCACTAGAAAACATTGAGGACCCTTTATTCAAGAGCTGCATGCTTTTCCAGCAATTCCAAAATGCTACAGTAGTTAGGTGGTGCAAAGAAACACGGGCACCATTGCATGTTAGGATGGGAAAAGGAAAATCAACTCATAATTGTAGGGTGGAAAAAATTCAAGGCGTAGTATCAGGTTGATTTCACAGCAGATGAAATTGATCTAAGAAGAGCTGGTGACGGCCTTCTTAGAGTGTGAGTGAGAAGGATCATAAGTGACAACAGAGTCAATGCTCCAGCTTGGTGCGCTGAGCCCAAAGAGGTTGGAACATACATCAATAGTGTAGATATGCCCAATGTAACCTGAAATAGAATATTTAACATTATTATCAGTGTTGTACACTAGTTCATTAGGACTTGGTTATACTCTTCATGTGCCTCAAAAATGAACTTGTTCATGTGATGCAATAACTTCATCTGGCACATTGGCACACATATTCGATTGTGCACAACAATTGATAGTTACATAAGTTACTAGCAGGAACTAACAATATGAGCTGGATGTATTACCTGGAGAACAGCCATCCCAAGTGTGCTTCCGATCAGTGACTTGACTGCTGGATGCATGTCTATTTTCCTTGCAGCCAACCATAATCCACCCACAGAGAGTAATGTGGTTGTTGCGAGAATTCGGTGATTGAGCTGCAAGAATGAGAAGAGCTTGTTAGTCTACAAAACAGGTGAAGAACTCTGGACTAACACAATTCCTGTGGTGATGCACTCCAAAATTACTGGTGATCAGATCATCAATGCATATTGACACAAGAACTTACTGTAATACCTATATGACACTTCTTGCAAAATGGTCAATGCATACTTTGGGGAAGAAACAAGCTGTTATGCCACTGTACTACCTATTTTGTGGTCCTGCCAAAATGAATTGCTTAAAAACTACTCCCTCCACTCCAAATTATATGTTGTTTTGGCTTTTCTAGATATATAGTTTTTACTATGCACCTAGACATAGCATACACTACCTCCATTCCAAATTGTAAGTCATTTTGGCTTTTCTAGATTCATAGTGTTTATTTATTATGTAGCTAGACATAGTGTATATCTACATACATAGCAAAAGCTATGTATCTAGAAAAGCCTAAACGACTTACAGATTGGAGTGCAGGGAGTATCTAGGTGCATTGCAAAAGCTATGTCAAAACGACATATGATTTGGGATGAAGGGACAAGAAGCAAAGAGAGTGACTGAAAACTCTCAGATAAAATATTCCAGACAACATGTGGAGCTGAACTCCTTTGTGTGAGAACATGAACAGATCTGTAAACTTAACATTGCGAGAAAAAGTTACCTGTACTGTAGATGTATTCTCAAAAAAATTGCGGATGAAAGGCTCCATACTAAATACATCTTCAGGAATCCAACTGTCACCCATCTTTGGGAATGAATTGTATGCATGCCCCTTGTCATAGCAGTAATAAATAATTAGATGAAAGAAAGAAAACGTAAACGTAGTTTCGAGACAGAAACTACAAAACACACGCAGAGAATGTAATACGTACTGCATCATTGCCTGCAACAAATGCTCCAGATATTGCAGTAATGCCTACAACAGCACTGACAGGAATTGCCAACTTTCTGATTTTTCCTGCACCCTTTACCCAACTCATTGATCCGGTTGGAGGGTCAGGCATCACTACTGACAAAGCAGTCCACAATATACCACAGTATATAACAAATGCAGATGTCAGGTGAGTTGCCAGCCTGTAAGGGCTAACCCTTGGTTGAACATACTCAGATGTTGGTTCCTGAGGTGAAAAAAATAGTGAAGTTCAAAGCCTCAAAGTAATTAAACATGAAAGACATTGTCTACTAAATACCTCAAGGCCACTTTTCACCATCCACCAGCCAATGAGTCCTTGTGCACCACCAAGTGCAAAAAGAGCCGACAACCTGAGCCCAAGTTGGCGGGTAACATAACCTTTTGCAATAAAGTATGCAAAAGGACCCGCAAATACAAAGCCCAAAGCTCTGCCCCACATTCTGTGTGCATACTCCATCCAGTATATAAATTTGAAATCTTCAAGGCTCATTCCTTTGTTCACCCTAGATATGTTTGTAGAATGCTGCAATTGCATTAGCAGAAATATGGCATTCAAAGCAGCATCACTTAAGGAAGGGGATAGTCATTATCTATTTAAAGGAAAATAAATAAAGTTTCTGAGAGCATGTGAACTACCTATTCTAGATTGCTACCAAACTCATATCAATTACTACTCCCCCGTTCAAAGTTATAATTCACTTTAGCTTTCTCTAATTCTGAACAAGTTTTTTTAGAAAAAAAATATATTAACATCTACAAATTCAGTTAAATGTGATGTCAAAACATATTTCATGGAAAATATAAAGAAACTAGTTTTATGGTGTAGATGTTGGTGTATTTTTCTATAAATTTGGTCAACAATTAGAGATGTTTGACTTAGGACAAAGCTAAAGTGAACTATAATTTGGAACATAGGATAGCACAAAATAGTAGTCTTCCCCCCCCCCCCCCCCCCTTTTTTTTCTTTTCGTTTGATGTTGCAGACTGTTGTTTATTACAATGTTCTAAACTTTCAAAAAAATGATAATATGTGTCAAGGTTACACATGTGAGAACATGGGAATTTCTGGTTTGATGCACATGGGAGCTAAAGTTTACTAAGCTTTCCAAACTTTGGCAATTCTGTAACAGGTTAGACCATCATTTAGTTTAATATCATAGCTCTGGAAAGGATCCATTTTCTTCTCTCCCTTTCCTCCCTCTCCCTCTCTGTGATCCAAAGTGGGCAGAAACGAAGGCAACCAACTTCAGTAATGGTCGAAGTCAAAACCATAATGCAAGGTCAAAACAGAATGAGATAAGTGGATTGGATGGCAAAGCTTAGTCAAACCTTTCATATGTTCTAATACCATAAGTTGAGACAGTTATTATTAAACGTTTGGTAGCGTCGCTGTTGTAAATGTTTGTTCACATACCCTTCAAACAACAGAGGGAGTTATTCAGTACTGAGGCAAACTGCACTGTGTAGTACTCCCTCCATTCCAAATTATAAGACATTCCAAGAATCTTGGAGAGTCAAAGCATCTTAAGTTTGACCAAAATTATAGAGAAAATTACAAAAATTTATAACATCAAATAGGTATACTATGAAAATATAATTAATGAAGAATCTAATGATACTTAATTGGTGTCATAAATATTATTATCTTATCATATAAATTTGGTCAAACTTGAAATCCTTTGACTCTCTAAGATTCTTGGAATGCCTTATAATTTTGGATGGAGGGAGTACTAGTTTAGTACTCCCTCCGTCCGGGAAAGCATGCAATCGGCACTACCGATGCAAAGCTAGCGACCCAGAAAAATTACGTATTGGCCCCTACCTTCCCTATCTGTCAAGCGCACTACGCACGCGGATCTAGGCCTTCACTCTCCCCATCGTAACCGTCGCTCTTGCGCAGGCCGCCCTGCACCTCGTCCGTCTCGTGCACGGCGGAAAGCGTCCAGGCCGGCCTAGTGGCGAACGCGTGCAGCTGCTCCACCGCTGGTTCGCCGGTGCGGCCACCGCGCTTGCGCGGCCATGGCGGAGCTCGCCCGGAGGCCACCGCGCTTGCTGCTCCACCGCGTGTGCGTCCTCTCCGGGGGCCGCGGCCATGGCGGAGCTCGCCGGGAGGCCACCGCGTTTGCTGCTCCACCGCGTATGCGTCCTCTCCGGGGGCCGCGGCATTGGCCGGAAGCTCGTCGCGCGCGGCATCATCGGTCTCTGTAGGGCGTCGGCGGCGGTGATGGCACCATGAGAAAGCAGGTCCTGAGCTCTCTTTTTTTAATTCGAGTCTGGACGAGTGAGTGGATGAGGGAGGCCGGCTGTCCATTCACGACTCACGAGGAGCAAATTTTTTTATCCAAGCGGGTTCCACAGCTGCTGCTAGTCTGTTGCCTACGCAGGTCTAAAATTGCATGTTTTCCCGGACACGTACCTGTTCCTACATTTGCATGCTTTTCCGGACGGAGGGAGTATCACTGAAGTCATGAGAGGGGTGTCCATTGAAATGCTTAGAACCTTCTAAGAGGGTCACGAAATCAAATCGAATATGCAAGAAAATAAGCTGTTGTGCATTATGAAAACAGGACATTACCTAGTTACACCAGTGACCATAAAAAAATAGCAGACAAACGTAAGGCAATGTATGAACAAATGACAGCGATTGCATCCTTACCTCTTGTACTCAGGTGACTGCTTGTATTTCTCAAATTCCAGCTGCCACACATCGTCTGTAATTGGAGGTATTTCCCCTGTGAACTTCCAGTCAGTCATTGACAGCCCAGAACGTGTGAGCCGAGTAATCCCTCCGAGTATGACCAAGCTGAACACCCAGGCAGCACACCCAAAGAGCCATATCCCGACCGCCTTCTGTGCTTGAGGCCCTTTCGTAACAAGTAGCTTCAATCCTGAATTTGCTGCTCCATTGGTCGCAGCTGAGTTCAGTGCTGCTGCGGTAGTTGACATTCTCCTTGTGCATTGGCCAAATACGGTCTAAAATGAAACAAACATATGAATCAGCTGTAGTTTAGAGAATTCCTTAGCATGCCAAGGTGAAGTAATGAATGGTATATTGCAATGCATACCAATATTTTCTAAAACTTTTAATAAATGGACTATGAAGTACTGATGTGTGAATTTCACATATGCAAAAAAAACAACTATTTACATTTTTGTAGTAATTTCTGCAACTGAAGCACCATTTTCTATTTAACATTTCGCCCTGCAGAGATTAATTTCTGCAACTGAAGCACCATCGTATCTAAAACTCGGAAGACAGATACAGCCAAGATTGAACATTGCTAATTCGCTATATCAATCAGACAAGCTTCTCACACCAAAATGGTCATATGTTAGTCGAAAACAAAAGGGATTTACCCTACATACAGTGACTGCCCCGAGCCATTTCCGTCGAAAGCGGTCCAATTACAGAAGGTCTGGCAATTCCTCGAAAATGACGGCATCGACATTTACTCAAAGGGGAGGAGAGGCCCGCTAACCTTGGGAGCTTGGGATCGGAAGGCGTGGAAGGAGCCGAACCGGGAAGCGGGAGAGAAGGCCCCCGCTGGCCCCGGCCTCGGCGGGACGAGGCAGCTTCCGCCGCCGCCACAGGAGGAGGAGGCGGGTCCAACCCTAGGCGCTGGGGCCGGAGCAGGGGCGTTCCTCGGCAGACGAGGCGTGAGCAGGGCTGATGCCTGGTCCCTGCCCCGCCGGAGCAGCGCCGCGGCCACCCTGCTACCCATCGCGGCCGGCGGCGGGGTCCGGCGACCGGTGCGGCGGTTTGCGGAGGAAGTAGAACTGTTGTGACTTGAGAAAGAGGTTTAGAAATGGTGTGCGTGGGGGGTTTAGGGGCCACGTGTAGGAGGTGATTAACTACCGGCGCCGTCACACGGTTTTGTGCTAAATCCGGGGTTTACCCGCTGGAAATGTGTGATCCAAGGACTTTATATCGGTGACCTGACTGTCAGGCCCAACGCCGCTGCACCGGCAAAGGATTAACTGAAACGGACGTAGATATTTACAAAACGTCACTATGATTTACCTATTTTAAACTACGCTATTAGGACCACTGATTAGCTTTTTTTCCGACGAAACAAGAATTAAATTAGATAATAGCTGAATACATCAACACATTACCAGCACTCTAGATTACACAAATATCCAGAAACTGATTTTTATCTAAATTTCACTTACGCTGTGAATAGCTCTAGATCTCAAAACCAATTATGCACGACGCTTTACGGTATGGATGACCGCACAGATAAATACTTGGCAAAAGGCATGAAAACAGATGCCCAACGAACGACTGAGGCGGCGACGTTAGGTTGCGCTGACACGCACAACTGGCGGAGCTGAAGAAGAAATGCATCTACTTCGTGATGGTGGATAAAATTTTTAAGAAGGTGGCGTTGACCGAGGGGTACTTGCAGCTGATGCAGAGCTACCCGTCAGTTATGGATGAGATCAGACGTCAGAGCAAAGGGTACGGTAGTCCAAGCGTAGACCGTCTACTCATCAAGAACAAACATCTACTACCTTTATATCTACGTAATGTGCCGGAGCGTAATGTGCCGGAGCGCAATGTGCTAAAGCAGTGCCCATATTTTCTATGATCCAACATTTTGTGAAGCTCCTGTCATGACGTCCGGACGGACAGGACGGACCCGCCTCGTCTTTCCGCCTTGCGCCGTGCGCACTGCACCTCATGCCTCGCACGGTCGCACCGGACGCGCCTCACACTGTGTGCACCCCGCGCCCTGCACATCCCGCCTTGCGCCCTATGCCCCTACACCTCACGCCTCGCACGGTCGCACTGGACCCGTCTTGCGCCACGTGCACCCCGCGCCTCGTGCCGCGCACACCTGCCCGTGTCTCACACCGTCAGCGCGTCGCGCAGCGTGCTGCCAGCGTCTCGTGCCTCGCGCCGCGCATCACTTGCACCTGCGTCAACCTTCATTGGGCGGCAGAAAGTAGATGAGCATGTGTTGCAATAGTACATTTCAGATGCATGTTGCATATGTTTCATCTGGATGTTGCAAAAGTAAATATAGTGTTGCATATGTTACAATAGCTATACACGTGTGTTGCAAGGGTATGGTTCAAATGTTTTATCTGTTTCAAACGTACGTTGCAAGTGTTTCGTCAGGATATTGCATATGTTGCAGTGGCTATACACATATATTGCAATTGTGTTTTCCAAATGTTTCAGTTGTTTCATCTATATGTTGCATGTTTTTACCTCGATGTTGCATATGTTCCACTAGCTATACACGTATGTTGCAAGTGTATGTTCTAAATGTTTCACCTATTTCAGACGTATGTTGCAAATGTTTTAGCTGGATGTTATTATATGTTGCAGTGGTTATACACATATGTTGTAAACGTATGTTTCCATTGTTTCACTCGGTTTCAGTATGTTGCAGCAGGTGTTGCTCCTCACGCGCTCGGACTCACGGGCACGCACAAGCTAAATTGCACGGATACGGATACGTGTATCGGTATCGGATACGGATACGGATACGTGTATCGGATACGGCAACTTCCCAAAAACCCGATACGCGGATACGTTTAATATTTTTAAAAAAATAGAAATAAAAATAATAATAATGCAGATCTAAACATAAAACTGAGAACAATAAAACATCACAATAAGTACTTAAGTGCTATTATTACAGGACAACAGTCGAAAGGTCTCAAATGTATAGATATAGTAGTCTCAACTCTCAATTCTCAAATGTAGCAAAGTAATAAAATTAAAAGGCACAGCAAGCAAATCCTGAAACCAGCAAGCTCCTATTCTTCATTTGGCACATTGTCAGCCACAACATCAACCTCCTTATCATCCAAACCAAAAGTAATAGCTTGCAGTTCAGGTTCGTCAAGGGACAGCTCAGCCACTTCAAGAACGCCAATACCACCGAGTGAATCAAATGAATCCCCTCCTACATCCCACATCCTTGTCTCTCCTTTCTTGTACGCATCACTTCTTCTAGACAGATGCCTCAGATTTGAGTGCACAAACACCAGATCTTCAGCACGCTCTGGAGTTAAGGCATTCCTCGACACACTATGGATAAAGCTGTAGGTGCTCCAGTTTCTTTCACAGCAAGAAGATGAGGCCGGCTGGCAAAGCAATTTCATGGCCAAACCCATCAACAAGGGAGCAGATTGTCCATGATTAGTCCACCAAGTCATAGGGAAAGCCTCAAATCTATCATGGATTGAGTCAGGATCATTAAATTCTTCTGAACAACTAGAGAACCTTGCGTACTCTTCTTTTACTTTTGTTAAGTCTTCTGGATTGGGGAAGAACCTCTTGAAGCATGTCATTCTCATTTTGGACACCTCATTATCCTTGTGGGGTGGTTCACGGCCAGCAACTTCTTCAATCCATTTTTTGCTATAATATCTGTAATTGTCAATTTGGCTTTATGGTTTAGTGAATGAAAAAATATAAATACGCATATGATTGTGAAGTGTGAACTAAATGAAACAAATATGAATGACAATTTATACCTTGGATTAAGAGAATGAGCTAAACAATGAAGTGGATTATTTCCTTTTGTCCACCTAGCAATCAGTATGTCATGTATAACAGAGTACAAGTCTGAATCCGCATCTTGTTCCTTGCTCTCATGTTCATATATGACTTTCTTCACTTTCTCTATCATTGAATCCCACATCTCATAAACTAAGTGAAGACATGGTGTGTCGGTATCGGTCATACGGATCATTTCATACATAGGAGTGGTAATCTTAAGAACATAGTTCACCTTGTCCCACCATTCATCACTAAGTATCAAGTTCTTGACAATTTGGGCTGTTGGAGTTGGAGAATTATCTCTGACTTCTTTGTATATGCTCCATTTATCACTAATCACCATTTGTTGGAGGGCTGATTTTACCTCGACAAACCTCCTCAGCATACATACAACAGAGGCAAATCTTGTTTCAGCAATAGAAAGTAACTTCAAATGGCTGAACTCATTGAACATAGAAAGCCTCATGCCATGATTCATTATGAAATTCTTTATCATGGTAGCCTCAGTTTTGACATCATGCATAAATTCAAGTTGCTGCCAAACATATACCTCATCATCAGAAGGATTGTTTCCTATCTTAGGTTCACATATATTTTTCAAAGCAAGGTTGATGGTATGCACAACACATGGTGTCCAGAATATGTTTTTATACTCAGCCTCAATTATTAGACCAGCCCCTTTGCAATTTGCAGCATTGTCTGTAATGATTTGTACCACATTATCTCGACCTACTTCTTCAATTATACCCCTCAACATTGCTGCAATGTATTCTTTGTCTTTGATCTCACCTTCACAATTATCAGCCCTCAAGAACATAGGTGACTTGTCACAAACAGCAACAAAATTGAGGATGGGTCTCCTCTGAGGATCTGACCAACCATCTGTGCAGATTGAGACTCCCTTCTCTGTCCATGTGCTCTTTGTGCTCTCCAACAAACGCTCAATGTGCCTCCTTTCTTGCTTCAGAAGTCCCTCTCTAACTCTATTGTAACCAGGAATCGTATAACCCTGCATGTTGTGGCTGCAAGCAAAGCTAAAGGCTTCTCGAAGATATGGATTTCTCAAAAAATTGAATGCTATCCCTCCAGAATATATTGCTCTACTGATTAAAGCATCCAAGTGGTTACGATCATCCATTCTCCAAGCTCTTTCTATTGCTGAAATTGGCCCCCTCTTGGTCCTCTTGTTGGATTCATCAGTATTGCTCGATGAAGGAACAGTAGGCAGAGAAACAAATTTTGGCTTGGAGCTTTCCACTAGTCTCTTGCACCTTTCAATTTCCCTTCTCATTGCAGTAAGCATCTCATATGTAACATTAGGACATTTACCTATTCCCTTATTCCCAATCTGCAGCAAATGAGCTTCAACTCTAGAGTAACTACTCAGCTTTTCCATTGGACAGTACTTGCAGCGCCACTAAGCATTTCCTCCACCAGATTTAGGCTTCTCTAAAATGGTTACATAATCCCAAAGTGGAGCCTTGATGTTTGTTGTGTTTGTGGCTGCAGATCCTACGCTAGCACTAGCACTTCCACTACCAGCACTGCTCAAATTTGGTGGAGACGCCATCACTGCATGAGTGGCGAGCAAAGAAATCAAACATGGACGAACTGGCAGCCTAGACAACAAAGAAGTGGGCAGCAAAGAAATCAAGCAAAGAAGAACGGGGAAGGGGCTTCAACTCACCGGAGCTCGATCTAGGGACGAGTGGCGAGTTCCACCGGCGGCTGGCGACTGACGTAGATGAGCAGGGATGGCCACCGGCGGCTGGCGACTTGGCGACGGCGAGTGACGAGCAAGCACCAAGCAGGGATGGCCGGCCCCGGACGGATGCTCGTCGCCGGCGAGCGGAGGCTCCGGTGGCTGGCGGGCGGCGAGCAGTTGCGTCGCCGGTGGGCGGAGAGCGCGCGGGGAGCCAGGGGTGCGGCGCGATGCGGCGCCTGGGCGTGTGCGCGTGCTGGAGGAATGGTTAGGGCAGGAGCCGGCTGGATGTTGGGCTTTAGTTGGGCTGGGCCGTATCCAAATCACAGATACGCGTATCGTCCAGCAGATACGTATCCTAAAAACGTATCCGATTTTTGTAAAAATAATAAATATTCCGATACTCCACGGATACGTATCGGCGACGTATCGGATACGTATCCGTGTCCGAAACGTGTCAGATACGCGATACGGCTGTTTTCCCAAGTATCCGTGTTTTGTAGCGCACAAGTTGCACGCACCCATCTAACACTGTCTATCTCTGTCATGCGGGTCAGGTCTAACAGTCCGACGTGCACACAACGGGCGGTCGGTACCCAAATGGCTGAGCACTCCCTAGTCAAAGTGCATGCGCGCATGCCGAGCACCAGAGCGGGCCAACACTCAACGGATGCAGAACCAGGCCCCCTGCACCACCAGCCTTGGTCCCTACGGTAGATCATGCAGCCGGTCTCCCACGGTGGAGCGTGCAGCCAGGGTCAACACGGGTACGCGCACTATGCTCCCACCCTCTCTTTCTCTCTCGCATGCAGCTGGACGGGCCTCACACACATGCTCTCCTGTGCAGGCGCAGCAGTAGCACGTGCAGGGCGCGAAGCACGCGGGCAGGCGCAGCAGCAGCACACGCGGACAGTAGACGTGGAGCGCGAAAAATCGCGGGCAAGCGCGTCAAGCCAGCAGGCGCAGCAACACGTGGGTGCACGGACCGGATGTCCGGGCGCTAGCATGGTCCTATGTGAAGTGCATGAATATACTTTCAAGACTTCGTGCATGAGCGTGATACAGAATTATGAAACCATGCTCTATTATAATTTGATATTTATCTGTAGTTCTATTTCTCTCGGAAACAAACTACCTAGGTTCACTATAATACACATGTGTTCTCTTATAACTTCAATATTCGTCAAACTATTGATTTCGGTATAAGAGGTTTGATTTGATCTGTTCTTTTTTGGTAGGCATTCGGAATCTCTACTCTACGCTCCGTGAATTTCAAGCGTTTCGAGTCGGATTGCTCTGAAATTTGTTTAACATATAACATATATACTACATAACTCATCCTAATTCTTTTCTACTATTTCACTTAAATTTCACACCATTTCTTTAAAGTTGCCTTGAGCACTGGTTTGTCAGGAAAGAATCCAAATAGATATCCACGCGCACCACGCGTTCAAATACAGATAAGACTCCACGAGAGAAAACTCGGAACACATCTATTCAAAAAAAAAACTCACACACATAAGCACGTTCTCATCTCATATACGGTGACAAAACCCCATGCGACACCGGGTGGTCTCAAAATGGGATCAAACTGGCCGAGGATGCTCCACAATTGCAGGCGGGTGTTTTTATGTATAAAGAGTAACTGCTGAAAAAACAATACTAGAAAAGTAGAAAGCACACACACCTAAATTAATCAAAATAGACCTACCTGGATGGTTTAAAGAATGCTATAAAGGCACTAAATGGTTTTAAGGTATAACAATTAACCGACAATAAACAAGAATATATAGAAGTCCACTACTGTCAGATTGTGCTAGCGTACTAGGTCGGACCGTGCTAGTGTTGTGCTTAATTAGGTCATGCCCTGTGTCATCTGTAGGGCCCGACCCATCTAGCCAATATATGTCTATATGTACGGCTTATTATGGGACTACGAGTGCATTATATTAAAAGTATTGCCATGACATCTTGTCCATTTAAATAAGGCCCACGTGTGTGTTGATGTAGAATTGTGGAGGGTTAGTTTCATCCTAGTTGACCAATTCTGGGTTAGTACTTTTCTATGAAGCGAGAATGAATTAAAGTGGCCGGTAGAAGTGTATGGTTTACACACATGCCCCCTATAAAGTAAGAAAAAACATATCGAGTGGATCTGAGCCGTTTATCATGTCATATAAAGTTAGAAGAAGCAAGGACGAGCGTAAGTAATAGTTGTTACAGGTTATGTAGATCACTCAGCTTGTAGGGTAGATTGGTTTTTTATTTATAGGAGAAGAGGGGCAAGAATACTATTGATTTTGATCCATTATGTGTGATGTCTCAATATATTTGTAGACTGAAGAACTCGTGCAAAGTTGGAATGTCTCGTCTTGGACCGAACCCTTTTTATTAGAGACAGTATATGTTTACAACTCTTTTGAGCTATAAGACAAAGGTGTCTATCCTATCCTATGTTGACCACAAGCATGGTAGAAAGTATAAGCAAAGAATAGAAAACAAATCTTCACCAATGAGAAGCGTGAAAGTCAAGACCAAATCAAATTGTATTTTCAGGCAGTCAGCACGTAGGTTGGCTCCTTTTTAGAGAAAGCATAAGTTTATAACTCTTTTGTGCTATAAGGCAAAGATTTTGATCCTATATTTACCGTGAAAGTGACAAAAAAAATATAAACAAAGAAATAGAAAACCAATCTAATTATGTCATCGCTTATCAGGAATGCAAAAGTCAAGACCACGTCAAATTGTATTTGAGGGTACTCGGCAGGTGAGACAGCTCCAAAATATGAATCAAGTGCTTCCATCCCATTTTGTGTCATGATTTGTTTGTCTTCAATATCTCATATAACTATGAAACTGGCTGTGGATACAAATATTTCACTATTTAGGAAGAGGCGAAGAAATGTGATGACAGTGAGTGGTATTTAAAGTGCTCTATGTTGTTGGGATGAAATGCATGAACCACCTCACAGAACTGGGATGATATACAGTTGTAGACAGCCAAACGAGATGAGGAGTTAAACGATCATGCATCTTTCCTTCCTTTGCATGCCATCCTGAAAAGACACACATATGCACAAAACTACATATTGGCTGAGCATTCTTTTGGACTTCACTGATCCACAATCTCACAAGCACTTTTTTTAGAAGGCAATCTCACAAGCACTTGTCTAAGAACGACATTGGCTGACCGACGAATACAGGCCAGTGAGAAGCTGATTGGAAGCCCATAAGACTAAGCCCATGAGACCGACTGCAAGCAGGACTGCAGGAGAGTTGGCTCATATTGAGTATCTGAGAGCGTAGAAGTGACCTGTTCAAATATTTTCTTAATATTTCTTTTTAATTTTAATATAATACTTGAGATCCTTTTATATTCGCTTTAGGAAGAGCTCGAGTCACAGATATGCGTCCCTCTAGACCCCCCCATCATCCATGCCACCCCCAAGCTCAGGAGATCCAAGACACCGAGGTCTGGGTTCACGCCGAGGCGCAGCGTACGCCTCGCCGCGAAACCCCACGTAGCCAACGCCACGATCCAGGAGCAGAATGTTCTCTTGCAGAAGCTTGGCATCGCCGTCGACACCGACGCTACGGACTCCAAGGTCGTCCAAAAGTTTCGGGAAGCCTTTGCAGCCCCATGTCGGCCTACAAGCAGAATGCACTGCAGGTGCTGTTTTCGGGCAATTTCGACCCTGTGGCCATGAACTTAGATTTGGCCGGGTTTGACGCCGGGGATATGTAGGCCGCATGCTTAGCCGGTTTGTCGTGGTTTATGGCTGTGTAATCACAACGTGTGTGTTGTTCGGTCGTAGGTCTCAGTAATCACTGGATTACCGTGGCTACTTTATGATGTAACAAACTTTACTTCTGCTTAATGAAAAACGTGACACGACACGATTGCGAAAAAATAAGATCCTATTCTATTTCCTAATTTCATTTTTCATCTTTGGAAATGTACTACACTTGCACAGTATCTTGAATTCTTGGCACACTATGATTCAAGCTGAAATGACATCTCCCAACTCCCAAGCGGGTTCAGGCGTTCAGCTACCTTCTCTGCATACAGAATAGCTTGCACAGTACAAGGCACAACACCCTGAATAAATCGAAATACGTATACCAGCCATCTGAATTCTCAGCTATCAGTACTCCACTGAAACTGTCCACAAGTACAGTTCTTGTTCAGGGAGGCCAAGCTCAAAGGTGACCAGACCACAGGCGTCATCGTAGCAAAAACCAACCGCCTTCGAATCGATGGCGACACTCCTCGGCCTGGTCGAGGAATAAGCGCCGACCGTGCCTGAGCCCCGCACTTTGAGCTCGACGTCGGCGTCCTCACCGAACCTCACCTCCCTCACCGCGCCACCGGAGTTGAACATGCCGACCAGGCCGATCGGTGCGAAGGAGACGCCGTTTGGCAGGTGCTTCAGAGGGACCACGGTGAACACCTCGTACTCGCGTGATCTCAGCGTCACAGGCAGCGAGGCGTTCTTCGGCAGGTACACCGTCTCCCCTGAAAAAGACACACAAAGGTTGCTTGTCACTGATCTGACAGATCAGGTGGGTTGTTAAGATGAAACAGAAAAGGGTCACGAGACTGACTATGTGTCCTAGCTTGACAATGATTCATTCATCAGGGAGATTAAAAATGATGGGTTTACCTCCTACGTGCGAATACACGATCACGTCGCCGTTCCAGCTGTGATCAGCAACCTTTGCAAGGTAGCCCACATCCTGTGCCCGGATGACGCCGGTCACCGTTCCGGGCTGCTCGTCGTGGATGAGGTTCTTCTTCCCTACCTGGCACCAACCGGCGCCTTGGCAGTTGAAGGCGCCAATGACACCGGAGTGTTCGTTCAGGTTCCATATCTTGAGAATGCTGTATAAAAAGCATCAAATGGTTTCAGTGTGGTGTCACCGTGTCAGCAGTCAATTATTGGTAAACAGGAACAGATAGAACTAGAAGTCCACTGCTAATTAACCTTTTGCCGTCCCTTGCGGGATCCGAGAAGAGGCAATCTCTAGTTGGTCTTCCGGGGAGTTTTGCACGCAGGATCGATCCATCAGGAAGCACAAGCTTCTTAAGCAGATTGAAGTCATGGTTTCCAGGCTTGTCACTGCAGAATAAACATCTAAGTTAGTATATGTAATTCAACACAATGCAATGTAATCCACTCAATGTTGCTGCCCTGACTCTTTTTTTATTTATTTACCTGACATATATGGCACAACCACCAACTGCTCGAGCTGCAGCATGGTATTCAGCCATCGGATGAACACTCTGGAAACAAAAAGCATGTCAGCAGTCAGCGCATACAAGAGTGACTCAGAACAAAGCGAGCAGGAAAAGGAATTAGGGATGATGATGCTCACATGGAACATGTCCCAATCTGGCTGCATGAATTCCCCAAGAAAGACTGTGTTATACGCGACAGATGCAATGTGTATGGTATGGGAAGCAGGGTCTCTCGGCCAGAAATCATCAGAGGCTCTAATCACTGCGCTCCTTTTTGAACTGTAGTGATAGCATGTGAATGGTTAACCACAATTTCAAGATATTTTGCTAAAAAACAAAGCTTTCAAGATATTTCACCGTAATCTATTACCTGTATAAGTTGTCTGTATTGTGGCTCATGCATGATATGATGCCATTGTCAGGGAAGTTCCTAGCGACAGAAGCTTCTAGAGCCTGCTGGTACTTTCTAGCCAGCAGTACCCTTCCCCCATGGCCAGCACCTAGCGTCTCAAGGATGTTCTGCACGTCTACCTTGACCCCGTCGATCCCAGCAGAAGCAAGATACGAGTGGAGTTCATTGTAGAAACTGAATACTCTCTCAGGGTTCACAAGGCCCATTCCATTGGTCGTTATGCTGTCCAAAGCGTCACAGGGCTCGTTTTTCTGAACCCCTGGTGATGACACAGGCTGCTGCATCTTTGATTCGTAGTGCTCCATTCCAACTACACCTGGCCTGACTCCACCCCAGTGTCCGGTAATGGCATGCCATACATACACGTACCTGAGTTGTTTGACACAACATGTCAGAGAGATAACTTTCAAATTTTTTACATCTGTAAATGAATAAGAACAACTTATCCAATGGTGTCATACTTCAGCTCATGTTTCCCTTTGATTTCATTGACGATGTGTGCTAGGCCCTTTGCTGGATCATCTTCCCTGTGACCCTCCCTGCCATTTTTCTGAAACTTGTGGTTCTCCTTGATGTGAGTTAACCTGTTTGCAAAGCTAATAGACATAATAGAGAAAGTTCAGAATCTTTTTCGCGATCGTGCCTAGGCACGTTTTTCGTTAAGCAGGAGAAGAAATTGTTACAACACAAACTGGCCACGGTAATCCCATGGTTACCGAAGCCCTTACACCCACAGCTCGCACGTGATTGTAATTACACAGTGATTAGTTTTGCGACTAACTGAACAAGCAGCACGTCGTGGCGTTCTCAGAGAAAGTTCAGAATCTGAACTGACTCTCTACATTTTGTACAGAAATCAAGTAGCATGACTGGCAAAGTATACTATGTTTAGACTGCATGCTTACTTGGCTGAGTTATCAGATATGCACGCGATTCCCACAGGATCCATAGCGACCGACTGCCATCCGTCGTCAATTATGACAAATCTAGGAGAAACCCCACCTTTCTCAAAGCTGAAAAAAAATATATGTAGGTATATTGGTATTTGTTAAGCATACTGATACTGTCTTACGTATTGATATCGTGGAAAATGTGTGAGATGGTAAGTACCTCTGTAATCCTTCCTTCACTCCTTGAGCAGTGACATTGGTGTAGAACGCATCCCACGTGCACCAACCAAACCAGTTCAGCATGTCTGGCATCTGCGGCAAGTTGAAAGATTCAGAACTATGTATAACAGAAAGCAACCCAAACCTAAGATACCATTTCCCCAAGCAACATCTCACTACCTTTTTCTTTTCCCTGTGAGAAAACGTCTGCAAGTGCCTCTCAACGACTCTGCAGCAAGTTGATCAATGTCGTTTTGTGAGCGAGGAAATTGAAATTTGGAAGCTAAACACAACATGCAGCATGATAATGGACTAAAATAAGAGGACAATGTAAGGAAGAGAAGGCATTGACTTACTTTACTGAATTTGTGATGACATCGAACGGATCCGATCCGGCGCCAACAAAGACCAGATGGGAGCCTTCGAAGGATTCCACACCTGGATCGCCTGAATCATGACAGCAAAGAATACTATTATATGTACCACCCCATCACACAACTGTATTTACTAAGCCAAAGAAGAGATGATCATATATGTAATATATGTAGTGGTGTCTGTTACCCCCACTTACCACTCTCTAAGCAAATCTCCAGCTCATTGTCAGCGTTCCCCTGAAGAACAGCACGGAACGAGCCCTCCAGTATTGGGAGGAAGACGGTGTACACGACAGGCTGCTCGCCGGTGCCATCGCCGGTGGACTGCAGTCCATCAGTGCCTTCAACGATCAGGAACTGCGTCTCGAAGGGGATGTCGCGGCCTGATGAGCCCATCCTCTGCGTCATCCACCACATCTTGAACCGGAACGTGCACATGAACCGCTGGTCCCTGCAGCAGAGCAGAGCAGAATACCATGGCTTCAGAATTCTTTCAAAGCTCATGGTTCCTTTATATTAATGATCCTAAGTAGTATACTAGTATTGGAAAATCAGATTTCGATTTGGCCAGCCAAGGGATCATTTCTCCCTTTTTTTAATAAATAAAACAAAACACCTGAAGAATCATTTCCTTTCAGCAAGAACAAAACTATGTGTTGAAACAATGTTACAGTTTTGGTTTTACCCCTGACGACAGTGATAGGAACATGTCGAATTTTACTGCACGTCTGAAGCTTGGCATCCCAGCAATTACTACCAACTACCAGTCATCTACTGTAAAACTACTGCCTTTTATATATGATATAATATAAAACTGATTATAATGCATAGCTCGGCGCACACTCTGACAAGAGTGGTGTCCGGAATTATTAACATTAACATTGGAGGTGAATCTGAATAATCGTCCCCAAAGGCGAAGGCTGAAACAGAAGACAAGCAGAGTGCAGAGCTGCGCCCGCGCGATTTAATTACGTACCGGAGCTTCCCGACCGGGAAGACGCTGCGGCTGTCGGCGGGTGCGGAGCGGACGCCGAGGAACGCGCCGTTGGTGAGGCCTCCGCCGGCGGCGGGCGTGACGAGCACGTTGGGGCGCACCTCCCGCAGGACCTCGGCCCCCAGCGCCAGGAGGCTGCCGTCCTGGACGGCGATCCCGGCGCCCACCGTCATCTTCCTTGTATTCGAATATCCGCGTCCGCAGAGGCGCAGCGCCGAGTTGGCGACGAGCTCTGTGTGGTCCGGCGACGCTTGGCTTCGGCTCGGCCGCGCTCCTCTCCCTGCTTATTTATACTCGGAGTCGGAGGCGGGGGAGGTTTTGCACTTGGCCCCCTCCCTCGGTTGCTCTTCGGTGCATGTGAACGCTATAAACTTTAATTAGTGGTAACACTGCGCGCGCGCGTTAAGGCCGCGTTTAGTTCCCATGCAAGCCCCAAAAATTTCCTCTTCCACCCATCACATCAAATCTTTAAACACATGTATTAAATATTAAATGTAGTTAAAAAATAACTAATTACATAGTTTGTCTGTAAAGGTCGAGACGAATCTTTTGAACCTAGTTAGTCCATGATTAGACAAATTTTATCAAATAACAACGAAATGTGCTACAGTAACTTTTCAACCACTTTTCCCTCATCTAAACACACCCTAAACTGGAAACTTGTTAGAGTTCTTTTTTTCCACGAAGAAACTAGTTTGAGTTCTTACTCTAATTTTCTATACCTATATACTCCCTCCATGTTGGTAAAAGAAGTCGTTTTAGATAACGACACGGTCTCCGAAGCATAACTTTGACTTTATTTTTCTATAAAAATATTTATTCAAAAGTGATATATGTATACTTTTATGAAAGTATATTTCAGGACAAATCTATTCATATTGTTTTCACATTTCCAAACTCAACAACTTAAAAGTTATTCATGATTTATATTCCCAATGTTTGACCAAAACCTTGTCCAAAACGACTTCTTTTACCAATATGGAGGGAGTATATATATATATAAAATAATAAATTATGAAAATTTCTGCACACTTTTTAGTTTCCGCCGTCAATTTCTGTCTGCCAGGCCAATGGCCCACTCACGACCCGATGTCCGTGCCTTTCTGGGAGTCGGTCTGTCGCTGCTTTCCGTATTGCTCCCGTTCTGCCCCTCGCGTCATGTTCGTGCCCATCTGAGACTCAAGAGTCATTCTGCCGCTCCTTTTCGTTTTGCTCCGTCCTACTCCATCCTGGAGTCGATAGTCGTTCTGACTTTTGTTGGTATTCTGCATGGTCAGCCATTTGTTTTCTGTTTCCACACCCACCGACCTCGGAAGCATCTTGGTATCGATCTTTTTTCTTTTTCTCTTTCTAGGACGTTCCAATTTTCATCAAGAAAAAGAGATAGAGAGAGTCATTTGTCACGCGTAGGAGTAACGTCCGTGAGTTTTCGTGTGTCACGCGGAGGGTCAATTTCTTTTTCCGTTTGGATGTCTTTTTTTCTACCATTCCAACATGTTCGATAAATATGAATGCGAAAAAAACTAATAGATGAATAATAAAAGTAAAAATAAAGAATAAAAGCAAGACAACAGGCTTTGAACTCATAACCTTTCAATGAAAAAGAAATGTTTTCCACCATGACGTTATTAATGTAATTTTGATTAAAAGCAAAACTCTTATAACCTGGTTCTGTCGATAGTCCAACTAATCAAACCATGAAACTAGATCATAAGTAGTTTGTAACCCAATGCGGTCTGTATATCCCCGATTATTGAACCGCTGCAATCCCCAATTATGACGTGATGTGAAAAATCAAGAGAGGTCTCCTCTCATAATAATCAGACATACTAGCCATGACATATCAATAAATATAACTCTACCCCGACTTGAATTTCAAATTTTTACATGTGTTAAAAAAGAATTTGAAACTTGATATTTAATTGTACCAACAGATGTATGTACGAGCAAATATTTTTTGTGATTTATGTACGAGCAAATATTTGTGTTCTTAGAAACGTGAGAATTATACATTGTCATATTATTTAATTGTTGTGTTTTAGATGTCATATAATTGTCACAAAATAAAGTATAATAGTCAAATTTAATAAAAAAGAAAAACCGTAAATAGTTTGCAGCATTTCCTATCTCCGTTTTTCATAAACATTTGATATATTCTTCCCGTTGCAACGCACGGGCATATTTGCTAGTTTTTAATAAAAAAAATGTTTGATGACATGTAGTCAGAGTCGGAGAGCAGCAAGAAGTACAAGCTGAGTTGCAGGAGAATTTTAACTCTTATTATGGATCGAGGTAATGTAATCAAATCAATTGTTGACAAACCATCCCGTGTTTGGAACGTCTAACCTAACAACGTCCTACATACATGCTTCAGTATCTTGGCGACCAATAGGTGCAAGTTCTATTTTAATTACTCCGTGTTTACGTGTTTGAGGAAATATATATAAAAGTATATATGCGGTTGATACAATCAAGGAAATGCTTGGATCCTTTGTTGGCTACTGTTTTAACTCACCAAGATAGAGACTAGAGAGAAACATGCGTTTGCTTGGTGGACAAGATCACCTAGGTTTTCCCTGATTCCATTCAGGAATGAGCCAATTTGGCTGGCTCGGACCGACAAGATTAGCCTTGTTAAACCAAGTGAGGCGAGGTGAGGCAAGCCGCCGAAGAAAACCGAGCATGCCTTTTGAAACCTTACGGAGTTTCTTTGCCAACGTTAGTTCGGTTCGTCATGCTATATACTATGTTAACGCCTAGCGGGATGTATATTCATGCACTAACCAATGATAAATAAAATATCTTTCTTGAGCTACTAGTCATTTATTCTTGTCTATAAAATAGCACATACAAATGTCTCATATTTAAACATACGAGACTATGATGAGTATGCACCTCAGCACCAGTCATCGGACTTACACGGATAATACCATCAAAAGTACGCTATTGTCACGCACATCTTGCCCACTGGCTGGATTTGAAAGCCATGCATGGTGTGGATAATGTCATGCCACCATGCCTCTACCATCGGATAAAAGTAAAATAGATGGTTTTCTGTGTGACTTTTTTTTTCTATCACGGCCCTCTTCGAAACTCTGAGAAACTCATAGCTTTCATTGGCGCGTGATCGATCATTATTATTAGTATAATGTAATCTAATAATCATGCGCGTGACTGATGATGAATTCCTTCTAGAGTCTATCTCAAGACGTTGCGATCAAGCGGCGTGCAAGCGAGAGTATCTCTACGCCACGCATAATGCATTACTACTATATATAAGTATATATGGCTACTATTGCTGTTTGGGTAATACAGTAATAGATAGCCAATGGATGGAAGCACGCATCCAGCTGCCGTCCACGGATGCGCTGACTCGTCCGGAATCATCACCGCCACATGCGATCCGAGTCGGACGACGCTGACCCATCCTACCACGTCAGCTCCGAAACGGAAACCGGTAAACGCGGCGGGACGCTCAGACTACCGGAGTGGGTACCGTAAAGGAAAGCTTTAGAGTACGAATATGGAGTAAAAAAAGCTTTAGAATATGAATATAGAGTAAAAACTACTGCACTGGGTACTCTAAAACGATACTCTATCCTTTCTCACATTCTATATTTAGAGTAGTGCAGTACTTACTCTATAGTGGGCGGTGGCGAGCCCCATTAGCTAAACAAAGGAAAAAAATGCTATAACTCACAAACCAAAAATCCAAATTAAATTTCGATTGCACCATTAAATTCGTCTCAATAAATCCTTCAAAACTAGATCACACATGGATATATTTAGATAAAGTGACAAGTGGGTCCTACGGTGAATAGAGTGGATAGAGGATGATATAGAGGATGGATGGGTGCGGAAGAATTAAGTATAGAGGAGAGAATATTGCTGACTGGGACGTATAGAAGGTGAATATAGAGGTCCATGAGTGCGGATAGCCTCAATCGTCATCGGCGTAGGGACGTTTTTGGCTGCTAGGGGCCAGGCGTTCGGACCGAGTCCACGTGCCGGCCGAAGCCCGCCAAAATTTTTCGTGAGCAGACTCCGCGCGCCAGCCAAGAAGCGCGCCAAAATTTTTCGCGAATATAAAAAATCTATAGTTTACAAAATAAACATCAAATTAAATTTCTCTTACACCATTGTGTTTCTTATAATAAATTCTTTAAAACAAGACCCCATATGAATATATTTAGATAGAATTTTATATCGAACATTTTTCACGTGAAAGAAGAACATTTTCTTTTATTAAATAGGGACGTCGTTCTAGGTTCAGCAAAAAAAAATGTTTCGTCTTTACAAGAAAAATATTCTCGGTTAAGACAACAATAGTATTTTAGATCTAGGAGAACAAAGGATAAGTTAATGCGATAGTATTATAATGTTTATGAAAATAATATATATGTTTTGAACTATGCAAGGGTATGTTTAACAAAATGGCATAACATCAACACTAACGAAACAACAAAATAACCATGGAACACCAAACATGTCATTAAACATGTCATTGTAGGAAACATACCATAATACATTCCATATACCATGGAATATATGCAAAAAAAAAGCAAACTTGAAAATAAAAGAAATAAAATAGAATATTAAAAAATACATCATAGAACATCACACGTGTATCACGCGAACATCACAAAAACATCATGGAACATCATATGTATACAACGTGAACATCATAAAATACATCATAAAAACATCATTGTATACTATGTGAACATCACATGTATACTACGTGAACATCAGAAAAAACATCATAGAACATCACATGTACAACACGTGGACATAAAAAAATCGTAGAACATCATATGTATACTACGAGAACATCACATGTATACTACACGAACATCACAAAAATACATTATAGAACATCACATATATATACCACGTGAACATAAAAAAACATCACAGAACATGACATTATATACCACGTGAACCTCGCAAAGTACAAAATAGAACATCACATCTATACTATCCACTGAACATCGCAAAGTTCACAATCGATCATCACATCTGTACTATATGAACATAGCATCTCATGGAATATAGAAAATAAAATATTAAACATGAAATAAGGAAGGTAAAATAGGAAGATAGAAGATAAAAGACTATAAAAAAACATAAGGACAAAAGAGGAAAGGAAGAAGAAAGAAATACAAAAAAGAATAAAATATAAAAATAAAACAAAGTAAAACAAACATTATAATTAATTATAGTAAAAGCAAAAAACTAAAAATTAATATAAAAATAAAAAGAATAATAAAAAATCACATGAAACGAAAAAATAAACAAAATTAAAGAATAGATTGAAGAAAGGAAATAAAAATAATAAAGAAAAGGAAAGAAAAGAAAAGAAAAAAGAAATAAATGAAACATAAAAATATAAAAAATGAAAAGAATAATAAAAAATCACATAAAACATAAAAGAAATAAAAATAAAGCACGGAAAGAAAGAAAGAGAAATAAAAAAGAAAGAAAAGAAAAGAAAAAAGAACGAAATGAGAAGAATAAGAAAAAAAAGAATGAAAAAAAGAAGCTAACGTACCTGGGTTATCCCGCGCGTCGTTCGGGCGAGGCATCGGGTCGCGGGATTCGTATTCGTATACGTGCGGCCCTGAATAAAAAGCGTCCGCCGCCCCGTCCAGAGTCCAGAGTGCGCGGGGCCCGCAGCCGCAGGGAAGAACGGTGGGCGGCTCACGACCGTTGTTGTGGGGCAGCGGGTATCCGATGCGCACGTGAGCGTCTCTGCCTGCAGCAGCGCTGGTGGCCGTATCCCTATCTCTCTCCCAGGAAACGGCAAGGGCCCTGTTTAGATGCCAATTTTTTCCCTAAATTTCACTATACAAAGAGAAGATTCCCATCACATCAAAATACCGGCATATGTATGGAGTACTAAATGTAGATGAAATCAAAAACTAATTGCACAGTTTAGTTGTACTTTGCGAGACGAATCTTTTGAGCCTAATTAGTCAATGTTTGGACAAAAATTCACAAATACAAACGAAATGCTACAGTGCACGGCTCTGCACTGTGCAGATTTTGTTGCTGCCAAATTGGCGCAACTAAACACGGCCAAGGAATGAGATGAGATAAGGTGAGATGCTTGACAAGGCTAAGAGCAAGTTAGCATTTTTCTCACGTGAAGGATAGAAAAAGTAAAAAAAAAAAAGGAGAAAGTTTGGCTTAGACAGCAGTGGACCCGTATAACGATCGAATGCGAGGAGAAATATGAAAGCGAACGGGGGACATAGAAAAAAAATAGTAGTATCATATAATAATGAACAAGCCTTTTATTATAGCAAATAAGAGAAAAATGTTGTATATCTTAAATCTTATAGTTTGACTTACAGCCAAGCACTTGGCTCTGTTGTTGGCCTTTTGGATGGACGCGTCTGGTTTCCTGACACACGCCCACACCCAAGGTTATCATATTTATTAGTGTGGTTGTTTAGTTAGTGATTGAGCTTTGGTAGCCAGAGCTTTACGTATGTAGTACTATCTTTGTCCACAAAAGATTATAATTATAGGTGATTTTTTTGTTAAAGTGTTTAAAGTTTGACCAAATATATAGATAAAATATCAATATTTATAACATCAACTAAGCATATTATAAAAAATATATCACAAACAAATCTAATGATACTTATTTGACATTATATCTATTTATATTTTTATATTTAAGTTAAATTTAATATATTTTAATTCGTTATACTATGTTAGAATTATATTCTTTTTTGGATTCCTCCCCCAAAACAATCTTTTCTAGTAGAGGGAGTATAAATTTTCGCCACTGCAGCGCCGCCACGCCACACCATGAGTGGAACGTGGCTGAGTGCGGCTAGGAACCAAGCATCCTCTTAATACCATTGCAATCTTAGTGTGTAGTTCTAGTCGATATAGGCCAATGGATCAAAAGTATCTTAGTGTACTTCACAATACATTTTCTTTTCACAATTTGTGTTGTTTAGCGATCCATACGTTTAACTAGAAATTATTTGCCATAAAAAGGTATAGTGGAATTTTGACTTTATAACCTTGGGAAACCTTGTCATCACATACCTGAATAACTTCCCTGGTTTAATAGAGAAAAGGTGGAAATACGACAAATTATATATAGTCATAACAGTAACATACGTAGACACACAAGAAAACACTTCAACCAAAAGGGGCATACGAGAAATAAGGTCGACACTTAATAGTCCACGGTTAATCTACTTATGCAGAGAATAAGAAATGTTTTCTAAACTAAATTTATCATGTACGTGACAGTATTAGTGAAGGGACTTATACACCAGTAAAATTGGCATGCAAGTCTCTCCACATAGGAGCTTTTTTGATCATTTAGATTCCCCTAGAGTTAACATCTGTTGGTTGTATTAGCCAGCGAACTAGCTAAAATCACTGGATGGTTGTGGTTGGTAAGGCTAGTAGTTGACTATTAGCTCAGAATCAAAATAGTGCCCTAGCTGATTTTAGTAGCTAACTGTTAATTCTAAGGGCGTCCCAAGCACTCTCCTTAAATCGCTAGCTGACGTGTACATGAGAGAAGAAATAAAAAAACTGATGCAGGGAAACAAAAGAGTTGTGCGAGAGAAAGTTATTGGGTTCCGTGCGAAGTATCCATCGCTAGCAAGTTGTTTTTCTACTCTCTCTTTCCTCCGTGTACAACAAGCCAACAACCTAGCTCGGAGCTACCTTGTTGTGGACACCCTAAGGGATCCAGACAGACATATATATGGTCAGGCCACCTCTTTTGGATGGCAAGGCAACCAAGACCTAAGTTCTAAGGAAACAAACCCCGCACGCCATCCGAATCTCATCTAGGCTCGGCTCAGGAAATTTTCTTTAACAACCTATTGAAACCTATGCTGTAGCTAGGATTTAGAGTTACGGTGATCCATCTTTGGTGTAAAGCAAAATTGTTGAGTGGTCCATATGCAATCTTCATAGTTTTAGAGAGCTGATCTACAATTTAACTATGGACCAAATTTTAAAGTGGTCCATAGACTACAATGCCACCAGCTAGCTACCTCGCTCCCGCTTACCGTATGATTGAAGCATGAGAACCTTATGCCATAGGGTTTGTTGCTCGTCAAATGCAGACAACAACAGCCCAGTAGCCGGCGGAGCCAGGAAAGAAGCAAACAACAGTGCAACATGTTCCTCCTGCCAGCCCCCATCCGGCAAAATCGCTAGATATTGATCACGTAGCCCATTACACCATCCATCTTTTCCTACAACTCTACTCGTACAAGCAAAGGATCGATCTAGAGCACCTAGCTAGCTTTGTACTAACCATCACCGTCACTGTCACTATTACTGTTACCACCACAGTAGCGCTCAGCTGTCAGCAGTACACCACTCCAGGCTCCAGCAGCCATGCGTGGACCGATGGATCACCGATGGATTTGGTCAGGACGTAGGCTTGGAGGATTCGGCAGCCTACTACCGTAGCTTTTGTCTTGATTCTTGAACGGCCTGCAAGATTTCGCACGGCATGCAGGGTCCTGAATTCCTGATGTGGGGCAACGGCAGCAGGTTGGCACCGAAGGCCGCGTCCGCACACTTGGGCAGGCGTCCAGCCGCCCACGCCTCCCGTGTCCCATTCCGCAGAAACGGCTATTCTCTCCACACGCCGCCCGTGTCCCATTCCGCAGAAACGCCTCCCGTGTCCCATTCCGCACGCCGCTTCTCTCCAGCCGTACGTCAGTCGCCCCCCGTCGCCGCCGACGTAGAGATGATGCGGTAGCTGCCTGAAACTTGATGGAACAGCGGCGGCCGGCGGAGGTCTTTCAGTTTCAGGTCCATGCTTTGCCACTGCCATGCTCCGTGCTGCATTCCAGTCTGGCTAGCTGCTATGTGACCATGACGGTGACAGCGGTAAAATGAAAGGACTTTCAAAAAATTCCAGAAAAATCATTTTTATATATAAAAAAAGTATAGAACCAAAAGAAAAGGACACCCAAAAATTTTTCAGAAAAATCATTTTTATTAAAAAAGAAGAAAGTAGAACAAAAAAACTCAAATTTTGGGACCTGCGAGACGCTCTAACCAACTGAGGTAATAGTCCAGTTGTGTTTTAAGAAATATTATCACTTATATAAAAGTTATTACCGTTTGACTGAAGCATAAGCACAAGTACCGGCATAGTCAAACTACCCCGCTTAAGTGTCGACGTAACAGTGCCAATGTGGCATGCCATACTATTGGAACAACGACAAAGGTATGTTTACAAATCGTTTTGTCTATATACGTATGTTCTTACCGAACAAAAGAATGTGACGCTTCAGTTTGGGGTTGCACCAAGTAAATTCCACTTTTGCTAAATAATCCTGGTTCCACAAGAGACCAGTTTACCAAAAATCAACACAGTAGAGAATGCAAGTAGGTTGTTGTTTGTGGTTGCATAAAGGTGACGTCGCTGGAATGGGAAGGGAATCGATTATGTCTTGTTTGATTGATCCATAATAGAGCGAACAGGTGCGCAACTCAAGTGTAATCAACCTACCGAAGCACATTATGGGTTACCCTACTATCGGATCCCATTGATGGTGAAGAAAACGGAAAGTATCACCATCAGGTCACGTCGAAAAATGCTTGAACCAAATAACATCTTTGTTTAGATTGCAAATCTTTTCAACTCTAGCTACTGTAGCACTTTCGTTTGTATTTAGTAATTATTGTTCAATCGTGGACTAACTCGGCTTAAAAGATTCGTCTCGTGATTTACTACTAAACTGTGCAATTAGTTATTTTTTTTACCAACATTTAATGCTTCATACATGCGTTCAAAAATTGATGTGATGAAGAGAGAGTAAAAAACTTAGAATTTAGGGGCAATCTAAACAAGGCCTAAGTGAAATTTGACATTAATAGCGGCAGATGCATTACATCAATGTACAAAATAATTAGGAAAAACATTATACGAGAATTGTATTCCCATATTAATACATGATGATGATGATAGCAGTAAGAACAAATGCACGTTAATTTTCAAGCCAACAAGTTGCAAGCATGCGCCGTACCTGGTGTGGTGTACTCCCTCTGTCCCTAAATATATGTCGTTTTCGCTTCCTGAGAAACAACTTTGATTAAATGTATATTAAAAAATGTTAACATTTATGGTATATAATTAGTATCACTGGAAAGATATTTGAATCTAGTTTTTAATAATTGTATTTGGAGATACAAATGTTGCACATATTTTCTACAAATCGAGTCAAACTTGCGACGCGCACACCAACAACGACAGTTATTTTGGGACAGAGGGAGTATGTACGGATACCTGCATGCTTTTCTAATTCCCTAGCAAGAGTATTAGCGATACTTTATTCATCCATATCACATAATATAGTATTTTTTATAAAAACTATTCGGATACAGGAATTATATAATCGGTATAAGAACACTACTACTACTTGGCCAAAATAAAGAGAAAGATTCAGTTCATCAATAAAGAAATATAGGGTTTTTTTTGACAACTCTATATTACAAAGAAATTGGAATTGGAGCAGCATCTGCTTTGTTAGGAGACTTCGACCATTGCGCTACTAGCGGGCCTAACTAATAATTAGAGAAGGCGGCAACCCGCTGCGCCGCGGCCCATTAACATAGCACTCGAGACTCGACCGATGCAGCAGACGTGCTCGCATGCAGTGTGTTCAGCTTTTAGTCCCACCTCGCCAAACCCAGCACCACGGAGGCGCGGAGGCGCTAAATAAGGAGACGCAGGGAGCTAATCGTGTCTTTCCTGTTCCTGGTGCATGACAGATCACACATCCGCCAACAACATCATGTTTTGCTCGAACTCCATAACTTTAATTTCTTAGCCGATCACCAACTAAATTGTCCAAATAAACTCAAATGCTTCACGCTGATGCTCATACATAGTACCAATGACCTCTGGAATAAGATCCCACACCGTTCCATTTAGATGGAGATCTTGACATTTTTTTCAGTATCAATGCTTGCTTGTTCACAGAGATGAAACGTCGATGCGTTCGTCACACTTGGCATTGGGCCATGCATGCAGGTTTATTGGCAAAGCCTGAGAGTAGGCTGCATTTTTCAACCACGGGACATTGTCCACAATGCAATATCTGAATATGCTCCTTCAGTTACCACATAATCAATAGCCAGTTAGTACAAATACTCCAGATTTCATTTTTCAGCCACAATCCATTATCCACAATGCATTATCTGAACACTCCTTCAGTTACCATAGAACTCTATATAATCCATTATCCACAATGCATTATCTGAACAGTTACCACAAAACTCTATATAATCGTTGGAAGGCATAGTTTTTGCCCAAAATTTAAAAAATTGGTGTTATCAAAAGCAACAGAGCTCAATTTATTATTCACAAGGGAACAGAACAGAACATATCAGAAGGGAACAAAACAGAACAGCAAAAGGTATACCATGCTTCTTGATAATCTTTTTGTGATGTTATTATCCAGAAGGGAACTGAACACAGAGACCCAAGGTAAAACTTGCTTAACATGATATTTTAAAGTTATTTTTGAGGTAGAGATCTTAAATTAGGCACATACCAATTGATCAGCACTGCCTCATGTTCGCTTAAACATGTTTCTCACGCTGAAAAACATAATCTTTCTTGAAGAATATTTGATGAAACATATTTTAGCTTACGCTCCTACCTTGTTTCTGTTGACTTGACAAAAGAAAAGACTTAAATTACGAGGGTACCACTACTCACTCATCAAAAGCATGCCCCTATTTCTTTCAGATGGTCTGAGCAGTCAGTAGTCTATTCAACACACAACAAAACTTATACATTGTTTCTTCATCAAATGCTAAAGCGCTTCAGCCCCACAAAAAATCACCACTAGCCAACACAAAGGTGGAGGGCAGGGGCTGCAGGGCTGTGACCCTTGATTTTTAGTTTCCAAACTATTGCTGAACTGTTAGCAGATGTTCACTTTCTTGAAAATGGATTCACATGTAGATTTTATGTGCCATCGATGTTTGAAAATTGAAATCCAATTATGCAATATATTGTTTATTGTATCCATTTTCCCTTGGTAACCCATGAACCCTAAATTCCTAATGTCAGCATCTCCAACATGCCATCAGACTGAAACCTGAAGAACAGGAGATGTGTATTAACAAACTTTGCTTGCTTGCGGTTGTAGCCTCAACTTTTATACTGCACTACAACTGTCTCGGTCCATAATTATCTGTCTCGGATCAACATAGTGTTGCTTATAAAGCTACTCTATGTAAATTGACCCTCACAAGGTAACAATTATGAGCTACAGAGGTACAGAGGTGGTGGCATGGCCTAACAGCTGCTCTTGTACTCAAATGACAAGTAAGTACACTACATTAGATGAGTTGCCCCCAAGGATTTGGGAGAAACCTAATTTGATGAGGCTCAGGATTAAGTTCAGTTGCCAGAAAACCAAAGCATACACCAAATATGAGAAGCCCCACTTATTTCGCCATTAATCAAAGAGTTACTGACATTCAAATTGTTCAATCCAGCTTAATGGGGGCCGAGCGAAGAGAATACCGAGCACAAGGCATGCCTAGTCAAGGAAGCAGCTTCCCTGCCATGAAGCAGGCGAACTTGTTGGTCCGGGAGTACTCGTAGGGCACGCCGGCGACGGTGAGCAGGCGCTCCAGCACCTCCTTGACCCGGTCAGGCTCCGCCGTCTCGCACTCGAGCTCGTAGCTGGTCCCGAAGTCGAACCGCGTCTCGTCGAGCTCCAGCACGAGGCCGCCGCCACTGCCGGCCCCGTCCTCATCCTCGAGATCGTAGACGGCGCGCGTGTTCCTGAAGCCGCCGAGGCAGACGAAGGGCGCGGCGTCCCCGCCGACGCCGTACTCGTCGGCGACAAGGCGGACGATCGGGGAGTCGAGCCGACCGAGGCGGGCGGGGTCGTCTGCGCAGGCAAGCGCGAGCGCGGGGTCGAGTGGCTCCTCGACCTCCTCGACGCGGCTGACGCCGGCGTCGATCCGGGGGCGGCGCTTGAGCGCGAGCACGGCGCGCGCGGGGGCGCCGCGGTCGTCGTCGTAGAGGCGGACGCGGAGCGCGGCGGTGGCGGCAGCGAGCGTGCGCGCGGCGGCGTCGAAGAAGAGGTTCCGCTGCGCGTGGGTGCGGCGGAGGCGGGGCGCGAGGTGCGCGGACAGGCGGCGGTGCGCCGCGGCGTCGGGGAGGCGGAGCTTGATCTCAACCTCCATGGCGGTGGGGATGGGGTGGTCGCAAGGGCGGGGGCGGGGTCTGGGGAGGGGTGGAGGTGGAGAGGCCGATGCCGATGCCGATGCGTTGGGCCTTGGAGGGCGCGGCGCCCGGCGGCGGGTGGAGGAGGTGGAGGAGGGAGGAGGTCTGCGGGCCTGGGACTGGAGACGGGGTGGTGTAGCCGGCTGGGTCGTTCGGGGTGGTGGTGGGTGCTGGGGTGCTCCCCGCGGCGGCGCGGAGGTGCTCTTCGAGCTCGTCGCGGTCGGCGGAGCAGAGCTCGATGCGGGTTGGGTTGGGGCTTGCGGCGCAGCATTGGCGGATGAGATGAGAGGAGAATGAGATGAGACGAAGGGCTTCCCTCGTCCTACTAGCCTGCCAGGGGAACATTTGGATTTGCGGAGCGCTTCATGTTTGCCTTCTCGATCGTCCGAGGCAACATGAAGCCACCGATCCCAACGTTTTTTTCCCCGTTTAGTTGCACCTCTAATTTTTTTAAAGCACAGTAATACTTTTTTTTTTTTGTTCGTATTTGACAATTAGTGTCTAATTATAGGCTAATTAGATTTAAAAGATTCGTCTCGTGATTTATAATAAAACTATATAATTATTTTTTTATTTATATTTAATACCTCATGCATACATCTAAAGATTCGATGCGATGAAAAATCTTCTAAAGATTCGATGTGACAAGACCTCAGATTCAGAGTTCAGATGGTTGCCTTTCTCTCGTCCTGGGCCTTGTTTACTTCCCCTCTAAATTCCAAATTTTTACACTTTCTCTCCATCACATCAATCTCTAGACACATGTATGGAATATTTAATATAGGTAAAAGTAATAACTAATTACACAGTTTGGTTGTAAATCACGAGACGAATCTTTTGAGTCTAATTAATTCATGATTGGACACTAATTGTCAAATACAAATGAAAGAGCTACGGTAGCAAAATTTTAATTTTTTTTTTTTGCATCTAAACACCCCCTACTAGCCTGGTATAGGGGAACATTTGGATTTGATTGCACGTACGGAGTACTCAAGAAGAGTCTGGAGCAGGCCAGCAAAACTGGTCTGCAAGTGCTCGTCTTCAGGAATGGCTGCTGAACATATTCATATCAGACGCTATTACAGGACACTGCTTGCTCCGAGGCATGTTCAAATCTTCCACTAACTGACATCGATTCACATATAAAGCACGGATCAGGCAACATCTTACAGGAATCAGCTTACATTACATATAGGCCTACATATCCCAAATTGTTGACTGATGAGTGCATAATAAACAACTAGGTAGGAGGTTTCTACTAACTAGGCACTACCGTGTAGAAACACAACGGAAACTAGTATTCTCTACCTTGTAGAGATACCTCCTAAATGACATGCATCATCACGGCACAGAATCAATTTCCAAACTCTTCAGCCACAGCCTCTCTCCCTTTTCCGGCCAGTGAAGAAGGTGGAGGAGAGGCTGTCACCAGTAGAAGTAGAGCAGCAGAGAAGTCTATCTTATCGGTGGCTTTAAGACAACTGCAGGCGGAAGTTGACACGATCCCACCATTGTACACCATTGCATCCGGCTGCTGCAGACCAATGTCAATGCCCAAGAGAGGAAGTAAGGGAGGTACCAGGTGGAAGGACAGAATGGTAAAACACTCGATGGTATCCGTTTCATTTAGCGGTACATCAAAGTGATGTATCCAAAAGTGAATGATATATAGAAAGGTTATTAAGATCAACAATGCAACTTCAACAGGATAAGTTCTTGCAAAGCCACTCATCAAAATGTGATGGAACTAGGTTTCCACACAAGATAAACTAAACTGGAGTAACAGGACATGATGTCCCTATAAGCTATGGAAAAAAGGCAGCTACCAAATATTCCATTTACCTTTAGATGATCTACTAGGGCCATCAGCAGCCTAGTACTTCTCACTTCTAACTGGTGTTTATATCAGTACACACAAAATTATAACCTGTAAAATAAAAGGGGAAACAAAAGCTCAATTAACTCTACTAGGAAATGTTGTTTTTAACTGTTTGAAAAAAAATGATACGAGAAGCAATTCATGAAGTATGGAAGTTGTCTACAATAATAAGAGCCACCCTTGGACTAGCCTGCAACCTCATCAAAATACCATAGAATGATTTTTTTTTAAAAAAATTACTTATTTGATATGTACGTTGACAAATAAGATCATCTCAACTAATATAAGGAGCAATGGGTTCTGTATATGAACTAAAAATAAGATCATCTCAACTAATATAAGGAGCAATGGGTTCTGTATATGAACTAAAACTACACAGGCACACATGCAAGGTGCAAGTAAAAGGGCAGGATAGAAAAGCAAATTCAAGTAAAAGGGCAGGATAGAAAAGCAAATTCAAGTAAAAGGGCAGGATAGAAAAGCAAATTCAAGAGACACAAAGAGGAGCATATTCAAGATTCTCAAGGAGAAGCATGGCTTCACTGTTCAATCAGATATTCATATATTTATTTGTGTGAGCAGGGTCTGATGGCAACGACTTCAATGTTCAATCAAAATGGGCTGCTTATGGGACGAAACTTGCCAACATGAATGCTTGCATAAGTAGAAACAGGAGAACATTCACAGGAGCCCGAGTTTGGTTATTGGTAATACTTGGTTTTATAAATTGACAACTGCAGAAAGTATCATGGCAGTTCATAGTTAACTTACCGTTTGAACATTGGATTCTGATTTTCTCTAGTGGTATGCCATTGGCATTCAAAACCTTCAAAATTTGAAGTAATATCTTATCAACGTCTTTACATATGATTTCAACAACCTGAAGATGGCTAGCTGCAATTGGTTGTTCCAATGGCTTGTAACTTCCCTGCGTCTTCATTAAATTGTTACGTACCTGGAGCGAATGAATACTTTAACAACAACAGCAACAAAGTCTTTTAGTCCCAAACAAGTTGGGGTAGGCTAGAGTTAAAACCCAACATGAGTTTGAGTTTCATCTCCATATGAGTAGCTAAGTTTTTACATTAGCTCGCCAAGCCTAACACAACCCTCCTCCTTTACCAGGGCTTGGGACCTGCTATGCTCAACAAATAAACAAAACCAAAATAAAGACTGGACACGTGTAAAGAACATAAAAGTACCTTTGAAGACTTCAGAGTAAGTTTCTCCAGAAGAGATGCGTGATGGAGGAACCAAATTAGTCCACTGAAGTCAGCAGACACAAACCATTTGCCAAGAACCAAAGTCTTTAACTTGCTAAATGCAGGGCACCACTCCAAATCCCTGTTGAAAACATACTAGGAAAAGTGCAAGGGCATAAAGTCAAATAATGAAAACCCTGCAAAAGAAAAACTAAAATACAAGCCTGAGTTAACATGCAGATGAAAAAGGTCTAGACTTCATATCTTTTTTATAGAGGTGCTAAATTGCTAATCTACTCTATAAAACATCGCTATGTTTGCTGCATAAGCCATTCTGAAACTAACATGACATATCAATTACAAGGCATCTCATTTTTAGTTAAACAATATCAGTAATTGCAGAAGAACAAAACAGTTCCAGTAAACTGATATAGCATGACAGATTGACATGGTCAACAAACTACAGGGGATGTTCATTGAAATACGATGATCTGAAAGGAACAGCTGAAATACAGCTATTGAGCTATGTATGTCAACACAATTCCAAAACTGAATACCAGGAAGGCAGCTGTGAGCATACCAGATCAGGATAAGCTGACAATTCCAAGTCTGTAGCTTCTGTCAAGCCTTCGAGAAACACGCAGTTGTAATCATCAGGACCGTAATAGTAATAACAACCATCACAGGCAGCATCTCCACAATCATCCAAGCGACCATTGTCACATCGATCATTATAGAAGTGATTGAATCGAACTTTTGCAATTTCTAAAGATGGCATACTTTCAAGCATTGGAACCCTTCCGGCATTGGTAATGAAATCAAATGAAACGAGGCTCGGGAAAGACATCCCAGTGCGGTAGTTGGAATAAAAGAGGCAGTATATGATCCTCAGATGTTTCAAGGACGGGGAATGCATTTCCACCGACCGAACATCGCAATCCTCCATCTTGAGATCCTCCAGCGCCGGGCAGCACGAGAAATCAAGAACGCCAGCGTTGCCCTGGACACTCACAAGCTCCAGCCTCGTGAGGTGGTCGGAGGAGAGGGGCCGGTCCTCCAGCACGAAGGGAAGCGAGGCTTGATGGATGCTTGGAACCGGAGCTCCCGGACCTGGCGCCGCAGCGCGCGGCGGATCCAGCTGTTGACGCGCCGCTCCATTCTGGGGACGTCATACGGGCCTAGATCTAGATCGACATCGAGGTCGAAATCGCAGGAGTCCAGGGGGGCGCCCCCGCGGCGGGCATTCAGCAGGCCGTCGGCGAAGGGGCCGAACGTGTAGACGCCGCCGGCCCAGCCGGTGCGCCAGTGGTGGCGCCAGCTCTGGGCTAGCACGCACGTGCGTACCGCGTCCTGCGCCGGCAGGAGGGAGAGGATGTGGTGGAGGACGCCCTCTGGGAGGTCGCTGATGCGGTCCTCCCCGCTCGCCATGGGGCGGCGCTCCGTCAAACAGGTGGCGGGCGTCGCGGGCGGCGGTTGCACTAGGCCGCGAGTGAACGTGGAGTGCCTACGCTGGGAAAAGGGTGAAAGTCAAGGAGAGTGCGTGGCTGGTAGAGCAACATTTGGATAATTCACCCTGTTCCTGTTGCTGATGTTCGCATCAGGTTGCATAATTCCAATTCGACAAGGCAGCAAATTAACATAAATCTACACGAGGTGGAATGCTAGCACGCGACAGATACAAATGAAGTCTTAGTTTGAACTGATGAAACATTTAAGGGGAGATTTACGTTCTTTCCGAGCAGGAATCCTCCAAATATCAACACGGTGAGGGTACTCCGCCAAGTTTGGCCTTGGTTTCGACGGTACACAAGAGGGAGACGCTTGGGTAATTGGCTTGGCTCTATGATTTCAAGTAACTTTGCAGATGATGATGCTTCCGATTTGACAGGCTAAGGCACAAAGCTGAACATGTGTTATTTGCCTTCAACAGCACAAAGCTGAGTACACATTTTTTCTACTTTTCTATATAACTAACATATTTTTCTTTATTCGTTCATATCACTTAAAATGATACCTTTAATAAAAGACTAAAAAATATAAAAAATAAGATATTCGAAATGGGTCTAAAACACCTATTGACATGATGACAAAGGAAAAAGATAATAATAATGAGGGGGAAAATGAGAAGGAAGACGTATGGAGTGTGTTGTTGGGCTCCGGCGCGCTGTGTCCACGGGTGGGCCTAAAGCAAGGAAAAGATGGCAGCTGCGTTGGGCCGCAGCCCATTACAATATATTGCCAGGGCGCTCGGCCTCGGCAGAGCCTGAGCCGCAACTAGTTCATCCGTTTAGTCCCACCTCGCCGAGCCAAGCAGCGCGGAGGCGCGGACTCGCTACATAAGGAGACCCAGGATATCGGACCAAAGCATACCTTTCTCGGCCTTTTGGCTAAGATCAAGTGTAGTATCTGTTCTTATCAGTTTAATATCTGATATGTGGGCCATGTGTCTACTTTGATATTAAATTTATTTTTTATGGGGGAGGGTCCACCACAGTGGCTTGCCACTGGGGCCCTCGCGCGTCGCCCAGCTGTTGCACTGCTGGCCGGGCCTGGCGCACCCCTACCAAATCTTAATTCAAAGTTAATGTATATGGTTTGAATTAGTGTTCTGCTCTGCAAACTGTGTAACGGTTTCAGACGCATACAGCAATCAGAGAGTTTTGTTGGCTCAATGAGAACCGAGAACTACAAATCATTCTCTTTTCAGAACTTGTGCTCTAGAAAAACAGTGCAGTGTAAATGAAGAGCCTTTCAGTGTGTGTTCCTGACTGGGATGCCACGGAACAGTGGCTTGCCACCACCAAGTGGTTTGTAGAGGCTGAGATATATTCGAGACTGAACTTTTGGCGTGTTTGTAATGCAGCAGTTACAATTGTCATGCCGATGGAGCCCTCTGATGCCTGGCAATTAGGTTCAGTTATATGCACTCACGCACAGAGACAGAATGCAACAACTGATCATGGAAGACTGAAGTGCCATTTTATTTTGCCATGGGCTTTCAGCAGATTATTCCTGCAGAGATTTGTCATTCCAATCATGGATGATGTTGGTATCATCAGCGCATTGAGCAAGCGATGTCTGAAATCTGAATGATTGGAATGGCTCGGCAAAGTAACAGCCTGTCGAGTTCTCACATGCTCCATTACCTTACCAATCTCTGACACGAAAACATACAGTTTCCATGTGTAAACCTGAAGTTTGAGCTCTGAGATTCTTCAAAAAAGTAGCAAAAAAGAAAGATGCAAAAAGACACCTAGTTAAATCAATGAAGAGCAGTAAAAAAGAATAGAAAAAAAGCAGCCAAGCATTAGAAAAGAATACAGAAAAAAGGAAGCAGAAAGCAAAATAATAGCCAAGTGGTAGAAAAAAAAGATGTGAGAAAAGAATAAAATGAAAACAAAAAAAAAACGAAGCAGCAAAAAGAATATATAAAAAAGGACGAAAGGAATAGCAAAGTACAAAGCAACAAAAAAAAGAATAGAAAGACTGAATAGCGAAAAAACGAAGCAGCAAAAAGAATACAACAACAACAATAACATAGCCTTTTGTCCCAAGCAAGTTAGGATAGGCTAGAGATGAAACCCAAAAGAGACGAGAAATAGAGAGACACATAAAGGGACATAAAAGACACAAGACAGAAAGAGATCACGGTTTAGGCACGTTATTGCCAGTCTCCAAGCGCTTCTGTCCATAGCTAAATCCTTATTCCACTCCTTCAGGTCTCTCTTAACGGACTTGTCCCAAGTTAGTTTAGGTCGACCTCTACCGCTCTTTACATTATCGGCCCGCTTTAGAACCCCACTACGCACCGGCGCCTCAGGAGGCCTCCGTTGGATATGTCCAAACCTTATCAACCGATGTTGAATCAATTTCTCTTCAATTGGTACCACCTCAACCCTATCCCGAATATCGTCGTTCCGAACCCTATCCCTCCTTGTGTGCCCATAACACCAACGCAACATACGCATTTCTGCTAATATATTAAAAAAATGATGAAATAAATAGCAAAGCACAAAGCAACAAAAAAGAATGGAAAGACTGAATAGCAAAAACGAAGCAGCAAAAAGAATAAAAAAAATGAAAATAGCAAAAAGGCAGCAGCAAAAAACGAATAAAAAACAAAAGTAACAAAAGAAAAATTAAAGAAGCAGCAAAAAGAATAAAAAAAATGAAAATAGCAAAAAGGCAGCAGAAAAAAAAAGAATAAAAAAATGAAAGTAGCAAAAGAAAAATTAAAGAAGCAGCAAAAAAAGAATAAAAAATGAAAATAGCAAAAAGAAAAAAGGAAAAAATTAAAATAGCAAAAAGAAAAAAATAAATAAACTTGGCCCATGCAGGTCTCGAACCTGCGACCTTCGCGTTATTAGCACGACGCTCTAACCAACTGAGCTAATAGGCCAGTTGTTTATTTGTTCAATAGTAATTTCTAAAATCCTGTGTAATTCAGTCAGACAGAGTTTACCAGTTACCAACACAAAAGAAACTAATGTAATAGTAATTATCAGTGAAGTCTCAAGTAACCTTTGCAATAAGCAGCATATCAGCTGATGTATTACAATTCCAGCAATAGGTTACAAGAATTAGATTTCCACATGATATGAACAAAATCCAATCAAGGCATGCACAGTAAAATTCAGGCCAACTACTGGCATGCATGTACTGTTTGCAAATATATTTACACGCTTTTCCAGCAAGAATCCTCCAAACAATGCTTCTGATGAACTGAACCAACACAGATGTACACACCTGCAGACTGCAATGCCATGCACCCATGGTTCATCGCCCGCTCCACGCAGCAAGGACGCCATGGAACACCTCGGCCACGAGGTCCCTGTCGGCCGTCTGCAGGAACGCATCGAGGTCGTCGTGCATCTCGTACACCTTCCTGAAGTCCACCAGGAACCTCAGGCAGCCGCCCTTGAGTCTGGGCAGCCGGTACAGGTGTGCCGTCTGCAGCCGCTCCAGCACGTTGCCAGTGTCGATGTCCTCAAGCAGGCTCTCGTGGCAGGCCTCCCTGAGGTCGTCGATGTCGTACTTGTCGGCGGCGCGGAGGAGCGCCAGCCGGTTCGCCAGGAACTCCTCGCCGCGCACGTCGCCGTAGATGTAGCTGAGGAAGGCGCGGCACGCGTCCAGGGACATGTCGGAGATGTCCACGGTGGAGAGCTCCTTCTCCCTGAGGTCGTGCGAGAACATGCTCCGGAACACCGGCGACCGCGTCGCCAGGATGGCGCGGTGCGCACGCACGCTGCCGTCCGCCGCGTTGATGGTGATGTCGGTGAGGATGTCCTCGTGCAGCATCCGAGCCAGGGAGGACAGGGCCGTGCTGTCTGAACACTGCTTGATCTGGCGGGAGGCCCAAATTGAGGCCGGTTCGCCACCCTGATGAAATGCAGTTCATGGAAACCATCAGATACAGACTGTCACAAGAAGTCGTCAAGCACACAAGGCGAATATTGAACTTTTTTTTTGAATTGTGGGTTGCCAGTGAAATTCTTCATGTAATTGATGTGTTGATGGCATGTTGTAGTGTCTTCATTTGTTGAAATTTGCTGGTGAACAGATTGAAAGTCTGCCCATGCTCTCCCAAAAAGGTATTTAAACAATCCTTTTTGTTGTCACTAGTCAGTTGATGATATTAATAACCAGTTGCAATTTTCGCAAACTTTGAGTTACAAAGAAAGGCTATCCTGACATTAGGTCGAAGTCGAACTTGGGTGGCAGGTGACAGCAGATCTCTGTTTTCTTTTTTAGTTTCTGTTATGCATGATTAATATAGCCTCTGACTCTGAAACATGATTGTCATGATGAAACAAACATCTCCAAGTGTCATTTCGACATCGCACATAATATCAACTGACGACAACAACAGACCGTGGCAGTGGGTTGTTTATTTCAACGCAACAAAGCAGATGGAGAAGCTTCTGTACATGAGAACCTGTGCAAGACTACTAGTAGACCTTATTATTTTCAGGTGAGTCAAGGGCAGCACTCCACGTACCCTACTACTCACTAATTGTTGTTGTACCAACCATTGACAAAAAAACACAACAAGACAGAGAGGCAGTGCTTACAGATGGATCAGCGACCTTCAGGTCAAGAAACTCTATCTCAATCACAAATCTCCCTGTCACAGTGCTATCGATTGCCCACACAAAACCGTCGTGTTTCAGCTGTTTGTCGAAAATCCCTGCATATATGCAAATCACCTGTTAGTTAGAAATAACAATAACTAACATTTGGCGTCATCAGTCACTCACTCCCACTTGCTCCGTGCAAATTAGAACGAAGAACTCAGCTGGAAATAACAATAACTGCCAATTTCAAGCCTCACTGGTCATTTATATGTTCAGAAATACATTTTGTATTGCCTGGTCTTTACTACAAAAATTGTGCATATATTCTTGTAGCCAAATCAAATAAACTGCAGGTTTCCTTTCATTTTCATGATGACTAACGTACAAACTTAGAATTCAAACATGTCCCCATTTTCTATAGATGCCAAAAATAATGTTCATTACAATTATAAGAAGACAGTAGCTGAGTAGAAGACAATTTTTTCTTGAACAAGTTAATTAGTAGAAGAAACTTACCTGGGTGGACTATGGTCTGTTGATTAGGTGGAAGAGATATGAGAAGTTTTGTGACAAAGGAAGCTATTGGGGCTGAGGGGCCGTTCTTGGGAGAATTTGAATTCTCTGCAAAGAGCTTAACACAAGTTTGCTTGTTATTTCTCTCCACAGATAGGTACCTTCACATTCCAGCAACAGAAAACTTAAGTTAGCTCATGGTAACATGACATCAATTTTCTCTTGTACTAATGCTAAAAAGAACTGCTGATGGTTTTAATTGTCTCAATAAGATTTTCTTAGTAATAACAGAAAAAAAATACTAGAAGTGAAGGTTCAAGAAAGTGAACCTTTGTCTGAAATATCTTCGTTTCAAAGCAAAGTCTGTTTCCCTCACACACCAAATGTGGTTAAGAAAAAATCCTGACTACATATAGGTTGGTGAGGAAAGGTATCCACCTATAACTAAAAGGAACCTAGATATAGTTTTGGTTGGAAGTATAAATTTAGCTATTTAAGCGGATACAACCAAAGTTAGTGAACGAGGTACCAAACTAGAATGTATTATACTGGTTGGGTTGCCAAAGGGGCCAAAATTCAGACATGACGCTGTACTGCCAAAACTCTGTTTTTTTCCAGCCTCAACAAAGAACAATATTCTGATGGAAGTTCAGTACCACACAACAAGCAAAATTAAAACTCACCAACTTATCGAATAGCTCACTATCAATCAGATTATCAGAACTACTATATGAAATGAACAACCCAAATTAAGAGGAAGACAAGCAATACATCATGAACTTGTAAATCAGAAAACTACCTCCAGAAACCTCAATCTGAAGAAACAACACCCATCCAGGATTGAGAAGCTCATGATTCACACACAAATCAGGAGCCCTTGATCGAGTAGTAACAAATCACTACTAAAGTTGAAACTTTTGCACCCTATCCGACATGAGAACCAAGTAACAAAGCACAGACTGAACAAATCTGCAGAGAGGCAGAGAGACATGGAAGGGTAGGGAGGGAGCAAGGGGGACGGACCAGTTCCAGAGGCCGATGCGGAAGGGGAGTGACTTGCGGTAGGTGTAGCAGGGGAGTGCGTCGACGCGCCATTGCGCGAGCCTGGGTGCCGCCTCGACGCGCGCGCCGTCGGTCATGGGCCCCCACGTCGCCGCCACCGCCGCCACGACCTCATTGACGCAGCTCAGCAGCCCCAGCGCCTCCCCCGCCTCCTTCCCCAGGTTGCCTCCCTCCCCCGCCGCAGCCGCTCCTCATGTACAAGCAGTCAAGCACGAGCACGAGCACGCCGCCGATCAGACCTCCCCGACCACGCACTCGGCCTCACCACCACACCCGCCGCCGGGGCAAGAACACAACCTGACTGGCCACGGACGTCAAGGACCAGTAGGACTGGCCAAGAGAGACTACTGGTTCTTGGCAGGCGGGCGCCACGGAGTGGGAGGGTGGTGTTGTGGCGGTGGCGGCTAGGCTATATGGTGGCCGAATGGGCGGAGGGGCAGAGAGTGAATTCGCCACGCAACGGCATGGGCGACGTACGCGACCGAGCTCCGAGCCCTGTTACTTCTACGCGAGTGGAACACGGATGGATGGTGAATTATTTAACTATATAAATTTGATCGATGTAGATAGATAATTGGGTGTCCCTTCCACACCACTTCAGGCACCACTCTCCCTGCTTCTTTTTCAAAGGTTTTATCCTTTGGTGCAATGATCGTTTTTTCATTCATGGATCTATTGATTTCGTGAATACGCATGCTCTTGGAACAGAAGCAGAAAATGACGCCCAATTACTGGCCCCCGAGGTGTGGTTAGTTAGTGGATCACTAATAACAGCTAGAGTAAGGCAGTAAGCAGAGCGACGGACGATTCTGCAGCTGTATGCATTGCATCTACTACAGTAGTATCTTTGTACATGGACCCCTGATTTTCTTTTTCATTTGAAACTGAAAGCTTGTTCTTTTTTTTAACTCAAAGATCTGTTCTCTTTTGACTCCAGGAATGCTGCAAATTGATTGTCGCCTCTGCTTTGCTTCCCCACCTGCCTTTTCTTTCCCCCCATTCCCGAACTGATTTGCCCACATCACAGCACTTGCTGAGGCCCATGCAACAAGTGGGGATTAGAAAAGATGGAGGGAAAGAATCAAGAGCATGATTATTGCTGGCTGCTGAGATATGCACACATCGGTCAGGACGTTAAGGATCTCGGCGCAAAAAGATTTTTTTTCTCAGAGGGGGAAAAATTGCACCACTATTATGCCTTGGATTGCATGCACGCTAAGCAAGTTGCGCAGCATCGCTGCAGAGAATCCAGCCGGCAGCCGCAGGGGTTAACAAGCCATTGTCACATGACCTTGACACATATGATATTTCTTTTTTAGGAGGTTTAATTTATTTTCTGTTTGACAGGATGAACAGTCAAAATTTTCATCTGGTGCAGTGTGAGTAGCGGATGACAGCTGCTGTTGATGTTGCAGTATTTGGAATTGGAGATCCCAAGTGGGACAAGGAAAGTATCTGAGCGATTCCATGTGGGCCCGGCACCTGTTGCCGGCTGGATTCTCTCTCCGAACCACCGCCGGCGGCCCAGGATGAGAAGCAACCGCATGGGCCCCGCGTTGGAATCCTGGATTCTTTCTGGCTGCGCCGATGCAGCAGCTTCCGTAGTCCAGCATTCCAGCAGCACATGTAGGTTTGTCTCTCTCAAAAAAAAAAACTGCAACACATATACTCCTCCTAAAATAACTGTCGTTCTCGCTTCTCAAGAAATAACTTTAACTAATTTTATATAATTTTTTTTAATATTTATGGTACATAACTAATATCATTAGATAGATCTTTGAATCTATTTTCATAATAAATTTATTTGGAGATAAAAATGTTGCACGTATTTTCTACAAATCTAGTCAAACCTATGGCATGGAAACCCAAAACGACAATTAATTTAGAACGGAGGGAGTAGGCAGTTGCTGAATCTTTTTTTGCAGGACCAGAGCTCGTTTGGCATGGCTTTGACTTTTTTTTTTTACAAAATTACCAATAAAGCGAAACATCTGGTTTGAGTTCACATCGTTAAAACGCTCGCCCGCCAAAACACAGCAGGATAGTCTAAAAGCCAGCACAACCAGACGCAGCAGAGTCACTGGCTCTCAACTCTGAACTCCCATTACATTGAATCGCACCTGTAAAGTCCATCTCCAAAGACTGAGAACCCAACATGGCTTCGACTTTTATCTACTTCGTACTAAGGGTGTGTTTGGTTGGTTCCCAGAGTTCGCCAAATCTCGTCACACCTCCGACGCCCCACTTTCTGCTGTTGTTTGATTGGTTCCTAGACCTCTGGCGCCGCCGCAGTTTCCTAACAGTAAGTAAGTAGTTTTCGACACCTCAGCTCGCCAAACCTTCGGCGGCTGATTTCAGCGCTACACTTGCGAGTCGCGATGCAGTTCCGGTGTCTTGCAGCCATAGGCCAAACAAGCACTTAGATTTATTTCAGCAGAAGAGATAAAAAAGAATACTTTGTCTGAAATGACACGGGTGGTAAGCGTGCCAAACAAGACTTAAACTGAGCAACAAGTACAAAGGTAGACGGTGAAAGCAATGGGCTTGACTCCATGGTTAACCTACAAGTACCTCATCAGCGGATTGGTTCCAACACATAATACATAGGCCTTGTTTGGGAGGGCTTCTCCTCACAAAATGGCTCCGGCTTCTAAGGATTATTATGCATTGTAGCAAGAGTCATTTCTCTCGCTTCTAAAAATGAACTAGGAGTCAATAAAACCAATATTTTTGGCTTCACCACCTATGGCTCATTTGAAGGAGCTAGAGCCAAAGAAGCCATGTCAAATAGGATCTTACTCTCCTCATTCAAAAGTTTGTTCTGGTATAAATTTCTCTGTCTTTGATTTAATTTATAGGCACATATAATATCATTTTCTAAAGTTATAAAAAATCATTTACGATAAAACTAAAATATATTACATTTTCTGAACTGATGGTGTAGCTTGTACAATAATTCCTATAAGATTTCCACGTTACCTTTAGTGAGGGTATAACCGATAACATGACTATTGGTTGGAATGAAGAAAATGTGGGTAAGAAAGAAAACCATTCGGCAGCACTCAAATGGACCCCAACAGAAAGAGACACCAAGGCAAACCCCCAAAGGGATCTCCATTGTTTTCCCCAAATAAAACCATAGTACCTACCATTTGCTTGCCACACTCCAAACACTACATTACTCCATATAGCCTAGTCTATCACGTCTCATCATATACATTAGTATCAGTAATACTACTAATACTCCAGTGCAACCATTTTTTAATAGCAAAAAAATGAAACTAATGTTTGTTGTTGCACCCCTGACTCTACTACTGACTGATTCCTGATTCCTGATGCAGTTCACCCATCCAGCAGAGTATGGTATCTCCGGTACCTAAGACTCTGTAGAAAAAACAAATGACCCGTGCAATGCAAATTCAAAAAAAAATTCTGGCCAGTCAATTCTTGGATGCGAGTGGCTAAATTACCTGTCGATTTCAATTTGTTCGCTTTTGATGATGGAACAAAATATATATAAAAAAATGGGCAAGTTGGTGAGTGGATGCACGGATGCGGGTCAGACGGTGCAACTAACCTGTCACGGCGAGTGGCCGGTGGACCAACCTCCAGTTCTTGCCCTGTGTCGCCGTGCATCACCCCTCCAGAAAAAAAGCGATTCTCGTTTTTTAAAAAGTTAACATATTTTTAAGTTTAACCAAATCTTAAAAATAATAATATTTATGACACCGGGTAGAATTAGATTTTGTTTGGATCTCATGGTCTAAATTTATCTAATAAATTGTAAATTAGCTCTTTTTTTTCGAGATCGGGCCGTTCACCCGTATTTCATTGTAAACTAGCTCTTAAGGCTCCAAACAAAAGATAAGTGTTGTCTAAAGTTTAGTCAACCTCATAGAAACTTTAGACCACACGAGTGAGCTAAAGTGGTCTAAACTTTAGACATTAACTTTATTTAACTAAACTTTAGACCATATGTTCCAAACATGGTCTTAATCAGGGAACATATTTCTGTAATATATCTAGGAGTCATAAATATTAATATTTTTTTATAAATTTAGTTCAAAATTATGGAAGCTTAACTCAATCTAAATTCAAAATTGTATAAGTTTTTAATGGAGGTAGTACTATGGTAGCCATCACCTGCATCAATGTTATATTTTATTTTTAGTAACCAAGAGTTGCTAGCATAAACAACACATGTTTCCGTGATAGCAATGTGGTGGAAGGCAATTTTGAAGAGGGGTGAGAGCTCATGTGGCAAATAACGAGGGACAGATGTGCAAGCCGGCAGCTCACAACTCCTCAGCAGTACTTTTCAGCGAATGAACGGTGTTTTTCCTCTCACAATAAATCAGCTTAAGCATCAATATAAGCCAAATTTCAGCGAAGCGAACAGGGCCGCCGCCCGAAAATGACACGGTGATTGTTGCCTGCACCTACCGTTTCAGTTTCTTTTTTTTAACAGGCATGAGACGGGATGCTCAAGCTGCTGAATCGCTTGAACCAGATGAACCAATGCTGGTTTTCTCTTCTGTCCAAAGTCCAACGCTGTTCAGACTTCAGAGTTTCAGACAAACATGGCACTTTCCTTTTACCTGGTTGCTGTGGTTCCTATTCCCAGTTTCCCCGGCAGTGTATGCAAGTGATAACACCACCTTTTTTTTGTTTGAAAAAGGATAATACCAGTTTTGAATGAAAAACGAAAACTGCATTGGCTTGTTTTTGGTGAATGGAACTTGCAGATTTGGCAGGCCTGATGATCACATGATTGAAGCCGTCCGTTCACTTCCCAGCAGCTTTCACTCGGTTGCCTTCGGTTCCTGCAGCTCCTGCAGATTGATGAAGCCGCTGTCTCAATGCAGGGCGTGATCTGATCTCATCTCCACCAGGGACTGAACAGAACAGCGCACGGAGCTAAGCTGGTACCTGTCCTGGCCATCGTAGCAGGCAGGCAACGGCTGCAGCACTGACATGTGTGTGGCGTGCTTGACCCCGATTGGGAGCTTCTGCAGTGCGTTGTCGAGGCAGCTGCGGGTTGCTGAAAGGCGATGCAAGCGCGACGGAGATGGCCAGATGGCGATAATCACCTCCTGTAATCTGATCATTAAGGCGTACGCAGTGCATGGAAGATGACAACATGCTGGTGGGCGGTGGCTGATAATCTCAGCATCGGACATCTGTTACGATTTAGGTATGGGCTAGAAGACCCATTAAGTCCATTTGTAGAAATTACAGAAAACCACAAAGATCTTTTTGCGTACATTTTATCATAGACTTTAATATTTAAGCTTACGAACGAAGAGGAAAGTGTGACAAAATATATACCATACGACCATACTGCTAGCTAATTTGAAGATGGAGGTTATCCTCGGCATATACTCTCTCCATCCTCAATTATAAATTATTCTAATTTTTTTAGAGAGTCAAAATATCTCAAGTTTGTTCTAATCCTATATATTAGACGTCTGAGCAGGACCCTACGACAAACGACAATGCCACTTCGTCCTCCTGACGTGCGGCAGGGGGCTAGTCTAGCGGAGGCGATGAGTCGTGGGTGGCGAGGTGAGGTAGGCGGGTGACCAGCGGTGGGTAGGGGAGCCTCACCGATGAGATTAGGAAGGGCAGGGAGGCGGCGGCGGATGAGTGCGACAGGTGGAGTGGTGAGGCCGCTTCGCCGCTGGCGGTGGTGTTGCGGTGGACAGCCATGGCGGGGTGCTGCTGGCCACAAGGACGATGAAGCCGAACATTGGTCGTCTAGCCACGGCATATGGGTCGATCGTGTATACGACCCCTCTGTAGGTAACCGGAATGGACAGGATGATTATATTAAAGCCCAATGGGTCCAGTTCATGTGAGCCTGCTGCGTGCTTCTCAAGTTTTAGGCCATGTTTGGATTCGTTTCAGATTCTTAAAAACCAATTTTGCCTCTATTTTCTAAAATCTAGATTCTGAGAAAAACTGGTGGGGTGTTTGGATCCTCTGGTTTTTAAGAAACTAGTAAAAGCTGGGTATCAAAAACTTCCTGGTTTTTGAGAATATGACAAAAACTGGCACAAGAAACTAGCAAAAATTAGCATGTTTGGAGCCCACCCAGTTTCTAAAAGCCAGATTCTTAACAACTGGAGGGATCCAAACAGGCCCTTAGTCCATTTGTGGTGGTTCTGTGCAGTCCAGAGCCCTAGCAACATCACTTTTCCCCACTCCATCCAGTTGTGCAGCGCCGCTGACCTCCTTGCCAAGTATTCTGATGCCCCATCCTCCATGCCGCCGACCATCCTGATGGCCCCCCATCCTCCACGTCGCCTGAGACTCCAACGGCCCCATCTTTCTCAGCCTCGACACCCTCAATTACTTGAATGCCCGACCACTTGTTCCATGCCAGCAAGGACTGCAATGACCCCGGTTCGTAAAGGCCACCGAAGCCTCGTGCACCGACGACAAACTCCTCCTAAGCCTCAGGTCAGTCACTGACAACTTCTCTGGACCAGCTAGGTAAAATATTGGTTGCCCTCTCTACTAGATCCACTTCTCTAGACTAGAGCTAGGTAAAATATTGGCTGCCCTCTCTACTAGATCCACGGTACAAACTGGGAGTGCTTTGGGTATATATCATTATTTTCTCTTATTATGTTTCTTTGTTGGAATTACCCCTCACTTGATGTGGCATCATTATAGTCTGTATGCTGGTTTTGTCCATAATAATGTAAGTAAACAAAATCCCAGGTGTACTGTCATAGTATCAGAAAATCACAAAAATCATGCCATGTAGCGCTTAACAACATATTTTGTGTATATGTCAAGATTATGATGTGCGGAGTAGTACATAGTACATTAGTGTAGCCGATGAGAGTTAAGTAGTGGACTGACCACACTCATGTGCTCTTACATGTACAAGGAGTTATTACTACTTACCAATAACATAGCTCGTTAGAAACTTGCTCTAAATTAAATTAATTGGCGTTCTTGTGTGCTCTTATGTGTGCAGGAGTTGTTACTACTTACCAGTAACATAGCTTGTCTGAAACTTACTCTAATTTAAATGAATCGGTGTTCTATGAATCCTTATGTTGCTGCATAATTTTCTTTCTCTAGGATCCTTTTACAGTGTAACTTTCCTTTTCAGATACCTCACATTTTTAAAATGGTTGCTGCTCTTTTTCTTACTCGAAGAACAATGTTTGCTCTTCAGCAGAAGGTGCTTTTCACCCTCATAAGAGATTTTCCGTTTTGGTTCCAAGTAATGCAGCTTCCTCCAGTGCAACTGGGGCAATAACATGACAGAACCCAATGACCATTCTCCTTCACATCCACCCAACTCTTACACTATAATGTATGATCTTTCAGAATGTTTGGTTATGTAATTTGTGATGCATTATTAGTTTTTATGGATAGTGTGTTATTTATTTATTTATTTATTTTGGCTTGATGCAGAGGCAAGTACCAGAATGTTGTCCTCTCAGGTGATAATTTTGAGTCCCTGGCGGAGCATGTTGCCAAGTTTCCTCCTATTTCAACTATCCCTTCTAGGAGGCTGGTCTCCATTGAACCTACAAGAACATTGGAATGCATTGATAAGTGTTGACCTCTGTTGTGGTTTGCCTTCTTACAATCGCTCTTTGCCAAGAAGAGAGGTATACCACTGGCTGATGCATATGATGAAAAAAATGTTGGGGGTCATTCAAGACATGAGTATTTTTAGCATTTCAGAAGCTTGTTCCTGCTGAAGCTACAGAAGTTAACAAGAAATCACCTGCTGATCATTAAGAGTATGTGATATTTGTTGAAAGATTCCTTTGTAAGGATTATGGGCCTGGCGCCCTCCAGCAGTTGCAGGAATGGGATCATTTTCTCAAATCATTGACACTTTCTGAGGACCAGTTGATGTCCATATTTCTTCAGGAGGAACCCATTGCTACTCTATTCCTTGACATTCATCGACTCCTGAAGCATCAATTTGCTTGCTAGAATTTAAGTGATGAAGCTGCGAGCATTCTTTTGGATATTAATAACATTTACAGTGACACGTGTTTCATGGACCTTTGTAGGGGACCCCTTACTAAAGAATTTCCTTGGGCCTATCTATCTCATATTAGAGCTAAGAGGATATTGGATCGCATGGTTTGCATTTTGTGCACCATCCCTATGGTAGTGTTATAGTTGATGTACACCTGAAAGCCCTAGTTTGGTTTTGGATAATTGATAAAACCTAGGACTAACCTTTGGTCTAAGTGTAGAAATTAAACAAGGTGGTCCAATCCAAGTGATGGAGCAAGATGAGATCCATGGTGATGAAGGTGGACATGAAATTAAGATGATCAAGCTCTAACTTGGAAAAGAAGAAAGAGAAAAACAAAAACCGAGATGATCAAGGCAAAGGTATATGATAGGTTTTTGTTTTGCACTCATGCAAGACACCATAGAGGGTGTGAGTGACTTAGGATCGATAGCCGTATTATAAAGAGAGAAAATCTTTGGCTAAGCCGTTATCGAGTGCCACTAGGTGACATGACTTTTGCATATGCATTTAGGAACCTAGTGTGCTAACTTTGACCCTTGTAAAAATGCTTTGAAAAATAATAACACACGTGCACATAAGTTCTACACTTTGTGGTTAGCAAGTTGGAAGCAAGGGCGAATTGGTTACGGACTTAGAAAATAAAAAGGAGGCAAAGGTGTACTGACCGGACGCAATAAAAAGGAGGCAAAGTTGTACTGACCGGACGCTGGCGTTGGTTTGACCAGACGCTGGCCCTGAGTTTGGTCAATCTTAACCGCGCAGCACTGACTAGCCGAGAGTGGAGAAGAACGACCGGACACTGGCCCTAGCTCGATCGGCGCGTCCGGTCACTTGTTGGTAGTCAGCACGGTGGCGCGATCAGACGCACCGACCCTGCATTAGGTGGGGCCTGACGTACGGTGACGTCAGCATGGCTTGCGCGCGTGAAGGAATAGTGAGAGAATCGGACGCTGGGGCGTGTCAGGTTGGCGTTGACTTGACGCGTTCGGTCACGTTTTTCATGCTCTGGACCCTTACTGGACTCGACCGGATGCCACGTATTGGTGAGTCCGGTCACTTTGTGCTGCGAGTCCAGTCTGACTTTAACCGCGCGAGTCACAGAGTTTTGACCGTTGAGATCCGATGGCTAGGATTTGAACCGTGGACACGTGGCTGCCATCAAGACGATCGGACGCTGGGCTGAGTCCGGTCAGTGCGTCTGGTTAGCCAGAGAGTGCCCAACGGCTCTTTGAGTCTTGGGGCTCTATAAATAGAAAGGTACCGGCTTGGGGTTCACTCTCTTGGCACTTTGATATACTTGACATTCTTGTGAGCCTAAGCAAACACCTCCCACTTGTCTCCGTCATTAATTCATCATCATAGTGAGATTAGGAGTGATTCCAAGTGTATTTGCTTGAGTGATTGCATCTAGTGGCACTTGGGGATGGCTGTGGATTTCTTGTTACTCTTGGTGGTTGCCGTCACCTAGACGACTTGGAGCAACGAAGGAGCTTTGGCACATGTTGGTGATTGTTCGTGGCCGGCTCCGGTGATTGTGAGGGGACTTGCACCTTTCCCGGCGAAGAGCCGCAAGGTAGCTCTAGTAAATTGCTCGTGTCATTGAGTTACCTCACTTGTGGGTAGGTTCTTACGGTGTCTCTTATGATGGGCTATGTGTGTGATACCTATTAGCTGTTGAACCACCAAGTGTTGGTCGACACAACGGAGACTAGCGTGCCGATAAGCACGTGAACCTCGAGAGAAAAATTGGTTGTCTCTTGCCCTTTGGTATTATCACGGTGATTGAATTAGTGTTCATCTTGTGATTGGTTCACTCCTCTGCACGGCGGTATAATCACCCTACTCACTTGTTTACATTTCCGCAAAACTAGTTGTCAAGCTCTTTAATGTAGTTAGTCTTTGAGAGCTGGTTAGTTTGGTTAGTGTGGCTCTTTAGTTAGTTTTTGAGAGCACATTAGCTTAGTGAGTAGTGACCTAGCTTGTTGTGTGTGATAGTGATCATAGCTACTAGAATTGTTGCAACAGGTGGCTTGCAACCCTTGTAGAGTTAGAACAAAATTGCATTATGCCGTTTGTTGTACTAATCAATTGCTTTAGTGCTTTGTAGAGATTTTAAATAAGCTATTCACCCCCCCTCTAGCCATATTAGGACCTTTCAACACTGTCATGCCATGCTATTGAGGGTGTTGTGCTGAAGAAGATAACTATGGAGTCACTACATGTGGACCTTGCTATGTTGAATTCGTGTTAGAGGGAGGAAATCATCCAATTGCTAAGATATGCCTTCTATCGCTATCCGCAGACTACGCTAGATGTATCTTGGACGCATAACCAATGGCCCCATTTGGACATGTCTCAATGAATTCAAATCCCAAGCATTTTCTTCTACACCTCCCCATTCGAAACAAACAGTCTAGTCTCCCTTTACCAAGTCAGTTCATCAGCTCATTAGCTTATGACTGAGTAGATAGCTAAGCTTGCAATCTATTTTTTCTTTGCTAATTCAGCTCATCAGCTTAGGATTACCGCTTCACTGTAACTACAGACAAGTTGTCTTCCTAACCATGGGCCACGTATTTTTGTATGGGCCACATACTTTTGTTTGCATATGAATGTTTATTATTATGTACTCCTTGAATGTCAATGCATGACATCTATATGCATAAACTTGCCTGTAAACTCTGACTATTATAAGAGGCCTACTTCTGTATGCTTCCTAGTTTAGGTTTAGTTGGAACTGTTGTTTAGGAGGATACTCCAACTTAATACCATGTTATGGCTATGACATTGTTGGCCTCTGACCAAACATAGAAGGAGGGTGAAGAGTAGAGAGAAAGAGAGAACCAAATGAGCGGAGGCAAGAGTCCCCCTCCACCTTCCCCCTTCTCCTCCTTTTACAGAGAAGGTGGGAGGAGAGGTTTTCATTATTTCCCCTAGTATGGCTTGTATTTTACAAAATAACTTCTAGGGGATACAAATGGGCTCTAAATATTTTATTACAAGCCCCCAAGCCATGTAATTGAGCCCTTTATGGGTGTTTGGATATTTTCACTCTGGGATCATCAACATGATAAGATCAAGTTATCTAACTTAACTACAATGAGATTGAAAGGAGTCATGCTTTCTGAAAGTTCCTAGTTTGGTTTTGGTTAATTGATGAAACCTATGTACTAATCACATTTGCTTGAGTGTTGATAGCAAAAGGTGATTGGTACACTCCTAAGTGATGGCAAGATGCATGTTGATCATGATGACTTGGTGCCTTACTTGGAGAGGAGAAGAGGAAAAATCCTATGGAGCTTAAGGCAAAGGTACAGATAGGATTTGATTTTGGTGATCAAGACACCATAGAGGGTGTGATCACACTTAGGATCGATAGCCGTACTATTAAGAGGAGAATTTTCGGGGCTACTGATCACTTAAGTGCCACTAGATGAGGATTCATTTGTATATGCATTTAGATCTAGTGGAGAGCTAACCTAACTCCTTCAAAATGATTGCGGAAAATGTTAACACACATGCACATGGTGAAGTACATTTGGTGGTGTTAGCACATTTGCGAAGAAGGTGGAGTTTGAGCGGTAGAGATGGGTTTGGAACCCTCTCTCCCTCTTGCCGAGCTTGAGAGGCAGGATTCGGCGAATTTTCGGAAGTGTTCTTCACTATTTTTAGTGCATCGGACGCTGGCTTCGGGAGCACCGGACGCTGGTTCTCAGAGCATTAGACGCTGGCCGCGTGTCCGGTGAATACGCCGTGCTGCAACCTCGCTGGAACCAAGCATTGGACGCTCCGGTGTTGCTGCACCGGACACTGAAGTGGTACTGTCCATGCGTCCAGTGGCTACGTGACGTCAGTAGCTTCTTCGAACCCTCGTGTGCACTGGACGTAGTGGCGTCCGTTGACCCACCGTCGGACGCGTCCAGTGAGCAAAAATCGTCTCTGGTTGCTTACTAGAGTGCATCGGACGCTTGGCGTTGGACTCGGAGTGCTAGGCGTTGGACGCGTCTGGTGCTCGATAAAACGACCGTTGAACTTTGAACCCGCGAGACACATGGCGAGATATGGTGCATCGGACACTGCTGAGTGCGTCCGATGACTGTGCGTCGGAGCATCCGGTGCCCCCGATTTTTGCCCAACGGCTCTATTCGAAGGGGTATCTCTATATATATATACATGTTTGGCCGGCTAAGGGGACTCTCTTGGATATTTTGACATCATAACATACTCTTGAGCTGAGCATACTCTCTCCCACTCATCTCCCTTGCTTGATTGACAAATCAAAGTAAGTTTAAATGATCTTAAGTGCATTTGCTTGTGAGTTTACATCTAGTTGGCACTTAGGTAAGCATTGGCTACGGGATTTTTGTTACTCTTGGTGGTTGCCGCCACCTAGACGGCTTGGAGGCAGCAAAGGAGTAGTGGCAAGAGTGGTGCTTGTTCTTGGTCACCTCCCGGTGATTTGTGAGGAGTGTTGTGCCTTTCCCGACAGAGCGCCAAAGGCAACTCTAGTAAATTACTCGTGTCATTGAGTTACCTCACTTGCGGTAGTTTCTTGCGGTGCTCTTAGAGAGCTTGGCTTTGGATTGTCAATTAGCCGCCGAACCATGAAGTGGTGGTCGACACAACGGGGACGTAGCATGCCGGCAAGCATGTGAATCTCGGGAGAAAAATTATGTGTCACCTTTGTGATTGATTTCTTAGATTTCTCCTGGTGATCGATCTTCATATTGTTGTGATTGGTTCATTTCTTGATGCGACGGTATAAAGATCACATATCTCTCTTTTACATTCCGCAAACTAGTTGTAACAAGCTCTTTAGTGAATTAGTTTTGAGAGCTTGTATTATATTTGCTAGTGTAGCTTGTTACCTAGTTGAGCTCTTTAGTGTAGCTAGCTTGTGAGAGCTCGTAGTGACTTAGCCTTTGATTGTTATAGTAATCATAGTTACTAGAATTGTTGGATAGGTGGCTTGCAACCCTCGTCAAGCTAGAGCAAAATCGTTTTTCACCATTTGTTATACTAACCTTTTGCTCTAGTGAGTTTGTAGAATTTTTAATAGGCTATTCGCCCCCCTCTAGCCATATTAGGACCTTTCACTTTCTCTAAGAATTTTTCCCACCATTGGAAACTTCCTCACCGTCTCAATGAAACCATCCTTTCTATCCGTCCATAGTGATATTGCGGTTTAATAAAAGCTTCCTCGTCATCTCGAGTCCTAACACACCCTATCATCGTGAATGTGCACCCTATTTTACAACACCCATTGGTATAGAAGACATATTTCCCTACAAGTGAGGAAGTACAAAGGTTTCCCTCGTGCTTGATGCGGAACATCAACTTGATAAGCTTATCCAATTAGACTAGGTTAAAACTTTGGATAATACCAATCACAATATTAAAATGTGGCAAGGTTAAAAAGGAGACATGCTTTATAAAGGCATTTTATATTTGTAGTGGTATGATATCTCAGTTGAACGGAAGCTTTCTTACTACTCAACAAACCCTATCATCTTTATATTACTCATTTTTAGCTGTAACATGGTTGGACGGAAGCTTCCTCACCATCTAAACAAACTCTATCATTTGCAAAGAAGAATGTGCACCCTATTTCATAGGATATACGCTTCCCTCAAAGCACAGTGAAGTCTCCGTAATGCTTGCTGATGTATTTTTACAACACCCATCAACATAAAAAGGATATATGGGGTTCTCTACAAGTGTTACAGAGTTTTACACTTACTTAATTGGGAACCAACAACCTTATAAGGTTGACGTATGCAAACCAACAAATACAAGAACTAGTCACATGACCAAAGTATAGCAAAGGTTAAAAAGGGGACATGCTTTTCCAAGGATCTCTCTCCATTTATAGTGGTATTGTGATTGGACGGAAGCTTCCTCGCTGTCTCAACAAACCCTACCCTTTCTGTAAACATGCAAGACAAACTCGGCACCTAATTTTACGCCATGCATCCCATGTTCGTCCGGTACAAGCAGAAATTGCGCGCCAAATCTGCATGCTTTCCTTGTCATGTCGGTGCCGTGACTCACCCGTGTCACCACTATAAAAATTGTCCTCTATGGGTGTTTGGAAATTTTCACTCATGCTTAACTAGGTATCATCAACCTGATAAAATCAAATTATATAACTATAGTGAGGTTTTTTCCCATCATAATGATATTGCAATTGCACGGAAGTTTTGTCACCGTCTCAATGAACCCATCCTATCTATCTGTCCATAGTGATGTTGCGGTTTAATAAAAGCTTCCTCGTCATCTCGAGTCCTAACACACCCTATCATCGTGAATGTGCACCCTATTTTACAACACCCATTGGTATAGAAGACATATTTCCCTACAAGTGAGGAAGTACAAAGGTTTCCCTCGTGCTTGATGCGGAACATCAACTTGATAAGCTTATCCAATTAGACTAGGTTAAAACTTCGGATAATACCAATCACAATATTAAAATGTGGCAAGGTTAAAAAGGAGACATGCTTTATAAAGGCATTTTATATTTGTAGTGGTATGATATCTCAGTTGAACGGAAGCTTTCTTACTACTCAACAAACCCTATCATCTTTATATTACTCATTTTCAGCTGTAACATGGTTGGACGGAAGCTTCCTCACCATCTAAACAAACTCTATCATTTGCAAAGAAGAATGTGCACCCTATTTCATAGGATATACGCTTCCCTCAAAGCACAGTGAAGTCTCCAATTCTCCATAATGCTTGCTGATGTATTTTTACAACACCCATCAACATAAAAAGGATATATGGGGTTCTCTACAAGTGTTACAGAGTTTTACACTTACTTAATTGGGAACCAACAACCTTATAAGGTTGACGTATGCAAACCAACAAATACAAGAACTAGTCACATGACCAAAGTATAGCAAAGGTCAAAAAGGGGACATGCTTTTCCAAGGATCTCTCTCCATTTATAGTGGTATTGTGATTGGACGGAAGCTTCCTCGCTATCTCAACAAACCCTACCCTTTTTGTAAACATGCAAGACAAACTCGGCACCTAATTTTACGCCATGCATCCCATGTTCGTCCGGTACAAGCAGAAATTGCGCGCCGAATCTGCATGCTTTCCTTGTCATGTCGGTGCCGTGACTCACCCGTGTCACCACTATAAAAATTGTCCTCTATGGGTGTTTGGAAATTTTCACTCATGCTTAACTAGGTATCATCAACCTGATAAAATCAAATTATATAACTATAGTGAGGTTTTTCCCATCATAATGATATTGCAATTGCACGGAAGTTTCGTCACCGTCTCAATGAACCCATCCTATCTATCTGTCCATAGTGATGTTGCGGTTTAATAAAAGCTTCCTCGTCATCTCGAGTCCTAACACACCCTATCATCGTGAATGTGCACCCTATTTTACAACACCCATTGGTATAGAAGACATATTTCCCTACAAGTGAGGAAGTACAAAGGTTTCCCTCGTGCTTGATGCGGAACATCAACTTGATAAGCTTATCCAATTAGACTAGGTTAAAACTTCGGATAATACCAATCACACTATTAAAATGTGGCAAGGTTAAAAAGGAGACATGCTTTATAAAGGCATTTTATATTTGTAGTGGTATGATATCTCAGTTGAACGGAAGCTTTCTTACTACTCAACAAACCCTATCATCTTTATATTACTCATTTTCAGCTGTAACATGGTTGGACGGAAGCTTCCTCACCATCTAAACAAACTCTATCATTTGCAAAGAAGAATGTGCACCCTATTTCATAGGATATACGCTTCCCTCAAAGCACAGTGAAGTCTCCGTAATGCTTGCTGATGTATTTTTACAACACCCATCAACATAAAAAGGATATATGGGGTTCTCTACAAGTGTTACAGAGTTTTACACTTACTTAATTGGGAACCAACAACCTTATAAGGTTGACGTATGCAAACCAACAAATACAAGAACTAGTCACATGACCAAAGTATAGCAAAGGTCAAAAAGGGGACATGCTTTTCCAAGGATCTCTCTCCATTTATAGTGGTATTGTGATTGGACGGAAGCTTCCTCGCTATCTCAACAAACCCTACCCTTTCTATAAACATGCAAGACAAACTCGGCACCTAATTTTACGCCATGCATCCCATGTTCGTCCGGTACAAGCAGAAATTGCGCGCCGAATCTGCATGCTTTCCTTGTCATGTCTGTGCCGTGACTCACCCGTGTCACCACTGTAAAAATTGTCCTCTATGGGTGTTTGGAAATTTTCACTCATGCTTAACTAGGTATCATCAACATGATAAAATCAAATTATATAACTATAGTGAGGTTTTTCCCATCATAATGATATTGCAATTGCACGGAAGTTTCGTCACCGTCTCAATGAACCCATCCTATCTATCTGTCCATAGTGATATTGCGGTTTAATAAAAGCTTCCTCATCATCCCAAGTCTCAACATGCCCTATCGTAAATGTGCGCCCTATTTTACAACACCCATTGGTATAGAATACACATGTCCCTGCAAGTGAGGAAGTAGAAAGGTTTTCCTCATGCTTGATCGCAGAACATCAACTTGATAAGCTTACCCAAGTAGACAGGGTTACGACTTCGGACACTACAAAACATGAGTGGTTTTTTGACATTCTACATACAACTTTTTATTGTCACTAGGTCGAAGTGCCTAAAACAGAATGTCATAAACCTGGTGATATAATGACATTCTGACCTGTTGTCATGCTAAATACGTCAAAAAACCACACATTTCTTATGGTGGGATAATACCAGTCACTAGATCAAAATGTAGCAAGGTTAAAAGAAAGAGTCATGCTTTATAAAAGACCTTTTTATATTTGTAGTGCTATATATGTCAAACACAAGCTTTCTTACTATCTCAACAAACCCTATTATATTTACACTATTCATTCATTTTTGGCTGTAACATGGTTGGACAGCTCATGACCCCAATAAAACTCTTATCATTTGCTTATGTAAAAGAAATGTGCACCCTATTTTGCGGGATACACGCTTTTCTAAGAGCATCATGAAGTTTCCCTTGATGAGGCATTTTTATAACACCCATATAAGCAAAAAAAAAAGATATTATATACCGTCAATAAGTTCTACGAAGTTTTCCACCTGCTTGATTAGGGACCATCAACCTTAAATAAGGCTGATAAGGTTGATGTATGCAAACCAATAAAAATCAAAACTAGTCACATAGCCAAAGTATAGCAAAAGGTTAAAAATAAGCCACACTTTTTCAAAGATCTCTCTCCATTTATAGCGGTACTATGATAGGACCGAAGCTTCCTCGCTATCTCAACGAACCTTACCCTTTCTATAAATGTGCAAGACGAAACTTGGCACCCAATTTCACACCATGCATCCCATGTGCATCCGTTCAAGCGGAAATCGCGCGCCAAGTCTGCATCGTTTACCACGTAAGGATCTTTCGTCCTTCCTCGCGTGTCGGTGTCGTCAGACGTCACTCATCCGTTTCATCCATCCCATGGCTCCTCCGGCTGCTGACAAGTGGGTCCACACAGCAGAACTCGGTGGGCTACGGCCCAGACGCGAGCGAGGCCCAAACCAAGCCCAGCAAGCCACCTCTCCCTCTACTGAAAAGAGAGCGCGCCCGCCGCCAGCTTGTTCGGTGCTCCGTCTTCGTCTCCGTCTCCGTCTCCCACGGTTGATTGGATTGCTTGCGCTTGGCAGCCAAGACCAAGAGTCCAATCCTTCGTGTAATGTGGGCGCAGAGATAAATCTCCAGGATTTACGCGCCTGCAACTTATCCATCTATATATATCCGGGGATTGTGGGTTTAGTCCGCTTGTTTAGGCGGTTGGTTGGTTCTTGGACTCCTCTCTTGTTCTGTCTCGTTCTTGCGAGTCGCCAGGGGACTGTCTTCGGTTTCCAGGTTTTTATTTTGAGGGAACAGGAGGGGCCAAGACCCCTACTGAGATTTTATTAAAACAAGAAAACAGTCAAAGGGTAACCGAGGGACTCTCTTCGGTTTCCAGGTTCTTTAGCTATCGAATTCCGTTGTTCCCAGTCTCCTCTCCTCCAAAGATCGCTTCTTTCTCGTGGCGCGGTCTCGACGGATTGATGATCTTCTTGGGGTTTTATTCTTAATCTGCCCTGATTTGACCTTCAGGGAATTGAGAGAGGAGACGCCCGTCGATCAGGGAGGAGAAGTCATGGGGTCGTGGTGCTCCAAGGAGAACACGCCGGGGGGCAGGCAGCCGCACGATCACAACCACAATCAGAATCACAACAGCAGTGCCGCGAGTAAAGGGGGCAAGAATCGGTACGCCAACTTCGGCGATGATTACCACACTCTGGAGCAGGTGAGCTCGATCAGTTCCCTTCAGTGTTTAAATCTGTGCTGCTTCTTGGTTCTTGCAATGCTGCCTAGTGCTGGTACATTCAGAAGCTGTGGGTTGATTCGGTTTTGTTGGATGGTTCTTTGTTGGTGTCAGATTAAGAGATTATTGCACTTATCCTCGTGTTTACATACATATTATTATAAGTTAGATTACTGAGAGGCGAAGGAGGTTTATAGTATTATTTGATTAGATAGATAATTGTAGCTGTCAAAATAGTTGTATTGTTATTCTTTGATGGTTCTTAAATGCCTCAAGGTTTGCAAGTGTCTTGATCCTTTAATCTTTTGATTTAAGTTATTGTGCTGACTGTTGTCATCAAAGTATAGGGAAATTAATAATGTGATCAGGGAGGTCCGATATGCACCTAGTTGTTTCCTGGGGATATCATTTATGAATGATGACATTAAGCGTCACATTGTTACCAGTGAAGTTGCCTTTTTGAACCCCTTTACCTTGTGCCTTTGCACCCAAGGAATTTTCTTTTATTAATCTGATATGACTCAAGGTTCCATTCAGTTACACTGTACCTTTTTGTGATGTTATCTTCTTGCCCTCTTTAATCTAGGTTACCAATGCCCTTGCACATGCTGGTCTGGAGTCCTCTAATCTGATTGTGGGGATTGATTTCACAAAGAGCAACGAATGGACAGGTATGTTTGTGCCTGATCAGCTCTGCGAGACGTAACTATGTGAACTCATGCAAGAGTTGTTTTACTTTTTCTTCTTTTCTTCTTTCTTCCAACAGAATTTCTGATCTGTTTGTAAGCGCAGGCAAAGTGTCCTTCAACAACCGGAGCTTGCACGCAATGGGAAACACTCCAAATCCATATGAGCAGGCCATATCCATCATTGGGAGAACCCTCGCACGATTTGATGAGGACAACCTCATACCATGCTTTGGATTTGGCGACAGTCAGTTCTAACCTGCCTCAGTTCAGTCTTTTTGCATAAATAAAAATGCAGATATGTAATATCTAAGTTTCATATTGCAGCAACTACTCACGATCAATCTGTATTTAGCTTCTACCGTGATAACCAACCATGTGATGGCTTTGAGCAAGCTCTTGCTCGGTATAGGGAACTTGTTCCGCAACTTAATTTGGCTGGTTGGTGCACCATTGCTTGTTTTAAGCTTCACATATGACAACATAGTAAGATTCATTTGGCTCATGTGTGATGAATAATGCTTAACAGGTCCAACTTCGTTTGCGCCAATCATTGAGACTGCTATTGGAATTGTTGATAGTAGTGGTGGCCAGTATCATGTCCTGCTTATAATAGCAGATGGACAGGTTTGTTCGATAACTCGTATTCAGTTTCTGTTGTATAATCGTAATTCCTATCCTGAAGAATTCGTCATGATGACGTGTTATTCCCTCTGATATTCTGGCTATGGTTTTCTTTTGAATTTTCCAGGTTACACGCAGCGTTGAAACAGGCAATGGTCAGTTGAGCCGACAGGAAAGGGAGACCATAGATGCCATTGTGAAGGCTAGGTAACCATACGCCAAATGCTTCTGTGATTAAGACTGCTCTTGACTTACCATGAACTAGTGCTTTGGTCATACTGAGCTTTTATGTCTCAACACTGAATCCATCAATGCAGTGACTACCCACTTTCAATTGTGCTTGTTGGTGTTGGGGATGGGCCATGGGACATGATGAGGAAATTCGATGATAACATACCTTCCCGCGCATTCGACAATTTTCAGGTAAATTGTTTAGTCGTTCTCTGGAACCATGGCACCCCATGTTTTGATCAAACATGCATGAGAAACACTAATTATGCTGGTGGAATGGAATGCAGTTTGTGAACTTCACACAGATCATGTCAAGGCCTATACCCGCCAGCAAAAAGGAGGCAGAATTTGCTCTTTCAGCACTGATGGAGATTCCAGAACAATTCAAGGCAGCACTGAACCTCCAGCTTCTTGGGTATTTTCTTGTCCACCAGTCAAAACCTTCCTCATACCTGGAAATTCGAAACATCCCCTGTTTATCTCTGTTTATCACTGTAAGTAGTCATCAAGTTTGTTTTTACATGTTTCTTGGGCAGGAAACGAAGAGGATTCCCGAACCGGCTAGTGCTGCCTCCACCTGGGAACGGTGGGCTGAAATACTCTGGATGGTCAGCTGTAAAACCGATCGAATCCACTAGCTACGCATCAGCGCCTGAGAAGCCATCTGCGCCTCGACAGGACAGTGACATAGGTGATCCACAGGTATGTTTCAGTGTTATTAATTATTATTATAGTAGAGACAATGAAACATTAATGTGGATATGGTTAGGGAGTAGAGACAATGATGAAGCATGAATGTTTTTACCTCATGCTGGAGTGCTGAACTCCTCTCCTGCATGCAGACCTGTCCAATCTGCTGGAGCCAAACGAAGAACCTTGCTTTCGGGTGTGGGCATCAGGTACCAGATCGAACGGCTTGGAAACACTCGCTGAATTTTTCTTTCTTTATGTGACGGTGTCACTTCATCAGCTATGAATTGGTAATATAACCAATGATGCTTTTCTGAAAAAAAATGCAGACTTGCTCTGACTGCGCGAAGGATCTGAAGGTGTGCCCCATATGCCAGAGGGCGATCTCCACAAGACTGAAGCTCTACTGAAACAAAGCCCTTGAGAAGAGAAGCTCATATTGCGTTCAAAAAAAAAGAAGAGAAGCTCATAGGAAATCATCAGTTGAAGGGGGGACAACTTTTGAGACGATTAGATATTATACTATATATAGGAGGTTACGCAAATTCATTGGCAGCGGAAGACTGTAAATAGAGAGTTTTTATGATGAATGCTCAAACCTTTTTTTTCGAAAACTATGAATGCGCAAACTTAAATGCTTTGTGTGTTTATGGCATACATACAGTTGGTTAACAAAATTAAAGGAATGGTCCATGTCGTCAAATGATTCGATGTTCTTTTTAGCCTATTATATGGTTTTTGTTCCTATATTCATGCCGAAATAATATAAGCAAACAATATAGTGAAGGAAGCCACGTACGTGCATACCTGAGAGCAGGTGATGAGTGAATGCGTGCCTGCCCGCTTTCTCTTGTCTCCTTTCTCTGAAGAAAGAGCGCGAGCTTGCATGGAAGGAGATGGAGCTGCTGCTGAGCGCTGAGGCAATGCAAGCAACCTGCATGACTCCCCCAACGCCAACCGGGAGGCACGCCATAGACACGATGGCGTTGCTTCTCGGATGGCATTCAGGGAGCCAGGCAGCACGAGCCGCCACGAAAGCGCGCAGCTACACACGGACACACCTCATGCTGTACACATAAATGCATATTATGACATAGACATACAGATGAGTCAGGACATACCTTGAGACGACGACGACGACGACACAATGCTTTGGCAATTGCCATCCATGGCGTGCTCGTGCTCTGTATCCTACGCGAACGTCGTACGCAAATCCATATGCGAGCAAGCACGCACTAATGGATAGGGCGGCTAGCTTTGGGCATCCAATCCAAATCCATGCTGTATCCTGCATATATGATGCAAGTACTGTAACCTAGATGGTGACGGACGCGCGCGGCAATGTCTGTCAGTCTGTGTGCTCTACTGCTCTCTGTGCTGGTGGTGGGATCGCGCTCTCGGGCGCTGCCAAAAGGTCGCAGCTGGGAAGGGTACGTACGGTGGCGGGGCTCTGGAGTCTGGACCCCGCCGGGATGCCGGGAGAGCCCGGGCAATGCCAGCGACCAGCGCGCAGTCCAGCTGTGCAGCCGGCGGCATGCATGCATGCATGTGAGCGGTGAGCCGGCCGCCGCGAGCCTGCGCGTTGCGTGGCTGTGGCTGCACCAGCCGCGAGTAGCACGGCGTCGTGCTGGTCAACTGTTGGAGTACTAGTTTGCAATGGCAATGCAAGCGGCAAATTAATGCAAACGTAGGGCAGGGCAGGTAGGGCTGGACGCAGCCTTGCCTAGGGAGTCCCTTGCCTAGGTAGGCGACGATTCCTCTACTGCCTTACAGGTCAGCGCTTGCTTTTGTCCGATCCGCTTCCCATCGCCCGGGCCGGGCCGGGGGTGCTCAGGGGCGGCTCAGCGATTCAGATTCATTTCAGGGACGACGACAAGCTCGATCCGACACTGTTACTGCTACCGGCCGATGGCAAGCAAAGCAAAGCAAGCAAGGCGTGTTTTGGGCTTTTGGGACGTACCACTACATACGCGTACGTGGTGAAGTAATTTAGTCAACCTGGTCTGCGTGAAAAGATGAAACTAGCTAGTCTGTTACAGGATGCATGCTAATCATGCAAGCAACTCAGGTCCTCAGGCCAGCATGGTGCAGCGCGTGTGCAGAGCACGGGCTGCGCGGCACAGGACTTTGGGCCGTGCCATACCATGCAAGCCATTTGAGAATGGGTCATGCATGGCACGACCTCTTGGCATGGCTCAAAACGTGACATGGCACATGAAATTTTTGGCCGAGCTGGCATGGTACCAAGCGAGGGTACCGTCGTGCCTAGAATCTCGGTGATGAGCATCACGCACGGTATGACACGTGTTTTGGATCGTGCTAGCTTGATCCGCCATGGTACCAAAATGGCATGTAAGACAGTGTTTAGTTCCCCTCTAAATTCTAAATTTTTACATTCTCTCTCCATCACATCAATCTTTAGACGTATGCATGGAACACTTAATATAGGTAAAAGAAATAAATAATTACACAGTTTGATTGTAAATTACGAGACGAATCTTTTGAGCCTAATTAGTCCATAATTGGACACTAATTGCCAAATACAAACGAAAGTGCTACAGTATCAAAATTCTAAATTTTTTGCAACTAAACACCCCCAAGTGCGCGTTTACCATGCTTCGGGTAGAATTGCCTTACCTCTCTTCTAATCCTCAAAGGTATCATGAAAATCGTTAGAACTTTCATAAAACGGTACATGCAAAAAACATTTTCCTATATCATTGATGAGCAAAGATAATATATGGATCGTGCTTGCGCTGGTACGACACGAACACAAGCCACTGACCAGGATCGTGCCAAATCCCAAACTTGATGTGCCAGCACACGGCAGGAGCAGACCTATAGGATATGTAAAGGTGGGGCTACAGTATGCCCTGTGGGGCAGCCAAAGTCTTTTTTTTTACTAATAAATAAATCGGCATACTTATATAAAATAGTTACAACTTAAGGCAATAGCGAGCAAGTAGTCTAACGGGTGTGAACTTTGACTTCTATAAGTAGGATAGGAGAATTTGCAAGTTCAATTCTTTTCCTGTTTTCTCAGTCGTGCATAATCTACAGTTATTTTCTTGTTTTCTAAGTCATTAAATTTTTATTTTCTTAGTCGATCTATAGTTATTTTCTAAGTTGTGCATGTATATTACCAAGTTGCAATTTAATTTTAATTCATCTATTTTTTATCCTCTGCAAATAAACCATGGCACTTGTGCTATAGTTATCTTTTATTTTCTACCACAGCCTTTTATTCTTTACATTACATATTAGTATAGTACTTGCTCAGCGATGCATGATATGCGCTGAAGAGGGTGGTTAGACGGCCTTTTTTTTTCAATTGCTCAAAAAAAAAATGTGGAACCCACTTGCCCTATGCTGTGCGTCTAGAAAACATAGAGGCGGGTCAAACATGCTAATATAGAAGTTGTGTTTGGTAACTAAGGGTGTGTTTAGTTCCCCATTTCATCCAAAAAATTTTGGGTTTTGGCCCATCATTTTGTAAAATAAAACTAAACACCATGTAAAATTTTTGGCAAAAAGGTATCCATTCTCCATTTTGGATTTTGGCCTTAAGAGGCTAAAAAAAAGCCAAAAAGCTCTCACCCACCCCATGAAAAATTTAGCATTTTGGATGGAACTAAACACATGTATAAAAATTTTGGCATTTTATATTTCATCATTCCAAAGTAGTTGGCATTTTGCATTTTGCATTCCATGAGGAACTAAACATAACCTAAAATGAACAATGAAAGCAAATGTTTGTTCTTTTATAAAACAATTGAGGTTTTGTTTTGGTCACTAAACTAAACAGGCTCCTCTAATATCATAGATAGAAACATTTAGTGACGAATTGAGCTATCGTCATCTCATATTTGACATAAAGATCTAATGTGTTGCTAATATATGTTTTGGTCACTAAACTATTTGCATTTCATCTAAACTATTTGTCGTCAGTTTTACCAACTTGCATAAGATTTATTTTGTGGAGCATACGACTATGTGGTAAAATTCTAGGTCCACCGCTGCTGCATCCCCAAAGTGACATCAAGCACGAGAGGACCAGGAGCAGGTCGTGCCATTAGACCCTATCATGAGACATCCAACCCGTCCCGCTAAAAAAAATACCCGACGGGTACGCTAGCCTAACAGGCTCTGGTCATGATTTTGGAGGCCTGACCCGACCGACCTAACCCAGAGTAAAAAAATTTGAGACATGGTCCAACCTGCCAACTCGATCTATTGGTGCGTCTGATCGGGCTAAGGTTCCGACCAGAGATTTTGATCCGATATTTTTTCTCTCGGTCTCTCCTTGCTGTGCGCGTGCTTGTCTCTCCTAATCTCCTCTCATGCTGGGCCGGATGGGGAACTGTCGGCCCATGGACTGAAACGGATCCATCGTCCATCCCCCTGTATCGTCAGCCGGTCCAGCCCTACGGCACACATGCTGCCCAAAGTGCAAGCGCTGCGATAAATAAGATAGATCCACTAAGAGCATGTCCAAGAGATAGGCTAAAACGTTTTGTAAAGCTAAATATAGCTATTATTGACAAAAATACGACTCCAACAGATTGTGTAAACGCCTCTCTAAATTTAGTCGCTGTCTATTCCTGAAAATTCGGTCGCTAGATTTGGACGACGAGAGTCGCTGGCTATCCGACCTTTTCCCGCATGGCGCCTCATCCCCCGCACGAACGTGCGTTGCCAGTGCTACTCTGGACTCCAAAGAATGCTGCTCGTCACGCTGGCCGCCTGGCCGGATGCTGCACCGGCATGCACTCGCTTGGCCGCCGCCAGTGCCGGACCTAGCTAGCGTGGTGGCGCTGGCGGCGTGCACCAGCTGCAGTCCTGCACCCTTGAGCTTTGCTTCTTTATCGCCCTTGACAAGCTGCGTCACGGCCTCAGCGGCAGCGTCGGCAGCGGCGGCGCATGGAGCGGGGCCGCGGGGGTGCCACTATTGAATGCGCTCGTCACGGTGCTGAAGCATTTGCAGGTGCAGCAAAGCCGGGATGCCCCGAAGCAGCCGCTGCTCACCATTAAGGTCGAGCTCAAGCAGCTTGTATTCTCGATCGCTCGCTGCTGCTCGCCATTAAGGTTGAGCTCAAGCAGCTCGTCTTCTCCATCGCTCACTGCTGCTTGCCTTTAAGGTCGAGCTCGAGCAGCTCGTCCTCTCCACCGCTCGCGTCGCCTAGCGAATGCCTACATGAACCCTCGACTCGCGGCTGCTGCAGGCGGCAGCGGAGACGACGCACACAAGGTGCTCGAAGATGGCTATGTCCCATGACGTGGCAGATTTAAATAGCAAGAATGAAAATTTTTTACAAAGGCTGTTGGAGTAGTCTAGGTTTTTTGTGGATGTTTTATTTTACAGAATAGCTAAATTTAGAGATTTGAAAAATATTTTTAGCTAATCTCTTGGAGATGCTCTAACACAGCGAAAACTAAAAAAAATTCTTAGCAATAAGGAGGGAAATCAAAGGACCGGCCAAAATGAAAGACCAAAGTAAACAAAGCTAAAAGAGGAACAAATCACCTACTCAACTACTCCTTCCATGGACTGACTGCGGTCGCTCCCTTTCTTTCTTTCCTTCTTTCTTTGTGGAGGAAGAAAAAAAAGGAGAAATGGAGACGCATCGCATGGCACGGCCTTCATTTATCTGTGTTCCTGGAATGAATACCATCGCAGCATGCCCTTTTATAGCAGTATGGCCCGGTGGGGGATGTGCGGGTGGCCAGCTCACGGCGTGGCGCCAGTCCCGCTCCGCCCGCGCCATCTCCGCTGCGACGAGCGCTCCCGCCCACCCGCTCCCATCGACGATCCCATTCCCACCTGACCAGCCGCCGCCCCATCGGCACTTAATGTTCTTTCGATCGTTCCATCTCGTCTCCCTCTCGCTCGCCATTAACGGATTCACCTCCTCCTTGCTGGCTCCTCCTTCATCCCTTCCGGCTCCCGAGACCCCGCGGACGGGACGGGACGGCCATAGATAGATCACATTCTGCAGTTGGGTCGTCGATCGATCGGCTGCCGGCCGTCGGCAATGGGGCCCGTGGAGCTTGCGATCAGGAGGATCGAGAACAAGACGAGCCGGCAGGTCGAAGCGCCGGAACGGGCCGCTGGACCCTGCCTCGTTAGCCTCCACGACCGACGACATCGACGCCTGGGAGACGTTCCTCATGGACGTGCTCGCTCGCGTCGCGTCGTCCAAAGGAAGGTAATGCATGCATGGCGATTGGCGATCCAGCTTAACTTAATTACTTTACTACCTACTACGCAGGGATAAATAAATAATCCTTCTGAATTACTGTGATCTGCAATTGCAACTTCTGAATTGTGTGTTTGTGTTACCCAAACCAACAACGACGAGTGTTTGTGTTTCCCTTGCAGATCGAATTTCCTGTTGAGCATGAGCAATCATCACATGGCTCCCTTCGATCCGGCAGCACCTGCTGGGACGACAGTCCAGGTATACACATGAACTCTGCTTTGATTGTTTGGCCAAAGTTTTCATTCGTCCACACAACCTTGCGTCGTTACAGCTGCAGGGGCCAAATGAGGCGCCGGCAATGTAGTGTACGTCCACCACCCGGACGACAACGCGGAGGGCATGGCCGCGTTCGCCGGCGACGACGCCACGCTGTGGGCCGCCGCCGCAAGCGACGGGGGCTCAGATGACCCCGGCCACCACATGTTGTTCGGTGCTGCTGCATCTGCCGACCCGTTCATCTACCTCAGGTAGACAGGTACGTACGTACGTACGTACTACACGTGCCCGATCGACGCGCCGGCGGCGTGCACGTACCTACGCCGTCACTGGAACTTCGTTCGCTCTCTCCGTCGTCTCAGGGACCAGCAGGACCTGTACGGCGCCACCTCCCAGCTGCTCGGGCTACATCACGGCGACCCGTGTGCGTGGCCGGATTAGGCGGCAACGCCGACGCCGAGGCGTGGCGGCAGGCGTACGCCTGCACCGAGCTGCTCCCCACGCTCATCCCCGCCACCAGGGCCTTCCCTCTCACGATGCCGCCGGTGAGCCGTGGCGCATGCATCCGTTTCGTCACCACGGCAAGGCTGCCGCTAACGCGTTTGTCTCCTTGTTGGTTCCTGCTGCAGCACCGCCTGGGGCCGGACGACGAGCAGTTCCTGGCGATGCAGGACGGGCGCGGCATGGTGACCGCGCATCAGCAGCAGGTGGAGGCATCGGCATCAGCATCGGCGTCGGTGAGCTGCTCCTACGTGCCCAGCGACGACACCGGCGATGGCCTACGACAGCGCCGTGCCACCGGCCAACTTCGCCTGACGGCCTGACCTAGCAGATTGTGTGGGCAGCACAGTATTTTTACGTATATCAGAATCACTAGAGCGAATAATTTCATCATAGATGAGCCAGTGGCGCACCTGTGCTCACAAAAGAAAAAAAAAACAAAACAAAAATATGGCTCAGACGCGCACAGACATGACAGTAAAATCCAAGAACAAGATCATGCAGTCTGTTGCAGATCAGAACGAATGATCGAATCCTTCTCAGAAGTTTCTTCGCAGATACGGGCGAGTAGACGATTCTTCTTCTTGTTTCTCAGAAGTTTCATCATACCTGAAGAATGCAGTGCAGGAGCCAGGAGAGACGACACACGGCACAGCGCAGGAAGGGAAGATCCATGTAAAGCCGCGCAGTGCGGCGTCAGCTTTCGCCGTCGCTGACAAAAGCAGGGCCTGCACCAAAGAAAAGCCATGGACGACTCAGGAATGTTCCTTCCAGTTGGAGATCTCGCATCAAATCCAGGACGGTTTTCTGTCAGCACATATGGGTTCCTTAGTCATGAATTAACCCCATACCTGCCTTTATTTCGACACGAAACCGGTCCAGGAGCGCCTTTTTTTTGGGCATGGCTAAGCAACTTGCCCTTGTTTCCTTCCTTCCTTCTCATCTCTCCACCCACAGCAATACAGCATGCTTCTCATCGCACCTCCTCATAGTTTGACCTGCTTTCCGGTTTTGAACTTGAGGACTTCATTAACAGGAAGATTGCATGACCTTCCAATGATTGTGAGTTTGTGGCACATTTCATTACTTCATCTCACCTTGGCCAATTTTAAAAACTGCACGAGGAAAACATGGACAGGTGTTCCTGCAGAATGAACCACTGACTGACTCACTGGCCATAGTGGGAAGAGCACATTCCAAGCCGCTGTCTGAACATGCCAAGCCACAAACATGAAACATCGAGCATCAAACTAGTATTTGTTAATGCCAAGAATAACCCAAGCTTTACCTTTGTCCACCTCAAGAAATATGCTTTTCTGAGATAAAGCAGACTTCAATCAATTGGCGGCAGCCGGCAACGCTGCCCCACTCCACACCTTTGCTCGAAGCAGCTCTGGTTTTTCAATGGCGGAACACGAGACAGTGGCCCCACGCCCAATTTTCAAATGCCTCTCTTTTCTCCCTCTTTATTTGAAGGAGGTGCCACCACTAGGCTCGATCAGACTCCTTTTAACTCCATCACTCCATTCCCTGGCTCTCGTTGTGGTTGTTGCTCTCTAGCTTGCTTTCCCCATTAAGCCTCTCTACACTCTTGAGCTCCTCGTCTTTGCCTTGTTGGACTTGCTAGTGGTGGTGCTGCAGAAATGGGCACTCCTTACCACCTCCAATCCCCAGGAACCATCAGAAAAAAACTAATGAAGATGAAGCAGCTGCCACTGGCGTTGCCACCCCCGCCGGTTGATCCGTCCAAGGTAATCGAGCAGCCACCAGCGCTGCCACGGTCACCACCTGTGGATCAGTCCAACGAGCAGCCACCGGTGCTGCCACAGTCGCAGCCGGTGGATCCGCCAAAGATAACCGAGCAGCCACGGGCGCTGCCGGCTCGGGCACCTTCGAAGATAATCCTGCAACCGCGCCACCGGACCTCGCCGGCGATGTGGTGTGCGGCCATCGTCTGCTTCGCCTTCAGCATCCTCCTCATCGTTGCAGGCGTCGTCATCCTGATCATCTTCCTGGCGGTGAAGCCGAGGCCGCCATCCTTCGACACCGCCAACGCCATCCTCAACAGCATCTATGTGGACTCACCGGCCCCCTACTTCAACAACGACATGACGCTCGTGGCCAACATCTCCAACCCCAACCAGAAGATCGACTTGGTGTTCCGGTCTGCCACCATCGAGCTCTTCTTCCAGGACAGGCCCATGGCCGTGCAGGCGCTGCCTCCGTTCCTGCAGCGGCGAGGCCAGTCCCAGGTCCTGAATATGCACCTGGTGTCCAGCCGAGTTCTGCTGCCGCCCGAGGTGGCTGTAAAGATGGTGAACCAGGTGAGGAGCAACAGGGTGGTGTACACAATCAGAGGCGCCTTCAAAGTGGAGGCCAGGTTTGGGTTTGGCCACTACTCATACTGGATGTACACAATCTGTGAGATGGAGCTCACTGCCCCTCCTTGTGGAGTTCTTGTTGCCCGGAGATGCAGAACAAAATAACTGGCTTAGAAAAAATTCCCTCGTTTTCTTGTGTCATTATATCAAAAATCTTAGTTCTTTTTTTATACTGATGATGAAAATGGCCTGAGGACAGCAAAACATACCTATTGATTCATGTGAATTAGAAGTTGGTTCTTCATCTTTGTCGATCTCTTGGTTGCTCAGTTGTTGCTGCGTCCTGGTGGCTTAGCTTCAGCACAATAAACCAGCGAAACGAACAGGGTGTTAGCTGCAACACAGTAGGTCAGTAGCTTAGATTGTAAGCAACCTGAACATAGAGTCGAACAAAGTGTAATGTACAGCATGGAACTCGTTGCTTGAGTGTAGCAATATAGTGGATTTTTATTGAATTTGTATCGCAGATTGAGATGATACACAAAGCTTGGATATAGGTGATTCAGCAATACATCACCATCTATAACCATAATCTCATAGTTTTTCAAATGAGGGCAACACTGCATCTTTTACTACTATAAACTGGTGTTACATATGGACATCGCATGCTTCATGATAACACTCTTTTCTCAATTCTCATACCAGGACTAGTTTTACAACACGACGTGTCAGATATCGATAAAAAACTGTCACGCACATAACAGCTTGACCTACTACGTCTGGACATAAGCCTATATGGTGCCGCGGACCTCAAACACCCTTACAGTGTGGTCAGCTCCACAAGAAGCGAGCTCGAGTGCTGATTCCTCATCGGTGGAACTTGGGTTCCGCCACCGTAAACGGTGAACAGTTGACACGTGACACAAGACGGGGTCAAATCGAAGCATGCATGCCACGCTGAGTGGAGAGTCTGGAGTACTGCCTGCAGAAGCTCTTCCACCTGAAACACTCCAGAGCTCGATCAATCCATTATCCATGCCAACAGCGAGGACACCAGCATTAGAACCACGGTCATGGCCCATCCATGCTAATGCAGTTACACTGTCACGGAACTGAGGCAATGTTGCAAGTAGCTTGACAGAAGATGCGTCTTCAACACACCATATCTTGACACTCTTGTCCCTCGATCCAGTTGCAAATTCATAGCCGAAGGGGTTCCATGAGCATGCCCATATAATTCTTTTGTGTGCTTCAAGCTTTGCAAGCAGACGGTGCTCTGCTCCTTCTTCTAGAATTACACAAGTGATATCATATCAACAACTCCAGCACTAATGAAACAGCATGATTGGAAAGACAAATGTAAAGCAATAACCTTCAAAGGAACTACATGATCATAAGAATTATTGCCTACCAGTTTTCCTGATTGAAAAGATAGACAAATGGCGATCCCTCGAAACACTTAAAAGAAACGCATTATCACGAGAGAACTCCATTTGTGTCACTGTTAGATTGTGAGATTGCAAGCGGCCAACAGCTTTCCATGTTCCAACCTCCCATAGCCAGATCTCAGCAACTGCTGCTGATTGAGCCTGAATGGGAGTGAAATTCCATCAGATTTCCCATACATACAGTAATTAACAATTAAGCATATTCAGCATCAACTAATGTAATTATGCCTATATGCCAACAAAATATTGCAGTATTGCCACATGAAGATGGGAGTGAAATTCCATCAGACTTCCCATGCATACAGTAAAATCAAACCATTAACAATTAAGCATATTCAGCATCAACTAATGTAATTATGCCTATATGCCAACAAAATATTGCAGTATTGCCACATGAAGATGCACAACACTGTTTTCGCACAGTGGCCCTACATTAATGTTTCATGAATCCCCAGAAATAAAGAAAGCTCCAAAAATACTAGAATTTCATCCCACACCCTTGTTCATATTGAGATGAAAAACAAGCATTTTTCTGTGAATTCACATCTAATCAGCTCTCTTAAGAGAAGGTACTTATAGTAACATGGTCACAGCACAATGGTGGTGTGATTGGTATCTGGATTGACAAAAATTTTCTCAATGGCATCCCCAGGAATTCTCATGGAATAATATAGTAATTTATTATCATATGATCACAACATGCTTTTGACTATTGGTATTGTTGTTGTTGTTCTATTAACGAATTTCACAATTAGCACAAGAAAACATGCAGCACCAATACCTTGCAAGATGACGCAACAAGCTTCCCTTCATAATCACAGCATATCGAGAAGAGCTCGTTTCCATGACCATATAGTTTGTGTGATTCAGGCCATAGAGTATTCCATGCAAGTTGGTCCTCCACAGGAGGCTCAGTGAATACAGTAGGCACTGCATCAGGAATTGTCTCCATAGAATCTGGGCCATCATTAGAATTACCGCTTGGGAATTCCTTGACTCCTGCTACACCACCATGCAAAAAGCAACATCAAATAAAAGGGAAAAAACGGAATTATATACAAGTGCTTTTTTTTCATGCCAAATAAAAGGAAGCATTATTGTTCAATTACAGTAGACACGGGTGGTGTGAGAGATACTGACCATGCGTATATATGGGTTTCTGTGAAAGCCCAAGAGCAGACATATTTGCTCCAAGGACTTGAACATTGTCAAAATTCTCAGAGATGTCAGGTTTCAACAGAGTTGCTTGTTGTAGGGTCTTCAAAAATGATAAGGGAGCTTCAAAAACTCTAGATACCTTTTCATCAGCACCACTAACAAATCGATGGTTCCCGCTACCCTGAATGAATGTCACACAATTGAGATCATGGCCATGAATTTGCGGACGGGCAATTTCACGCCAATAGATCATGTCTCCGGGGTTAACTTGATTTCTCCAAGGAGCAAATATGCGTGTTGTCTGCATGTTTAGCATTGATGTAAAAGAGCATTAGCAAGTAGAAGAGAAACACAGGTAAACAAATATATGAGTTCTAGATCTAGAAGTATGAGTCAAAACTGATATTAAGTAGAGGAACTTGCCTGGTCATGGCTAACTGATAGCAAATATTGGCCAGATCTTGCCCATGTCAAGTCAGACACAGGTGCAAAATGACCGGACGGGACTATCTGAGGCTGCCAGTTTTCAGAATCCAGTCCAACATCTCTCCACATATGAAAGGATCCACCGTAACCATGTGCAAGAATGGATCTGCCATCAGGCTGCCAATGACCACCATAAAATCCAAGTGCGGAGTGACTTAATTCACCAACAGTCACTGAATTAATCCAAAGGCCAGTATTTTTCTCTGGCTTCCATATCATCATCATCTTGTCCATGGATGCAGATAATATGCTCATTGGCTGATGAGCTTCATCCCCAGTTAACAGTGTAGGTGGTTGCCACTCTACTGAATATACCCAATCCTCATGCCCAACAAGAAGAGACTCCAATGATACTTGGTAACTTGTACTACCGGCCACAAATAGAGGTCCTTCAATATAGGAGGTCATCTGAATAGTTCCTTTCCTCAATTGTACGGAGGAGCCAGAAGAAGCAGCTTCTGAAGTCATTTTCCATATCCGAATGGTTCTGTCCTGAGATGAGCTAACAAGGAAAAGGTTGTGCTTTTCACCACCCATCATCACAGGTAAAGAAAAGTCTAAACTTCTGATCCAATCAGAATGACCTTTAAGCTCACAGGCCTTAATGAACTGCGCACAGAAAAATGTGTAGTTAGGGTAGCAAGAAATGGAAAAATGGACCAAAAAAAAAAAGATGTTGCAAAAACATTAAGTTACAAACCTTGCCTGCCTTATCCCCACAATAGATGTGGATCTTGTGATCTAAACCGCCCATCGCCAAAATGAGATGGCCTCCTTGTTCTGGCAATACTGCTAATGAAAGTGAAACCATTGGTTTCAAACCAACGGACAGAGAATGCAGGCAAGACACTTTGCAATCGCCTGCGAAGAGAAAGCAAATAAGTTAAGTACAAATGCAATGCACATTCCCTAGAACTGTCAAAATCATAAAATAAAATAAGAATTAGAGTTTGAATAGTTAAATCAGCATGACAAAAGATTAGGCTCCGAACAGTAATATTGGCAATCCACCAGGAAGCAATCTCACCACCAGGGGTAGGCTCAATTGCCATCTCCCAAATAACAACAATACCATCCGAAGAAGTAGAAGCAAAAATCGCAACAGTATCAGACACCATCCGTCCAGCAAGACAGGTGATCCCTTTCTTATGCATCCCTGGGAGCTGCAACGCATGAGACCACTGCAAAGGAGTAAACAGTTCAAACAATTGGAGTCCATTTTTAAGTTTACCAAGCAAATATTTCCCAACAAGTACACTGAAAGGCTGCAACCAATTCTAATACAACAGAGCAGTGAGCGTTGCCCCATGTAAGTACAGAACCCAGTATACAATTTAAATAAGGCGAATGCGAATTAAAGTCACCTCTCCTTTGCCAGAACCAATCTTCCAAGCCATGATAGTACCATCAGCACTTCCTGATAGTAGATAGTGTGCCTCCCTGCCACAAACTGCAAACCATGAAGGAAAAACAGTCAAACAAATGTAGGCTTCACAACGGAGGACAATTCAGGGAATGAACCAAATAGCAATAATGTACTAGATGATCATTGCTGATACTGGGATCAGCTTACACTGTCAAAACACCAGACAAAGCTCAAAGAACAACAACAACAATCTATCAGACGAAGAGTCGTTTCAGCAAGCTCAAAAGTACAGCAGTTATAATTCCTAAACATCGAGCTGACCAAACAAAAATATGTAAAAATAAAGTAAAATAAAAAGGGACGCACCCTGGAGCACATCTTTCTTCGTGGGAAGCCATAGCGTGCAGTTCACGGGCGCTTTGTGCCCCGGAAGCGTTGTCACGATCTCACCTCTCTGCTCGCACGAACACGAGTTCGGGCAAATTGGGTGACACGAGAGTGAGATAAACTTTCAGGTAACTAAAACTGCAGGAAAAAAATAATAATAAAGGAGCGAGGCGGCAGACCAGGGGAGAGAAGAGGGCGACGGCGTTCTGGGTGCCGAAGGCGACGAGACCGCAGGCTCCCCACGAGACGTTGTTCACCACGCGGTTGCAGCCGGCGCCTATGAAGACCCTCCGCGCCTCCACGGCCGTGCCCTCTCTGTGGGCACCAGAGAGCTGCTCTCCGGCGGCCGGCGACATCACGAGCGGAAGTTGCGGCGGCGGCGGTGGCGAGCGGGCCGGAGAGAAGCGTGGCGTTGGGAAGGGCGCGGCGCGGGTGCTCGAGTGAGTAGTAGGGTTGCTTGACACCTATTTGGGCCGTGATCCCTCGAACTGGGCTCAATACACAATAAACCCAAACGGTTGCGATATGGGCCCTGGCCTTGTCACTTCGTGATTCACGGCCGAACAATGAAGTAGAACTGTAGTGCTTTTGCAGCTTCGCATTTGTGCTAATTTTTCTTTGGAAAGAACAAAAAACTTGTGCTAATTTTTTGGAAGGAAGATTTTTATTAATGGCATTTTGTGATTTTAGTACAACGGTTTTTGACAATTTTCTCATTAGTTACCATGAAGTATGGGAAATTCCGTACCAACCACTTGTTTACACATTATAGTATGCAGTATTGTTTTTGACCGTTTTCATTTCTTGAGTTGCCATTTTCTCAATTTTTTCATTAATTGATTAATTAATTTACAAGTACAAATACATCTGAGCACATAATTACATGTTATAATCCAAATCAATTAACAATCTAACTACATACTGATACACTAATCACACTATCATATTACACCTCCAAAATTCACGCTTCTGGTGCCTAAATGATTAATTTGATTATGAGCAAGTTTAGTGGCCTTTATTGTTTTCATTTTATAGGAAAACATAAAAGTAGTCATTTTACGACTTTAGCATAACCGTTCTTTTGACATTTTTTTCATTATACTTATTCAAAATATGGGAAATGCCATACCAACAATTTTTATTTTATATCATTATATCCTTTCCGATCATTTTCATCACCATGTCGTCATTTTTCTCATTTTTTTTCTAGAATTGACCCATTAATCGATTAATTAATTTACGAGTACAAATACATATGAACACAAAATTAAAGCTATAATCTAAATCAATTAACAATTTAACTACTTACTAATACACTAATCACACTATCATATTACACCTCCAAAATTCATCCTTCCTGTTGCTGAATGATTAATTTGAATATGAGCAAGTTCAGTGGCCTTTATTGTTTTCATTTTTTTAGGAAAACATAAAAGTGGTCATTTTATGACTTTAGCATAACCCTTTTTTTGACAATTTTTTCATTATACTTATTCAAAATATGAGAAATGCCATACTGACAATTTTTATTTTATAACATTATAGTATCCTTTTCCGATCATTTTAATCACATGTCGTCATTTTTCTCATTTTTCTAGAATTGACCCATTAATTGATTAATTAATTTACAAGTACAAATACATCTGAGCACAGAATTACAAGCTATAATCTGAATTAATCAACAATTTTACTACTTACTGATACACTAATCACACTATCTTATTACACCTCCAAAATTCACCCTTGCAGCGTCTGCTAATCGGTATCTACCAGCAGCACTTCAGTGAGCATGATTCATCAGCTAGAGTAGTCGGACATGGCGAACGAGCAGCTCGACGAGCCGCCCTTGGGCAGCGGGCTCCGGGGCGGCGACCGCTGCGCTTGCCCGTCCAGTGGCGCTGGCGAGGCGGCGGCCGCCGCCGCGGCGGCCTTGCACGCCGGCTGCTCCTTCCCCTCTTCGGACCTCTCGGCCGGCCGCCTGATCTCCTTGAGCAGCGCCACGACGTCGTTCATCGCCGGCCTGTCCTCCGCGCGGTGGGCGATGCAGAGCATGGCGACCGAGAACACCTGCAGCATCTCCTGCACCTGCGCCTCCGGCTTTCCCCGCAGCCGCGGGTCGAGGAGCTCCACCGTGGCCCGCTTGGCGCGCACGTGCTCCCGCACCCACTGCACCAGGTGCGTGCCGCCCGGCAGCGTCGGGTCCAGCGGGTGTCTCCCCGTCAGGATCTCCAGCACCACCACGCCGAAGCTGTACACGTCGCTCTTCTCCGTGATCCGTTGCATGGACGCGTACTCTGTTTTGTTTTGATTTGAGGAACCAAGAAGAAAAATGTCAGGAAAAATGTACCTTTTTTGTTGAGGAAATAGATGCAATGACGGCCATTTACCTGGCGCGATGTAGCCATAAGAGCCGGCGATGCGTGGCGCCTTGGACGAGTCGAGCTTGGCAGAGCCGGACGCGACGGCGCCGGAGAGGACGCGGGCGAGGCCGAAGTCAGCTAGGTACGGCTCGTTCCGGGGGCCGAGGAGGACGTTCATAGCCTTGATGTCGCCGTGCAGGATGGCCGGCAGGCAGTCGTGGTGGAGGTACGCCACGGCGTGCGCGACGCCGAGCGCGACGTCGTAGCGCGCGCCCCAGTCGGCGGCGCCCTTGACGCCGCCGCGGTGGAGGAACCCGCTGAGGCTGCCGTTGGGGAGGTAGGTGTAGAACAGCAGCTTGGTGCTGCGGTTGGCGCCCCACCCGAGCAGCCGCACGATGTTGCGGTGCCGGATGGATCCCAGCGCCGAGATCTCGTTGCGGAACGCGCCGGCCTCGTCGGACGACCACATCTTCTTCACGGCGAGGGAGTCGCCGTTGGGGAGCGCCACGCGGTACACCACGCCCGAGCTCCCCGTGCCGATCACGTTCGCCGACGTCAGCGCGCGCACCACCTCGTCCACCGAGAAGTCCAGCTTCTGGTACAGGGTCACCTCCCACGTCTCGTCGGCGCCGTGCCCGTGGATGGCGCCGTTGCGGCGCCGCGACCGCGCGAGCACGTACGTGGCCGTCAGGAGGAGGAGAGCGCTCACCACCACCAGGATCGTCATGGCCAGCTTCAGCGCCGAGACGGCCGCGTGCCGGGAGGCCTCGTCGCTGCCGGCGCCCACGACGAGCAGGTGGTTGCCCGCGATGTCACTGAGCGGAAGCTTCTGGAAGAAGGGCGTGTCTGGGAGCTCACCGGAGAACGTGTTGTACGAGATGTTGAGCATGACGAGGTTCTCGAGCCTCGCGAGGGGCGCAAGGCTGCCGGAGAGCTGGTTGTACGATATGTCGAGGCTGCCCAGTTTATCCAGCTCGCCGAACTGCGCTGGAATCTCGCCGGAGAGACGGTTGCAGCTGATGTTAAGCGAAATTTCAAGCGAAGGAAGCTTCCCGAGCTCCGGCGGGATGCCACCGGAGAGCGCGTTGTCGCCGAGGTCCAGCAGCTGAAGCTTCTCGCAGGAACCGAGCTCCGGCGGTATGCCGCCGGAGATCCGGTTCTTCCCGAGGTTAAGCTTCGTCAGCTCCGGCAACAACCCAATGCCGGGGCCCAGCAGACCGGTGAGCTTGTTGTCAGAGATGTCGACGAACTGTAGGCTGCGGGGCAGCTCGTCAGGCAAAGTGCCAGACAGGGCATTCGAGTGCAGGTCCATGAACTCGAGGTTGTCGCAGCCGGACAACGCCGCCGGCAACGGACCGACAAGGCGGTTGCTGCCCAGGTCGAGGAAATTGAGGTTCTTCAGCTTGCCGATCTCCGCAGGTATCGCCCCGGAGAGCCGGTTGTTGTTGAGCCGGAGCCGGTAGAGATTGGTGCAGTTGCCGATCTCCGGCGGTATGAACCCGGAGAGGTCGTTGTCGAGGAGCAGCAGCTTGGTCAGGTTCTGCAGTGCGAACAGCTCCCTCGGGACGGCGCCGGTGAGGTTGTTGTACGAGAGGTCCAGCGACTGCAAGCCCTCGCACTGGGCCAGGCCCGCCGGCACGGGGCCGGTCAGCCGGTTCTGCCACGCGTAGAACAGGGTCAGGTTGCGCAGCCGCGGGAAGTCGATGCCGATCTCGCCGGACAGCTCGTTGTTGTCCACCTCGATGTCGGTCAGCGACGTGCAGTTGGAGAGCTCCGGCGGGATGGCGCCGGTGAGCTTGTTGGTGCTGAGCTGCAGCTGCTGCAGGTTGGGCAGCGTGCCGAAGCTGCTCGGGATGGGCCCCGTGAGCGAGTTGAGCGACAGGTCGATGAGCACGAGGTCCTTGCAGTTGGCGATCTCCGGCGGGATGGTGCCGACGAGCTCGTTCTGCCACAGCAGCACCGTCTGCAGCTTGCGCAGCTGGCCGAGCTGCGGCGGGATGGGGCCCGAGAGGGAGTTCTGGTACAGGTAGAGGCTGGTGAGCTCGGTGCAGTTGCCGATGCTCTCGGGGATGGAGCCGGTGAGCATCGCGGTGTAGATGGCGATCGTCTGGATCTTCTTGAGCTGCCCGATCGTCTCCGGCAGGCTCCCGGAGAGGCCGGTCTCGGCGAGGCCGAGCATGGTGAGGTCGGTGCACCCGCCGATCTCCGGCGGCAGCGGGCCCTTGAGCGCCTGGTTCCCTCCGGCGCGCAGCACCTGCAGTTTCTTCAGGTTGCCGATGCTCGCCGGGATGGCGCCGCTGAGCTCGTTGTCGTAGAGCGTGAGCGACGTGAGGCTGGTGAGGTTGCCAACGTCGCCGGGGATGGCGCCCCGCAGTGAGTTGGTATTGAGCGCCAGCGACTGGAGCTTCGTCAGCCGGCACAGCTCGGGCGGGATCGCGCCGGACAGCTGGTTCTTGCTGAGGTCAAGCGTGGTCAGCTCGGCGAGGTCGCCGAGCTCCTTGGGGATCGCGCCGGTGAGGTTGGTGCCGGAGAGTACCAGCGTCTTGAGTGACGGCCTCAGCGGCCGCAGCTCCGGCCCCGCCGGGAGCGTCCCGCCGAGGTCGACCGACTTGATGGTCAGCGACACGACGTTGCCGCGCGCGTCGCACCCCACACCCTGCCACCGGCACGGGGTCGCGTCCGCCGCGCGCCACGACGAGTCCAGCGCGCCGCGCGCCGGCCCTTTCCATCGCAGCAGCGCCTGGCCTTGCTCATTGACGGCGCGGCACGGCGCGAGCAGCGCCGGGGAGAGGCACACGAGGAGCGCGACCAGCCTCGCTGCGGCGGTGGCGCGCAGGCGTGGCGGCATTGGTGGAGCAGAGAGTGGCCGAGGCCGCGGGGTGAGTGGTGGTACTGGCACCTCCTCGTTGCCTTGGGATTGTAGAGCGGGAGACCCCAGGATTTGTTTATAGCACACAAAGGGTTTAGAGATCTGGATCCAAATGAAATAATGAAACAACAGCTTAGCTTTTGCAGGATATTCTTTTAGATAAACAACAGATTTGATTAGGTACAGTGACTTGTACTATCTCCACTCTCTACTCTCTACTCTTTAGCCATAGATCCTACTGCACACACCGTTGAGATTTGTGCTTGGTTGCTAACACACAAAATCAGCGAGTGTGGTTTCACTCTGGCACAAATCTTGAGGCCGTTTTAACAGCGACAATAGCGCAAATGGTCTCGCATTTCCTAGATACAGTGATGTGTGTGAGTGAGTGGTTCTTCTACTTCTACTTGGAATACATGTCCAAAATTTGGTTCTTGAAGTTTCAGATCAGAAAGGAATATTGGCAATTTTCAATTGAAGTGTGGGGGAAGAAAGAAGATGGAAGGAAGATGGCATGTATGGAGCCCAGCTGATGCCATCATTTGGATATGTTTATCCCTAGTTGATGTACTCATTATTGCCATTGGGTGATCCTGAATTGTTAATTGCTTGCTGCTGTGCCCAGTGCTCTGTTGAGGAGGTGAGTGAGAACATTTCTTCCTCCTCGGGTTCTGGGAAATAAAAAGGGGCAGGCCCAGTGCCAGAGGCTCCCACACGAGTGGGGTCTGGGGAAGGGAATAACCGAAGCAAAGTCTTACCCCCGCAGAAATTCTACAGAGAGACGGCTTCGAACCCAGGACCTGGTGACTCGGTGAGCTAGCACTCACCAACTGCACCAGGCCTGCCCTTCATGGGTTCTGGGAAATGCTAATCGTAATTCCCTGGGTAATCTGAAATTCTGAACTTTATCCTTTGTTAAGTATAGTGTTTCTAGCGCCTGTGAAAGTTTGTTCTTTTGTACTGCACTAATGCAGGGTGGTCAGAACTCAGAAGTTGACAGCGGCTGCTGCTGGTGTTTGTTTACTACTTAATTCACATGCTCTCCTCTGGGCTCTGGGTGTTTACCTTCTAAATGTTTCTGATGGTCTGTCCATCTGCAGTGATTCAGAGCTGCTTCTGTGAAAAAAAAACTTTAAAAAGAATATAAATTTGTTGCACTGTGACAGCAGTAGAAATGATATCCACACCAAATCACACTTCTTTTTTTTTATCAAAGTCAAAGCTGGATCGTCATCCCTCAAGCTTTATCAAATCTACACCTCAATGCATGTTTTTCTTGAACTTCACTGTTGTGCCGGCGTATTACTTTCTGACGATGGAAAAGAAGATACATAAGTGCCAACTGCAATGAGAGAAAAATCATGCAGTAGTGTTGCAGGTGAACATGCTCTCTGTGATCTTGGTAATGCAACCTCTCTGACACCGATGATCTGGCTAACATTTCCTGTATAAAATCAATCCCTCTAGATCTAACCTGCGTTCATCTTTCCCTGCACTTGTCTCAGATCTGCACAAACTTACGGTAGCAGTCTGCCACAGGTAGTTGTACTGTGCGTATATTGCGTTGAGGCAATGTTCCTATCTGTGTTAAGAAAATCTCATGCAGCATGTTATACTCAAAAATTTAAGTGTTTCTGTCATATAATTCAACTACTGAGTAGTATTACTGCAATCATCCGACAAGAGAATTGTGCTCTTGCACATGGACAGAGGATTAAACTTTTGGGAGGTCTAGCAGTCTAGCCACTAGCCACACACACACTAAGCTTCTCTCTATTAGTAATTCACATGGATGAGAACTAAAACACTGCAAGACAGGGTGGTAGTGGTACATCAACCATATGCAAATTAATAAAAAAATTCATATGCTCAATTTACTGTTTCTGCACCTTCTCCTTCTGTGTGGTACTAATTTCCAAGTTCAGAGAGCATGCATGTTCGCATCACATGCCTAACTTTCCAGAGAAACCGAAAGGAGTCCAATAAAATACAAGGACCGGCAAACTCTTATTACTGTCTGTGAACTCAATCATAGGCATCAGAGGAGTGTCCGGGTTAAAGAAAAATGAGCGAGGTAGAATAAGACAGGAATCTTAGGGGAGGGGCACATGCAGTAAAGGAGTGTAGGTTAGTATAATACCTATAGAAAGATAAAATAAAATATTACTACCAACTTAACCGTGCAGAAGGGTGGCAACCCCGCTGGAAAGTAACAGAAAAAGGATTAGGTGCTAGTGAAAATCTGAAACTTTTATGTTCTAGTTGCCATTTTACTTCCAAAAAAAAAAGAACTTAGAACTACTGAGTTAATAAGATAACGTTTTGCTATATGTTCTAGTTGAATTTATACGTTTGTCACCTAAACTGAAAAAACCAAGGTTCCTTTTTTGCTATACGTTGTAGTTTATTATCTCAAATTAGCTTTGCGTTAGTAGTAGTATGTGCCATCTTGATGTACTCGACTTGGAATATCTGGAAAGAGCGCAACCGGAGACCTTTCGAGGGGACAACAAGAACGCCGGCCCAAGTACTGGGGCTGATCAAGGAAGAGATGGGTCTCTTCAGTAAAGCTTTGGGGAAATTAGAGTTACCACAATGAGTATCCTCTTTCTTATCTCCCTGTTTGTGAGCTTGGGTGGTCTTAATAATGTAAGAACCAAATTGTTGTAACTGGTTTTGCTTCCGTCTTATATGATATAGCAGTGCTCCTACTAGTTTTTCCAAAAAAAAAAAGTAGTAGTATGTACTAAGTCAATGTCATCCAACAAACAGACCACAAGTGCATGAAAAATAGAAACCTTATTAAGTTAAAAATGCGATCACATGAGCGACGGCAAACATGTTAGGGGACATGTTAGGTGTCACACATGACTCACAAGGTTTAAGTATTAGGGATGGAAGCATCATGGGAATACAGAGACGGCTTTGGATTTAGATCCCATCAAGGTGCTGTGACCTAGTGGTGATGTGATCACAACATGGAGCACACATGGTTAAGTTATAAGGGAGGACTTATCGCTAGTTTAAATAAGTTGAAACTTGTACCTTGCTCTAGCTGTAATGCATGTTCTTTTACATCTCATTCTTTCGTTAGTTCTCTGACACCAGAGTATTTTCCAGCCATGCTTGCTGCCAAGATCTGATCTGATCCTGTAGTAATTTAAAATTTTCACAGAACATGGCCAAACTGTTTATGTACTTGGATAGATAGATAGATCCAGTTGATGAGTTTCCTGCAGGTACAGTGATCAAAAGCAGGCTATGATTGTGGGTATTACATTTACCGAATGTGGCCTCTGTCAGTTCAGAACATTCTGCTGCAAAGAAGCTGCAGAAGGTTAAACAATGATGAAAGAAGGATTAACATTTAATTACCCTGTCATTAGACGCTTCCTCCAACGTGTTCTTTGCCGAGCAGTACTACTGCTGTCAGAAGGCAAATTACTAGATATTTACAAATGCAGTCAATTTCAGTTGTACCGAGCACCGCTGTTGTACCAGTATATATATTTCAGTACTGAACTACTGTGGCTGATGGACATGAATCTCTTGTTTGCAAGTTAATACACCTAAAATGCTAGAGCTAACTGATCCAAATTGTACTAGCTAAACATCTCTAAGTCAAAAGACAGACTATCATTTACTGATTTATCCCTGGTGAGTGGTGACCTCTGTAAAGATAGGTACATTCTACTACTAACAAAATGCAACAGCTAAAGATAGCTGCAGAAAGGTAAAGGTTTCCCAGTCACTTCTTGCTTCCAAAGTGCTATACCTAAAGGGATACTAGAGAGTAGAGACAGCAATCCAAGGTTTCTGGCCTAGCAACTACTGCCCCAAATTGCTGAGGTTGTGGTGTTCTGTCTGCCTCAGTCTATGTCTATCTGATCTGATGGTAGCTTGCCATGGTTCCCAAGCTTCAATTTTTGTCAGGACACAACAAGAACAAGAACAGACTGAGCTCAAACTTATGGAACTTTAACGGAATATCTAGGAAGAATTAATGTACATAATGTTTGAACATTTCCTAAAAGCAATAATGCTTCAATTTGGACATAGTACTTTTGGAGATTTAGGAGCTCCACATACAACCACAGCAGGACAAAGCAAGGGATCTGAATGGGCCATGAGATATTGAGTGAAAGCCAAAGTTTAAGGATCAAACCACACACACATCTCAACTAATTCTCGTGACTCCTTTTTTGTTCTCCACGTGGTAATGCCACTGATGATTAGCCGCAAAGCGGATTAGGAGCCCATCATGATTCATAATTTGCACGAGCAATCTCATAATGCAATTGTTGCAGAATACATATCCAAACTTCGATCTGATCCTCATTGGAAAGACCTTGATCTATCTCTGAACACAATTGAAGATTAAAAGGGATCCCCAAAATTGAAACCATGAAGATCACCAGCACGCTTTCTATCAGCAGGATGTGGACTGCCACCATGGTAGTTCAGGAGGCACTACTCCATGTTTCTTTCTTTCCCTATAAAAACTTCCAAGAAAAGAGTGGTTTGTCATGCACTTTGGAGCACAAGGCCGGTCATGTCGATTTTCTATGCCTGCCTGCCCTTTTCTGTTTTGAAGCGTGTCTCGAAGACCTGCTCTTGCTTGCTCAATGTGATGTTCAGAAGAAGCCATATGGAAATGCATAAAGATTACAGTGCAGTGCAGGGCAATGGGTCATTGTCTTCAGTGTCCCCTAGGCGCCAGACCTAGTGGATGGCGACGGTTTGTGCTCCCAGGTTTTCAGGATTTTGTTGGCTTAACGCCCACATCACTGTCTTCAGCTTTTATGCATCTGGGCAATAATCTATTTTTGGATCAGGGAGTGGGTTATTATGTGGGTCACAAAGCAGGCTGATCAGTTGCAGTTGGGCGTGATTATGCACGGCTATTCTATTGCTTTGATGAGTAGTTTACATTTGCAAAAGAGTTTAGGAGGGCCACTAAGAGAAAATAACTGAACAAAATCAGATGATTTATTTTTTAAAAAGAAATATTCGAGATTTGTAGCATTCACCAACAACAAAGAAACAGAGCATACATACAAAAGAGCAGTTCAAAATTTGCAAGTGCAAAAAGGATGTCTGAAGGCTGAAGCACTAACAAAAACTCCAACCTCATGGTGTTCTGACTGAACGTGCATGCTTACATGATCGAGTGGACCAAATTAGAGGAAAAGACTGATTCGGCTGATTCGATTACCAACTCTATATATGATGATTGCCCTATCAGCCTTGGACGTTTCTTTAGATAATCAAAATTTGTAATTTGCCAATCTATCGGCCACAATTATGGAGCATTATAGTAGGGCCTGCAGACTTATTTGTATATAATGCATTTCTGCAGGCGCGTTGAGTGCCTGAATGTGCATTCCAGTTGTCATTCTGCTTGGGAAGCTTAGACTTAGACCATTCACATTTTACTTAAAATTAGGACCACAAATTGTAAAGGCAAAGAACAACTTTAACCGAATCCTTCTGCTAGCTTCTGATGAAAAAGGAAAAAAAAAAGAAGGAGAAGGAGAAAAGGTCATTACTGCTGAGCGGCTATCAGGATCAGGACCATCCATGAACTGAACAATCCATGCATGCCTTGCCTGCGGTACATAGCGCCTCGACAGACGCTTTGATCGGGCATGCTTGCATCATTGCATGCAGCTGTGCATGCAGGTCTGCAAGGCCTCCTTGGGACGATGAACGCGCCACCGGTCCTGCGCCTCGGAACCAGCACTGCTTCCGGCGGATGATTCAGAGCGACGCGATGCAGGAAAAGTTGGCGTCGCAGAATGTCCGAAACGAACGTCGTCAGGTTGTCAGAACTTAGAATAGCAGGCCTGAGCGGCCGGAGAGGAGGTGTAGATGCTCAGAGACTTCAGAGACAGCGTGAGGACGGAACGGACGGGCCAAATCACCATCGTCAGCAACGGATGGTCCACCTCTTCTGTCTTTTCTGCTCACGCGAGAGATGCAGCGGTGCAAGCGACGTTTAGATAACCTGGCCAAAATTTATCCGTGCTCATGAGGGGAAGTTTATTTACCTGCGGCAAGCAACTGCTGACTCTGAGGTCTGAAGTGCGTACTAACCTGGCCAAAATTTATCCGTGCTCATGAGGGGGAGTTTATTTACCTGCGGCAAGCAACTGCTGACTCTGAGGTCTCAAGTGCGTACTTAATGTTTGTATAGTTGTATAGTTCGTAACATATATAAATTTTCGCAAACTCTATCCCGCCTCCGGTCGCACTGGCTCATCAGAGCGCGACCGCAGCCGCCGCGACGGACCCTCTTCTTCTCTATGTCCAGGTTAGAAGGATCTCGGGGAGGCAGGTCGGTTCGGCGGTGGGAACGGGAGAGACAGTGGCGGTAACGCTGTAACGTCCAAATACACTAGAAGGGGGTGGATAGTCTAATTAAAACTTCTACAAGATTTACTTAACCACAAGTGTTAGTATAAAAGGTGGCGAAGCAAAAAGCATTAGCTCTAACTAAATAGGCAAGCCACCTACACAAGTCTAGTACAAGGCTATCCACTAAACACAACAACAACTACAAGCTAGATACAAGAAGTAATACGAGAGAAGAGCTTCTAGTGATTATACCGCCATATAGAGATGAGAAGAACCAATCAATCAATCACACAAGAGAAATTCTCGGGAAGAGAATGACACAAGAATTTATCCCGAGATTCACTTGCTTCCCGGCAAGCTACTCCCCGTTGTGGCGATACACCCACTTGTCGATTCGCGAGCTAATCGACTATCAAGAGTCGAGCCCTCGGCGGGCGCCGTACAACCGCACACAAGATGGGGATCCTCCAAGCCACGAGCTCCACTAGAGTATCCAATTTGCGAACTCCCGCGGGGAAGGATCAAGAACCCCTTACAACACTTGGTGAGGGCTCCAACAATCTCCAATTGCGAGCTCAATCACCCCCGCTTCTCCAAGCCGTCTACCGCATCGGGAAACACGGAAGAGTAACAAGAAATCCGCAGCAACTCGAAGAACAAGTGCCTCTAGAATGTAACTCTCAAGTAATACACTTGAATCTCACTCAATCTCACTCAAGATGTGCAATCCAAGCAAAGAGATGAGTGGAAGGGTTGTTCTCTAGCTCAAAGGATATCTCAAGGTCTCAAAATGTGCAAGAGCTTATCCCAAACCCCGGCCAACTTCTATTTATAGCGAAGGGGTACGCAGATAGCCGTTACCGGACGACGCAGTGCAAAACGTGCTGACCGGACGCATCAGTCAGGGTGACCGGACGCGTCCGGTCACTACAGGACAAGCGAAAACAGCGCGCTTCAGAAGTAGCCGTTGCCGTGACCGGACGCGCTTCAGCGTTTGACCGGACGCGCTGCACCCGGCGTCCGATCGGAGTCCAGAGAGCTCCCACCGCGACCAGACGCGTCCAATCGCACGTGATCGGACGCGCCACGCGTCCGATCGGCTCTACGTCCAGCTCTGCCCCTCTGGGTGCCTGACCGGACACTCCGGTTCCGTAAGGGACCGGACACGCCGGTTGCAAACCCTAACACCCGCGCGCCTGACTGCTACGATGAACTGACCGGACGCGTCCGGTCAAATCATGACCGCGTCCGGTGCAGCGTCCGATCAGCCTGGTGACCTCCGTTCGCCTTCGTTTCTTTTCCGACTTCCGGCGTAGTGGAAAATAGTCGTTTCAACTCCTCGAAAAGCGCCGAATCCCGCCTCGCAAGCTCAGCGGGAGGGAGAGAGGAACCCAAACCCCTCTCTACCGCTCAAACTCCATCGCCTTCGCAAATATGCTAACACCACCAAGTGTACACCACCATGTGTATGTGTGTTAGCATTTTATAAACATTTATCAAGGCGTTATGTTAGCTCTCTACTAGATCCTAATGCATATGCTCAAGACATTGATCTAGTGGCACTTGATTCCCGAGCTAACCGTGATTGCCCCTCTTGATAGTCGGCTATGTATCCTAAACCCGGTCAATCACTTCTCTACTCATCTTAGACCGGCAAAAGAAAAACCCTATGGTTATACCTTTGCCTTGCGCTCTTAGATCCTTCTCCTTCACTTGATCATCATGTCCATCATTTTATGTGCATTCCTTCATGATCTTGCTCATCATTTCATGCACCAAACCATGTGGTCTTGTGGCCATCTCTCCATGCCATTTCCACCTCCATCACATGTTGCTTATGCCTAGCTTAGTCACACTTGATACAATAGCATTAGCAACTTGGTGTCATTAATTACCAAAACCAAACTTGGGCTTTCAAACGCCGCCAGAGCGGGCGGCGGAGTAGGTGGCCGAGCCAGGTTGAGGCGAGGGCGCCCGTGGCCAAGGCGACGGCGGGAGAGGGGAAGAAGCAGGCCGCTGCAGACATGATAGGGTCTCGCGCGATAATGTCGTCCATAAAGTAGATCGTGACGTTGCACAGGTTGCAATAACTATACGCGTACGTTTCAAGTGTGTGTTCCAAATGTTTCATGTGCTTCACACGTACGTTGCAAAGTGTTTCATGTGGATATTGAAAAATTAGATCTGGATGTTGCAAATACATGCATATTACAAGCATATGTTTCAAATGTTTCAGTTATTTTATACGTATGTTGCATATGTTTGCAATGGCTACACACGTGTTTTCAAGTTTTTTCTAGTATTATGCAAGTGTTTCAACCGTATGTTGCGAGTGTTTCAGTTGTTTTCAGACGTATGTAGCAAGTATTTCATCTGGATATTGCAAAAGTAGATTTGGTGTTGCACATGTTGCAACGAGGCTCACATGCCGCAGCCACCTGCTACAGTTGCTGGGGCACCGCCATGGGTCTGCATGCAGGCGCCTAAGGCTGGCAGATGCATTTGCGGCACGGCATCCACAGGCAAGGGTAGGTGACTGGACCCACATGAGTTCCTGCGTGCGGGCGCGGTGGTCAGGTGAAACAGAGCGAGTGCGATTGTACGGTGGCACACAACGTGGGGTCCGCGCAACGGGGCGCGCAAAAACAGGCGGTGCGGGTTCTTTTCGCATGGGGTGAGGCCTCTCGCTTGAAGAACCGGAGGTGCCGATATTTTGGAGCAGCTTTGGATGTTCGGGCGCTAGTAACGCCCAATGCAAATTAATACTTTTTTTTTGGAGCAAGAGGATATATGTGCACAAAATTACAATGGGCCATGGTCCGTTATGTGCTGATGCCATATGGTCTGTGCTACCACAGCAGTCTCTATTGGCCCATGGACCCAACAGTGTCGATTAAGGAGCCCATGCACAAGCTCATCCCTTGCAGTTTTTTTTAATTCGTTTTTTGCAAAATTATTTGTGTGATTTTTTTTTAAAAAAAACAAAACTAATACTACTGCCGCGATAAAACCGGCGAGGGGTACTCGCTGCCGGTTGAGTTGACGGAACCTTTTTTTTCTGAGATCGAGTCATGCACGGCATCCGATCGAGTCTCGGCCCGAGCCGGATTCGAGTTTCGACCGAGCCCTTTAAAACAACCCGACCGGCCTCGTTGTTGTGCACCGCGTGAGATTTATTTCGCAAAGCTATTCCATTGCTCGCTCGCGCGTTCCGCCGCCGCCGCAATGGCGTACCACGTTGAGCAGAGCACCTGCTCTCGGGGGGTGTCCTACAGTCCGACCACGCCGCAATGGCACAGCATGCGCGTGGGCAGGGAGCCGCACGCTGCAATGGCCCACGAAACACCCAGCACACGCTGCATGCAAGGAAATAAAAAAAAGCTAACATCGGCATATGTGCAACGCTTTTTAAGTAAAAAAAAGTCGTAACTGCTTGTCCAAATTAAAATCCGATTGCAACATCGTATTCCTTACAATAAACTCTTCAAAATAAGACCTCACATGGATACATTTAATTACATGTGTACTACGTGAACATCATAAAATTTATCATAAAACATCATAAAATTCATTAGAGAACATCACATGTATAACACATGAACGTCAGAAAAAATAGAACATCACATGTATACTACATGAATATATAAAAGTCATAACTGTTAAACCAAGTGTCGAAATTAAAATCCGATTGCACTATCGTATTCCTTGTAATAAACTCTTCAAAAAAAGACCCTACATGGATACATTTAATAAAATTTTATGTATGAAAGAAAAATAAAAGTCAAACATGAAAGTAAAAAAATGAAATAGAATATCAAAATATACATCATAGGACATCACATATATATTATGTGAACATCACAAAAAATATCATAGAACATCACATGTATACTATGTAAACATGACAGAGTACATCATTGTATGCTACGTGAACATCACATGTATACTACGCGAACATCACAAAATGCATCAACATCGCATGTATACCACGTGAACATTAGAAATACATCATAGAACATCATATGAACATAAAAAATAGAACATTACAGATATATTATATGAACATCACAAAAAACATCATAAAATATGAAATGATATACCATGTGAACATTGCAAAAAACATCATAGAACATCACACATATACTATAGAATATAGCATTTCATTAAAATATAGAAAAATAAAAATTAAACATGAAAAATAATTAAGTAAGGTAAAATAGAAAAATAGAAAATAAAAAAATCTATAGAAAAATATAAAGATAAAAGAGCAAATGAAAAAGAAAGAAATACAAAAAAGAATAAAACATAAAAACAAATAAAATAAAACAAACATAATAATTAACTATACTAAAAGAAAAATAAATAAATATATAAGAATATAAAAGAATAAAAAGAATAATAAAAAAATCACATTAAATGAAAAAATAAGCAAAAATAAAAAAATAAATTGAAGAAAGGAAATACAAAATAAAAAGAAAATGAAAGAAAAGAAAAGGAAACAAAAAAGAAATAAACGGAAAATAAAAAATGAAAACGAAAAGGATAATAAAAATCACATAAAACAAAAAATATATATAAATAAAAAATAAAGCATGAAAATAGAAAAGAAATAAAAAAAATAAAAAAAAGAAAAGAAAACAAATGACTGCCGTACCTACCCAGCCGAGCCTTCGCTTCGTACGAGTTTCCCCGTGCGGCCGTGCGCCACGGATTCCCGCGCTTGGCGATGATTCCCGCGTGGCTCCCAGATGCCTGTGGCAGCAATGAATCATGCTGCTATGGGCCTTCATTCGATCTCAGAGGAAGTCAGAAGGGCACGAGATGAATGCCCAACGATGTCAGGTGGTGAGGCAGAACGACTTGTCAAAGTTTGTCGGGGTGATTACCTTGAGCCCGAGCTGCGAGAAATTGTGCAACATAATGCTATACCGTTAAAGCATGACTTGAGAATTCTTGGTAAAAGGCGTCACCTGGATATCAATGTGGTTAACCAGGATCTCGGTGCTAGCTCTGAAGTACTGGAAGCTTCTAGCAAGCGGAGGAAGGTACAGGATGATAATGTTGTGTACAGTAAGGAGGAGGGTGTTCAGCTATCTATACACCTGACGGGTCCTAAGGGTGAGGCCCGTCAGGAGTCATGAATCTTTTCAGCTAGAAGTGCCGGGGGTTGGGACTCCCCGGGCAGTTCAAGAGTTTGTGGCTCTCGTAAGAGCAAAAAGTCCAATGTTGGTTTTCCTTTCTGAAACACGTATGAAAGATAGTCGTGTGGCAAATTTGAGATAGAGGTTGGGCTTAAAAAACTGCATTACTGTATGTAGATAGTGTGGGTTCAGGTGGTGGTTTAGCGCTCTTCTGGCATGAATCTGTTGATGTCTCGCTGATTGAAAAACACCAGAGATATATTGATGTTCATGTGAAGGAAAATGCTGAGGCAGTCAGGATGCGCATCACGTTTGTGTACGGTGAACCACGTACTGACCAGCGACATGTTATGTGGGAATTGATGCGACGTTTACATGGCAGATCATCAGAGCCTTGGCTGGCGATTGGTGACTTTAATGAGGCTATGTGGGCTTTGAACATTTCTCGGCGTGTCCCAGACCAGAGCGTCAGATGGCTGCCTTTCGTGACGCCTTGGCTGACTGTGGGCTTACAGACTTGGGGTTCTCAGGCCTACCTTATATTTATGATAATCGGATCGAGCAGTAGCATGTTCTGATTGGAGGGATCTGTTTGGTGATGCAGTGCTTCATCATCTCGTTTCTTCCCGATCGGACCACTGCCCTCTCTTTCTGGAAATTCGTAAAGAGAGCTGGGAACGCCATAAGCTAAGAATATTCAGGTACGAGATTATGTGGGAGCGGCTCGAGTCCCTTGCTGTAGAAATCAAGATAGCTTGGTGCACCGACTCAAGTAGAGAAGGTCTGGGGGGTGTGGTTGCTGCGTTGAGGCGCGTTCAAGTTGCCCTACGCTCCTGGAGTAAGAACACTTTTGGCAGCGTGACCACAGAATTGGAGGAGTTGCGGGTGAAGCTAGAAGAGGCAAAATCTGATCCATCCTGTAGCTCATCTGATATGCGTCAGATTACTGATCGAATGGACGAACTGTTGTATAGAGAGGAGATGATGTGGTTACAACGTTCCCGGATTGCCTGGTTAAAGGAAGGTGACCAAAACACAAGTTATTTTCATAGACAGGCAGTCTGGCGTGCTCGCAAAAATCAAATTAAAAAGTTGAAGGATTCAACTGGAGAATGGTGTGATAATCCGAAGCAAATGCAGCAGATGGCGACTGAATTTTTTACTGATCTATATACGGCTGATATGAGTGTGGAACCAGATGATCTTATACACCTGATTGAGCCAAAAATTTCTGAAGAAATGAATGAGGATTTATGTCGGCCTTTTTCAGCAGAAGAGATATCGGATGCCTTGTTTCAGATGGGGCCGCTCAAAGCACCGGGGCCTGATGGTTTCCCAGCACGTTTCTTTCAGAGACATTGGGATGTGGTTAAAGGTGATGTGGTTGCAGCAGTGCAAGGGCTTCTTTCGGGATGGTTATATGCCCCCTGGAGTCAATGATACAACTATTGTGCTTATTCCTAAAGGATCAGAACCAGTGGAGCTCAAAGACTTCAGGCCGATTAGTTTGTGCAACGTGATATATAAGGTGATCTCAAAGTGCTTGGTGAATCGGCTTCGACCCATACTGGACAGTATCATATCAGTGGAGCAAAGTGCTTTTGTTCCAGGTAGGCTTATCACGGATAATGCTTTGATTGCGTTTGAATGCATTCATGCGATACAGAGAGGCAGTGGCAAGAATTTTTGTGCGTATAAGCTGGATTTATCGAAGGCGTATGATCGGGTTGATTGGGGATTTTTAAAAAATTTGTTGGAGAAGCTGGGCTTTCAAAGTCAGTGGGTGCAGTGGATCATGACCTGTGTTTCAACTGTACGCTACTCAGTACGCTTCAATGGGGTGCCATCGCGCTCCTTCTCCCCATCACGTGGTCTGCGACAAGGTGATCCGCTTTCACCATATTTGTTCTTGTTAGTAGCTGATGGTCTCTCTACTTTGTTGAAGCATAATGAAGGGCTTGGTGAAATTGATGGCCTAAGAGTTTGCCGGAGGGCACCGAGTGTGTCTCATCTTTTATTTGCAGATGATAGTTTACTATTTTTCAAGACAACTGTGGACCAGGCCCAGGCTGTCAAGTCGGTGATTTCTACTTTTGAGAAGTGTTCGGGACAATTACTAAGCCCGAACAAATGCTCCCTGCTGGTAAATGAAGATCTGGATGAGGAGATCACTGACCAAGTGCGCTCAGTTTTGGGAGTGGAGAGAGTTGATTTTGAGGCCAAGTATCTGGGCCTGCCAACTCCAAATGGCCGGGTTCGAAGAGGGCTGTTCCAACCTCTTGAGGAGCGCTTCCACAAAAGAATGGTTGCATGGAAGGAAAAATATTTATCTGCAACAAGAAAGGAGGTGTTGATCAAATCGGTTGCTCAGGCTCTGCCAGTTTATATTATGAGTGTTTTTAAGCTTCCTCTAACCCTGTGTGATGAACTCATGAAGCAGATTCGTGCTTTCTGGTGGGGAGCTGAGAAGGGTCGTCGGAAGGTGCAATGGATCCCATGGGAGAAACTGGTGCTGCCGAAGGGTTTGGGCGGTATGGGTTTCAAGGATCTTCGCCTGATGAATCAGGCGTTGCTTGCCCGTCAAGCCTGGAGACTTGTGGCTTTTCCGGATAGTCTCTGGCTCTCTGCGCAAGAGTGCTAAAAGCTAAATACTACCCTAACAGTAGACTGCTAGATCGGGCACCAGCAGGTGATGCATCACAGACATGGAGAGCTATTGAATATGGCTTGGAATTGCTAAAACAGGGTGTCATCCATCGGATTGGTAATGGTAAATCCACTCAGATTTGGCGAGATAACTGGCTACCAAGAGGATATGGACTAAAACCGATTGGTCCTAGACGCTCTTGTCGGCTCAGATGGGTTCATCACCTCATTGATGATAGTGGATCTTGGGACGAAACGGCTATCCGGAGGTATTTTTACTCTTGTGATGTTGCTGAGATTTTTAAAATTAAGTTGCCGGTTCAGGAGACTGAAGATTTTGTGGCCTGGCATTATGAGAAAACAGGCATCTTCTCGGTTCGTAGTGCTTACAGGCTAGCTGTCCGGAATTTCTACGGGGCCGGCAACATTGGGAGCAGCTCCAGTTCTGATCAAGGCCGGGTCGGTTGGAAGAAATTGTGGCAGGTTGACGTACCATCCAAAGTCAGCGTGTTTGCTATGAAGGTTGTTAATGATGGTCTGCCAACTCGTGTAAATAAGAAATACCGCCATCTTGAGGAGCAGGATGTATGTCAGATATGTGGGCAACATGCTGAAGATGTTTACCATGCCTTGGTGGCTTGTCCACATGCTGTGGCCCTGCGGCATGCCATGAGGGAGCACTGGGAATTACCGTCAGAGCAGATTTTAGCCAAGGCTGATCCAGAATGGTTGATGATGCTGATTCACAATAATACTCGGGAGGTATTGACAAATGTTTTCATGCTCTTTTGGCATACTTGGAGTATACGAATCAAGGTGATTCATGAGGATACTTGCCCATTTATTGCCAGCTCGGTCACCTTCCTAACCGGGTATATGACATCCCTGAATAATATCCGACAACAGCCTGATCATATGGATCCCAAAGGAAAACACTGTGCAGAGCTTGTGGATAGTAATATTAAGAGGCAAACTGCAACTCAGAGGAGGAAGTGTTGGGTGTTACTGTCGCAGGGAACCTTCAAGATTAATGTTGATGCTACTTTTGATCCCGTATCCGGAGATGCTGCAGTGGGGATTGTGATCCGAGATTGGCAGGGCTCCTTGAAACTAACCTCCCGGCACACTTTTATCTCATTGTAGGGATGCTAAGGAGGCCGAGGCGTTAGCATGCCTGGAGGGTGTTCACATGGCGCTGAGATGACCGGAAATTCCGATGATCTTGAAATCTGATTGTCAAACGGTGGTCGTCAAGTTTCACATCAAGGGCTGTGATCGTTCTGCTCTATGGAATGTCTTCGCAGAAATGCATGATGTTGGCAGCCAGTTATGCAAATTGGAGGTTATTAAGATTAGTAGGGATCAGAATAATATGGCGCATGAGTTGACACGTTTTGCTTCTAGGTCTAGGGAGTGTCAGTGTTTTTTTTGCTTGTTTTCTAGAGTGAGTTGTGTCCCTCTCTTGTAAGGATGTTACTTAATTTTTAATAAAGTTATTTCTTTGGCAAAAAAAAAAGAAGACTCCTGTCCGATCGTTCGGACGGGAAGATTTCCGTGTCGGCGGAGGCCGTGAACGACGCCATCGACCGCGATGGCGAGAGCAGCCACCTAGCGGTCGTCCGGTTCGGCCGCGGCGGCCACGACGACTGCGCGCGCTTCGATGCCGCCATCGCTGCCACGGCCGAGCGGGTCGGGCCTGTCGCGGCGCTCATCGCCGTGGACATCGACGAGCTGCGGGACTTCAACGCCACCTCCAGTACAAGCCCTGCACCGTCATGTTCTTCTACAGGTACCGCTACGTCGACGTGCGTGGATTTCGCTCCAGTGACGACGTCAACAACTGGGCCGATATCACCGGCGCCGACGAGTTCGCCGACGTCGTGGAGGTGGTGCACGAGAGAGCCACCGCAGGGTGCCGCATCGTTGACTTCGGCCACGGCGTATAGCTTTTATATCGTTGGTCAATTTCTTCTCGTTGTTATTGTTGTGCAACCCCATGTGCACAAAATTCTTTTATATCTTTTTTTTTTGTAAAGACAATTGTATGCATAATGCGTACCAAGGGGCGAAAAAAAATCTGGTATCCTTCATAAAAAAACTTATATATCATCTGGATGCGACGATAGGCAATCTCTCGTATATAGTTCGCAATAAATCTTACTACTAGCACCACTAATTTCAACAACACTTCCTGCGTCTGTAAATCTAGTACCACACTAATGCACAGCTTATTTTAATCTCTCATGTCTTTTGTCACGCTGTGGATGTGACATATTTTTCATCCAAGGCCATGTTTAGGTCACAAAATCTTTTTAAAAAAAGTATTGTAGCACTTTTCGTTTGTATTTGACAAACTTTGTCCAATCATGAATTAACTAGGCTCAAAAGATTCGTCTTAACATTTACAGACAAACTGTGCAATTAGTTATTTTTTTACCTACATTTAATGCTCCATACATATGCCGACATGGTTGATGTGACGGGGAATCTTGAAAACTTTTTGCATTTTGACGCGAACTAAACAAGGCCCAACTCGCAGATGTCCCATCATGGCACATCTTCTCTATAAACGAATCCTGCACCAAAAGCGGGCACCCGATAGTGCCACGTCACCCGCTTACTCGCTAGCCGTTGGATCGAGCGTTTATGCGATCGGGTCCGTCCGATACGGGTCGTATTGGGTCTCTTACCCGTTGAACCATGGACCCGGACGTTGCGAATCCTCCCGAACCCGCTCGCAGGCGACTCCCGCACGTCCCTCTTCCTCCCAATGCAGGCGGGGTGCGGGCGCCACGGCCGTGGCGTTCCCGGCCTTCTCGGCGGGTGGGGTCCCAGTGACCCCGGCGGCGTGCCGCGGTCGTGGCCGTGCGCTGCGCCGCTGTAGCCGGGCCTGTGCACGTGGCAAGAAGGCCACGGCCTGCCTCCCGCCGAGCCACGGCTGGCCCTGGGACCGAGCGGTCCCGGCGCAGCTCGCCGGCCGGCCAGGCACCGCCGCCGTGGCCGTCCCCGGCCGGACCCAACCACCTGGAAGGCGAGCTTCGAGGCGGTCGCCCCGTCCTCTCCGTCACTGGCCCTGAGGCCATCGCGGAGCAAGGTGCTGTGCGTCGGCAGCAACCGGTGGGGGATGAGGCGAAGATGGGAGGGGAAGGCGAGCAGCGTCAGCTGCAGGGCAAGAGCAAGAGCGAGCGCAAGGCCTGACTTGTTCTCTCCTGTGGCCATTGACTGGCAGGAGTGTACGTACGTTTCTTTCCTCCCTCTCGTTCTGCCTGATCCAGGGTGTGCCAAAAAGTGCCCTAGTTTCTCGGTTGAATTGGTATAGCCTAGCTTGACCTGTGGCACCCATTGTTGCTACCTACTGATTCACTTGGAGAAATCTCCCCTTTTCCCTAGCTGATTGAGCTACTTTGCTTGCTGATTAGTAAACAAGAAACCAATGTCTACAACTTTCAAAAAGAAAAGAAAAGAAAAGAAAAGAAACCAATGTCTACTTGAAGGGAAGCAAAATTATTGTTGTCCAATGAATTTGGGTGAAATGTAGTACTGGGCAAAACTGGGAATTTGGGTGAAATGTAGTACTGACATCTACGAACGGTGGTCCATGGAAATAAGGAGTGTATAACTTGTGTAATCTACTTATGAGTATTTCTTGGCAGCCACAAGAGATGCTGGTTTGCATTGGATAAGGCTGTATTTTGTAGGGCCCAAGTTGTAGATGATTCTTTTATGTGTGACCCAGAAAACCCTGTAATTATGCTAAGCAGCTAGAACTAGATGCAATAGATGTTGATATGTACTCGCAATATGCAAGGCTTATAAATCTGACCATGTTGAGTCTGATCAGAATTCAAAGTGCAGAGAAAATGTCACTGTTCCCTGCTTTATAGTTATAGGTGACTGCTGAGTACTGGGTTATGCATGAGTTTTGATTAAAAAAAATCTTCCCAGACAGTACACTCGTACTGGAGTCTCCTTGTATTTGAAAACTTCAGCAAATAACATCGTCGGTGAATAGCTTGCTGGACTTACCTGCTTAACGTTTCAAAGAAGTTCATTCATCATTTTTTCCCCTAATTATGATTATGTGACTGATTGTTATCTTCGGAACAGCACTGAACTTGAAGTTGATGTTCTGTGCTCGGTGGCCTATCAGTGTTACTCAGAACGGGAAACCATTCCTCTGTGGATTGTCAAGATTTAGTAAATACTACCCCTGTTTGTAGAGCAAATTAGAGGGAGGTTCTCTTACCTTGTGGGTGCATATGCATGTTATGTAGGAGGTGCATATATGGTGAAAATTAGATAAAATCACGGTTTTAACATTTCTAGGGAGGTTGTATTTGCACCCCCTACTCTCAAAGCAAGCTTCGCCCCTCCCTGTTTGCAATATTTCAAAATAATAAATACTTTTTTTGAATTTGTTGTCTTGACAAATTGCAAAGAGATTTAGTATTATTTGAAGACTACAAGATCTACTTGAACTGTATGATGCATAGATCTTTCTCTTGGCCTCAGTATTGGACTTCGTTTCTTTTTTGTTGCCCCTTGTTTTTTCGACAAGGGGGATTCCCCATTTCCATTAAGAAGATAACAGAAATACAATTGTTCGGACAGTTTTAGACATGATCAGACAGGCCCAGGAGGTTCCTTACTAATGTTACCAACCTTACTAACATCCCAGATCAGGGCTAGAACAGAAAACATAACACTTTCTAAGAGGATACTACCCTTACACATACCGCAAAAAAGCACATCTGACCGTACTATGTTATCCATCACAGACACAAAAGACAGCAAGAAGCATATCACTTTCCCCCCCTTCCTCCAAGACCAGGGAGAGGCTACATCGATCAGTAGCATCTTGCCCTTAATGTTGTTGTTCATCATCTTCCTCATCCTGTATCAGCAGCGGCTTGTTGCCTGGAGACTTCTTGCTTGTCAGCTTGATGGCGATCCGTAGCATGGTATTGACTCCCTCCTCCAGAATCTTCCTATCTTCATCTTTGTAGAGTCCTGCCCAGTAGCTCATTACGGCACATGCATAGCTTTTGTTGCCCCCTGTGGCATTGTCAATATGGTTTCAGTGTGTTTTCCCTCCGCTTTAGTTAATATGGTTATTGTGCGTCCTTTACTAATGCTTGGCGTTGCATATACTGTTCTACATTAAGTTTGTTCAGTTTTACAGGTCCTTGAAGATAAACCTGATCATTCACGGTGGACTCCGAAGTACGAGGTCCTTGGGTGGGATATAGAATTTTCTTGGCTTGCACGTAACATGACATTAAGTATCTGCTTTTACAAGGCTGCTATCAGTTTACATGTGAACATTCATCGCTTCGCTGAAAAGGCAAGCTGAAAAGTATTGTTCGCTGATTTGTTGCGAGAGAAAAATACTGTTCCTTCGCTGAGAAAGTACGGCTGATAAGTTCAAGCGAACAAGTGGTGATCTCTTGAAGGTCTTCCTAATAGGTAAGTATTACAGAATCTGCAGCTATTGCATACATAAATTAGTCCTCAGTACTTCCATTTCATAACAGCTAACAACATTTTTCTTCACTTGATTGAGTTTAGTACAATAATTTTTGTGAGTAGCCTGTGGTTTTGAGTGCTTTGCCTTTTTTCGAAGCTTTGACGCCCTAGAAGTTAAAAGTAAACAATTTTGCTTGTTGCAGAGGTGTTGTCTGGTTCTTCCCCAAAAGATCATCCTCTTCTACAGTACAAGTGAGTATTCAGCCCTGTGAATTTGTGACATTTGTTTTTTAACTTCAGGTGATATGTTTCCTTAAAACATGATCTTCCTTTTCATTACTAAACCAGCTGACAGTGGCATATGAAGTTCCTGAAATTTTAGCCCCAGTTGCATCAGTAAGTGGCGTATGCATAAATCTAATGCTTGCATAGCAAATCCTTGAACTGACCATCCAACTATCATTCACCAGGCACTGAAACCATTTCTGGAAAGCTTTGCTTCTCATAGGTTTAGAACGCTTTGCCACATTTGCCAAGGACCGCAATCACAAGATACCTCAGGCTACTCTTCTGTGTTCACCCTCTGTCGTGGAGCGTGCTCTGCTCTGCTGAGCGCTTGTGGGTAAGGAAAAAAGAATAGAAGCTTTTCGAGGGTTACCAATGCAAATCTCATGACTTAACACGGTTTAATTAGGGAAAAGTACAGGGACCCAGGTGGTTTTCCTTTTTCTTTTATGTTCTAATCGGCTAACAGCATTAACGATTCATTCCTCCATCTATATCTATTTCACATATTTAAGTATTTTTATCATTTACTTTCAGATACTCATGCTCCAAATCTCTATTGGCATCTGTATAATAATATTTGAGAAACCAGATCACGCAAAGGTTTATTGCCACCGATTAAAATCCATGCACACGTCTATAAATGCTGTTGCCAATTTTCAAATTTTCAAAAAAAAGAAAATAAAATACATATCAATAACATTCGTTGTTGTATGCTACTTATCCTCAAAAAGTAAAAGATTAATCAACAATAGATCCGGCTTCTACACAACTGGTTGCACCCCTACGCGGCCACGCGGCAACACCGCGCGTTGTTTCTAGTCAAATCTGAAGCTGACTAAATTTTAATTTTAGTGCGGTACATTGTGGTTTTTTTTTTGGCGAGCAAGAGACCTTTATTCATTACCTAAAACTTGGACTACAATCGCGAGGAATAATCTGCTCCACACACAACGGGCGAGTTGATGCATCAAACAGTCAAATGTCCAGTACGCTTCGCGAGTGCTGACATTTCATTGGCCACACGATTATACTCTTCTCTTTGTGTGGAGGTAACGACCTATTTCCAACTCAATGGCCTCCTCCACGATGAACCGCATATGTGATCTTCGTCCATTTTGTATGTTGTCAACATCCGTGCAACTGAGCTACAGTCCGTTTCAAGGATTGCCCGGTTCCTACACCATTCCGCGTGCTGCAAGGAAAAGGCCTTCTCAACACGCCAACCGTATATTTGAAATGACCAAATGGCCAAAAGAGGGTTAATTGGGCTCGATCTAAAAATTTAATGAAGAAATAACGATAGGGTATGGAAAAACTACTCACCTCTTGCATGGTTAAAGTCTAGGACGAAAGTGATCATATATAATAAGATTGATCCTAGGACCATCAAGTTGGTCAAGAGACACTAAAAATAAAAAGGTCCCTAGTTAGGGAATTAAAATCTATCAGTAAACAACTCCTACATGGAGAATCTTAGTCCTTGTTGAGATTAATTAGGATTAATTAATTATTGATCAATTATTGTAAATCCTGTCATTAGCAACTGCTAATGACAGTTCTAGCATATGCAACCGTTTAGGCCCCTTCGGCACCAATAGGCATCTTTTGGCCATTGGACATCCATTGGCTTGTATATATACATCACTGTTTATTAGATCAATACACGGTCATTTTTCGACCAATCCATTTTTATCTAACACGTTATCAAGCACTGCCTTCCGCTGTCGCTAGTAGAAAGAGAAGGAAGGAGTTTGCCGGAATTTCGCCGGAGTTTCATCGCTCCAGTTCAAGGTAGAAAATGACGACTCCCGTACCCTCCATGAACGCGATGGTCGACTCGATCACCGACGCTGTGGAGTCCGCCATCGCCCGTGGCCTGGACCACCCCGGAGGCGTTCGTCGCTTCATGCTCTAGGGCACTGTCCGCTGTGCCCTCCGGGACATCCACGACCACTGCACTCCCCTTCGCCGCTTCAATGGAGTGCGCCCTGGCGGTGGATGTCCGTCGTCGCCGTGCTTTGAGGCTCGTTCGTCGCCGCGCCCAGTGCCTCGTTCGTCGAGGCTACAATTCGCCCCCGGCGTCTGCTCGATGCATGGCCACGCCATGTTTGTCAGACGCGTGAGGGTGCCGTCGGAGATGTCGCCGATGGCGTCTTCACCGCCAAGGTCGTCGATGACGCTGCTGCCTCCACCATCGAACCCGCTGTCCCTGCTCGCAATGCCTTGGAACGGAGGCGGTGGCCTCATGGTTGAGCGCCATGGCGCTTCTTCGCTCGCCGGCACGGAGATGTGGCCAACCGGCTTCGGCTACGATCTGGACGTCGTCCTCCCTTCGATCGGGCCACCTTTGAACCGCGGCCGCTCTTACGCCAATGTGGCGGCCGCTCGCCCGACGCAGCGCCTCCCGCCCGGAAACGCCATTGGAGCGGGTTTCGCCTCTTCCTCCAACGAGGGGGAGGTGGTTCCCCCTGCTAAACCCCTTCGGAGGAGCCGGTGGGGGCAGCTCCGCCGTTCCCGACATGCTGTGACGGCCTTCGTGGCCGGAGCTCGACGGGGACGAGCGGGACGCGCCCCGCCGGCCAGCCTCCATGGCCGGAGAAAGGGCCTCGGCCCCGATCCACCATGAGAGGAAGAGGGGGGAGGACAATGGCTTTATACGGCGGTCATCTTCATCGGGAGGCTCGACTGCGGCAGCACAAGCGGCGGTGGCGGTGGATGGCGATGGCATGGCGAGCGAAGGCAGTGGTTGGGGTGGTTCGGCAGGCGGTTAGGGTTTCTAACCCTAATCGTCGGCCTTTTATAGGCGGCGGCGACGCTGGTGCCCACCTGGGCCGATCGGCAACCAGGCCCAGGTTTCCGGCCCGCGCGCGCCTTCCCTCCTAGGGCTGCCATTGCTTGGCTGGACCGCCCCTGGCTGGGCCGCCTGCTGGGCCGGCTGCTTGTCTGGGCCTATTTCTTTTTCTATTTTTTTTGTCTAGATTAGTTTTCTTTATTATTTCAATCAGCAGTAGTATAAGTTAATTAGCATATGCTTTGCTAGTTTAATTTCTGGAAGAACATCAGTAGTTTGGATTGATTGTTGTTCTGTACCTGCTGGATAATTGTCATTGTAAATATAATTTGTGGTTTGATTATATTATTATACAATGCCTTATGATTCTATCATATTTTTGGAGTATGTGGTGCATAAAAATCCCCTTTGTACCACATACATATTGCTTTTGTGACTTTGATAATTGTTTTGGGCTATGCTGATGCACCCAAACCCCCTGATTTGCATCAACATAGAGATTACACTTGTTATTCTATGATAGAATTGGGTATGTTGGTGCCCCAAACCACAATTTTGCATCACATACAAATTAAAATTGCTAGTAGACTTAGTTGCAATTTAACTATGCCATCTATAGAATTAGAAAACTTTAATATCTATAGAATTCACATTGCAATATAAATATCTTGTTTATTTTGGATAATTAACACAAGGTAATGGATTCTATGGCATTGTCTACGTTTAATCCACTTGTGGATTATCCTGCCCTGAGACCGTGCCATAGCAGTGATCACATCACCTGTTACTGAGAGGTTTACATCTTGTTTCTTTGAAACTTGATGACTACCTACACCGTGTTTTTACCCAAAATAAAGGTTTTGGATTGCTATCTTCGTCATATTGTTTTGCTATTACACAAGATAGTAGAGTCCTAGGCAAAGGCTGCGTTTAATTCTTTGTGAATTATCCTGTCCAAAGACCGTGCTTAGCCAGCAATATATTTGCCTACTATAAAGATCTACTCTTTATATATGATATAGAGACTATTTGTCTTGTGTATATCAAAACTTATGATGATTTGGTTGTACGGTCTACACAATTTGTGATTACCTACAATAATCCGAAACTATGATAAGATATAAATATACAGAATATTGCATTTAATATTACAACATTACCATGTTCATTTTAATTTACCATGCGGTAAATTAATTAATCCATGGCTGTCCACGTAGGATCATAGCCACTAAGGAGTTCAACGAACTCGCGTTAGATGGTAGCAATTACCCTACTTGGGCTTCTGATATCAAGATAGTACTTGTGTCTCGTAGTATTTTGGCTACAATTCAGGAACCTTAAACTGGGGTTGTCCTGCAAGATAAGCAAACCTATACTGCTTTGACTTTGTTACGGTATTACATTCATAAGGATCTTAAATTAGAATATCTTATGATTGAATCACCTCGCGAATTATGGGTCGCTCTTAAAGAGCGATATGATCGGCAAAAAGAACTTATTTTGTCCAAGGCCAACCATGAAAGGAATCACTTACGTCTCCAAGATTTTAAATCTGTAGCAGACTATAACCATGTTGTTCATAGAATTTGCTCTAAGTTGAAGTTTTACGAGAAAGAGCCAACGGATGCAGATAAGATAGAGAAAACACTCTCTACTATGCTTCCGTCCGATAGAGTATTGCAACAGCAATACAGGGCTAAAAATTACCAGCTTTATTCCTAGCTTATTCATACATTGACTCAAGTAGAAAAACATGATGAACTTCTTCTGAAGATCATCATAAGCGCCCTGTTGGTTCGGCGCCTCTGCCTGAGGTTCATAATGTACAGAAAAGTAATAGGAATAAGAAAAAGTTCAATGTACCTGATCCAAAGAACAAAACTGGTAAACGCAAACACAATAGAAGACAAAGAAATAATTCATCTAAGAGGAACAAGGACAATGCGAAACCCAAAAATGACAAGAAGTGTCATAGATGTGGGGATTTTTCGCATTTTGCCAAGAATTGCCGTGCACCTAAGCATTTGGTTGCTTTGTACCAAAAGTCCTTGAAAGAGGTCAAGCCAGCAGGAGATAAAAGATTTGAGGCACACTTTAACCTTGCATCTGAGGCTATTTCTGGAGAAGGTTGTTCCAATCAGGCCCCTAAGGAACTAGTGAACAACAATTCTCTCAATATTGAAGAGAACCTTCCATCAATGGATAACATACTCCTAGACTTTAGTTCTGGAGACATGTTTGGAGATTTAGAGTAATCTCAGTCCAAGACTTGATATCACAATCGATATTTGTTGTAATAGTCTAAGTCATACATAGTTGTTTGGGTAGTATTAATTAGTGTGCTTGCGAGTTGTACAAATTTGTTTATATTATTGTTCAACTCATAAATATTGTAATATCATACTCTTATACTTGATATTCAATATATTGTATGTATAATTCTATATGTTACTTGAAATTTCTGGTTATAATTCTTGTTTTACATATAGATGTCTATTGATATCAATCCAAAGGAGGAAGAACTATGCCTTGTGGACTTGTTGACACCTCTAATGCCACATAAGCTAGGTTGTCATTCTTAGCATGACACCAAAGGTGCTGGTACTAAAATATGCAAATGCTCCTCTGAAATAAATATGAAATCCGCAAGCGCATAGATAATACCGATGTAGCATTTTAACTGGGAGTAATTCCAGGTATCGTTATTTATATTTTTACCACTGGGAAGGGATGCTAAGGATAATGTGTAATGAACATCACTGCATATGCTAATGGAGAGCATAACCATGTCTTTATCTCTCTTCTCGTACATGGTAAGTGTCACAAGATAAATAATATATATGAATAATAATAAAGGATAACTGGTAAGCACATAGCCATATAATGATAAACATCTCGATAGACTACTCTAGATATATAGCACTAGCATGGATTAGGACGAACTATAGGGATAAATCCTAGGTTATTCTAACTATAAAGTCAAAGCATACGATGATTAGTGCAATTACACTTGGCAATCATGGCAAGAAAATGTTATATCTACACATAGTGATATTACTAAGGAAGATATGGAACATAGCCATAACTTCCATGTAATAGTTGTGCTCTGTCTGCCCTATACTCGGGAGGTGGACTACAGAGGACTCAACAGGGCTGTCACTCCCGCGATCTACCACACGATTCGGAATATAGGGTACAATCGCAGGTAAATACGATATAGGCACCATGCCTACACAATGTTTACCACTCACCCATGATATCAATGAGCAAGCGCTACACGATCCTATACTTGAATATAAGTTTGATCGAACTATGTCAAGTATATAATCAAAGTAGATTAAGAACAATATAATTGTGAACATAATCAAATAGAGCAAAGTCATATCCAATATGATAGAATAGACTAAAGTCATATTCATACAAATGATGAACTAGATGAATAATATAAGAACAAATATAAAAGTAGGAGAGAATTACCAAGTATTCTCCTGACAGATCCGGAAATCAAGCAATGCTTGGCTCCTTCTAGTTCTAATCCTACGTAGCTATGCTAAACTAGAGATCTGATTGAGATGGCGGCTCTAGTGCTTCTCTGAATGAGATGAATGAATAATGAATTAGGTTCCTCCTGGGGTCAGGGGCCTTGCTTATATAGCCCTCTAGGAAGCACCACAGCCCTTGGATCAAACCGACCTTGATGAACGATTATTATTGATCCTCAAAGGCGGTGGAGGCATGATCCACGAGGTGGCACCTGATTGGACACTAGGGGGGGCGGGCGCCCAGGCTCAGGGGCGGCCACCCCACCTACCTAGCCTGTGGGCCCTCCCCTCCGGGGGATGATCTTCTCGAGTCTTCTAGAATGTTTTTTTATAGTATGGTCGGTTTCTCTCTATGTAAATCTGACATGTAGACCTCATTTGGTTCTTTCCTGATAACCTCCTGCAGAAATAGATATTCACCAAAACTCGTGGAATTTTGTCAGTGTAACCCCTATATCTAGATAGTATTTTATATTTATATCATTTCTCATGCTATGTTGACGGTTAAAAATGATACTTATCTACCGTCAACAAGACTCATGTACCACAAACTCTATACTTAGAGAGATGAAATATTTCCAGACTCTTAAGAAAAGAGAATGAAATATTATGACCATCGCTGGTCGGGATGCGTTAATAGTTGGCTCAGGACGAGCAACTATTACTCTCCCTATGGGTACGCAGATTACGATGGAGGATGCATTATTGTATCCTGACTTGACTCGTACCCTTCTAAGTTATAGAGACATCCGTAAGAAAGGTTTTCATGTGGAAACACACCAAGATAATAAAGGGGAATTTCTTCTCTTAACTAAACTTACGGGATTTGACAAACAAATCTGTGAAAAACTCCAAACTGGATTGTACTTTACATACATAAAGCCCATAGCACATGTTGCTTATAAGATAATTTTCCAAGACGTCGATTCATTCCGTAACTGGCACGATCGACTAGAGCACCCCGGAATAGGGATAATGAGGAAAATTATCGGCAATTCCATAGTTCATGTTATGGAAAACGCTAAATTTTCCCAAAATAAAGATTTTTGTTGCACAACTTGTGCAACTGGGAAATTGATTTTAAGACCATCATATCTTAAAATTAGAGCTGAACCACTAAAGTTCCTTGAAAGAATTCAAGGAGATATTTGTGGTCCGATCCAACCATTATCGGGGCCGTTCAGGTACTTCATGGTATTGATAGACGCATCTACTAGATGGTCTCACGTGTCTTTGTTATCAACATGCAACCATACTTTTGCCAAAATAATGGCCCAACTAATTAAGTTGAAGGCTCATTATCCTGAACATCGGATTCAATCTATCCGAATGGACAATGCTGCTGAATTCTCATTCCGTGCTTTTAATGACTATTGTATGGCATTGGGAATTCAGGTTCAGCATTCTGTTCCATATGTACATACTCAGAATGGTTTGGCTGAATTGTTGATTAAAAGAATCAAGCTCATTGCAAGACCTATGTTAATGAATTGCAAATTGCCTATGTCGTGTTGGGGTCATGCAGTTCTGCACGCTGCCGACCTAATCCAACTACGACCAACTGCATATCACGAAACCTCCCCATTGCAGTTAGTACGTGGAAATTCTCTGAGTATTTTTCATTTGCATAAGTTTGGGTGCGCTGTCTACATACCCATCTCACCACCTCAGCGGACTTCGATGGGTCCTCACAGGAAAATGGGGATCTACGTGGGATATTCATCTCCGTCGATCATTAAGTATTTAGAACCTCTGACAGGGGATCTATTTACTGCCCGGTTTGCTGATTGTATTTTTAATGAGGATCATTTCCCGGCATTAGGGGGAGAATTGTACCAAAAAGAATGCTAGGAAATCGATTGGAATGCAAAAGGCATTTCATTTTCTGATCCACGTACTACAGAAGCTAAACTACAAGTTCAGAGAATTATTGATTTGCAAAACATTGCAAACAATCTGCCAGACGCTTTCTCAGATTATAAAGGTGTTACAAAGTCTCTCCAGCCTGTAAGGAATGTGCCTGAACGAGTGGAGGTACCTAACAAAACCACTCACTCCCATCTTGGCAAAAAGAGGGGGAGAAACACTTCCAAGAAGCAAGATGTGATTGCTGGCAACCAAAAGAAGACCGGAAATGCAACTCAACCTTTGGTTGAAAGACACCTAATGGACGTACAATGTCCTGTGGATAGATGTGATCCACAATCTAGCTCAGTTATGCGCATAAACACTGAGGCTAGAACATCGGAAGATGCTAGATCCATCATATTGGGAAATCATGATGAATCTTTAAGGGTAGAAGAAATTGCTATAAATTTCGTAGAGACTAAAGAGTCTTATAATCGTAAGTCCATAATAGTCGACTGTTACTTCTCTGAGCAAATTGTTAATATCCTCCTAACGGATCGAAATCCAAAGTCTATGACTGAGTGCAAGAAGCGCTCGGACTGGGATAAGTGGAAAGTACCAATTGAAGCAGAGATTTCCTTGCTTAATAAAAGGAAGGTGTTCTCAGCTGTAATGCCAACACCTTCTGGTATCTTCCTTGTTGGATACAAATGGGTTTTCGTCCGTAAAAGGAACGAAAACAACAAAGTGGTGAGACATAAAAGCAAGGCTCGTGGCACAAGGTTTTACGCAAAGACCTAGCGTTGATTTCAACGAAACTTACTCTCCGGTAATGAGCAGAATAACGTTCCGATACTTAATATCACTGGCAGTACAAAATCATCTATCTATGCAGTTGATGGACATAGTGACCGCATACTTGTATGGGTCATTAGATTCGGATATATACATGAAAGTTCCAGATAAAATCAGTATACTGAATCCCAAGGCAAATCGCAACATGTATTGCGTCAAGTTGCAGAAGTCATTATATGGCTTAAAGCAGTCGGGTCGAATGTTGTACAATCGGTTAAGTAATTTTCTTACAGAAAAGGGATATACAAACAATGATGACTGCACGTGTTCTTCATTAAGAAATCATCAACAGGATTTTGTATAATATCAGTGTACGTTGATGATCTTAATATCATTGGCAAAGAACCCGATATTAATGAAGCACGTCATCATTTAAAGACGGAGTTTGAAATGAAAGATTTGAGTCAAACCAAATTCTGCTTAGGTTTACAACTTGAGCATTTACCTTCTGGTATATTTGTATACCAAACTACCTATGTCCAGAAGGTATTGGAAAAATTCAATATGGACAAGTCATATCCAACAAAGACTCCCATGGTAGTAAGATCCTTAGACGTCGAGAAAGATCCTTTTAGACCACGGGAAGAAGGAGAAGAGATATTGGGACCGCATGTCCCATATCTAAGTGCTGTTGGAGCACTAATGTATCTTGCTAATAATACCCGGCTGGATATTGAATTTGCAGTTAATCTGCTAGCAAGACATAGTGCTGCACCTACCAAACGTCATTGGGTAGGAGTCAAAACAGTTTTGAGATACCTCAACGGCACTAGAGATCTTGAATTATTCTATAGTAAAAATCAAGAACCAATTTTGTTAGGTTATACAGATGCTGGTTATTTATCAGATCCCCACAATAGCAGATCACAAACAGGCTTTGTATTCTTACAAGGTGGAACAACAATATCTTGGAAGTCTTCAAAGCAGACATTAGTGTCTACCTCCACCAATCATTCTGAAATAATAACTTTATATGAAGCATCACGCGAATGCTTATGGCTTCGCAAAATGATAAACCACATAATACAATCATGTGATATTAGTGCGGTTGAGACACCAACAATTATCTTTGAGGATAATTCGGCATGTGTTACTCAGATGGAATTAGGTTATATTAAGAGTAATATGACTAAGCATATTATTCCTAAGTTATTCTACCCCCATGAACTCCAAAAAATGGAGAAATTGAAATCTTGTAGACTAAGTCATGTGATAATCTAGCGGATTTATTCACAAAGTCTCTACCATACTCAGCATTTCGTAAATGTGTTGATGGTATTGGTATGAAAAGACTTAGAGACTTGCAAGAATCAGGGAGAGAATCTCTTTGAAATTTAACCTGATTCAACATAGCATTACACTCTTTTTCCTTTATATGAGTTTTACTCTTCTGGAGTTTTCTCACATAAAGTTTTTAATGAGGTAATGGTAACACATAGTAAATGTCATATTATCTATTTTTCCTCACAGAGGTTTTTCAAAGATAATATATGACATATTGATTCTTGATCAAAATTGTTTTAGACTATGTCTTTGGGAATACCCAAAGGGTCTATTAACATTGGGAGTTATATATATCATTGTGTTTCTCCTTATTTTTTCACTAGGTTTTAAGGAGTTTTGCCTAGTATATCGATATATTTTAGATTTTTTCCACAGGGTTTTTCTAAAGCTTCAAGACATTTACTGATGAACAAACAATGGTGCCTACACAAGATCACTTGATCGAGGGGGAGTGTTGAGATTAATTATGATTAATTAATTATTGATCAATTATTGTAAATCCCATCATTAGCAACTGCTAAGACGGTTCTAGCATATGCAACCTTTTAAGCCCCTTCGGCACCAATAGGCATCTTTTGGCCATTGGACATCCATTGGCTTGTATATATATTACTGTTCATCAGATCAATACACGGTCATTTTTCGACCAATCCGTTTTCATCTAACAGTCCTCGCCTGCCTCTAGGAAGAGGCATCTGATAATCTGAATTAAATGATGTGGAGACAGTGCCTGCTTTTGGAATGAACAAAAAAAAGAGCTCGCTGCTGAGCCTAACAAGCCATCATGCCCATCAATGGCGAGCCCATCGAGCCCGATGCCAATATCAATGCCTGGGGGGCTCTTCCTCCTCTACCGCCTCCTCCATTGTCTTGATGGTTGCTAGCTCGTCCTCACACACACACACACACACACACACACACACACACACACACACACACATATATATATATATATATATAGCTACAAAATATGTTATTTTGTAGCCGCCTCTACTTACGATAATTTTATATACTAATTTACGACAATGTCAGTATATATTTACGATAGTTGAATTACTATAACACATGAGGATATTTACCATAATGTTATAGTAGATCACGTAGTAAGGAGTTACTATAATCTCGTAAATTAGCATAGCAATTATCGTAACTCAAAGTGGCTAATTTACGATAATTGCTATGCTAATTTACAAGATTATAGTAACTCCTTACTATGTGATTTATTATAACATTATGGTAAATATCCCCATGTGTTATAGTAATTCAACTATCGTAAATATATACTGACATTGTCGTAAATTAGTATATAAAATTATCGTAAATAGATGTGGCTACAAAATAACTTATTTTATAGCTAGCTATAGAGTATATTCTCCCTATATACTCTCTCTCTCTCTCCATGTGAGGCGTGTCCTCATCTGCGAAATCAATGAGAAAGAGGTTCGCCGCCGGAGTATCCCCTTCACAACATCACATATTAGGAAAAAATGACAGTACAATGAGAAGGCACGATGGCCAGATAGGGACATCACAACATCAAGAGATGTTGTGGATGGTAGCCCCACACGTATATACCTGATGGAGGGAGTCGCTCCACCATTGGATCAAGAGATGCTAGACGAGGACATCAAAACATCAGGAGATGCTATCAACAGTGGCCCCACACATACATGTTGCTTGTTAGTGGAGAAGTCGCTCCACCGTTGACTTAGACGGGCCTGACAAGTAGACCTTTGGACTATGTACCTAGTTAGAGCTATGCTCTAGATTCATGATAATGGTCGTAATGACATCTCAACAATTGGTGCGGGTGGCCAAGACATTTTGTTTCTCAGCCATATGAGTGAGATATAGTCTACGAATTGACAGTCATCGTTCTGTGCTCATTCAATTCTTTTGTATAACAGGCTGTGTACTTCCTGCTGTGCAGAGACCGGAAGATTTTTCAAGATACTTTGTTAACTTGATGTAATATTCTTCTCGTTTAATACTTCATCCATTCTGAAATACAAGGTATCCAAGCGATTTTCAAACAAAATAAGGAGCGTGATAAAAGGCCACCTTGCCTCTCACTAAACAGGCTATGTAATAGCTATTTTGGTCCCTCAACTATTAATCGTGGCTCATTTTCATCCTTAAACTTTCAAAACGACTGTTTAGATCCTCAAACTTTAGTTTTACGCTCAATTTCATCCTACGACTGCGAAGATAATCGTTTCAGTCCTCAAACTTGCCATTTGGGCTCAATTTCATCCATAAACTATCAAAGTGCATGTAACTTTTATTTTCAACTCAATTTTGTCTATTCAAAAAGAAACTTTGTATTTTAGGCACAATTTCATCCATGAATTATCAAAATTATAGATCTGCTATTGTTTTAATATATTATGTATTCTTAAAGAATAAATAGTATTTGATGCAACTGTAATTGCTCCCACAAATATCATTTAGTCGGATATGTATAAATGGTACCATTATAAGGTAACATTAAAAATAACAGCTTGGAATTGTTAATGGTCACGAAAAAGTTTTTGGATGAATATTATTTTTCTATCTCCAACTGCAGGTGGTATGCAACACTGCTGAAAGCCCAAGTTTGGTTTTGGTAATTAATGACACCAAGTTGCTAATGCCATGTGTTAAGTGTTTTGAGCTAGGCATAAGCAGCACATGTGATGAAGGTGTACGTGGCAAGGAGTGGTGGCCACAAGATCACAAAGAGATGGTGCATGGACATGAAATGACGATCATGGTGAAGATGCACATAATACGTTGGATATGATGATCAAGTGAAGAGAAGGATCTAAGAGCGCAAGGCAAAGGTATAACCATAGGGTTTTCCTTTTGCCGGTCTAAGATGAGTAGAGAAGTGATTGACCGGGTTTAGGATACATAGCCGACTATCAAGAGGGGCAATCACGGTTAGCTCGGGAATCAAGTGCCACTAGATCAATGTCTTGAGCATATGCATTTAGGATCTAGTAAAGAGCTAACATAACGCCTTAAAAAAAATGTTTGTGAAATGCTAACACACATGCACATCGATGGTGTACACTTGGTGGTGTTAGCACATTTGTGAAGGCGGTGGAGTTTGAGCGGTAGAGAGGGGTTTGGGTTCCTCTCTCCCTCCCGCCGAGCTTGCGAGGCGGGATTCGGCGCTTTTTGGAGAAGTGAAACGCCTATTTTCTATTGCGCCGAAAGTTGGAAAAGAACGGAGGCGAACGGAGGTCACTGCGTGCACCGGACGCTGCACTGGACTCTGCACCGGACGCGGGGCGCGTCCGGTCAGTTCATCGCAGCGCGGGTGCTGCTAGGGTTTGTGACCGGACGCGGGTCTGGCCTGACCAGCGCGTCCGGTCAGTTCAACCGGGCGAAAACGTTAAACGCGTGACCGGCGCGTCCGGTGCCCCACGGGACCGGAGCGTCCGGTCAGCCTCCAGAGAGACCGAGCGCAGCGCAGCGCGATCGGACGCGGCTGGCGCGTCCGGTCACGTACCACCGGACGCGTCCGGTCGCGTCGGGTGCTTACTGGAACGCGACCGGACGCTGGCACTGTCGCGTCCGGTCGATCGAAGGAGCGCGTCCGGTCAACGGTAACGGCTAGTTCGGACGAGCACTGTTCACGTCTGTCGCGTAGTGACCGGACGCGTCCGGTCACCCTGACCGGAGCGTCCGGTCAGCGCGATTTCTGCTGCGTCGTTTCTAACGGCTAGCTGCGTACCCCTTCGTTATAAATAGATGGTGGCCGGGGTTTGAGGGTAACTCTTGCACATTTTGAGACCTAGAGACATCCTTTGAGCTAGAGAACAACCCCTCCACTCATCTCCTTGCATAGTTGCACATCTTGAGTGAGATTGAGTGAGATTCAAGTGCATTGCTTGAGAGTTGCATTCTAGAGGCACTTGATCTTCGAGTTGCTGCGGATTTCTTGTTACTCTTCCGTGTTTCCCGACACGGTAGACGGCTTGGAGCAGTGGAGGTGATTGAGCTCGCAATTGGAGATTGTTGGAGCCTTCACCAAGTGTTGTAAGGGGTTCTTGATCCTTCCCCGCGGGAGTTCGCGAATTGGATACTCTAGTGGAGCTCGTGGCTTGGAGGATCCCCATCTTGTGTGCGGTTGTGCGGTGCCCGCCGAGGGCTCGACTCTTGATAGTCGATTAGCTCGCGAACCGACAAGTGGGTGTATCGCCACAACGAGGAGTAGCTTGCCGGGAAGCAAGTGAACCTCGGGATAAAATCTTGTGTCATTCTCTTCCCAAGGATTTCTCTTGTGTGATTGATTGATTGGTACTTCACATCTCTACACGGCGGTATATTCACTCGAAGCTCTTCTCTCGTATTACTTCTTGTATCTAGCTTGTTGTTGTTGTGTTTAGTGGATAGCCTTGAACTAGACTTGTATAGGTGGCTTGCTTAATTAGTTAGTGCTAGTGCATTTTGCGCCGCCACCTTTTATACTAACTTGTGGTTAAGTAATTTGTGTAGAAGTTTTTATTAGGCTATTCACCCCCCCTCTAGCCTATTTGGACCTTACAAGTGGTATCGGAGCCGAGGCACCGTTTATTTGAGGCTTAACAACCTACGGTGATAAAGAAATGGCTCAATTAAGTTTGCACATCAACAACACCAAGAAGGCACCTCACTTTGACGGCACAAATTATGCATATTGGAAAGTTAAGATGACCGCACACCTCAAGTCAATCAATAGAGAAGTGTGGAAGGTCACCGAAACAAAATTTGAGGTTGCTAATCCGGAGGCACCTACACCGGTGGAAGAGAAGAAGCTCCAATGCAATGATATTGCCATTAGTGCTCTTCATGAGGCATAGATGACAAGACATTTGAGCAAGTGAAGAACATAGAAGTTGCACATGATGCTTGGGCCAAGCTAGAAGAAACATTTGAGGGCACCGAAGGCACAAAGACCGCTAAAGCATATATCTTGCAAGAAAAATTTTCAAGCTTCAAGATGCAAGATGATGAAAGTGTACCGGAGATGTTTCATAGATTGCAAGTCATTGTCAATGAGCTCAAGGCACTTGGTGAGGAAGTCAAGGACAACCAATTCTCTATGAAGTTCTTGAGAAGCTTGCCTAAGAGATTTGATACATTGATCACCGTGCTAGTAAGGACAACATTGAAGGATTCAACTCCTCAACAAATATTTTAAGAAGTGATGACCGATGATTCATATAGAGAAGATGATGAGAAGGATGAGTTGGTCAAGAAGAAGAAGAAGGAGAATGAGAAGAAAGATGACGAAAAGAAGAAGAGTGTGGCATTCAAAGCCACCACATCCAAGGGCAAATCCAAGATTGAATCATCAAGTGAAGAAGACTCAAGCTCTTGTGATAGTGATGACATTGATGAGAAGATGGCTCTCTTTGTCAAGCAATTTGGCAAATTCATGAAGAAGAAGGGCTATCGTGCAAGGAGGAAGAAGAACTCATCTAAGAAGAATGAGCATACCATGAGATGCTTTAGATGCCATAGCAAAGAACATCTCATTGCAAAGTGTCCTTATGATAGTGATGATGAAGATGCTATCAAGAAAGAGAGGAAGAAGCAAAAGAAGAAGCAAGAAAAGAAGGAAAGTTCTTATAAGAAGAAGAATGATTCTCATGTTGCTACATGGGATAGTGATGACTCCTCAAGTGATGATGAGGATGACAACAAGAGCAAGAAGAAGGGACATGCTAGCATTGCTATCCAAGAGAAGGTCTCCCTCTTCGACACTCCATCATGCTTCATGGCTAAGGCCACTAAGGTATCATCCGATAATGAGAGTGATCATGCTAGTGATAGTGATAGTGATAGTGATGAAGAAGAATTCACTAAAGATGAACTAATCACTATGCTAGAAGATTGCACTCAACATTTTAAAGAATCTAGAAAGGAGTGCAAGGGCTTGCTTAAGGAAAAGAAAAACCTTATGCAAGAACTTGATGAGCTTAGGGCATCTTATGAGAGTCTAAAGGTAGACCATAAGGAGCTTCAAAAGTCTCACACTAAGCTTGAAGAAGCTCATTCCTCTCTAATTAAAAAATATGAAAACATGCCAACTAATGTTGAGAAAGCTAAAACTTGCAACATAGGCATATCATGTGATATAATTGATGAATCTTGTCATAAGCCTATTGTTGTTGCTCTCACTAACCCTTCATGTAGCGCATCTACATCATCCTCATCTAGTAGTGATGGTTTCACTTGTGACTTCACACTTATAGTTGAGAATGAAAATCTCAAGAAGGAGGTAAAAGAGCTCAATCACACCTTAGCTAAGGCTTATGGTGGTGAGGACCGCTTGCTTATGTGCTTGGGTAGCCAAAGAGCTTCTCTCTACAAAGAGGGATTGGGCTATAACCCCAAGAAAGGCAAGGCCGCTTTTGCTCCTCACAAGACTCGTTTTGTGAAGAACAATGGTAGCTATTGCAAAAGTTGCAAGCAAGTTGGTCACATAAAGCAACATTGCATGAACAAGAAATCCAATGCTAATGTATCCTCAATTAAGCTTGATTCTTTCTATATACTTACCAAGGGTACAAATGGTGTTCATGCTAAGTTCATTGGTGCACCATGGATGGGCTCAAAGAAGAAATCCATTTGGGTACCAAAGAGCTTGGTCACTAACCTTGGAGGACCCAAACAAGTTTGGGTACCTAAAAAGAATTGATCTTATCTTGTAGGTCAATTACAAAGCCGGAGGAAGGCATTGGGTGCTTGATAGTGGGTGCACTCAACATATGACCGGGGATTCTTGTATGTTCAAATCAATTGATACAAGTCAAAATGGTGGTTTTGATGCTATCACTTTCGGCAACAACAAGAAAGGCAAGGTCAAGGGGCTTGGTAAAATTGCTATCTCAAATGACATGAGCATATCTAATGTGTTGCTAGTTGAGAGCTTGGATTTCAATCTTTTGTCGGTGGCACAACTTTGTGATCTTGGTTTCAAGTGCATATTTGGTAGTGATGATGTTGAAGTCATAAGTGTTGATGGATCAAATTTGATATTCAAAGGATTTAGACATGGTAGCTTATACTTGGTTGACTTCAATGATAGTGAGACACAATTGACATCATGCTTGCTTAGCAAATCTAGTATGGGATGGTTGTGGCATAGAAGGCTTGGTCATGTTGGAATGAAACAATTGAACAAACTTTTGAGGCATGACTTAGTTAGAGGCTTGAAGGATGTCACCTTTGAGAAGGATAAACCTTGTAGTGCCTGTCAAGCCGGCAAACAAGTTGGAAATAAACATCCTAGTAAGAGTGAAATGAGTACATCAAAGGCATTTGAGCTATTGCACATGGACTTGTTTGGGCCAACAACATATACTAGCATTGGTGGCAACAAGTATGGCTTTGTGATAGTGGATGACTACACAAGATACACTTGGGTGTTCTTTCTCTATGACAAGAGTGATGTTTATGATTTATTCAAGTCTTTTGTCAAGAGAGTGCATAATGAGTTTGAGACTACCATCAAGAAGATTAGAAGTGACAATGGTAGTGAGTTCAAGAACACAAGAATTGAAGATTTATGTGATGATCTCGGTATTGGACATCAATTCTCTCCAACATACACTCCTCAATCAAATGGTGTAGTTGAAAGAAAGAATAGAACTTTGATTGACATGGCTAGATCAATGCTTAGTGAGTACAATGTGAGTCATTCATTTTGGAGTGAAGCTATCAACACGGCTTGCTATTGTAGCAACCGTCTTTATTGCCATGGGAAGCTTGGGAAGACACCATATGAGCTATTGAATGGAAGAAAGCCCAACATTGCATACTTTAGAGTGTTTGGTTGCAAATGCTATATTCTCAAGAAAGGCACTAGATTGAGCAAGTTTGAAAAGAAATGTGATGAAGGATTCTTACTTGGTTATTCTACCACAAGCAAAGCATATAGAGTTTGGAATCTCACAAATGGCACCTTGGAAGAAGTTCATGATGTTGAGTTTGATGAAACCCAAGGATCTCAAAATGAAGCTCAAAACCTTGATGATGTGAGAGGAGATCAATTGTCAAATGCAATGAAGAACATAGATATTGGTGACATAAGGCCGAGGCAAGTTGATGATGATGATATTCATGTGATCAACCAAAGTGTGCAAATTGATACAAATCAAGCAAGCTCTAGTGGTTCTCATGATGAAGCTCAAATTCAAGGTCAAACAAGTGGAAGCAATCAACTCCCAATACTTCAACCTACTAGCATTGCAAGAGATCATCCATTGGATCAAATCATTGGTGGAATTCAAAGTGGTGTTCAAACTAGATCAAGATTGGCATCATTTTGTGAGCACTACTCATTTGTGTCACTTGAAGAACCAAAGAAGATAGAAGATGCATTGAAGGATTCCGATTGGGTAAATGCCATGCATAAAGAACTAAACAACTTCACTAGAAATCAAGTTTGGGAACTTGTTGAAAGGCCGAAGAACTATAATGTGATTGGTACTAAGTGGGTCTTTAGAAACAAGCAAGATCAAGATGGCATGGTTGTGAGGAACAAAGCAAGATTAGTAGCACAAGGATACACACAAGTTGAAGGTCTTGACTTTGGAGAAACATATGCACCAGTTGCAAGATTGGAGGCTATTAGAATCTTATTAGCATATGCTTGTGCAGACAACATCAAGCTCTATCAAATGGATGTTAAGAGTGCATTTCTCAATGGCTACATCAATGAAGAAGTTTATGTTGAGCAACCTCCCGGTTTTGAAGATGACAAGAAGCCCAACCATGTTTACAAGCTCAAAAAGGCATTGTATGGTTTGAAGCAAGCACCTAGAGCATGGTATGAGAGATTGAGGGATTTTCTTCTCTCTAAAGGGTTCAAGATGGGAAAGGTTGACACCACTCTCTTCACCAAGAAGCTTGGAAATGACTTGTTTGTGTTGCAAATCTATGTGGATGACATTATCTTTGGATCAACTAACCAAGATTTTTGTGAAGAGTTTGGAAATATGATGGCAAATGAGTTTGAAATGTCTATGATCGGAGAGCTTAGTTACTTTCTTAGACTTCAAATCAAGCAAATGAAGAATGGCACTTTTGTAAGTCAAGGGAAGTACATCAAGGACATGATCAAGAAGTTTGGATTGCAAGATGCTAAGCCAATGAGTACACCAATGGGCACAAATGATCAATTGGGTATTGATGCAAGTGGCAACATGGTAGATCAAAAGCAATACCGGTCTATGATTGGAAGTTTGCTCTATGTCACCGCTTCTAGGCCGGATGTGATGTTTAGTGTGTGCAAATGTGCAAGATATCAAGCTTCACCTAGAGAAAGTCACTTGAAAGCAACCAAGAGGATATTGAGATATCTTAAGGGCACTCATGATGTTGGATTATGGTTTCCAAAGGGGTCTAACTTTGAGTTGATTGGATATTCGGACTCCGACTATGGTGGATGCAAGATTGATAGAATGAGCACAAGTGGCACTTGTCAATTGCTTGGAAGGTCTCTTGTTTCATGGTCATCAAAGAAACAAAATAGTGTTGCACTATCTACCGCCGAGGCCGAATACATTAGTGCCGGTAGTTGTTGTGCACAATTGCTTTGGATGAAGGCCACTTTGAATGACTTTGGAATCAAATTCAAGAATGTGCCATTATTTTGTGACAATGAAAGTGCAATCAAGATGACACAAAATCCGGTTCAACATTCAAGAACTAAGCACATTGACATAAGGCATCACTTCATAAGAGACCATCAACAAAAGGGTGATATTAGCATTGAGAGCATTGGCACCGAAGATCAACTAGCCGATATCTTTACAAAGCCACTTGATGAGAAAAGATTTTATAAGTTGAAGAATGAATTGAACATACTTGACTTCTCCAACTTGAAATGAGTGCACCCCCACATTCTTATATGACATGCCTCTCCTCCGACATAGCAAGGTAAAGTTGTTTGGCATATCATTCATACTTTGCTAAGGACATGTTTAGAACATATAGACATATTTGCATGACAAATAGGCTCATTCATGAAAATCAAATGATTTTGATGTATATATGGTACCACTATTGCTTCTATGTTTTGATTGATCTAGTGGTAGCATATGACATGTTTGTGGGCTTGCAAACCTAGTGTTGAATCTAGAAAATGAGCTCATGATGTGTAATTCAACATGGTCAAGATAACCCTTATACTTTATGAGGTGTGAAGAAGCTTGTCCTTGGATCAAACCGAATTACATATTCTAGGCAAGTGATCTAGATTGAACCATAATTTGGACTCCCTCATTATTGATTGACTTAACTCTCACTAAAATTGGCACCTTTTTTGGTGATTGTTGACAAAGGGGGAGAGAAAAGTCACAAAGATAGAAAAGTCACAAAGATAAAGTAAAGGGGGAGAGAAAGTTGAAAGTTAAGGGGGAGAGAAAAGTTACTAAGGAGAAGAGAAAGCATAAGATAAGACATTGGAAAGGGATCAATTAAAATTTGAGCACACAAGTAGGGGGAGCAAGCTCATGAATTATTTGTTGCATTTGTATGTGCATTAACATGATAAATTGTTGCATTGCAAAGCTTAAATTCATATTCATGCTTGTGTGGTGATTGCTAGAAATAGAACTTGTATGATGATTTGTTGAGAATAGCTTTTTTAAGTGGTATCTAGACACCTTTGCTTATAATGTTGATCTCACGGGGTACTTTAGTGTTTGTGATCTTTACAAGTGATGAATTACAAGTGGTGTCTAGCTACATCGATGCTAAGGATGGTATATAAAGGCACTCCGATTGGTATCACGCTTCAAAGGTCCATTCTATATACCTTAGCATCAATTTGATAGTAGTAACTCTCCCAAAATTCAAATCCATACATATGTGCAAAATTGAACCAAACTCATGGAAGCACATATGTAGGGGGAGCTAATACTATCGAAATTGAAAATTGATTTCATTTCATATCTTTGTGATGGTTGTCATCAATTACCAAAAAGGGGGAGATTGAAAGCCCAAGTTTGGTTTTGGTAATTAATGACACCAAGTTGCTAATGCCATGTGTTAAGTGTTTTGAGCTAGGCATAAGCAGCACATGTGATGAAGGTGTACGTGGCAAGGAGTGGTGGCCACAAGATCACAAAGAGATGGTGCATGGACATGAAATGACGATCATGGTGAAGATGCACATAATACGTTGGATATGATGATCAAGTGAAGAGAAGGATCTAAGAGCGCAAGGCAAAGGTATAACCATAGGGTTTTCCTTTTGCCGGTCTAAGATGAGTAGAGAAGTGATTGACCGGGTTTAGGATACATAGCCGACTATCAAGAGGGGCAATCACGGTTAGCTCGGGAATCAAGTGCCACTAGATCAATGTCTTGAGCATATGCATTTAGGATCTAGTAAAGAGCTAACATAACGCCTTAAAAAAATGTTTGTGAAATGCTAACACACATGCACATCGATGGTGTACACTTGGTGGTGTTAGCACATTTGTGAAGGCGGTGGAGTTTGAGCGGTAGAGAGGGGTTTGGGTTCCTCTCTCCCTCCCGCCGAGCTTGCGAGGCGGGATTCGGCGCTTTTTGGAGAAGTGAAACGCCTATTTTCTATTGCGCCGAAAGTTGGAAAAGAACGGAGGCGAACGGAGGTCACTGCGTGCACCGGACGCTGCACCGGACGCTGCACCGGACTCTGCACCGGACGCGGGGCGCGTCCGGTCAGTTCATCGCAGCGCGGGTGCTGCTAGGGTTTGTAACCGGACGCGGGTCTGGCCTGACCAGCGCGTCCGGTCAGTTCAACCGGGCGAAAACGTTAAACGCGTGACCGGCGCGTCCGGTGCCCCACGGGACCGGAGCGTCCGGTCAGCCTCCAGAGAGACCGAGCGCAGCGCAGCGCGATCGGACGCGGCTGGCGCGTCCGGTCACGTACCACCGGACGCGTCCGGTCGCGTCGGGTGCTTACTGGAACGCGACCGGACGCTGGCACTGTCGCGTCCGGTCGATCGAAGGAGCGCGTCCGGTCAACGGTAACGGCTAGTTCGGACGAGCACTGTTCACGTCTGTCGTGTAGTGACCGGACGCGTCCGGTCACCCTGACCGGAGCGTCCGGTCAGCGCGATTTCTGCTGCGTCGTTTCTAACGGCTAGCTGCGTACCCCTTCGTTATAAATAGATGGTGGCCGGGGTTTGAGGGTAACTCTTGCACATTTTGAGACCTAGAGACATCCTTTGAGCTAGAGAACAACCCCTCCACTCATCTCCTTGCATAGTTGCACATCTTGAGTGAGATTGAGTGAGATTCAAGTGCATTGCTTGAGAGTTGCATTCTAGAGGCACTTGATCTTCGAGTTGCTGCGGATTTCTTGTTACTCTTCCGTGTTTCCCGACACGGTAGATGGCTTGGAGCAGCGGAGGTGATTGAGCTCGCAATTGGAGATTGTTGGAGCCTTCACCAAGTGTTGTAAGGGGTTCTTGATCCTTCCCCGCGGGAGTTCGCGAATTGGATACTCTAGTGGAGCTCGTGGCTTGGAGGATCCCCATCTTGTGTGCGGTTGTGCGGTGCCCGCCGAGGGCTCGACTCTTGATAGTCGATTAGCTCGTGAACCGACAAGTGGGTGTATCGCCACAACGAGGAGTAGCTTGCCGGGAAGTAAGTGAACCTCGGGATAAAATCTTGTGTCATTCTCTTCCCGAGGATTTCTCTTGTGTGATTGATTGATTGGTACTTCACATCTCTACACGGCGGTATATTCACTCGAAGCTCTTCTCTCGTATTACTTCTTGTATCTAGCTTGTTGTTGTTGTGTTTAGTGGATAGCCTTGAACTAGACTTGTATAGGTGGCTTGCTTAATTAGTTAGTGCTAGTGCATTTTGCGCCGCCACCTTTTATACTAACTTGTGGTTAAGTAATTTGTGTAGAAGTTTTTATTAGGCTATTCACCCCCCCCTTCTAGCCTATTTGGACCTTACAACTGCAGCGTTCCACATAGAACGTAGACAAAGTTGAGTTGAAAATAAAAGTTTAAAGAACAAAATACACTTTGATTGCTTATAAATGAAATTGAGCCAAAAATACAAAGTTTGATGACTGAAACGATCATGTTCGTAGTTCTAGGATAAAACTGAACCTAAAAGTAGAGTTAAACGGCCTTTTCGAAAGTTTAGAGATGAAATTGAGCCATGAGTAATAGTTAAGGGACCAAAATGGCTATTCTACCTTATTTTATTTAATTAACAGCCGACTGATTTGAGTGATGGCAAGTTTAAAAGGCTTAGTATTTATATTGCTAACGAAGACCAAGGAGAGAGAGGGGCATCTCGAAAAAGCCTGGTTCTTTTGAGCCAAAACAGTCACGCTTATGATTGCCCCACAAGACGAGTCAGGCCTGATTTTCATCCAGCTCGGGCCTGGGTGGTCTGCACGCGTAATTTACAGTGTAAAATAGCTAAAATAAATATTTTATGCTAGGCTCAGATCTAGAATTTTTTTTAAACAACGGGATCTATGCCTAGGCCTTGTCCACTAAGGATCATAAGCAGGCCATAACGCAACGGGCTAGACCGGGCTTAATTTGCTTAGGTGCGAATTGACAATGCAGAATACCTTAATCTTATACTCTTATAAAGTAAAACTCCACTAAGGATTTTTCTGCTCTCATGTTAAGCCACGTCATCAGAACACAATTGCCATTTAATGGTCACCAAGCAGCCACATCATCAGAAACTGACACCCTCAATTTTTCTCTCCCACTGTGTTGATGATGCACTGAACCATCAATGGAAGTAAGGAAAACCAAACGTTGAAACCCACTTACCCTTCCTCTACCCACGACAATTAATATCACAAAGGATGCTACAAAGTATTTTTGTTTTGTGCTAAGCAGGCCATAACGCAACGGGCTAGACCGGGCTTAATTTGCTTAGGTGCGAATTGACAATGCAGAATACCTTAATCTTATACTCTTATAAAGTAAAACTCCACTAAGGATTTTTCTGCTCTCATGTTAAGCCACGTCATCAGAACACAATTGCCATTTAATGGTCACCAAGCAGCCACATCATCAGAAACTGACACCCTCAATTTTTCTCTCCCACCGTGTTGATGATGCACTGAACCATCAATGGAAGTAAGGAAAACCAAACGTTGAAACCCACTTACCCTTCCTCTACCCACGACAATTAATATCACAAAGGATGCTACAAAGTATTTTTGTTTTGTGCTAAAGTGGAAGTGTTTTTCTACATCAGATTTAAGTTTAGAATTTCTTTATAAAATCCCACAGCAACACGCGGGGAATTCAACTAGTACTCTTATAAAACTAAATCCCACTAGAGATTTCTCTCGACATGCAAGCTATCCACATCAATAATCCACTAGAACTTGTAATTATAGTCAACTAGCACATGTAATTATGATAGTTATCTCTTTATCCACTAACATGCATTTAGCTATCCACATTGATGTGTTAAACCATTCACCGAAATTAATTTAAGATAGTTTCATTCATATAACTATAAACATAAATAGTCTAATTTCTTTTTAAATTATCTAAAAATCTTCGCAATAACGTGTGGGGTATCCTCATAGTTATATAGAACTTTGAACTCTGAATCCTTATTTTAGGACAGAGGGAGTAGTATCTTCCTTTGTCCAAACAATCTGCTTTCCATTTACCATTATAATTACAGTACATAATTAACCAGGTCGGCTTGTGGAAACAGTGGACCTGCATGCTACAACACCCAAAGCAAAGTAGTAGTAATGAAGGAAATTAAATGTTCGTTCTGCCACTAACAGTACCTGAACAACTTTACTTCTGAGATTAATTCTGCATGCATATACTCCCACTAGTAAATAGTAATAACTAACTGACGCCACATTCGATCTACATAAACTGGGCGTGCGTGAAACCTGAATAATACTTGTCATTAGCTTGGTTCTTGGGCGCGCGACTAATTGCCTTGAGGGAAACGACGATGACAGGGTACTTGGTCTTCACTTTCTGGAGGTGCACCGCGACGTTCTTGGCATACAGCTCGAAGAGGTCGTCAAGTACGTGCTCGCCGAAGTGGTGCGCGATGAGCGGCCCGATCACGGCCCTGATGGACTTGGCGACGTTGACGCCGCTCTGGACGCCGTCGAGCACGAGGTCGCCGTCGTCGTCCTCCGTGTCGTCGTGCGGATCCCAGTTGGACTCGAAGAGCTGGATGTGGGTGACGTCGAACGCCTGGCTCTGCCTGATCACGTCCCTCACCTCGTCCACCGACGGCGCGTAGAACGGCAGGTTGAAGGAGTCCAGCTTCTCCTTCTCCACACGGCCCTGCCATGGCGCCATGCATGCAAATGCATCAGCTAGGAAGCTAGCAGTAGCTAGGGTTCATCAGCTCAGTTCAGGAGTTTCATTGATGGATGATGTTGCACAAGAGAACAGAAAACAACAGAACAAGCAGACCTCTTTGACGAGGGACTGAAGAGCCTGCGCGAGGAGGCCCCACATGTAGCTGACCTCGCCACGGAGCACGTCCTTGTTCTTCCTGCCGAGGAACGCCAGCACCATCTGGCCACCGGACACGAGCTCCATGTGGCGCAGCCTGAGGAACAGCGAAAAGTCCTCCTGGAACTGCCTCCGGTACAGCGCCACCACCGCCGGCGGCGTGGTCTCCCAGATGTACATGTTGCCCTCGTTGAGGACGGCGCCGCCGGCGAGCTCGTCGGGGACCTTGGAGCGCCACATGAGGCAATAGGAGGAGTGGAAGAGGTGGACGCAGCGGCCCGGGAACAGCCGGGTGTAGAAGGAGCCCGGCAGCCCGGCGACGTAGTACGGCGGCAGCGCGTCCCCCTTGTCCTTGGCGGCCAGCTTCTTGAACAGCTCCAGCGACTGGAACACGAGGTTGAAGTCGTTCCCAGGGAGGTCGTTCAGGAAGAACTGCACGTGCGTCGCCGGCGGTTGGGCGCCGGCCATCGTTGTCAGCTCTTCTCGGCGGTCGGCCACCGCTCCGAGCACCTCGGAGACGACGAGCAGCGTGTTGGGCCCCGACGAGCAGCCGAGGTCCGCGACGACCATGGCGCCGCCGCCGGAGGAGAGCGACGACGCATGCGCCGCCGCCACGGCCTTGTGCAGCACCGGCCTCGTCTTCAGTATGGACTTCTCCTGAGGAACATGTATTGTTGAGACGTACGAGCATGCATATGCGGCTATGCATACATACAGGTCCACACATGCGCGTATGCAACATGAGCAGATTGGTTGAGACGACATGCATGATGTAGAAGAAGAAGCACAGCTACAGTGTACCTGAAGCCTGGAGTTGGAGGCGTAGCTGTCCTCGCCGTCGCCCCGGCTCATGTGGAGGTCGCGCTCTACCTTCATGGCTACCTTAGCTAGCTAGCTAATGGCCACGTGCTGCTGAAGAGTGAGAAGCTTGCTTGCTTTATCACTCTGCTGTGGTAGTTTGCAGAGCAGGAGAGGGGAGGGCTTCTCAATTTATAGGCCCAGCCTGCCAATCAGCACTCAGCACAACACAAGCTAAAACTTAAAACTGATCTGCTGCACTTAACTAAGGGCCGGTTTAGTTGCAATTTTTTTTGCAAAATGACACCGTAGCAAATATCGTTGTTATTTGGCAATTAGTGTCCAATCATGATCTAATTAGGCTTAAAAGATTCGTCTCGTCCATTTCGTCTAAACTGTGTAATTAGTTTTATTTTTTATCTATATTTAATGCTTCATGCATGCGTCCAAAGATTCGGTGTGACGGGAAATATTGAAAATTTTTGCAAAATTTTTTGCAACTAAACAGAGCCTAACCCAAACTGACGTTGCTTTAGGGTTTAGCTTTTCCCTCCCGGTGTCCATCCTACTACGTGTTTGGCGTTCAAATCACAGACGCAGCTTCGTCATGCCTTCCATTATCCACCTGGACCCCTTTCTCGTTGGACGTCGGTGGTGTCCCTGTTCCAACCCTATCATATATCATTATCATATTATTCAGCAGCATGTGCATATTAGGCACAAACTCAAAATTATTTTTTATATGATGATCAATAGAATCCACACACGTGTTTAATTTGCAGTTCCTTGCCGCCGTATATATAGGAAATGTACATGTCGCAACGTTGACGAACCGTGTGTGAACAGGAAATGGCATTGGTCCTTTAGGATTGACCATAATCGAGCGACCAATCTGAACCACTTATAATTAGATATAAAAGTGGTGGTGTGATGCAGATGTTAAACAGAGTAGCGATTTTCTTTCAAGTGCATTTTCTTTACTTACCATAATGCCCTTACGTCCCTTTCTACGATGCCTTAGGGACCTGGGCTCACAAACCATATATAGCAATGTTACAAATTAAGTATGATTCCAAGCAAAAGCATCAAGATTCAGTATTACTCCCTCCATCCCAAATTATAAGTCGCTTTGACTTTTTTTGGTACATCCCTTCCCCATCCCATCGAGAAAGAGAATTAACGAATCCTAAGGCAAAGGGGCGAGAACCGCAAGGCCTGGCTACTCTTGCTCCGGGTTTTCACGAGAGAACCAAATTCAAGTTGGTCGTGAAGATTATGATTTGGGCTAGCATAGCGGCTCTAATATGTATTGAAACAAATGACACAATTGTTGGACAAATCTCCAAGGCGCAAATCATCTAGGTACGGTGACACGTGATGAAATAAATAAGAAGTACATTATGTTACGACGTACATGCACATTTGTGTAGAAAAGAAAAGAAAAATACTGATGAACAACAGTGTGGTTTCTAAAAAAATCACTCGTAAACACTTGTAACGTATATTTCAAGTGTATGTTCTGACTGTTTCATCAATTTCATGTTGCAAATATTTCATCTGCATGTTGCAAAAGTAGATATGGATGTTGCATATATATGCATGGTTGCAAGATTATGTTTTTAAGTGTTTTCAGTTGCTTCAAACGTATGTTTCAAGTGTTTCATCTAGATGTTGCAAATATTTTGCAATGGTTACACACATGTTTTTCTGGTGTTTCAGACGTATGTTGCAAGTGTTTTAGTTGTTTCGAATGTATATTACAAGTGTTTCATCTGGATGTTGCAAAAGTAGATGTGGTTTTACGACACATGTTGCAATGTAACCCAAATGTCGTCATGCATGCGCGTGGGAAGCAGAGGGATGGGAAGCGGAGGGGGATGGCAACAGTGGCACGGTTGGTCCCCGCTTGTGCGTGCAGCAGGGCACGGGCTGTCCCCTTTGTTACAACAGTTTACTGGCTGGGTGAGAGTTACGGGTGGAACCAGATGATTTTATAGGCTAGGTAGGAGCTACGTCCGACCACCTCTTGGAGTCGGACGTCCGAGCGCTAGCGTCTCCCCCATTCCAAAGGGACCTAAAGGGTGTGGAATAAGCATGGCAGTGGGGCCAGTTCGGGTTGGATATCCACGGATTTCGGGTCTAGTGGTTTTGGGTTCGGAATCTGGTTTTCGCCCATGGATTTTCGAGTTCGGATACCTGAAAGTCAGCGGATTTTCGATTTCACCCGCGGATCACCATCAGGCCCCGAAACAATTTGGCCCACTAGGCCCATCAATGACCCTAGGAATTTAAACCTCACACCTCAATCCCTCTCCCTCACGACCCTCACCCAACCCGGCACCCGACGGCCGCCGCGCACTCAGGAGCAAGCGCGCAGCCGCGAAGGCCACTCGCGCACTGCGCTGGACGCCAGTCACCAAGAGCCCTCGCCGTCCTCTCTGTATCTATCTCTCTGTGGCGCGTCCCTCCCCAACGAGGCACCGATGGCCGCCTACCCGCCTCTGTGCCTTGTCTGCCGCCCGCCGCACAATAGGCAGCACCGCCTGCCGGCCATCGCCCACCTATACATGTCTCTATACGTTTCAATAATCATGAAAAATCTTCCTTAATAACTCATATACCAATAACACTACCAATTTTTTTAAAATTAATTAATATCCATAACAATAATTATGTAAGTTGTTATTGGATAAAATTTATGCATTTTGACTAAACATTTTTACACATCTATATTGATACCCTATTTTTTTTTTGTAAAAAGTACTACTACACATATACTTCTTTGTTAGAGGAAATTCAAAATCTTGAGCTGCGGAGGTGGTTAGCATTGACCAAAGATAGCTACGGCCTCCCTTTTTTTAGAAAAAACTTGGAGTAAACACAACGATATTAAGCGTCAATATTAATACCCTCTTAAGGCTACCATTGTTAGCCCCTCCAAGATCTCACTTCAAACTCCACCACCAATCTTGGGTGGTGTGGCATAGACTTAAATGGGTATTTATAACATGCTAGTACTAATTTATGACCAAATAATAGCCTTATTTTTTATAAAATGGAAAAGGAGTTTGAGTAAAAGGTACAATAAGTACAAGGGTTTCAACTTATCATGCAGATACAAAATTTATAGTAACTAACAAATTCAAAACCAAGATTCGTGATGTTAAGAATGCAACTCACCAACAGCTAGATATATATTGTACCTTAAGCTAGCTAAGGGCCAACTAAATGCATCTTATTGAAGGCCAATGCAGGTAGCATGCAGAGGGATAAAAGAAACATGGGTATGGATGGAATATTAAAAAGCATGTATTAGAGTACATGATAAATTCATCATAACTAGGTGATCCCGGCCAGTCGAAACACGTGACATGATCGTTGAATAAATAAATCTCCCAACCACAAGTAGTCTATATGTGAGCTAGATAACACAACAAATTATAACACACGGACGTGTTTGATCGTCTATAATATAAATACCGTGTAATAAAATGAACAAAGGAAGAGACCACAGACAAATAATTAGATACTGTAATAGGTTAAGTATGTACGTACGTAATAAATACGAACTTGTAGTATATACTTGTCTAAGAGACTAGTAAGACCACGTGTGGAAAACAGGTAATACTAGTAGCCGGGACCATTTGGTTACACACGCGAAATCTACGTACTATACGGGAGTACTAGTACATGTATGCTGGGCTACTGGCGATGCATGAACGGAACGGGTGTACGTACGTTGTGGTAATAGTACTAGTATACGTACTCGGTCGGTATATATCGGTAAGGGTTTAATCATGCATTTAATAGCCACCGCTTTCTGTGCTCCGGGCAGCAGGTGGTAGCCTGCCAGCGTGGCTGCGGACGACGGAGACCGGCGACCCCGCACGCTGTACCTGCGACGTCCTCGTCCTCGGCGCGTGCGCAGCAGCATCATACCCCGCACGCTGTACCTGCGACGTCCTCGTCCTCGGCGCGTGCGCAGCAGCATCATTAGACTGGCGCTAATTAATATTGTTAATTGCATTCTTTAATGAACAGTAGTCCTGCAGCGTGGCGTGCGACGACCTATCTACTTGCCCGTCGGCCAATTAATATTGTTAATTGGCTTGTCTGTAGTCTGATGCACGTACACGAACACGATATATAGGCTCAGTTTAGTTAAAAAAAATGCACTATGTAAAAAGAATATTCCTCGTCACATTAAACTTGTGATATATGCATAGAGTACTAAATATAAATGAAATAAAAAATTAATTGCACAGTTTAATTGTACTTTGCGAGACGAACATTTTGAGCCTAATTAGTCAACGGTTGGATAATTATTACTAAATACAAACGAAATGCTGCAGTGTCGCTATAGTAAATTTGACACTCCAAATTTAATGAAGTAAACACAGCCATAGCTAGCTTTGAAGTGAAGGAGACGCCGGCCGGACGCATATGCATGATGCGGATGCCATCGTCATCGCTGCAACGCCAGCAAAATGACGCGCGCGGCCTCAGCTCGCCCGGCGAAATCAATGAGAGGTGGGCCCGTTTAGTTTCCGAAAATTTTTGGAAAATGCTACTGTAGCAAATTTCGTTATTATTTGACAAATATTATCCAATCATAGATTAACTAGGCTTAAAAGATTCGTCTCGTGAATTTCGTCTAAACTGTGTAATTAGTTTTATTTTTTTATCTATATTTAATGCTTCGTATCTGTGTTAAAGATTCGATGTGACGGAGAATCTAAAAAATTTTGCAAATTTTTTTTGCCAACTAAACATGCCCAGCTAGCCCGGCCGGCCGATGGAAACGCGCGTACGGTCTGGATCCAGATCCACCATCCGATCCCGTCAGTAACCCTTTATTACCCCTGCTGCTGTCGTCGTCTGTCGTACTGAATTAAAGGTGTTTATTTATCTATCTGCTATATATACACGCGTCGTCCATGCGGTCTCGTGCAACCAACAAATATAATGTTTCACTCACTATCAAGGGGGTGTTTTGATGCAAAATTTTTTTTTTGGAATTTTGCTACTGTAGCACTTTTGTTTGTATTTGACAATTAGTGTCCAATCATGACCTAATTAAACTCAAAAGATTCGTCTCGTGATTTACAACCAAACTGTGTAATTAGTTATTTCTTTTACCTACATTAAATACTCCATTCACGCGTCTAAAGATTGATGTAATAGAGAGTGTAAAAATTTGGAATTTAGAAGGGAAGTAAACAAGGCCCAAATCAATCAAAACAACGAGATGAGAAAGAGCCAGCATGCAAGAGACAAAAACACATGTTTCATTCACTGACAAGTCGTCGATGCCGTGAGCGCCGTTACGCCAACGAGAATGACGCAGCAGAGAGCAGAGCGGGAAAAAATTGGGTACGGAACTCCTGCACACGGCACTGTGCGGCCGCCCACTCAAATGACGACGCACGGAGGAGGAGAAGGAAAATCGCAACTGAAGATCTAAATGTTACGGGTTTATTGGACAGCCGTAACTTTTTTTTTCAGAGCAGAGCACAGCTCGTCTCGATCGCGTACGACGTCTCTCTCCGGCCGGCTGGGTCAGCTGGACCTGTTATATTATTATTAGTATTGCATTGATGAATTGGATCTTGCTTCGCCAACACCAACTCAACTCAACTCAACGTGAAAATTAGAGTACGTACCATGGGATGGAGCCTCTGTGTAGTCGTCATACAAGAAGTGGTAATACATACTCCGTAGGTACAGCGGATCAGCTAGGTCCTTCATTCATCACCAATCTAATCTAAGAGCTAGGTGCTCTTCGTCAGTCGTATGATTGGAGAAGGCAGAGTTGCAGAGCTTTGCAAGCATTGGCCTCGTTTAGCTACCTTTCAAATTCCAAATTTTTACACTCTCTCTGTCATATCAATCTTCAGACGCATGCATGGAGTACTAAATATAAGTAAAAAAATAACTAATTAGTAATTACACAGTTTGTCTGTAATTTGCGAGACGAATCTTTTGAGCTAATACAAACGAAAGTGCTACAGTAGCCCAGGTTGCAAAAAGTTGCAATCTAAACAAGGCCATGGATAATTATTGCATAATAGACTTAGGGGGTGTTTAGTTCCTCCCTAAAAATTTTTCACCCCATCACATCGGAAGTTTGGACACATGCATGGATCGGAGTATTAAATATAGACGAAAAAATAACTAATTACATAGATTGCAATAAATTTACGAGACGAATTTTTTAAGCCTAATTAATCCATGATTTGACAATGTCGTGCTACAGTAACATGTGCTAATGATGGATTAATTAGGCTTAATAAATTCGTCTCGCGGTTTCCAGGCGAGTTATGTAATTAGTTTTTTTATTAGTATCCGAACACCCCTTCCAACATCCCATTAAACATCTGATGTGACACCTCAAAAATTTTCACGCCCCAGAAACTAAACATCCCCTTAGTAATAATAACTACTTTAACATCTCGTTTTCTTAGACGAGTCTTAGTGGAAGCTTCATATGAGTTTTATTTGTATTCAATAGACTGTCACATAGTCATTTTTTACGACATGGCAACATCTTTAAGAAAATAGAGAAGAAGTGAGATGAAACTCTTTTAGCACGATTACCACCAACTCAATATGAATCATGAAATTAAATTTCTATGAAACAATAAAATGAAACTATGCATTGAGGATAGGTGGTTCATCCAAGATTTATTTCATTTTCTATGATGTGGTAATATCTTGATAACAACCACATGAAGAAACTCTCCGTTGAGAAATGACCGTAGAGGTGATTTGTGGTTGTCCTCTGTCATCGCATGTGTTTTTGGCAATGCTGTGTGTTATAAGGCCATGAAACTATGTTGTATCTTCTTTGAGCGATAATTTATATTACCACTCTAGTGCAAGTGCAATATATATAGGCGGGGGATCCCCTGGCTTATTAAAAAAATCTCGCTTTATTAGTTTCGCTTTTTAACAGGTTGTTTTGTTTTTTTATGAAAGATAAATACTGCTCACAGGAAACAGATCTGGACAAGAAAAAAAACCTTTTTCCTGGAAAAAAAACACGTTACAAACGAATTCGCTCGTAGACGCTGCCAACTCCAACTCTGCAAATAAACATGGAAGCAAAGTATATAGTAGAAGGAAGAGGCACGCAATCGGCTACGGCGGAAGATGTCAATTGACAAAGAGCAATAGTCCAGTGCTGCTCGACAAGCCAATCCAACTCCAGAGCACGAGAGGAGGACGACGTTGCCTCTTGTCTTGCTTTTTTTTTTCGAGCAAAGCCTCTTGTCTTGCTACGCGGGCCATCAACGTTACCATCACCGTCGTCTATCGGGCCTCTTGTGGGAAGCATGTTATTTCGTGGGTCTCCACGAGGTCAAACACTAAAGAGGGGCCCAAACCCAAGGCCTTCCCAACGTCCCAGGCAACGAGAGCCCAGCCCAAGTAGGCTGGGGACACGTCCGACGCGTCTAGCATTTGTTCGTATTCTTATTCTGCGTATGTATTTGTATTCTTATACAAGCGCGCTTGCGGCTACGTGCCCGCCTATTTTCTGTGTATGTATTCGTATTCTTGTTGGTCCATGCTAGTGTCTGGATGTTCAGAATGGACACACGAGTTCGGGTGCCCGTGCATGTTACTGCACCACGCGCCTTCTCTTGCCGTTGTGTTTGTTCAAGAGAGCATGTGCATGGGCCCGTCCAGCTGCATGCGAGAGAGAGGGAGCGCAGCGCGCGTGCCCCAATGCGAGGGAGACTTCAGCTGCATGTAAGAGAGAGAGGGACTATGCTCTCCCATGTGCCCGCACCGCCTCGGCGACCGCACTCTCCACAGCCCCTCCCCTCCACCGCCCCTCCACTCCTCCAACCAACATCTCCACCACACCAGGAGCGCAACAGCCCGTCTTCCTCCCTCTCCACCACTCCTCTCACACGATGCGACCTTCTAGAGCACGTGGCCCATCGCGGCCTTCTCCGCCGAACTTGTCGCGTCCTTCTCCACTAAAGCGGTGAGCTCCGCGCCACCGGCGAGCTCTACATCGGTGAACTCCACGCGTTGATGAGCCTCTATTGCCAAATAGCAAAGAGATATTACGCTAAAAGCGTGTGTTGCAAATGTATGTTTCAAGTGCTTCTAATGTTTCAGAGGTATGTTGCAAGTGTTTTATATCGGTGTTGCAACAATATATCGAAATGTTGCACATGTTGTAACGTATGTTTCAAGTGTATGTTCTGACTGTTTCATCTATTTCATGTTGCAAATATTTCATCTGGATATTGCAAAAGTAGATCTGGATGTTGCATATATATGCATGGTTGCAAGATTATGTTTTTAAGTGTTTTCAGTTGTTTCAAACGTATGTTTCAAGTGTTTCATCTGGATGTTACAAATATTTTGCAATGGCTACACATGTGTTTTTCTGGTGTTTCAGACGTATGTTGCAAGTGTTTTAGTTGTTTCAAATGTATATTGCAAGTGTTTCACCTGCATGTTGCAAAAGTAGATCTGGTGTTACGACACATGTTGCAATGTGATCCAAATGTCGTCATGCATGCGCGTGGGAAGTAGAGAGATGGGAAGCGGAGAGGGATGGCAACAGTGGCACGGCTGGTCCCCGCTTGTGCGTGCAGCAGAGCACGGGCTGTCCCCTCTGTTATGGTTTACTGGCTAGGTGAGAGTTACGGGTGGAACCAGATAACTTTACAGACTAGGTAGGAGCTACGTCCGGACGCCTCTTGGGGTCGGACGTCCGGGCGCTAGCGTCTCCCCCATTCCAAAGGGGCCTAAAGGGTGAGGAATAAGGATGGCAATGGGGCCAGTTTGGGTCGAATATCAGTGGATTTCGGGTCTAGTGGTTTTGGTTTCGAAGTCTGATTTTCGCCCATGGATTTTTGAGTTCGGATACCTACAAGTTAGCGGTTTTGGAGTGGATTTTCGATTTCACCCGCGGATCACCATCAGGCCCTGAAACAATTTGGCCCACTAGGCCCATCAATGACCCTAGGAATATAAACCTCACACCTCAATCCCTCTCCCTCATGACCCTCACCCAACCCGGCACCTGACGGCTGCCGCGCACTCTGGACCAGGCGCGCAGCCGCGAAGGGCACTCGAGCACTGTGCTAGACGCCAGTCTGAAAGGTCTAGATGGCTAGAGGGGGGGGTGAATAGCCTTTTAAAACTTTCTACAAAGACAAACTAAACAAGTCATAGAAACAATAGTGGCACCATATAAACTTCAAAGTCATTTGATTTTCATGAATGAGCCTAGAATATAAGAAGTCATGACTAGATGCACTAAACAAGTCCTTAGCATAGAATGTATGACATGTCAACCAATTGTACCTTGGGGCTTGAAGAAGAGGCATGTCATAACATTGGGGTGCATCAACTCATGTTGGAGAAGTCAAGTATGTTCAACTCATTCTTTAGCTTGTGAAATCTCTTCTCATCAAGTGGCTTGGTGAATAGATCGGCTAATTGATCTTCGGTGCCCACACTCTCAATAGCAATGTCACCCTTTTGTTGATGATCTCTAATGAAATGATGACGAACATCAATATGCTTTGTTCTTTGATGTTGAACCGGATTGTTGGTTAGCTTCACGGCACTTTCATTGTCACATAGCAATGGCACATTCTTGAAATTGATTCCAAAATCCTTCAAGGTTGCCTTCATCCACAAGATTTGTGCACAACAACTACCCGCGGCGATGTATTCGGCTTCGGCGGTAGATAGTGCAATACTATTTTGCTTCTTGGATGACCATGAGACAAGTGATCTTCCCAACAATTGACAAGTCCCGGAAGTGCTCTTTCTCTCCACTTTGTCACCGGCATAGTCGGAATCCGAATATCCAACTAGCTCAAAGCTTGCACCTTTGGGATACCATAATCCAACATCTTGTGTATGCTTCAAATACCTCAATATTCTCTTTGTTGCCTTCAAATGACTTTCTCTTGGTGAGGCTTGAAATCTTGCACACATACATACACTAAACATTACATCGGGCCTTGATGCCGTCACATAGAGTAGGCTACCAATCATTGATCTATATAGCTTTTGATCCACCATGTTGCCACTCTTGTCACTATCCAAACTTCCACTAGTGCCCATTGGGGTTGTAATGCCCTTTGCATCTTCCATGCCAAACTTCTTGAGCATATCTTTGATGTACTTGGTTTGGCTCACAAATGTTCCTTCCTTCATTTGTTTGATTTGAAGTCCAAGAAAGAAACTAAGTTCACCGATCATTGACATTTCAAATTCCTTTGCCATCATTTTCCCAAACTCATCACAATAATCTTGATTGGTTGAACCGAAGATGATATCATCAACATATATTTGCAATACAAACAAGTCTTTCCCAATCTTCTTGGTAAAGAGAGTAGTATCCACTTTGCCCATGACAAATCCTTTGGATAGCAAGAAGTCCCTCAATCTTTCATACCATGCTCTAGGTGCTTGCTTCAATCCATACAAAGCTTTCCTTAACTTGTATACATGGTTGGGTTTCTTGTCATCCTCAAAACCGGGAGGTTGCTCCACATACACCTTCTCTTGAATGTACCCATTGAGAAATGCACTTTTCACATCCATTTGATATAGCTTGATATTGTGAGCACAAGCATAGGCAAGTAAGATCCTAATTGCTTCCAATCTTGCAACTGGGGCATAAGTTTCACCAAAGTCAAGACCCTCTATTTGTGTGTAACCTTGAGCCACTAGTCTTGCTTTGTTTCTTACTACTATTCCATCTTGATCTTGCTTGTTGCGAAAGACCCATCTTGTTCCAATGACATTATGATCCTTAGGCCTCTCAACTAGTTCCCATACTTCATTTCTCTTGAAGTTGTTGAGCTCTTCATGCATTGCATTTACCCAATCCGGATCTCTCAATGCTTTATCAATGTCCTTGGGTTCTTCCATTGACACAAAAGAAGAGTGAGCACAAAATGATGCCAATCTTGATCTAGTTTGAACTCCCCTTTGTATGTCACCAATGATGGAATCTAATGGATGGTCTCTTGCAATGTTGGTTGGTTGAAGCACTTGCACTTGATTGCTTGGATGTTGATGTTGATCATGAGTTGGAGATGATGAACTAGCCACTTGTTGATCTTGTTGTACTTGAGATGATGTACTAGCTTGATTTTGCATTAGAGACCCACTAGCTTGTGTAATTGGACTTTGGAGCACTTGATCTTTGTTGTCATCCACATCAATCACTTGCTTTGGCCTAATATCACCAATATCCATTTCTTTCATAGCATTGGTCAATTGAGTTCCTCTCACATCATCCAAGTTATTTTCCTCATCTTGAGAGCCATTTGTTTCATCAAACTCAACATCATGAACTTCCTCAAGCAAGCCACTAGCCAAATTCCAAACTCTATAAGCTTTGCTAGTAGTGGAGTAACCAAGTAAGAAACCTTCATCACATTTCTTCTCAAACTTGCTCAATCTAGTGCCCTTCTTCAAGATGTAGCATTTGCAACCAAATACCCGAAAGTATGCAATGTTGGGCTTTCTTCCATTTAGGATCTCATACGGTGTCTTCTCTAGGAACTTGTGGCAATAGAGGCGGTTGCTATAGAAGCAAGCCGTATTGATTGCTTCGGCCCAAAATGAATGACTCACATTATACTCATTCAACATTGATCTTGCCATATCTATCAATGTTCTATTTTTCCTCTCAACTAGGCCATTTGATTGAGGTGTATATTTGGCCGAGAATTGATGCTTGATTCCAAGCTCCTCACATAGCTCATCAACTCTTGTGTTTCTAAACTCACTTCCATTATCACTTCTCACTTTCTTGATTGTGGTCTCAAACTCATTTTGTACTCTCTTGATGAACTTCTTAAATATGTCAAATACATCACTCTTGTCCCCAAGAAAGAATACCCATGTGTATCTAGTGAAATCATCCACAATCACAAAGCCATACTTGTTGCCACCAATGCTTGTGTATGTAGTTGGCCCAAATAGATCCATGTGCAACAACTCAAATGCCTTGGAGGTACTCATGATGCTCTTCAATGGATGAGTGTTGCCCACTTGCTTTCCGGCTTGACATGCACTACATAGCTTATCTTTCTCAAATGTGACATCCTTCAAGCCTCTAACTAAGTCATGCTTCACTAACTTGTTCAATTGCTTCATGCCGACATGACCAAGTCTTCTATGCCATAACCAACCCATACTTAATTTGGTGAGCAAGCATGTTGAAAGTTGAGTGTCACAAGCATTGAAATCAACCAAGTATAGATTCTCATATCTAAAGCCTTTGAAGATCAAATTAGAGCCATCAACACTAATTATCTCCACATCATCAACACCAAATATGCACTTGAAACCGAGATCACACAATTGAGCAACCGAGAGAAGATTGAAGTTCAACTTTTCAACTAGGAGCACATTGGAAATGCTATGATCATTTGAGATTGCAATCTTTCCAAGAGCCTTCACATCACCCTTGCTATTGTCACCAAATGTGATACTATCAATGCCACTATCATTTGATTTGAGAGAGTTGAACATTCTTGAATCACCGGTCATATGTTGAGAGCACCCACTATCAAGCACCCAATGCCTTCCTCCGGCCTTGTAATTTACCTACAAAGTAAATTAATGTTTCTTAGGTACCCATACTTGTTTGGGTCCTTGGAGGTTAGTAACTAAGCTTTTTGGTACCCAAATGGCCTTCTTCTTTGGACCCACAATTGGTGTACCAACAAACCTAGCATGCACACCTTTCTCACCCTTGGTAAGCACATAACAAGAATCAAAAGGAATGTAATCCATTTTAGCATGAAACTTGTTGTTGTTCTTGTTCATTTTATTACAATTAATCTCTAGATGCCCAACTTGCTTGCATTTATTGCAATAACGACCATTGCTCTTCACAAAGCGAGACTTTGGAGTAGCAAAGGCCGCCTTGCCCTTCTTGGGAGTATAGCCCAAACCCTCTTTGTTAAGAGAGAACCTTTGGCTACCCAAGCATTTTAGCAAGCGGGCATCCCCACCATAGGCATTGCCTAATGCGCGGGTGAGATCATCCACCTCTCTCTTGAGAGTCTCATTCTCAACCACAAGTGATGAATCACTAGTAGTAGAGGTAGAGTTGGTTGTGGTGGATGATGATGAGCTACATGAAGCATTAGTAGGACCAACAAATAAAGAATCATCAATAATATCACATGTTAGTCCAATATCACAAGTGACAATCACTTGCTCCTCCTTAGCTTCCTTCATGAGCTTCTCCAACTTGAGGTCCTTCTCCTTGATGAGCTCAAGTAGAGAGGAGTGGGCTTCTTTAAGCCTAGTGTGAGCAACTTCAAGGTCCTCGTGGTCTTCCTTTAGACACTCACGAGAGGCCTCTAGCTCATCAAAGGATTTCCTAAGAGCTTTGAGCTCTTGTTCAATTCCTTTGCACTCCTTACTCTTTTTGAGAGCAACAAGCTCCTCCATCAAGGCATCATTTTCATTGCTCTTGGCAATGAGCTCTTGCTCCAAGATTTTGCACTTCTTGGTTGTCCTCTTGTAGCCCTTGCTCATTTGATCTATTATGCCCAATAGATCATCCTTGGAGTAGTCCTCATCCTCCTCATCATCACTCCTACAACCATCACTAGCACAAGAATCATCATCACTATCATCATATTTTACCTTGGTAGGCTTGGCCATAAGGCATGTCGATGTAGTGTCGAACATGGATGACTTGTTGGAGAGGGCGATGCTTGCAATGGCTCGCCGAGTGGTCCTCTCATCATCACTAGAGCTTTCATCATCATCACTATCGGAGTTGTCACTATCCCAAGTGACCACATAACCACCACCCTTCTTCTTCTTGTTGATAGTGAAGCTCTTCTTCTCTTTCTTCTCCTTCTTGTCCTTCTTGTTCTTCTTCAACTTCAACTCCCCATCATGATATCTTTTATCTTCATAGGGGCACTTTGCCACTATATGATCGGGGCTATTGCAATTGTAGCAAAGCACCTCCTTTGCCTTCATGAAATCCCTTCTCTTCCTTGCACCATATCCTTTCTTCTTCATGAACCTCCCCATCTTGTGCACTAGGAGGGCCATGGTCTCATCATCGAATGGATCATCATCATCACTCTCCACCTTGCTCTTGCCCTTAGAAGATGAAGCCTTGAATGCAATGGGCTTCTCTTGCTTGACCTTGGTCTCCTTCTTCTCTTCTACCTCATCTTCATCATCATTGTATTGGGCATCGGTCATTATATCTCCAAGTACATTGGTTGGTTTGACCTTGTCCAATCCCTCTCTAAAGATCATTCTTCTCAAGGTGGCAAACTTCTTGGGTAAGCACATCAAGAACTTGTGTGAGAAGTCCTTATCCTCAACCTTCTCTCCAAGCCCCTTGAGATCATTGACAATGACTTGGAGCCTATAGAACATCTCCGGGATGGATTCATCATCCTTCATCTTGAAAGTGGAGAACTTGTCCTTGAGCATATATAGCTTGGCACTTTTTACCGTTGAAGTGCCTTCATATGTTTCTTCAAGCCTTATCCAAAGCTCATTTGCCTTTTCAAGATCTTTGATTTGCTCAAATACTTTGTCATCAATGGCACGGTAGATTGTGTCAAGTGCCGCCGTGTTGCATTGTTTGTTGATGCGGTCATTTGGAGTGAGATTTTCTTCATCAAGAATGATGTATCCTTCATTGGTCACATCCCAAACCTTCTCATGAATATTGCCTAGATATTGCTTCATCTTCCTTTTCCAATGATCAAAGGAAGAGACGCCATCAAAGAATGGAGGCTTGCCATTAACATGGTTGAACATAACTTGAGCCATCTTGCACCGAGGTTGTTAAGCCTTGCAAACGGTGACCACGGCTCCGATACCACTTAAAAGGTCTAGATGGCTAGAGGGGGGGGTGAATAGCCTTTTAAAACTTTCTACAAAGACAAACTAAACAAGTTTATCAATATAACAAATAGCGAGATGCGAGTTTTGCTTAGCCTACGGGGTGTTTGCAAGCCACCTATCCAATTCACAATTCTAGTATATTTTCACTCAAACGCACAAGTCAAACCGAGGAGGTAACTACCACTACAACTAGCAAGCTACACAAAAGAGCTACTCTAGCAAAGCTAACTAGCTAGCAAAGATAACTAAGAAAGTAATGCGGAGTTAAGTTAGGAGAGTTTCACCGAGGGGCGAAGTATTGAGCCAACCAATATGATCAACAATGAATACCAAGATAACCGAACACCGGGATCAATCAATCACAATATGAAAGTGATGACACGAAGATTTATCCCGAGGTTCACGTGCTTGCCGGCACGCTAGTCCCCGTTGTGTCCCTCTTCACCACGTGGTTCGGTGGCTAATCGGTCTCACACCGAGCCTCTCAAAAGGCACCACAAGAACCTACCAAATGGCAAAAGGTTGCAATGACACGAGCAATCCACTAATGTTGCCTTTGGCGCTCCGCCGAGGTAGGCACAAACCCCTTACAATCACCGGAGGTGGCCAAGAACAAACACCAACTCTTGCCAATGCCTCCAAGCTGCTCCAAGCCGTCTAGGTGGCGGCAACCACCAAGAGAAACAAGAATCCCGCAGCAAATCAACCACCAAGTGCCAACTAGATGCTATCTCACGATGCAAATGCACTTGGATCACTCAATCTCACTTCGAATATGCAAAGAAGCAAGAGAGATGAGTGGGAGGGGAGTTGCTTAGCTCAAAGTGCTCACAAGTATATCAAAAATGTCAAGAGAGGAAGCCTTGAGCCGGCCAACGAGTATTTATAGACATACCCCTTCGAATATAGCCGTTAGGAACGAGATCCAGCCGAACACGCGTTGACCGGACGCGCTGGTCCGACCCACCGGACGCGCCGGTCGCGTAACGGCTAGTTTCCGAACTACTGACCGGACGCGCTGGTCCGACCCACCGGACGCGCTGGTGAGGACCGGACGCGCCGGTCCCATGACTGACCGGACGCGCCGGTGAACACTGAGTCGCGCAAACCGAACTAACGACCGGACGCGCTGGTGAACCGACCGGACGCCACAGTGCCCGCGTCCGGTGGGAGTCCAGTAAGCTCCCTGGACGACCGGACGCGTCCGATGGACAGTGACCGGACGCGGACCGCGTCCGACGTCCTCGGTTCCCTCAGAGCGCATGACCGGACGCGCCGGTCGCACAGAGCCCGCGTCCGGTGCAGCGTCCGGTGCTGCGTCCGGTGCAGCGTCCGGTGCTGCGTCCGGTCACTTCCGTGACCGCGTTCGCCTCCGTTTCTTTTCCGTTTGATTTCCGACTTCCGGCGTAGTGGAAAATAGGCATTTCATTTCCCCGAAATCGCCTGAATCCCGCGCTCGCGCGCTCGGCGGGAGGGAGAGAGGACCCCAAACCCTCTCTACCGCTCAAACTCCAACGCCGTCGCAAACGTGCTAACACCACCAAGTGATCATCACCATGTGCATGTGTGTTAGCATTTTCACAATCATTTTTCGAGGCGTTATTAGTTCTATCCAAATGCATATGATCATGAAATGCACACCTAGAGGCACTTAGGAGTTCATTAGCCGCGTCATTCCCCTCTTTATAGTACGGCTATCTATCCTATAATGTAACCACACCCACTAGGTGTCTTGGTTACTAAAACACAACCCTTAAGCATATACCTTTGCCTTGATCACGTAGGGTTGCGTCCAAATCCAAGTGTGGCCATCATGATCACCATGTCCATCTTGCCACCAACCTTGGAATGTACTAATCCTCATATGCTACACACAACTTAGGCATAGGATTAGTACTTAGGCATTGTCACTAATTACCAACACCAAACATAGGACTTTCACAGTCACCAAGAGCCCTCGCCCTCCTCTATGTGTCTATCTCTCTGTGGCGTGTCCCTCCCCAATGAGGCACTGATTGCCGCCTACCCACCTCAGTGCCTTGTCTGCCGCCCACCGCCCAACAGGCAGCACCGCCTATCGGCCATCGCCCACCTATACATGTCTCTATACGTTTGAATAATCATGAAAAATCTTCCTTAATAACTCATATACCAGTAACACTACCAATTTATTTAAAATTAATTAATATCCATAACAATAATTATGTAAGTTGTTATTGTAGTGTTTGACCACCGATAGCCTGCCACGGGTGTACCCGGGATAGTTGTTCGGACTTCGGCGTATGCTAGAGCTCGACGGTGAACGCAGAGACAATCGATTTATACTGGTTTGGGCAATCGATCGTGATCAAGTAATAGCCTTACGTCCAGTCGGCGTTAGCCTGTTGCATTGGATTGATTGTGTTATCTTGTCTCTTGGTATAGGGGTGCCCAAGCCCTCTCTTTATATCGATAGAGAAGGTTGTGGTGCGGTTACAATCCTAGTCGGATCCGAAGAAGGTGTCCTAAACTAGATACAAAAGTTACTTTCTATAGGAATCCGGCTTGTATGGCCTATTCTGCTCGGATTCGGTGTAGTGGATGCTGCACCTCTCCTTGCTCTAGTTTGTGGGTCAGGCCAGGGCCCACGACTTGTGGTCACATCATTGGGGAACCCTATGGGTCCCGCATTGATAAGCCCCCGAGCATTTCATGGTTAAACTTGAAGACTTTCTTGTTTCTCTGGCTATGCCTGATGAATCAAGCTTGTTCCGGGTCCTTTCGACTTGAAGCCTTGAAGTGGTCCTGTCTTGAAGAAGTCGTTCAAGTGACGTGCGCTTTTTTAAAGAAAAAGCGCACTTACTGAGTGTAGCCCCCGAGCCTCTTGCTATTTGGAACAAAAAGTTGGAGGGTCTTGAATTTCGATTGTTGAAAAAACTGAAAAACTCTTCTGAGGATATGTACCCTACAGCCCCCGAGCATCTTTCTGAGTTCTTTTTAATCGTTAAGAACTTGGATAGAGGGTCTTCTATTGTCTTCTTAGGTAGCCAGCTTTATGTCCGAAGTTGGTGGAGGTTGGCGGTTGAATTGAATTCTCTGTAGTCACGAGGTGTATAGTGTTGGTATATTCTTTCGAATATGCTTTTCTTTGAGTATTGTTTCTTCACGCGCGTGTCCACTTCTTAGTGCTTTCTATCTTTTCATTGAGACTTTTATCAGGCTTGTTCTATCGGTGCTCCCAGTCTATGTACGCCACTCTTTGGCCTATTAATTTCCTCCTGGTGTGCTGCTTCGATTCATCAAGTGTCTTGTTCTATAATATAAATACCATGTTATAAAATGAACAAAGGAAGAGACCACAAAGACAAATAATTAGATAATCGGTTAAGTATGTACGTACGTAATAAATACGAACTTGTAGTATATACTTGTCTAAGAGACTAGTAAGACCGCGTGTGGAAGCATGTACGGATGGATGAACAGGTAATACTAGTAGCCGGGACCATTTGGTACACACGCGAAAGCTACGTACTATACGGGAGTACTAGTACATGTATGCTGGGCTACTGGCGATGCATGAACGGGTGTACGTACGTTGTGGTAATAGTACTAGTATACGTACTCGGTCGGTATATATCGGTAAGGGTTTAATCATGCATTTAATAGCCACCGCTTTCTGTGCTCCGGGCAGCAGGTAGGTAGCCTTCCAGCGTGGCTGCGGACGACGGAGACCGGCGACCCCGCACGCTGTACCTGCGACGTCCTCGTCCTCGGCGCGTGCGCAGCAGCATCATTAGTACGGCGCGTGCGCAGCAGCATCATTAGACTGGCGCTAATTAATATTGTTAATTGCATTCTTTAATGAACAGTAGTCCTGCAGCGTGGCGTGCGACGACCTATCTACTTGCCCGTCGGCCAATTAATATTGTTAATTGGCTTGTCTGTAGTCTGATGCACGTACACGAACACGATATATAGGCTGTGTTTAGTTAAAAAAATGCACTATGCAAAAAAGAAGATTCTTCGTCACATCAAATTTGCGATACATGCATAGATTACTAAATGTAGATGAAATAAAAAGTTAATTGCACAGCTTGATTGTACTTTGCAAGACAAACGTTTTGAGCCTAATTAGTCAACGGTTGAACAATTATTACCAAATACAAATGAAATGCTGCAGTGTCGCTATAGTAAATTTGACACTCCAAATTTAGCGAAGTAAACAAGCCATAGCTAGCTTTGAAGTGAACGAGACGCCGGCCGGACGCATATGCATGATGCGGATGCCGTCGTCATCGCTGCAACGCCAGCAAAATGACGCGCGCGGCCTCAGCTCGTCCGGCGAAATCAATGAGAGGTGGGCCTGTTTAGTTTCCGAAAAATTTTAGAAAATGCTATTGTATATTTGACAAATATTATCCAATCATAGACTAATTAGGCTTAAAAGATTCGTCTGGTGAATTTCGTCTAAACTGTGTAATTAGTTTTATTTTTTTATCTATATTTAATGCTTCATGCATGTGTCAAAGATTTGATGTGACGGGAAATCTGAAAAATTTTGCAAAATTTTTTGGCAACTAAACATGCCCTAACTAGCCCGGCCGGCCGATGGAAACGCGCGTACGGTCTGGATCCAGATCCACCATCCGATCCCGTCAGTAACCCTTTATTACCCCTGCTGCTGTCGTCGTCTGTCGTACTCCCTCCAGGTTGGTAAAAGAAGTCGTTTTGGACAGCGACACAGTCTCCAAAGCATTACTTTGACTTCTTATTTCTATAAAAATATTTATTAAAAAATGATATATGTATATTTTTATAAAAGTATTTTTCAAGACAAATCTATTCATATGGTTTTTACATTTTCAAACTCAACACTTTAAAAATTATTCATGATTTATATTCCCAATGTTTGACCCAAACCTTGTCCAAAACGACTTCCTTTACCACCTTGGAGGGAGTACTAAATTAAAGGTGTTTATTTATCTATCTACCAGTACAAACAACTACGTAGCCTTGCTATATATACACGCGTCGTCCACGCGATCTCGTGCAACCAACAAATATAATGTTTCACTCACTATCAAGGGGGTGTTTAGATTAAAAAATTTTAGAATTTTATTACTGTAGCACTTTCGTTTGTATTTGGTAATTAGTGTCCAATCATGACCTAATTATACTCAAAAGATTCGTCTCGTGATTTACAACCAAACTATGTAATTAGTTATTTCTTTTACCTACATTAAATGCTCCATGTATGCGTCTAAAAATTGATGTAATAGAAAGAGTGTAAAAATTTAAAATTTAGAAGGGAAGTAAACAAGGCCCAAATCAATCAAAACAACAAGATGAGAAAGAGCCAACATGCAAGAGACAAAAACACATGTTTCATTCACTGACGAGTCGTCGATGCTGTGAGCGCCGTTACGTCAATGAGAATGACGCAGCAGAGAGCAGAGAGCAGAGCTGGAAAAAATTGGGTATGAGACTCCCGCACACGGCACCGTGCGGCTACCCACTCAAATGACAACCCGTGGAGGAGAAGGAAAATCACAACTGATGATCCAAATGTCGCGGGTTTATTGGACAGCCGTAACTTTTTTCCAGAGCAGAGCACAGCTCGTCGCGATCGCGTACGACGTCTCTCTCCGGCCGGCTGGGTCAGCTGGACCTGTTACATTATTATTAGTATTGCATTGATGAATTGGATCTTACTTAGCCGACACCAACTCAACTCAACTCAACGTGAAAATTAGAGTACGTGCCATGGGATGGAGCCTCTGTGTAGTCGTACAAGTACAAGAAGGTGGTAATACCTGCTCCGTAGGTACAGCGGATCAGCTCGGTCCTTCATTCATCACCAATCTAATCTAAGAGCTAGGTGCTCTTCGTCAGTCGTATGATTGGAGAAGGCAGAGTTACACTCTCTCTATCATATTAATTTTTAGACGCGTGCATGGAGTACTAAATATAGGTAAAAAAAATAACTAATTACTAAGGATGACAACGGGTCGGGTTCGGATCGGGTGGAATCTCTATGTACCCAAAACTAAAACCCGAAGTCGAAACCCGAACCCGAACCGAACACCGATTTGGATGGAAATCTTATCACAAAAAAAAGCTTATTACAGACGTGCCTTCAGTATCATCAGTGACATGCCTCTACGCGTCTGTAACAAGGCGTCTCTGATAAGGTCTTATCATAGACGCTCTTATGCGCGTCTGTAATAAGTCATTATCACAGACGCCTTCTGGCACCAAGCATCTGTGACATCCACAATTATGCGCGTCTGTGATAAGACCTTATCACAGATGCCTTCTGGCATCAAGCGTCTGTGACATCCACAAGACGCGTCTGTGTAATAATATGTACTACAGACGCTTCTTCGCGACAAGGGTCTGTAGTAGGAGTTAAGCTACAGACACGTGTTCTGAGGAGTGTCTGTCTTAAGATCTAAGCTACAGACGCTCGTAAAAGACGCGTCTGCAATCGGAATTAAGATGCAGACGCGCATTACACAGACGCGTCTGCAGTATTAATTATCACACATTTGCACTGAATGACATAATTACATCAGCAGTACACTGCTTTAATACAAACAACAACGTACACCAAATCCAATTAAGTTAAATTACCCGAATATGTAGCTCCAAATTAAAACTCAGGGCACAAATCGACTTGCTAGCCCGCGGGTCTAGCAAAATGATTTACAACACACATCGATACATCGTTTATTTAATCAATGCACCATATGTACTGTGTACCTCCAAAAACTCACGGCATATATAATGATCCAAACTGGCCGGTCTCAAGCAGCAGCTCATCAATCCCATTCATCAAATCTTCATCATCTTGTTTATTTGGGTCATGAAACTCGCCTTTTTGGTCCATGATCTGCGACAGAATGAATAAGGCAATTTCTCTCTAATATCCTGCAAGCTGATTGGCTTGCTTAGCACTTCAAATTCCTGTTAAACAGCATGTGCCGGTAAAAAATAGCGGTAGCCAAAGAGATAAATTAAATCTGCATATATACTTATACTTAATTGCATTGCATTTCAAACAGCTTTGAGACATGCATCAAAGTAAGGCGCTACCAGCTACATGCATGCCCAATACAGTGACAGCAGTAGTGGTGGATTTCGACAAGAGAGTCAGCAATTAATCTCTAAACCAGGATGACACGATAAAAAACAACAACAATTAATTAATCAAAAGCATGCGCTGCCCAATGGCAACTTCTCCACCCAAGACACAAGAACAATGTGCAGTGGTGGGCAGACAGGAGATAGCAAGGAAATAGCAGCTAGAGCAGGGCCGGCTTAATTAGGGAAGAAGCAGGAGTGTCTCAACTAAGACACATACTGTACAATTATGTAGAGTTCAAGGAACAAACAAAACATTTATATGGCATATATATCCTCCCAACCATAAATACAAATATATATGCAGAAAACATATATGTTAATGTATTTTTTTCATTTATGCAGTACACACACATTTTAAACTGCTTGCTGTTTTTCCTATTGAAGTCTCAAGTGTTAGCATTTTTTTTTTGGGACTGAAAGTGTCAGCATGTTGATTAAATGAAATTTTGTGATGTAACAGTTTTTTGGTTCTGTCCCCTTGGCCTTACATGTGCTTTAGGATATATGCACCTAAAAAAATATCACTTTCCAAAAAGCTCATGTTTTTTCAGTTTCCAAAAAGCTCATGTTTTTTTTCAGTACCTCATGGTTTTGTTTTTATATGTATATATATACAACCATAGTTAAATTTCAGTGGCCCATCTAATTATTTGTTTCATTTCTCAAATCTGGGCAAACACAATGTTTTAGCAAAGGGCGCGTGTCCAACAAATTATAAGCTAATGGTGGAGCTAAATGAGGCTATAGCTGGCTACCAATTATATAGTCAGAGATTTACAAATTTGATTCAATAGTTGGATTATGCGTTAGTTCAAAAGCTTTCCTTCTAAAATATCTCCTTAGCACTCAATAAAAGTATGCTGAAAATACCTTCAAACTATCTACCCATCATTTTAAGGAATGTTAGAAGTACACCGTCAAATGTACCATATGGATTGATACATCTCTTGTTCTTCATTCTTATATATCCAACAGTTAGAGACGAGAGTAGCTAGGATCGATCAGGCTCAGCCAGCTTGAACAACAAGTTCAAGTGGCAATAGAGGTAAGCCAGTTATTAAATATGGTTTCAGCTACACAGTACAGTACTTACATCAATCATATATAAGGCTAATAATAGTGTGACTATATACTATATGCATCAATCATGTTTATGACAGGTGCTCAAAATCTTACAAAAGGCACGGGAATGATAATTAATGATAACGAGAAAGTTTATATACCAACTCTTGAGTCATCTGAATCTGACAGTGACTCTTTCAAAGCAAGGTGCATAAATTGAATATAGGATGAATGTACGGTCAGTCTAATTATGGTGAGACAGGACAGTCATCCAAGCAATTTGGTTTAAGAATATTGGATCCTACAGAAATGCAACAACATAAAAATCCCTAGTTCATTCTCCCTGATAAAATCATGGAAAGCACCATATAGCAACAAGGTGACTGTTACTCAATCTCCGGAGATTTTCATCACTGATGATAACTCAACACTCAAGGAAGTATTATTGATGTGGAAATATAGAATAATGCTAACATTGCTCCAGAAAGCATTATGGAGACAAAGGATGGACATCGATCAAGTCCAAGCATTGCAGAGAACTACTTGCCCTCAGCAAGAAGAAAAGAGGTATGAAAGGCTAGATACTAATCCGCAGCTGCACACTATGGACAAAGTGGACAGGCTGGCTAAGGAACCTGGAAGGTAACTCAAGGTAGTACCGCAGAAAAAAGAAAAAGAAAAATACTATAGAATTCTGTATGTTGCATCAGGCCAACAATAACCATGAAAATGTCATATTTCTGTAATATGTGCTGAATATGTAGTGGATATTCAACTATATAATTATTCTCATTTTATAGACATTTAGGCTATAGGGTACTAGCCTAATATGGAATGTTGTCCAGCCTCCTTTTCTTTTCTGCACAATGTCAGCCACTTATCTACTGTCTTTTCTTAATTATCTTCCATAAACCTATGGTACACTTATCTCTGAAGCACTCTGGTGTATTATCCTCTTAATGAAACACACGTCAATGGACGTGGATCTCCTTATATGGTACCCTTGCAGACCTTTTTGCAGATACTTGAAACAGTAGGCAACAAACTCATACAGCAGGTTGCACAAAAAAGGTGTATATATCCTGAATCTGAGAACTCAATACTTTGGTGCTTGTCTGGTAATAAATCTGCACCCTGATCATTGCAAGGTTTTTTAAATTGGCCAATTTATCTCTACTGATGAAAAAGTGCAAACTGTGATATTGCAACCTGTAAAACAACTTCTATTTTTTTTACAGGAGGTGTGGCCAGCTGCGCGGACTCCAGCCAGGTTGCGGCTTAATAGCACATCAAAGGTTCAACCAAAATGTAGTTTTTTTTCCTTCATGATTTCTGAATCTTTAGCTCTGTGCTATTTCTTAACTGTGAATCTGGGGGTTATTTCTCCCTTTGCCTTTTGCTTCATGTTTCTAGGAAAAAAGTCCTCCTATAAACCAATTTCTAGGATATGATTTTCCCCGAATTAATTTGGTTTCTACTTTAGGGTATGCTAGCTAGTGATGCTGTACAAAATGACATTGGAGATCCAGGAGATGTGATGAGTCCAGATTTTTCGGTAACCTTTGCATTCTTATATGATAATGTTGTTTGCAGGTTGATCTGTTCTTCTACAGAGACCTAGAGGAAGCTAAGGAGCAAGACGAGGAAGCAGCCTTTTGGCCCCTGAGTTTGCCGCAATCACTGATTACCAGGGAGCTGATCAGTGGGGTGGTTTTTACTCATCATTGAATTGTGGGAGGTGTTACTGCTGCCTCTCTTTGCAAATATATGCTTTTGTGCTAAAGTGTTACTTCTGAATGTTCTATTGCTAAGATGATTTTTTTTACTATTAGGATGGGAGCAGTGACTGGATCTGATAGGTACGATTATGTTGTTACCATGCAGTTGGTGTCACTTCCAACAAGCATTCTATAAGAGGAAGGAAGCTGTTAGTTTCATGTGATACAACTGATGCTGAAAATCATGCACCTCATGGTGGGCCCTAGCATCCCCTCTGATCTAGATAGCGTTATTGGCTATATGAAAAAAGTAATATTGAGTGCTAACACTACTTGATCCTGTGACTTCTAAATTTTGATCCTGTGTGGTTTCAACATGGCATGTTATATGTCTGGTTCTTACAATTTCCTAAATGTTTCAGGTGCACATATATACATTGGCTTTACCAGAAGCGTGGTGGTGTGTTGGACTTCCAGATTCAGTTGCTTACCATATAGAATTTATTGCGTTGGGGCTGTGACAGAGATCTTGTTTAGATTAAGGCATGTAGCAGCTGGTAGGTTATGACCAAAGGAGAATTTTTGATTAAATTTTCTGTACATGGTGTGGTCATTTGTGAGAGCCTAGTGGTGCTGACTTGAGAACTAATACACACTCTACTGACCTATTGTGGGTTCTAATATGTGATTCTAATCTGTGATTAAATTTTTTGTACATAGCCCTCATGAACTAGTATTTGTTCATTCTAATTTGTGATCTCTTGTTGGAAACAAATAGTATCACACTGTTGTCTTGCAAGCACACACTCTACTGACCTATTGTGGGTTCTGTATTCATGGAAACAGCGAGTAGAAAAGGCTGCAGGATCTTCTGACGCATCTTAATTGCTTCTGATGACCAAATGTTTAGTAGCAGCAGCACCACCATCAAATTCTTCTTGACTCACAATATGATTTTGTCTTGCATATGTTTTCAAGAGACTAATGAGGATCTGAGGACAAGAGGAGAACCACTAGCATTCATTGGATTTGAGGAACGAGGAAATGTCAAACAGTAGAACTAAGCAGGTAGCGCCAATAGATCAGGAACATTATTAGCCAAATTATGTATAACGGATCAATCACAATTTGCAAATAAACATATTTTTCCCATTTAGTTGTTTCATGTGTAAATCTGAAATGCAGCGGGCACTATACTAGCTAGTAAGGCTAATTAACAAGTTACTTACTATATATAAGAATCTACCATCCACATCTGGCACAGGATCCAGCCACAAGACAGGATGCTGAACCTTGGGGTTTTCAGCATATTGCACAAGTATCGCATTCAAGTGCAAACAACAACTAATAATAGTAAATAGATCTGCCATACCTCTGAATTATCCACATTGGTCTGTGTCATCGCAAGCATCAAGTTGTGGGCCACATAGAAACCACATGTGTTGTCCAAACCTTGCTGCAGGCACTGCGATCATATGATCGAACATGGTTAATAATATAATTGAAACACTACTTCAAAACTGGAAGTGAAGCATTACTTACTCGAATTTTGGTGGCATGAATCAACTTCACATTTTTCTGCCCTTTCTTCGCCTTGGGTTGGATATTGCCATAAGCCCTACACATACATGAGTTGTTACCACATTTGTTTGACTCAGTAACGTAATTAAGAATGTGTTAATAGTAGGTTATGAAAACTCACTCATCTATTACAGATTTTAACCCATTCAGATCTGTATTCCTGCCTCTAATGGAGTCGAGGTACAACACCTTGTGCCAGTTGGGAACAATGATGACAGCAATCCAGTGGCCACCACAGTTATGCGCAAACATCACATATTTTTTCTAGGCATATTTCCTTAGGCATCTTTCCAGATACACCACGCTGTAACCTCTATTACTTCTCAAGGATTTTATTGACAAGGCATCTGGATCAAGAAGGGCCACCGGCACAGATTTGCCCCTAGCTTCTACAATGAGGCATCTAGGAATAAAGAAGCATATACAAAAACAATTTAGCAAGCAATGCAAATATATGAAGAGCATCACTAGCTAAAAAATGAACAAGTCTAAAAGAGAAGAAATTGTACGTACAGTGTCAACACGCGAAGAATTGCTACATCCAATGCATCAAGTGTGAGGAGGTCAAACAAGTCTTCAAATCCCACGGTGAGAGGCTCAGATTCTAACTCACGCCAAAAATATTGGTGCTCCACTCTACCTACTATCCCGGTGTTTCTATTCTCCACATGCTTTCATGTAGTAGGCATGAATAGCAACACACCCTGGTCCTGCCTTCTCGACTTCTTTTGCTGATAGCATTGGCTGTCCAAACTTGAACTTGGAGTTGGGCCGTATCCATACAGAAGGCAGAGGGGTACTCTTAGATGATTTGGTCGGTTCCGCCTCCTGCTGGTCTTGTTTGGTGTCCCTCTTGTTGGGTGCTCTAGGGGCTAGGGGACAGCCAGCAGGAGCATGTGTGGACTTATTAGTTCGTTTCTTGCCTTTTGCATGCTCCTTGGAAGCACAATTTCCTACAATAGGGGCACTATTCACTTTCTCATCTCGTGAGGAAGAAACATTGGATACCACAACGTCCTTCAAACTGCTTTTGGTGCCTAGCGGTAGTGTAGGTTCCAATGAGCTTTTGGTAGAGAGCACCGTCCGTGATACCACAGTGCCACTCTTCCTCCACTGGACCCTCTTGAACATAGCCTTTCCAAGAGTTGTTATCTCAGCACTTGCGGGCAGAGTCAGCACAAAGCCCTCATGTTGCGGATATACAAATTCAACAAGTACAACGACATATCCATCCAGTAAAGGAACTGAATATATATGAGTTTGCTGTGGGAATACTTTACCCCTTCCTACCTCCACCTGATAACCTCTAGGGTTGATCACAAGTGTACACAATGTTGGCTTTGTAAGAAGGTTCAAAGGATTTGGATGTCCGTCCAAATATACATTGCAATCTTCATCCGGGGCAGAGGCACAACTGCTCTTCATACCACCTACACAGGAAAGGGTGTTGGAAGATGGGACCAAATTCATTCCTTGTTCACGTAGCTTGGCCATGTGATATCTTGAGTGAGCTCCACGCGAAGTTCTTCGCGAAGTTCATCTTTAAGGGCTTCCACATCCACATCATCTGAATGCTTCCTCTTTCTATACATGCTGGAGCAATTCGGCCAATGCTTCCAACCATGGTAACTAGACACACCGCACACGCGCCCTGTCTGTTCTGGTTGGCCCAAGACCTGTGTGAGCACATCTTTATCCCTGACCAAAGTGTCCATGAGCCCTGAAGACTCCAGCTCTGCTTGCTTCTCTAAAATTTGCTGAGAGACAAGTTCATCTGACTTTGACGCCCAAACAATCTGAGCACAACCTTCTGACTTAACCAACTTACTCCGTGCACGCAGAAAATTCCTAGAGCGACCCTCAGGATATCTGTTCCAAGGATTATTGATGCCTTCAGCCGCTAATTCCCTGTCCTCTTGCTCCCACTTTTCGGCTTTCCCAGCATACCCTGTTGTCCCTAGGCAATGGTTATGCTTGTTCCTCTCCCGAAGCTTCTTGTATCTCTCACTTTTTTCCTTTGCTTCGTCGCTCCCCTGTAGAGTCACAAAATATTCCTAATCATCACGCGGAATGTATGGGTGTTTCTCCCTGGCATCCAACCCTTTCCTAACAAAAGAACGTACTAGATAGCTTTTGTGGGTTCTCCAACTTTTGTTTACCATCCTCATCATCACCTTACGCCGTATCCTTCAACGCATCTGCAAACTCCAATGAAGGCTCAACACAATCATCAAATATTTGCTGCTTGTCTTCTTTAGTTAGCTCAGTGAATGAAGGCATGAGCAAGGACAACCTTTGTCTAGCAATCAAACCAGCAAGCTTCCTCATTCTTATCTAGGCCTTCTTCTCAATGGGCATCCCTTCCACCGTGAGCTCTGTGACAACCATCTGATCATTTGGCCACAGTGCGACTTTCCTATTTCTCCGGCGGCGACCAGGAGGTTGAGATGCCTGCACCTCTATCTCTTGCTCAGTATCATATTCATGTTGGTCCTCTGCATTAGCATCACTCTCTCCCTCATCTGATGCACTGTAATTAGATACTTCGTTGGTAGATGATGATGCACGAACGTTATCTGATTCCTATAAAAGAAATTTAGTAAGGTTATTATGGACCATGATACAGCCATGCCATATGTAACAGTACGTAGCTACGTATATCACAAAGCTAACGCTTACCATTCATAAAGGGATCTGTGCGTAGCCAACAGCTACCACTAACACCAATGACCAGCGCCTTTGTTCTTTGCCAGATTCCTAGAAATAGCAAGCAAAATAATTAACTTAGTTGTAAAAACAATGGTACTACTTGGTAAAACAAAATAACTTGTCCACCTGTGTCCTATAAATAGACAATTTGTGCCAAGAACTAGAATAGAATTTTCCTAGGCTAACCAATATAAGCAGATATGCTACACAAACTAACAAAAAAATTTATATGCTTTCAGTTAGTACTTAGTAGTTCATCCATTCCCCCACCAAAGTTATTAATTCAGCTGTTTTACTATCTAAATAAACCAGGAACATTTCGATCATAGGAATCTGAACTTAATTTGATAACAACAGCTTAACTTCATTATAGGGTAAATCTAATAGCAAAGCCAAACTGTCTATAGGATCAGTCAAAATATTGTGATGCCATTGAAAGCACAATATAGCTATCTATATAAGAAGTAAACCCTGAGCGCTGCTGGGAGGAAAACAGTGTGCGAGCCTGACACAAGACTGAAGTTCTCATTCACATGAAGAACCAAGCTGAAGTTTTCTGGTGACTGCAGTGTACAGTATGGTCGTTCAAACATTTTTAGCTCTCTGTTGGAGTCGTTTTGCTTCCTAGTGTTTGTTGGAGTCTATTGACCTTGGTTAATAGACGGGGCACGTCCCTAAAATTCTAAAAAAAATATATAATAATAATTTTACTAATATTAGTGCAATCTCAAGATATATACAGACAACAAAAAGTATTTTAGTAGAGCAGATATATATAGCACCTTTTCATATGATTCGAGCTGGAATTATAAAGAATCACTCAAAGATAAGTTATCACCAATAGCTAACTCATGAAAAAGATGTTTCCTAAAGCTAAATATAGTTTTTTATTATTAATTCTTCTCAGTCGTAATAGGGGTACAAGCTAGCACCTAGCAGCAATAGAAATGTAGAATGCCTCTACTCCTACTAGTAGTCACTGCTATACTATTTTATTAGTTTCAGTTAAATGGTGAACTGCTACTTGTAGTATTGTGATGTGCATTATAAAAATAAAGCTCACAAAGCATGATTTTGCACATTCACAGGAAACATGATTTGCACCACGGAAACAACCACTCAACAGAAACTGCTTATGCAGCCATTTCAGCACACATGTTCAATTCTCACTTGGTCCATTCACAAGATTATGCATGACTAACTAATTACATGGATCACAAACCACAATTACCAGCTACTGAACATTAATTACTCAAAGGGAACATGAAACACACGCATGTTGGTTACTACTGCCATCCACTGGACAAGTTTATTTAGCGGCAAACATGTATCTTTGTGAATATAATTTATAGTTTTTTTGGATGGATCCTATCTCTATATTTCTGTAATCTACAAAAGTAACATTATATTTTTAGTACTTAAAAATATTATTGGTTACTAAAGAAGAAATGTCATTGATACTTCTATTCTATCACACTAATCCAATGACATATCCTTTTTTAGTATAATTTATCCCGTTTTCGAGGATCCTATCCATTTTTTTACCCTACAAAAGAATTATTATATTTTTAATGTATATAATAACTTAATTAGTTATACTAATTGTTGACACTTCAGGTCTAATCTAGAAGAACTATCCACAAATCTTCCTACATAATGCCCGCAGCAACGCGTGGGGCATCATCTAGTTCAACGAATTACTCAAACCATTTTGGTATTTATTAAACATGAAAAATATATTTAAAAACACTTAAACTAATTAAGCACACTACATTTATCAAAACACTGAAACTACACTACACTAGCTACCCACTATATTGCTAAAGACAACACACAGACCTAAAAGAAACAAACTCAAGAGATATATTTGAAAAAAAACGAAAGTTGGGTAACCTTGAAGTACTGGCAGCGGGCGTTGTTTCCACACTAGGCCCGCATAGCGACGAGCTAGCTAGCTTGGAGCGGTGGTGGGGCACCCAACGGCGGAGTCCCAGCAGGCGAAGAGGTCGAGGTCGGGAGGGCTTCAAGAGGGGGTCGGACGCTGGGCTGGTCCTCCACCGGCAGGTCGCTGAGGCCAGATCTGACCTCCTCGGCGGACGGCGTCGGAGGCTCAAGGATGGAGAGGCGGAGACGGAGGCTGTGGCGTGCGGATGCGGCGGAGACGAAGGCTGACGTACTATGGCACGTGGATGCCACGGCGCCTTGAAACCCTAAAGGCTAGGTGACGGCGCCGCGGGCTGGCGGGGTGGATGGCGAAGGACGGGCCGAAGCGCGCACGTTTTGGCCAGGCTGCGCCTTAGGAAAAAAAGGGCGTGGAAAATGAAAAAGGAAAAAGTTTTAAGGGTGGTGTCTGCTTTGTTGCCTAAGGGCCGGGTTCGATCCCCAGCGCCCCTGATTTTTTTGGCTACATTTTAGTAAGTCATGGAGTCGTACCAAACATACAGTGATTTTCAATATGTGAAATAATTGTTTAGCTTCTTGCTGTTGATTAGTGGTTTCTCATTTTTTTAGAAATTGTTGTGTCGTTTTGCAAACGGATGCAACTTGATATTACAGGTCCAATTATTCCTTTAATTCAGAGGAGATAGAGTTGGAGTTAAGATACGAGGCCATCTATTTGAGATCACTCGCATACTACAATTTATTTGATTATTGTAGATTGCCAAAATTCATAATGATCTTAATCCGTTGGAAGAAAAGGCTGGTAAATCTCTGTTTTTGCACAATATTTGAGCAATTCTCATTGCTAGACTAATATTTTTTTTGATTGATCAAGGATCACAGTATGCAGCCACATGAAAATACTAGCACTGGAGAAAATTTGGTAGCAATTTAGAGTTGCCAACAAGCTCTAGGTTGTATTAGCCTAGGAGTGATTAGTATAAGGAAAGAGCTATTTTTACAACCAGCAACAAAAATAAGCACATTTCCAAGGGCTGGATCGCTGACTCCACTGAGACCGGTCTCAATGCCATGATCATAATCTGTATTTGTACATCCAGGCAGGCCATCCTTGGAGGGCGTGGCAAGGCCACGCCAGTCTTTCTAGTATATGTGAAAATTGCAAAAATATATCTAAATCCACTAAATCTGATAAATATATAGCTAATATTAGACAACTAAAATCCCACCTCTATTTTTTTTCCTTCAATCTGACCAAACCATTCGGCCCATCCACTCGCATCCAGCTCAGCTCACATCTCTCCACCTCACGTTGCTCTAATAAAAAAAGTGTCCACCTTCCGGCCCCGTTGCACCGTATCCTACGCCGTTGTTGCTTCTGTCCAGCGTCACCGTCCCACAGGCTACACTGCCGTTGCTCTTGTCCTGCGCGCAGCGCCACCGCTTTTTTTCCGTCTCACGCGCGTGTAGCGTCATCGCTGCTCCAGTCCCGCGTACAGCGACGGCGCTAAGATGGGCCGAACGGTTTAGATCAGATTGAATGGAAAAAAATGGAGGTGGGATTTTGACTCTTCAATATTAGGTATAATGTTTTTTAGATTTAGTGTTGCAGATATATTTTCGTAATTTTCAACATATATACTCCGGAATACTATAATTTTTTAGTTTTCACATATTTTCATGATTTTCAACATATATGCTCCGTGATATTATAATTTTAGTTTTCATATACTCGAGTCTGGAGCTGTTGGTGACTCACACCATCACACGTACGTGATGAGCAATCCTCGAAGGCAAAATAGTGTACTCTTGTGTGCTCACTGTTCTTTCCCTCAAAAAAACAGATACGATAGCACGTGGTGGAGAAAAAAATGAGAGAGAAAAGGGGCTTTGATCCTAGCCATCTGTGGTCACTTTGGATGGCTGAGATGCCGCAACTGCATTGCAGTATACTAGCAGTCACGACCACCCCCCGGTCCAGGTCGATCGTCAAAATTAATACGCCTTCAATTCGCTTCCCCTCCCCTGTCTCCCCTGTTTCCTCCGGCGCTCTCCGCCCGAGAGCTCCCGCAGCAGCACAAAAGTTAGGGTTCAGGCGATTTGGTCGCGCGGCGCCGGCGGTGGGCTGAAGCGGGAGTGTGGCGCCGCCTCCGGTGCAATGTCTTACTCCAGCTCGCGTTGGTCAGCAAGCAGGCAAGGTGGCGGCGGTGAGTACGATGGGCAAGATTCGCCCGTGCCGTACCGCATTGGGCCTCTCGCGTACAAGCCGGCGGTGGAATGCGGCTGCAAGATAAAGGCGTGCAGATGGGTTTCATGGGGCGATGAGCAGCCAGGACGGCGGTACTACCTATGCAGCAAGGCTTCTGTAAGAATCATCCAATCTGCCCCCCCCCCCCCCAATTGCTTGGTTTCTGTGTTGTGATGACATAAGTAGTAGTTCTATATTTTATACTACTACATTAGGTCACAATTAACAAAACACAAGTGACCATGGTCTATTGTCCCTAGGATACCCATTACAGTATCATACTGGTATGCATATATGTACCAAAAGACAAGTAACCCATAGAACTAGCACTTGTTAAAAAGTCCACTTTTCTTTTCTTCAAATCCCGAAAATCAGTAATGATATGCATAAGGGCATTCTTTGAGAAAAAGTGCTTGTAGCCCATTTAACTCTCCCTTCATTTTGCTAGCGCCATCATAACCTTGACCTCGAATGTTCTGCACATCAGAGCCATAGCTGGACAATACATAAGATGATTCCTTCTTCAATGTTAGTGCTTTGGTGTTCTTCACATGTATCAAGTCAAAGAACCGTTCTTGTACAATATCATCATTATCCACAAATCTGAAAACAATTGTCATTTGCTCTCTTTTTGCAACATTGTGGCTAACACAACACTTGCAATTTCAGGATTAAACTCAGCAAGAAGTTTTAATATTTCAAGAAAGTTCCCTCTATTTTTGAACTGAGGTGTCTCATCATGGCCTCTAAAGGAACAAGATTGAAATGTTAACCACCATGCTCTAAGCCGTAGACGATTCCTTTTTTTCTCTTGATTGCTTGCCACCATCCAATCTCTACCCCCTCCTCCCCCTATTGTTTGGTTTGTGTGGTGTGATATCTGATATGAATGAAATGTTTGTTCAAGATGCAGACTGCAGAGGACTGCGCCTTCTTCCGTTGGCTCGACGAGGAGTCATCGGATTTCATGAAGGAGTTGCTGAGGGACCTGCGTGATGCTGTTTGGGGACTGAAGAAAGAGCTGGGGAAGAAGGAAGCACTAGTGGACGTCAAGGATATGCAGTTGCTCGCATTGCAGAAGGAAATGGAGGGAAAGCAGAAGGAGGTGCAGGACAAGCAACAGGAGCAGCAGACCAAGGCTGAATTAATGCAGGCATTGCAAGCACAGATCAATCAGAAGAATAGTTGCATTGACATTTTAGTTGTGCTGTGTTTGATCCTGCTGATCACCTTGGTGGTCATTATGTTGAATGGATAGATGGCATGAAGACCAGGCTTTTGAAGGTGGTAGTATTAGTATGCAGGTGAGGCATATATGTTAGTATGGGTGCTTTTGCTGGACACCCTGGCTGGCATTTTGTGTAATGTGGCATGATGCTTCTCTGTTAGTAGTAGTGAGGTTGTGAATGTCAGTTTGGCAGGTGATGCAAACTGTGACTTTGTTGTATATGTACTTTAAGGAACCTGTTGATGATGCTAATGCTATATCAATGGTTGTTGATGGTAATTTGGTCTGTGTTTGTAATTTAAGGAACATTTGTTGCCATTAACACAAAAGCATGACAGCAAGAACATTATTAAGGCATGTTTTGCCCTAGTCCAGTTGAGCCACTTCATGAAATAAGCCAGCAGTCAGTACAACTCCTTAAAGAAGATCGATGCATGGACGAAGTGAGGTGACGGAAAATGCCAAAAATTTGAAAATTGTCACTTATTGATGGCGCAGGTGATGGGAGCATGTTGAGGTTCGCTTGGCCGGGGACCGAAGGATATGCGTTTGTGTTTGTACCATGCTGTTGCAGCTTTTATGTGCCTGAGGGTACAAATTTAGTACACAATACACTAAGGTCATTATTTAGTGAACAGGAGAGTGGTAACAATGGTACATACTAGATTAATTAGTCTCTACTCATGCTGATGCGCATGTTTCATTTGATTTGTTTGAACAATTAATATTGGACTGTTATGTAACATGTACGTGTTTCTCATGAACTCGAAGAGAAATGGTGTTTCTATGTACAATATATAGGTATATCAGTTAAACACAGGCTCTAATTTTGCATCATACAAAGGTAAAAGGTACCGCAGTTTCGAAACAGCGCAATGCCAAAAGGTAAAAAAGAGACATTTAGTTTCACACATTCTTCACTTAGAAAAAAAATGTCATCGAGACATTTAGTGCCTAAATGAGTGTGTGAACATAGCAATCAGAGGTGATGCAAAGATGACATGGCATAATCACAAACAAAAGAAGAAAGAATGGTCAAGATACAAGATCATAGAAATCTTAAACAACACAAGACCATTCACAAATAACAACCATCATCACAAGCGACAAAATAAGTTCTAGAGATTGCCTACAATCAAACCATCACACACGTGTCCATATCCATTAACAAGAGCCACCACACGAGATTAAGGTTCATTACATGCTACCAATCTAAGATATAAAAGGTCTTGCCACCACTAGGTCCAACTATAAGATAGACACAAAAGAACGACTGACTTATTAAGGCATGATTTAAGCCTAACACTCCCCCTTTGGCATCAAGTTAAGTGCTAAAAAGGGTTGGCCGTGTGAGAGAACAATCTTAAGCCTCGAAGTCATCACCATCATCATCATCTTCACCGTCGTCATCATCCTCGTACTCATCCTCAGTGGTGTCCTCGTCGTCGACATCGAGGTGAGCAATAGGACTGGCCCACTTGCCATGCAGGTATGACGAAGGACCAAACTCATCAACAGGAGGAGCCCGAGCAGCCCTAGCAGCAGCCTTAGCAGCAGCACGCTCCTCACGATAAAGCACAAAGGGATCACAGAACTCACGAAGAGGAGAAGGAGGATCAATGTTCAATTTCTGCTCAATCCTTTGGAGATGATGATCATCACGCTTCATCTTGTAGCAAAAGGCCTCAAAGAACTTGGAGAAAGCATACTTAATGCTTCCACCATGACCACGGTGTGCACTGGAGGAACGAGGGTCGACCGAAGGGGCAGCTGCAGTGACAAACGGGCCACAAGAGTGATGACCACCAAGAGTAACACTAGCAGAAGGAGTAGCAGAAGACATGGCACCTTTCTCAAACTCAGCCTTGGCAGCAGGAGAATATGGGTTTCTGATTCGGAGAGGCTTATGCTTGACATCCTTGAGAAATTCTTTCCCAGTGACTTGCTCAATGATATGCATGATGTAGGGAGCATAGGGATAATGCACTTTGGGATCCCTTACAGCTATGTAGATTTTGGTCCACATGTAATGGCTTATAGAGAAATGAACTTGGCCATCACGAATCTTGTTAAGCACCTTCGGAGTCTCCTTCAGCAAATTAGTGGTTTCACCAATCTTAGGATAGAGAGTGGCCCGGAGCGTATTATTGAGGACAAAGTAGTAGGGCCGGAGCCACGTAGTCTTGAAATCCGCAGTCTTGTTGGGAAGATACATGTGCTGAATGTCTTGCAGAACCAAATGTACTCTGTCATGAAAAAGGGAAGGGGCGTCGCGGTCCTCTTTGCCAAACCCAAGCAGCCTTGAGAAGGTGACATAGTCCACGTTGTAATGCACTCCTTCCGTCATCCAGTGCATGCGATCATTTTCAATGTCCATCCAGAAGGTGGCATAAAACTGACAAATAATCTCGGTATTCCAATTGTAGTTGAAGCCAAGGAGATTGAGTAGCTTACAGTTATCAAGATCCTTAACAAGCTGCTGGATCTCGGGGTGGTCATGACGCTAGAGATGCAGAACATCAATTTGCTTGACACGAATGACTGGAGGAGGCTCCTTAGAGTCAGCGCCTTTATAGATGAAAAAGTAGTAGTAATCAAACTGAAACTTTGTCCAAAAGTGACGTTCCAAAGTAACATTCTTATACCAAACATAAGGATTTTCATTACGCAGTTTTCTCATGTCCTCAACTCGATGCCTATAGTCCTGTGTGAAAGGTCTTGATGGCTAGAGGGGGGGTGAATAGCCTTTTAAAATTTTCTACAAAGACACGCTAAACAAGTTTATCAATACAACAAATAGTGAGAAGCGAGTTTTGCTTAGCCTACGGGGTGTTTGCAAGCCACCTATCCAATTCACAATTCTAGTATAATGGCACTCAACCGCACAAGTCAAACCGAGAAGGTAACTACAACTACAACTAGCAAGCTACACAAAAGAGCTACTCTAGCAAAGCTAACTAGCTAGCAAAGATAACTAAGAAAGTAATGCGGAGTTGAGTTAGGAGGGTTTCACCGAGGGGCGAAGTATTGAGCCAACCAATATGATCAACAATGAATACCAAGACAACCGAACACCGGGATCAATCAATCACAATATGAAAGTAATGACACAAGATTTATCCCGAGGTTCACGTGCTTGCCGGCACGCTAGTCCCCGTTGTGTCCCTCTTCACCACGTGGTTCGGTGGCTAATCAGTCTCACACTGAGCCTCTCAAAAGGCGCCACAAGAACCTACCAAATGGCAAAAGGTTGCAATGACACGAGCAATTTACTAATGTTGCCTTTGGCGCTTCGCCGAGGTAGGCACAAACCCCTCACAATCACCGGAGGTGGCCAAGAACAATCACCAACTCTTGCCAACGCCTCCAAGCTGCTCCAAGCCATCTAGGTGGCGGCAACCACCAAGAGAAACAAGAATCCCGCAGCAAATCAATCACCAAGTGCCAACTAGATGCTATCTCACAATGCAAATGCACTTGGATCACTCAATCTCACTTCGAATATGCAAAGAAGCAAGAGAGATGAGTGGGAGGGGAGTTGCTTAGCTCAAAGTGCTCACAAGTATGTCAAATGTCCAAGAGATAGAGCTTTGAGCCGGCCAACGAGTATTTATAGACGTACCCCTTCGAATATAGCCGTTACGCACTTGAAACAGCCGAAGTCGCGTTGATCGGACGCGCTGGTCAAACTGACCGGACACGCCGATCGCACAACGGCTACTTTTGCAAACCACTGACCGGACGCGCTGCACGCAACGACCGGACGCGCGAAGCTCGACCGAACGCGCTAGTCCCGTGACGGACCGGACGCGCTGGTCAAGCCTGGGCAGTGCACAACGAAACAGCGACCGGACGCGCTGCAGAACTGACCGGACGCCACAGTGTCAGCGTCCGGTTGGAGTCCAGTAAGCTCCCTGATCGACCAGACGCGTCCGGTCGACTGTGACCGGACGCGCCACCGCGTCCGATCAAACAACCAAAACACGCGCAGACACTGAACGCTGACCGGACGCGTCCGGTCAAACAGAGACCGCGTCCGGTCCAGCGTCCGGTCACCACTGTGACCTCCGTTTGCCTCCGTTTGATTTTCGACTTCCGGCGTAGTGGAAAATAGGCGTTTCAATTCCTCAAAAACGCTTGAATCCCGCCTCGCAAGCTCGGCGGGAGGGAGAGAGGACCCCAAACCCTCTCTACCGCTCAAACTCCACCGCCTTCGCAAATGAGCTAACACCACCAAGTGATCGCGTCATGTGCGAGTGTGTTAGCATTTTCACAAACATTTTTCGAGGCGTTATTAGTTCTATCCAAATGCATATGATTATGAAATGCACACCTAGAGGCACTTAGGAGTTCAATAGCCGCGTCATTCCCCTCTTTATAGTACGGCTATCTATCCTATAATGTAACCACACCCACTAGGTGTCTTGGTTACTAAAACACAACCCTTAAGCATATACCTTTGCCTTGATCACATAGAGTTGCGTCCAAATCCAAGTGTGGTCATCATGATCACCATGTCCATCTTGCCACCAACCTTGGAATGTACTAATCCTCATATGCTACATACAACTTAGGCATAGGATTAGTACTTAGGCATTGTCACTAATTACCAACACCAAACATAGGACTTTCACTGTGCGAGATGGGGAACAAAGGTACCAGGACCATGCTCAGGCATGCGAACCCAGGGCTTGGAATCATTCATCCACTTCAACTGATGAGAAGCAAAAAAACGAATGCTAGGAGGAGTGTCGGGACATATTGTGTGATCAATGACTCTGCCATGAATAGTGAGCTCAATCTCCTTATCGGTCAAGACAGGGACCTCATCATAATCTTCCAAATACCAAGTTTGTTGAGCAGGCTGCTGACCAGAACTGCTAGCGGTACCACGGCCACGTTTATTAGAGCCATGGCCACGTGGATTGGAGCCACGGCCCCGGGCAGGATGGGTCTGCTCAGCTGAACCACGGTCACCCTGCAGGCCACGGGCACCACGAGGCGGGTTCTTCCTCTTGCCATTGCCCTGATCATGAAGGGCCTTGAAGCGAGCTTCATGCTGGTGACGGGGAGAACAACGCTTCCCAGCTGCATCTGAACCACGGTCACCCTGGCCACAGGCACCGCGAGGCGGGTTCTTCCTGTTGCCACTGCCATGATCATTAAGGGCTTTGGAGCGAGCTTCATGCTGTTGACGAGGAGAACTCTGCTCCGCAGCGGCATCTGAGCCACGGTCACCACGGGCTGCTTCCTCCGTGGCATTTCCAGTGGTTGACATATGACTGATAAATAAGAACACGAGATAGGATTTAGATGAGGAGAGAGCAGCAAAGAGATAGGAGCAAGAGGGAAGCTGGCCAGGAATCGAACTATAGAACGAACTGCATTGGGAGATGGAACCGATTTGGCAATTTTACCTCAAGAAAGACCCAGTACGGGGAAAGGAAACTTGAATCCCGATCGAGTCCCTACACGGCCAACAGCAGGAGGATCTTCAATCCATGGCCAGGAGGATCTTCCACCGCGCGGCCGCACGACCTCCCGAGCAAGGGCGGCGAGGAGGGCCGGACGCCGGGCGAGGGCAGCGCAGCCCGGCAGCCGAGGCGCGCGGCAGAGCGGGCGACCGGGACGGAGCGGCGTGGCGGACAGGAGCGAGGGCGAGCGAGGCGATGCGGCGGCGCTCGCGATGCGGTGAGAGGGGGATGCGGCGCTAGTGCAGAGTGACCAGCTATAGGGTTAGATGGACCAGGCCGCGGACTCCAGGAGGCTGGCACCGCACGCTAGCGGCAGTACCGGAGGAGATCGGTACTACCAGCGCTGGCGCTTCGCAAATTACTGGTACTACCGGACAACCGATTGGTACTATACCAGCGTAGGGCTCTGCGAGGCGCTGCACAAATTATTGGAACTACTGGTGATTATCGGTACTATCGATAGTGAACAAAAGGACATAAAAAGATAAGAGAGGAAATGCGGCTCCTTAAAATGGACACCAACAATTTCAAATGTGACTAGATATCAAATAAACATCACAAAATAGTCACATATGAAACTGGAGAAATATATTTTGAAATTACACTCAAGGATTTTTATAAATCATTTTCATCAATGGTTTCTAAAATTACATCACATTACGACTTACGAGATCGAATCAATGATTTTTAGGCCAGATTAATAAACTATTTAAATTTTGTATTCACATTTTGATTAGTTGAATCACATGCTAATTTAGGCTCAATTAGTAAGTATTTGTTTCCAATAATGTGAAAAAAAGATGTGTTTGTAATAAGAAAAAAATGCAAAAATCATATGTCCACAACGGGGATGGAACCTGAGAATTCCTATTGTAGTCCTCTGGCATTTCTTTCTCTCCTTTGCTGTACCTTAACCCTTGCTGTTCTTTTCCTTCCTCCTCTCTTTCTTAGCTAGCTTGTTTGTAGCAGCACTTTTTGTTCCTTATTTGTTTCTTTAATGCATTTGCTGTAGGAGCCTCTGGCTCCTCCTGATTCTTCCAAAAAATGTATTATTTGTTGCATATATGAGAATTCTGATTCTTCCAAAAAAAAGTGTTATCTGTTGCATAAGTAAGGTGATCGAACTACATTTCATCGGCATTTAAATAGAGTTCGTCGCATTATCTCTAGAGTACTAAGTTACAGAGTACTCCCTCCGTCCCATAAAAACTGTCGTTGTAGGAGTTCTCACGCGGACCAAGGCCAAAGGAAAAAGACATACGTGCCCCTACTCTTCTCTGTCGCGCACATGGTCATCTCTGCCTTCCTCGCCATGGATGTCCAGTCGCTGTTGCCCTCCCCATGCTGCGTCAGCCCCCATCTCCGGTTCCTCCGAGACCCCATCTCTGGCTCCTCTGCGTCGGGCACCATGGGCAAAGGCAGCGCCATCCGCGACCGCTCCGCATCGGGGCGTTGTGGATGGGGGACGGGGCGGATCTCGGCCTCCAAGCCAAGCAGCGGCGTCTCCCCGCCGTCAATGGAGCAGAAGGGGAAGGTGGCACCGACGAAGGAGAAGAGAAGCCAACGGAGGTTGGGGGCCGGATGGATCTCGGCTGCTTGGATCTCGGCCGGCTGGATCTCGTCTACCCGTCGCCTCGCGCGGTGGAGCAGATGAGGGAGGGGCTGGATCTCAGCCACCTACCGTCGCCGGTGGAGGAGATGAGCAGGGCGGGCGCTGGCCTTCTACCGGCGGAGGAGAAGGGGAGGGGGGTGCCAGTGCAGGAGAGAGAGAGAGAGAGAGACGCCGAGATTGGAGGGGACGAGCGGATGGCTCAGGGCGATGCAGCCTAGGTGCGGTTATAGGGAGCAGTGTGGGACCGATGCCTCCGACGACACTCTTTCTGGGACAGCTTTCGGATGCTAGAACGACGTTTATTTCGGGACGGAGGGAGTAGTTTTGACAATAGAGTATCTTTATGACAATATATATATATATTACACCAGAAAAGCAGCCAACTAAACTGCTAAACATTTAAACATGCTAGCTCCAATATATCTCTACCAATGCAAGTAAATTAGATTCATGCTCGAAGTTCGGCACCAGCAAGTTAAGCAGTTGAGGAGGAGCTCCTATATATACCTGCATAAATAAACAAGTTAATCAGTTTGCTGAATCACCTTGTTCTAAAAAATCACAACTATGTTCAAAAACTCACTTGAGCATTATTTTGTGCGTACTTCCCGTTTTCGGCGTCTTTTTGCCATGGGGGCATCCTCCTTGTGACCATCTCTTAGGTATGGTGTTAGCTCACTCGGCGAAATCACAGGGAGGATGGAAGTACCGAAAGGAGGAATTTCATCGGATTGTTTGAACTCTTCCTCGTCCACTTGATTTTGAACTCCGACAACCCGTTTTTTCCCGGGGAGAACCACTTGTCGTCTCTTGTTTCTAGTGTCACGCACATAGAAGACTTGAGAAACCTGACTTGCGAGTACAAATGGCTCTTCCATGTACCCAACTTGTTCAAGGTCAACGGTTATGAAGCCATACCTGTCTTTCATCACACCCTGTCTTCCCTAAACCCATCGGCAACGAAAAATGGGCACCTTGAAGCCAGCATATGGGAGTTCCCATATCTCTTCAATTTGACCATAGTACGCTGCCTTCTGCATATTGTTGTCAATTGCATCTATACGAACAGCACTGTTCTGGTACACGCTTTTCTTGTCTTGATTAATGGTGTAAAAGGTGTAGCCATTTATGTCATAGCCTTGATAAGTTGTGACTGTGAAGAAGGGGCCCTTTGCCAGCTGTCGAAGCCTTTTGTCTGGGCAAGAGTTTGAACTGCGTAGTCGGCATTTAAACCAATTATTGAACTCGCTCATATATGCCCTCGCTAACCAAGCTTCGCCCCGATGCGGATTTTGTTGCCTCAAGATCAACATATGCTCTTCAATGTAAGGGTCCACTTCTGCTGTGTGTCGTAACACTAAAAAGTGGGCTTGTTCAAAGTCATCTGAATCTGGAGTAATTTGCTTCTCCCCAACACACCCTCTCCCCGCTAGCCTTCCCTCATGGCGAGACTTGGAGATGCCAATTGGATTAGTGGGGTCAATGTAAGTGAGGCACCAGTCGACCACCTCCTCAGTAGAATAGCATTGCGCCATGCTTCTCTCAGGATGAACACGACTCTTGGCATACCTATTTAGAGTACTCATAAATCTCGATGACAGGGTACTTGGTCTTCACTTTCTGGAGGTGCACCGCGACGTTCTTGGCATACAGCTCGAAGAGGTCGTCAAGTACGTGCTCGCCGAAGTGGTGCGCGATGAGCGGCCCGATCACGGCCCTGATGGACTTGGCGACGTTGACGCCGCTCTGGACGCCGTCGAGCACGAGGTCGCCGTCGTCGTCCTCCGTGTCGTCGTGCGGATCCCAGTTGGACTCGAAGAGCTGGATGTGGGTGACGTCGAACGCCTGGCTCTGCCTGATCACGTCCCTCACCTCGTCCACCGACGGCGCGTAGAACGGCAGGTTGAAGGAGTCCAGCTGCTCCTTCTCCACACGGCCCTGTGCCATGGCGCCATGCATGCAAATGCATCAGGAAGCTAGCTTGCTAGGGTTCATCAGCTCAGTTCCTCTTTGACGAGGGACTGAAGAGCCTGCGCGAGGAGGCCCCACATGTAGCTGACCTCGCCACGGAGCACGTCCTTGTTCTTCCTGCCCAGGAACGCCAGCACCATCTGGCCACCGGACACGAGCTCCATGTGGCGCAGCCTGAGGAACAGCGAGAAGTCCTCCTGGAACTGCCTCCGGTACAGCGCCACCACCGCCGGCGGCGTGGTCTCCCAGATGTACATGTTGCCCTCGTTGAGGACGGCGCCCCCGGCGAGCTCGTCGGGGACCTTGGAGCGCCACATGAGGCAGTAGGAGGAGTGGAAGAGGTGGACGCAGCGGCCCGGGAACAGCCGGGTGTAGAAGGAGCCCGGCAGCCCGGCGACGTAGTACGGCGGCAGCGCGTCCCCCTTGTCCTTGGCGGCCAGCTTCTTGAACAGCTCCAGCGACTGGAACACGAGGTTGAAGTCGTTGCCGGGCAGGTCGTTCAGGAAGAACTGCACGTGCATCGCCGGCGGTTGGGCGGCGGCCATCGTTGTCAGCTCGTCTCGGCGGTCGGCCACCGCTCCGAGCACCTCGGAGACGACAAGCAGCGTGTTGGGCCCCGACGAGCAGCCGAGGTCCGCGACGACCATGGCGCCGCCGCCGGAGGACAGCGACGACGCATGCGCCGCCGCCACGGCCTTGTGCAGCACCGGCCTCGTCTTCAGTATGGACTTCTCCTGAGGAACATGTATTGTTGAGACGTACGAGCATGCATATGCGGCCATGCATACATACAGGTCCACACATGCGCGCATGCAACATGTGCAGATCGGCTGAGACGACATGCATGATGTAGAAGAAGAAGCACAGGTACACAGTGTACCTGAAGCCTGGAGTTGGAGGCGTAGCTGTCCTCGCCGTCGCCCCGGCTCATGTGGAGGTCGCGCTCTACCTTCATGGCTACTAGCTTCAGTAACGCCAGGTGCTGTGCTGATGAGTGAGAAGCTTGCTTGCTTATCACTCTGCTGTGGTAGTTTGCAGAGCGCAGGAGAGGGGAGGGCATGTCAATTTATAGGCCCAGCCTGCCAATCAGCACTCAGCACAACACAAGCTAAAAATTAACCAGCATATATCATTATTATATTGTTCACCAGCATGTGCATATTAGGCACAAATTCAAAATTATTTTATATATGATGATCAATAGAATCCACACACGCGTGTTTAATTTGCAGTTCCTTGCCGTCGTATATATAGGAAATGTACATGTCGCAACGCCGTGTGTGAACAGGAAATGGCATTGGTCCTTTAGGATTGACCATAATCGGGCGACCAATCTGAACCACTTATAATTAGATATAAAGTGGTGCTGTGATGCAGATGTTAAACAGAGAAGCGATTTTCTTTTCAAGTGCATTTTCTTTACTTACCATAATGCCCTTACGTCCCTTTCTACGATCCCTTAGGGACCCGGGCTCACAAAGCATATATAACAATGTTACAAATTAAGTATGATTCGAAGCAAAAGCATCAAGATTCAGTATTACTCCATCCCAATTATAAGTCGCTTTGACTTTTTTTTAGTACATCCCTTCCCCATCCCGTCGAGAAAGAGAATTAACGAATCATAAGGCAAAGGAGCGAGAACTGCAAGGCCTGGCTACTCTTCCTCTAGGTTTTCGTGAGAGAACCAAATCCAAGTTGGTCGTGAAGATTATGATTTAGGCTAGCATAGCGGCTCTAATATGTATTGAAACAAATGACACGATTGTTGGACAAATCTCCAAGCCGCAAATCATCTAGGTACGGTGACACGTGATGAAATAAGAAGTACATTATGTTACAACGTACATGCACATTTCTGTAGAAAAGAAAAAAAAGACTGATGAACAGCTGTGGTTTCTACCTGTAACAGTATATTGAATGATAGGAATACATATTGAACGGTAGCAAAGGCTCTCAGCTTCTTGGAATTTCAGATGCATTGAGAGTGGACGTGTGTGTTTTTTCACTAAACGGTGAATAACACGCCTAAAAACACTTGAACAACATATTTTTTAACCTAAATAGTAAACAACCATGAAAAACGCTTGAACAACACTTGTGAACAATAATGTCAATACATTGAACAGTATAGTAAACAGTAGCAGACTCAACCTCTTGCAGGAATTCATTGTTGAGAGTGTAGTTATTGGACAGCTGTTGCATTAGTCGATTCCCTCCCGATAAAGCAAAATTAGACTCTAGTGCATGGTGTGAGTGGTGACACATCCACAAGAAGGGAAAAAAAAAAGAAAAGGATTGAATGTTGGGCGGTTTCGGTTCGGTTCCCTCGGTTATTAATGAAATTCGGTTCCTAGAAAATGGGAACCGATCGGTTCGAAAAATTTTTAGGAGCCGAGTATTTCGGTTATTAGTTATTTCGGTTTGGTTTTGGTTCTAACCGAACTAACCAAATTTTTCAGAAGACCTCAAGATTACGTGTTCTAAGGCAAATTTATGCAACACTATATTCATTTTTAATAATAATAATTTATATGAAAACAATAGCAATATAGTAACACAAATATATAGCAGTTCAAATATAAAGCACTACACATAAACCAAACATAATCTTACAAAATACAAGTAAGTGAAGTATAATTCATGTAATCGGTTCTTTCGGTTAATTCGGTTAACCAATAGTAGTCTTCGGTTATTTCGATTCCTCAATATCAGGAACCGAATAAGGAATCGATTTTTTCGGTTCTGGTTCCTTCGGTTTCGGTTCTGGTTCTTTCGATTCGATTTTCGGTTCTCGGTTAAATTTGCTCACGGCTAGCAGTATATATTGAACAGTATACTGAACAGTAGCAGACTCTCAACCTCTTGCAGGAATTCACTGTTGAGAGTGTAGTTATTGGACAGCCGTTGCATCAGTCGATTTCCTCCCGATAAAGCAAAATTAGACTCTAGTGCATGGTGTGAGTGATGACACCCACAGGAAGGGAAAAAGAAAAGGATTGAATGGTGCTTCCCAGCAACCATGGGTACTGTGGTAGCTAGTGACTGTGACTGTGCCAGGGTGATGGATGATTCCGTTGCTAGTACATGTTGTCCTTCACGTGGGGTATCGTGGTGTTACGAACTCGCTTAGCACCCGGATTAGGACCTAAAAAATATTCGAGCTTCTTTGGGTTTTAAACTTAATTTGCACTTGAAATGACGAAGCAGAACGTATATACCTCACTTTTGGGATTAAAAGAAATCAAATGAATAACGCAAGTCCATCTACCTTAGTGCTCTAAGATAATGTTTGTTTTTATATAAATAGTAAGCTTGGAAACTGAATTTTGAGAACTTAAATGATATGAAAATGGCTAGAATAATTATGCCATCGTCAAGATACGGATGTCGAGAATGTGTTAGTACATTTGTTTCAAGTGTTGATGTGATGTTTGTTAGTGTAAAAATTAGTGCAAAAAGGGAATGAAAAATGCAAAACCTAGTTCTTAAGTTATTATTGCAAAACAATGGTTTGGCTTGAAAAGCAATTTTTATGAAGCAAAAATAATATAGAACATGTGTTTGGGGTTTAAATGAAAATTGAGGTACAAGCTTAGTAGATGAAAATGCAACTTCTGTTTTGGTGAATAAATGTTGTTCAATAGTATTTTTGATAGCTCAAGAATTGAATTTGGGATTCAGTTTCAGCTTCTAGAACTAAAATGACTCAAGTCTGAAAACCTAAGGACAATGCAGTTTTGACATTTAAATTTTGATTAAATTTCTTAAACATTAGATCCATGTTTCTGCACTGTTGGTTGCACCATAGTGTGTACCCTAGCATGTTATAGTTCATGGACTAGTTTGATTTTGTGTTGGCGTTTCAAAAATTGCCTAAACTTCTTTAGAGCGTGCTGTTTGGCATCTGTTCTTGAACTGGCACGCCCAAGGACAAACCCAAATTGGCGCCGATATTATTCCCTTCCTGTTGCTCAAATGCTAGCAATGCCCTAATAGATGTTGTAGCCCTTAATGCTCTCTTGAGCTCTGTCGAGTTGGTTTAGTCTTAACCGAGCTAGTTTTGAGTTGTGGCGCGCTTTAAATGCGTGCAGCACACGGTTTCGGTCTTTTTGGCCTTGTGGCCGTGATCAGCGTGCCGCTTGTCGCGACGCGGCCGCTGAGCACGCTCTGCCACACGTGCGCCGCGCCTGGCCGCTGCTAGCGCTGCTGCCTCCCTGTGTTGCTGTACGCTCTGCTGGTGGCGCGCATTGCTGCGCTCGCGTACGCCTACGCCTGCGTCGGCTGCCGCTGCTGTCGCTAGCGCATGCCACGCCACTCCGCGCTGAAGTGCGTGCACGCGGTCACGCCGAGCCACTGTGGCACATGCCGCTGCCTCTTGCTGTCCCACCACGCGCCGCTGATGGCCGCCTCGCCTCGGCCCTGCTCTGTCCTCGCTGCGCCTGTGTGCGCACAGGAGTGCCTTGGCTGCCCTGCCTACGTCCGCTGCCCGCTGAGCTGCGGCTGCCGTTCTGCGCTTGCTGCCCCGCTGCCCAACACGCACCTTCATTGCGACGCGAACGCGCCGCAACTGTGGACCTTGACTTCTCCCTGCTTCGCCGTCCTCGCCACGCTGTGCCTCCGCCACTCCATGTGCGCCCCTGCTTGCTGCGTCCTTGCCGCGCTGCTCCCTCGTCCAGTCCTTATCACGAGGCACTCGGCCGCTCCCTCTGCTCTCTCAGTCTTTCTGTCGCTCTCTCTCGCCGCGCGCACGAGCGCCATGGGCGCAGAGCAGAGCGCCACCGCCACCGCCGCTCCCTACTCTCTTCAACCCCAGCTGGCCACTCCAGCTCATCGTTCGCACCAAGCCACGTCCGACGCGCTTCGCCCCAATGGCCCCTCTGCGCCGCCGACCTCGCTTCCACGGCCGCCGCCGCCGCCGCTGACCTTCCGACTGCCGTGGCCAGGCCGCCATGGTCCGACACTAGGCGTGCCCCGCCCCTCTGCGGGTGCGCGCTGGACCAGGCATGCCCGAGCATCGCCCCTTGCCGCCGGCTCGCTCCCTCACCGCCGAAGCGCCTCCACTGTCAGGCTGTCGTCGCCATGGCCGCCGGCGCCTGTGGCCAGACGACTGCAGGCCATGCTCGGCCTGGCCGCAAGCTCCCGTGGGCTGTGCCAGTCCTGAGATGGGTGCGCGGTCCTCAGTTGCAGTCACCGGTCAGCCACGAGCGGGAATCGGCCGAGCCCGAGCCGTCCCCTGCTCTGTTTCCATCGAGAAGAGCAAGAGAGGGTAAGAAATAGAAATTGAAATTTTGCTTGGGTCCAAATGCGAAACGCTAGAATCAGATGAATAGTAGTACGTAGTACTACAGGTTAGTTTAGCTTAAAGCGGGGGTCTTTTCTGCAAAAGGCGCAGCCCACGTCCGGACGGGCCACTTGGGCCGGCCCGCTACGCGCGGCCGCACCCCGCGCAGGCCGCAATGTGTTGCTGGGCTGGATGGTTTGCCGCATGCCCTTTTCAATTTCTAAAGCGATTTCTAATTCAGTTTCTGACCTAAACTTGCGGATTTAATATAAAATTATGTAGGAATCCAAAAATTGCAAAACTAATTTTGTTAGGTTCCGAAAACCATAATCTATCTGCTAGTGTATCCTGTTCGCATAGTTGGTAATATTTTCAGGGATTCTTTAATTAACTTGAGATGCTTAAATATAACTTGTTGGAGTGCCTGTGAGAAAATGGTGATAGTGTTAGCATTGGAAATTTTATAGTAGCTTCACCGTATTATTATGTGCTCACTGTTATTTTGATAGCTTCAGAATAATTACTTGATAAGGTAGTCAATGAGCCCTAGTTCAATACATATGTTAATCAATGAATAAATAAAAAAACACCTTGGGTTTGTATAACTAAAACACTTATTGGGAAATAATGTCTTATTCGACAATGTGGATTCATAGCCTAAGTACGGTCGTCGTTAGAACTAGCTCGTTAGCTTGAGAGGCGTAGATCGTATTTTATGAGTCACGGTTGCCGTTGGTTATTTACGTCTCTACATTGCATCCATGTGTACCATAATAGGAACAACGATGGATCGTGAAGTCATCTGGAGTATCGGAAAGGATGGTGTTTGGAGGATCATGCCACTATGATGAAATGCTAACTTTGGTTATATCTTACTCAGGCAAGCCCCGGTGCATAACCCCTATTATTCTGCACTTTATTTTATGTTTGTACATTAAGTTTAAAGGAGTTGAATGAAACCTACTTGCATATAGGACCCCGGTAGAAGTCGAGTGATTACCTATCACTCGCGAGAGATAGGAAATATATTATTATTACTATTATCATATTACTATCACATGGAATATATATGGATAATAATTGGAGATCGGGCTGGATGGTACTTTGGATTTGGATTTGGACTTGGTTGGGCAACCAAGCGAGGCTTGGGTTGCGTTCGTTCTGCCTGTGTCGATTGAGGACCGTCCGTTGCTGTGGATGGTAGTGAGGTCACAGACTTATTATCCTGAGCACATACTTGCTTATTGGAGCGGGAAGACTTGTTACTCTCTTGTCATGGGTTTTGACTCTTTCTAGACCGACTTTTAGTGGTGGATTATGGGTGAAGGTCTAAGCACCGCACTAAGGCCAGGCCTCAGGTGTTGGGGGCTTGGAGTCCAAGTTTGGACGGGGACCTGGACCCCTTGACAAGAGCTGAGCGGGTTGGTCTTGTCTGTGCCCGGGATACAGATAAGGCGTGTGTTTCGGGGTACCCAGCTAGGATACATTGATTCATGAATCGCCGTTTTTGGGATGGTAACGACTTTGGCTATGGTCTAGCACCATAGTAAGAACTGGAACATGGAAGATGATAAAATAGTTCTAATTACTCAACCCTTACTGAAAAGTAGCATAAGTGCTTACATAGAATGGTACATAGAATGGTTGGTTGATGAACTAATGATGACTGCTAATTAATGCTTCCGGCAGTTGTAATAACTCATAAGCCAGATAGCCTTTTATATCCTTGGAGTCTTTTCTTTCCTCCCGACGGGTAAGTCTTGTGGAGTACAATTGAGTACTCAGGGTTTTTCTACTCTGTTGCAGGCAATAGGTGGTTATGGAGCTGACACTTGTGTGGAAACCTCCTGGTGGGCTCAGTGAGTACAATTGAGTACCCAGGGCGCTCATCAGAAGCATATTGTTTGTATCGTTAAACTCTTCTTCTTAATTACAATGATACGCAAATTTTTTGTGTATTCGAGAAAAAAACATTAGAAAGATATTGTCATCATCAATTCCATAGATGTTAATCACCATAGAGCAAGAATAATAGCTGTTAGTTTTATTCTGTTTTCTAAAAAAATACCCACATATACCATAGTCAGTCTAAGTAACCACTTCAATTTTGCATCTAAATTATCCACTTTTGAAATTATATAAAAAATCTCTTCAATCTACATCTAAATTACCATGTCTGCTATGTGAAAAGGTCTAGTTACCACTAATTGAGCCTATATCTTCTATCATTGTTAGTGAGAAACCAAGTTAAGATATACATAGGTCTGGTCTATATATGTGTGGTGAGTGCTTGACACGCATGTGTTGAGATGTTTGGATCTTTTGGTGGAGCATAGAATGTTGTGTGCTCATGATTATGCTTTAGCTAATAGGAAGGTATTGGTGGAATATGTCTCTTGGCTCACGATGTATAGGTTATGGATGCGACATATGGCAGCCAACGGCTAAGTGATCTAGGATTGGCTAGGCATGGCGCCGACTGCACATGCAGTGGTGTAGGGCAAGTAGGAGGATTGGCACATACTGTATATATGGACCATGCATTAGTGAAGGATGAATTGAGCTTGGTGCCAAAGGGACCATCTGCCCTAAGGATCCATGATAGATCCGCATCATGCACATGGAGAGTGCAAGAAGCCATGTGGGGCAAGAGGATGAGGACAATGGTGTCCTTTCATTTAGAAGAAGCAAAATAGTGTCTTGTGAGAAATCTTGACAAAACTTCAATTTCCAAGAGGGATTTCAGATTTTTTGGTGAAGCCCACATCTTTTTTTTTCAAAATCTCTTGGGAAAACCTTCACCATGGGCTAATACTGGTTAAGTCGGGTTTATGTTCTCTGACTTGGCCGGGATTCTATGAAAAAATATCTTTTGAGAATCCTTCTTTTCTTGTTTGGCTCTCCATTTTACTAGTCTCATTCCATAAAGTCAGTAATATGTCATGACTGCATGATCTTGGCGGGAACTAAAAGAGAGGGATTGGATTGATCGTTGGGACATATATAGCCCACATATCACTTGTTTGCTCAGCAAAAAAAAAACTTCTATTCACCTCTCTCAGGTCACCTGTTTAGTCCTTCAGTTAATGTATAGAAAACTAACTTAAAGCAAGCATTCACGTTGTGACTTCATGCAAATCAAGTATACATTTGTATGGGCAACGAATATACATATCTCTATACGTTTCAAATAATCATGACAAATATTGCCTTAATAACTCATATACCAATAACACTTCCGATTTATTGAAATCAATTAATATCTATGACAATAATTATGTAAGTTGTTGTTGGATAAAATTTATGCATTTTGACTAAACATTATTACACATCTATATTGATATCCTACTTTTTTTTTGTAAAAAGTACTACTACACATATACTTCTTTGTTAGAGGAAATTCAAAATCTTGAGCTGCGGAGGAGGTTTTGTGTTTACGAAAGATGGCTATGACCTCCTTTTTTTAATAAAAAACTTGGAGTAAACACAACGATTATTAGGCATCAATATTAATTAATTCCCTCTTAAGGCTAGCATTGTTATATTAGCCCCTCCGAGATCTCACTTGAAACTCCACCACCAATCTTGAGTGGTGTGGCATAGACTTAAATCCTTAAGTGAATATTTATAACATTGCTAATACTAATTTATGACCTAATAATAGTCTTCTTTTTTATAAAATGGAAAAGGAGTTTGAATAAAAAGGTACAATAAGCACAAGGGTTTCAACTTATCATGCAGATACAAAATTTATAGTAACTAACAAATTCAAAACCAAGATTCGTGATGTTAAGAATGCAACTCACCAACAGCTAGATATATATTGTACCTTAAGCTAGCTAAGGGCCAACTAAATGCATCTTATTGAAGGCCAATGCAGGTAGCATGCAGAGGGATAAAAGAAACATGGGTATGGATGGAATATTAAAAGCATGTATTAGAGTACATGATAAATTCATCATAACTAGGTGATCCCGGCCAGTCGAAACACGTGACATGATCGTTGAATAAATAAATCTCCCAACCACAAGTAGTCTATATGTGAGCTAGATAACACAACAAATTATAACACATGGACGTGTTTGATCGTCTATAATATAAATACTGTGTTATAAAATGAACAAAGGAAGAGACCACAAAGACAAATAATTAGATAATCGGTTAAGTATGTACGTACTCCCTCCGTATTGGATTTAGAAGTCGTTTTAGACAAAGTTTGGGTCAAACATTGGAAATATAAATCATCAATAACTTTTAAGTTGTTGAGTTTGCAAATGTAAAAATTATATGAATAAATTTGTCTTGAAAAATACTTTCATAAAAGTATACATATATCACTTTTCCATAAATATTTTTTATAAAAACAAGAGGTCAAAATTGTGTTTTGGAGACCGTGTCGCTGTCCTAAACGACTTCTAAATCCGATATGGAGGGAGTACGTAATAAATACGAACTTGTAGTATATACTTGTCTAAGAGACTAGTAAGACCACGTGTGGAAAACAGGTAATACTAGTAGCCGGGACCATTTGGTTACACACGCGAAATCTACGTACTATACGGGAGTACTAGTACATGTATGCTGGGCTACTGGCGATGCATGAACGGAACGGGTGTACGTACGTTGTGGTAATAGTACTAGTATACGTACTCGGTCGGTATATATCGGTAAGGGTTTAATCATGCATTTAATAGCCACCGCTTTCTGTGCTCCGGGCAGCAGGTGGTAGCCTGCCAGCGTGGCTGCGGACGACGGAGACCGGCGACCCCGCACGCTGTACCTGCGACGTCCTCGTCCTCGGCGCGTGCGCAGCAGCATCATACCCCGCACGCTGTACCTGCGACGTCCTCGTCCTCGGCGCGTGCGCAGCAGCATCATTAGACTGGCGCTAATTAATATTGTTAATTGCATTCTTTAATGAACAGTAGTCCTGCAGCGTGGCGTGCGACGACCTATCTACTTGCCCGTCGGCCAATTAATATTGTTAATTGGCTTGTCTGTAGTCTGATGCACGTACACGAACACGATATATAGGCTCAGTTTAGTTAAAAAAAAGAGTAAAGTGTATCAGCGGTTCCTAAACTTGCGCTGCTGTGTCATTCCGGTCCCTAAACTTGCAAATTGACCATTTAAGTCCTCAAACTTGTTCATCTGTGTCATCTCGGTCCCTAAACTTATTCGGCTGTGTCATCCCGGTCCATAAACTTACAAATCGACCGTTTAGGTCCTCAAACTTGTTCAGTTGTGTCATCCCGGTCCCTAAACTTGGTTTTGGATCTCATCTGGGTCCAACTGGGTGATTTAAAAACTTGATATCAAACAATAATTCATAACTTTTTCATATGAACTCAAATGAGGACAAACTTTATATCAAAATTGTAGCCCTCGACGCGATCTACAACTTTGTAGTTGAAAAGTTTTTCAATTAAAACTGTTTAGAGTCCCAAAATATTGTTGTATGTTTATAGATTTTGAAATTTCAAATTTCAAATTATCAAACAATCTTGTATATTGATATGGTCTATATGAAAGTTATAGTTCTCAATATTATCTACAACTTTGTAGTTGAAATTTTTTTATTTGAAGTCATTTATTATCCCAAAATTTAATTTTAAATTTTAAAAATTTTAAAAATTTAAAAATTTAAAATTAAATTTTGGGATAATAAACGATTTCAAATAAAAAACTTTTCAACTACAAAGTTGTAGATAATATTGAGAACTATAACTTTCATATAGACCATATCAATATACAAGATTGTTTGATAATTTGAAATTTAAAATTTCAAAATCTATAAACATACAACAATATTTTGGGACTCTAAACAGTTTTAATTCAAAAACTTTTCAACTACAAAGTTGTAGATCGCGTCGAGGGCTATAATTTTGATATAAAGTTTGTCCTCATTTGAGTTCATATGAAAAAGTTATGAATTATTGTTTGATATCAAGTTTTTAAATCGCCCAGTTGGACCCAGATGAGATCCAAAACCAAGTTTAGGGACCGGGATGACACAACTGAACAAGTTTGAGGACCTAAACGGTCGATTTGCAAGTTTAGGGACCGGGATGACATAACCGAATAAGTTTAGGGACCGAGATGACACAGATGAACAAGTTTGAGGACCTAAATGGTCGATTTGCGAGTTTAGGGACCGGGATGACACAGCAGCGCAAGTTTAGGGACCGGTGCTGCACTTTACTCTTAAAAAAATGCACTATGTAAAAAGAATATTCCTCGTCACATTAAACTTGCGATATATGCATAGAGTACTAAATATAAATGAAATAAAAAATTAATTGTACAGTTTGATTGTACTTTGCGAGACGAACGTTTTGAGCCTAATTAGTCAACGGTTGGATAATTATTACCAAATACAAACGAAATGCTGCAGTGTCGCTATAGTAAATTTGACACTCCAAATTTAGTGAAGTAAACACAGCCATAGCTAGCTTTGAAGTGAAGATGACGCCGGCCGGACGCATATGCATGATGCGGATGCCGTCATCATCGCTGCAACGCCAGCAAAATGACGCGCGCGGCCTCAGCTCGCCCGGCGAAATCAATGAGAGGTGGGCCCGTTTAGTTTCCGAAAATTTTTAGAAAATGCTACTGTAGCAAATTTCGTTATTATTTGACAAATATTATCCAATCATAGACTAACTAGGCTTAAAAGATTCGTCTCGTGAATTTCGTCTAAACTGTGTAATTAGTTTTATTTTTTATCTATATTTAATGCTTCGTATCTGTGTTAAAGATTCGATGTGACGGAAAATCTAAATAATTTTTTAAATTTTTTTGCCAACTAAACATGCCCAGCTAGCCCGGCCGGCCGATGGAAACGCGCGTACGGTCTGGATCCAGATCCACCATCCGATCCCGTCAGACTTTTTTCTGTGTGCCATTACAAAAGATCGTAATTTCCTGTGTGCTCCTGGAAAAATTCAGCGGTCTTCAGCGCCACTACTCCAACTTTTTCGTGTCCTCCATGCCACTTCCGTCAGTTTGGGTTCTAACGCCGTCAAACTGCACGTGTGAAAAGACGAAAATACCCTTAAGTCTAAATATGTTATTAATGTTTTTGAGCATATTAACGACTTCAAATGAAAAAACTCAAAACTAGAAAGTTGTAGATCTTGTCGAGATCTATAATTTTCATATAAAATTTATTTTCATTTAATTCCGCAAAAAAAATATGATTTGATATGATTAACATATCTTAGAAAAATCATATTATTTTTTTGCTGAATTAAATGAAAATAAATTTTATATAAAAATTATAGATCTTGACAAGATCTACAACTTTCTAGTTTTGAGTTTTTTTATTTGAAGTCGTTAAGATGCTCAAAAAAATTAATAACATATTTAGACTTAAGGGTATTTTCGTCTTTTCACACATGCAGTTTGACGGCGTTAAAGCCCAAACTGATGGAAGTGGCATGGAGGACACGAAAAAATTGGAGTAGTGGCGCTGAAGACCGCTGAATTTTTCCAGAGGCACACAGGGAATTGCGATCTTTTATAATGGCACGATAGGAAAAGTCTCCCCTTTATTACCCCTGCTGCTGTCGTCGTCTGTCGTACTGAATTAAAGGTGTTTATTTATCTATCTGCTATATATACACGCGTCGTCCATGCGGTCTCGTGCAACCAACAAATATAATGTTTCACTCACTATCAAGGGGGTGTTTTGATGCAAAAAAAAATTGGGAATTTTGCTACTATAGCACTTTCGTTTGTATTTGGCAATTAGTGTCCAATCATGACCTAATTAAACTCAAAAGATTCGTCTCGTGATTTACAACCAAACTGTGTAATTAGTTATTTCTTTTACCTACATTAAGTACTCCATTCATGCGTCTAAAGATTGATGTAATAGAGAGTGTAAAAATTTGGAATTTAGAAGGGAAGTAAACAAGGCTCAAATCAATCAAAACAACAAGATGAGAGAGAGCCAGCATGCAAGAGACAAAAAACACATGTTTCATTCACTGACAAGTCGTCGATGCCGTGAGCGCCGTTACGCCAACGAGAATGACGCAGCAGAGAGCAGAGCGGGAAAAAATTGGGTACGGAAGACGGAACTCCTGCACACGGCACTGTGCGGCCGCCCACTCAAATGACGACGCACGGAGGAGAAGGAAAATCGCAACTGAAGATCTAAATGTTACGGGTTTATTGGACAGCCGTAACTTTTTTTTTCAGAGCAGAGCACAGCTCGTCTCGATCGCGTACGACGTCTCTCTCCGGCCGGCTGGGTCAGCTGGACCTGTTATATTATTATTAGTATTGCATTGATGAATTGGATCTTGCTTCGCCAACACCAACTCAACTCAACTCAACGTGAAAATTAGAGTACGTACCATGGGATGGAGCCTCTGTGTAGTCGTCATACAAGAAGTGGTAATACCTACTCCGTAGGTACAGCGGATCAGCTAGGTCCTTCATTCATCACCAATCTAATCTAAGAGCTAGGTGCTCTTCGTCAGTCGTATGATTGGAGAAGGCAGAGTTGCAGAGCTTTGCAAGCATTGGCCTCGTTTAGCTACCTTTCAAATTCCAAATTTTTACACTCTCTCTGTCATATCAATCTTCAGACGCATGCATGGAGTACTAAATATAGGAAAAAAAATAACTAATTAGTAATTACACAGTTTGTCTGTAATTTGCGAGACGAATCTTTTGAGCTAATACAAACGAAAGTGCTACAGTAGCCCAGGTTGCAAAAAGTTGCAATCTAAACAAGGCCATGGATGATTATTGCATAATAGACTTAGGGGGTGTTTAGTTCCTCCCTAAAAATTTTTCACCCCATCACATCGGAAGTTTGGACACATGCATGGATCGGAGTATTAAATATAGACGAAAAAATAACTAATTACATAGATTGCAATAAATTTACGAGACGAATTTTTTAAGCCTAATTAATCCATGATTTGACAATGTCGTGCTACAGTAACATGTGCTAATGATGGATTAATTAGGCTTAATAAATTCGTCTCGCGGTTTCCAGGCGAGTTATGTAATTAGTTTTTTTATTAGTATCCGAACACCCCTTCCAACATCCCATTAAACATCTGATGTGACACCTCAAAAATTTTCACGCCCCAAAAACTAAACATCCCCTTAGTAATAATAACTACTTTAACATCTCGTTTTCTTAGACGAGTCTTAGTGGAAGCTTCATATGAGTTTTATTTGTATTCAATAGACTGTCACATAGTCATTTTTTACGACATGGCAACATCTTTAAGAAAATAGAGAAGAAGTGAGATGAAACTCTTTTAGCACGATTACCACCAACTCAATATGAATCATGAAATTAAATTTCTATGAAACAATAAAATGAAACTATGCATTGAGGATAGGTGGTTCATCCAAGATTTATTTCATTTTCTATGATGTGGTAATATCTTGATAACAACCACATGAAGAAACTCTCCGTTGAGAAATGACCGTAGAGGTGATTTGTGGTTGTCCTCTGTCATCGCATGTATTTTTGGCAATGCTGTGTGTTATAAGGCTATGAAACTATGTTGTATCTTCTTTGAGCGATAATTTATATTACCACTCTAGTGCAAGTGCAATATATATAGGCGGGGGATCCTCTGGCTTATTAAAAAAATCTCGCTTTATTAGTTTCGCTTTTTGACAGGTTGTTTTGTTTTTTTTATGAAAGATAAATACTGCTCACAGGAAACAGATCTGGACAAGAAAAAAAAACCTTTTTCCTGGAAAAAAAACACGTTACAAACGAATTCGCTCGTAGACGCTGCCAACTCCAACTCTGCAAATAAACATGGAAGCAAAGTATATAGTAGAAGGAAGAGGCACGCAATCGGCTACGGCGGAAGATGTCAATTGACAAAGAGCAATAGTCCAGTGCTGCTCGACAAGCCAATCCAACTCCAGAGCACGAGAGGAGGACGACGTTGCCTCTTGTCTTGCTTTTTTTTTTTCGAGCAAAGCCTCTTGTCTTGCTACGCGGGCCATCAACGTTACCATCACCGTCGTCTATCGGGCCTCTTGTGGGAAGCATGTTATTTCGTGGGTCTCCACGAGGTCAAACACTAAAGAGGGGCCCAAACCCAAGGCCTTCCCAACGTCCCAGGCAACGAGAGCCCAGCCCAAGTAGGCTGGGGACACGTCCGACGCGTCTAGCATTTGTTCGTATTCTTATTCTGCGTATGTATTTGTATTCTTATACAAGCGCGCTTGCGGCTACGTGCCCGCCTATTTTCTGTGTATGTATTCGTATTCTTGTTGGTCCATGCTAGCGTCTGGATGTTCAGAATGGACACACGAGTTCGGGTGCCCGTGCATGTTACTGCACCACGCGCCTTCTCTTGCCATTGTGTCTGTCCAAGAGAGCATGTGCATGGACCCGTCCAGCTGCATACGAGAGAGAGGGAGCGCAACGTGCGTGCCCCAATGCGAGGGAGACTTCAGCTGCATGCAAGAGAGAGAGGGACTATGCTCTCCCATGTGCCCGCACCGCCTCGGCGACCGCACTCTCCACAGCCCCTCCCCTCCACCGCCCCTCCACTCCTCCAACCAGCATCTCCACCACACCAGGAGCGCAACAGCCCGTCTTCCTCCCTCTCCACCACTCCTCTCACACGATGCGACCTTCTAGAGCACGTGGCCCATCGCGTCCTTCTCCACTAGAGCGGTGAGCTCCGCGCCACCGGCGAGCTCTACATCGGTGAACTCCACGCGTTGATGAGCCTCTATTGCCAAATAGCAAAGAGATATTACGCTAAAAGCGTGTGTTGCAAATGTATGTTTCAAGTGCTTCTAATGTTTCAGAGGTATGTTGCAAGTGTTTTATATCGGTGTTGCAACAATATATCGAAATGTTGCACATGTTGTAACGTATGTTTCAAGTGTATGTTCTGACTGTTTCATCTATTTCATGTTGCAAATATTTCATCTGGATGTTGCAAAAGTAGATCTGGATGTTGCATATATATGCATGGTTGCAAGATTATGTTTTTAAGTGTTTTCAGTTGTTTCAAACGTATGTTTCAAGTGTTTCATCTGGATGTTACAAATATTTTGCAATGGCTACACATGTGTTTTTCTGGTGTTTCAGACGTATGTTGCAAGTGTTTTAGTTGTTTCAAATGTATATTGCAAGTGTTTCACCTGCATGTTGCAAAAGTAGATCTGGTGTTACGACACATGTTGCAATGTGATCCAAATGTCGTCATGCATGCGCGTGGGAAGTAGAGAGATGGGAAGCGGAGAGGGATGGCAACAGTGGCACGGCTGGTCCCCGCTTGTGCGTGCAGCAGAGCACGGGTTGTCCCCTCTGTTATGGTTTACTGGCTGGGTGAGAGTTACGGGTGGAACCAGATAACTTTACAGACTAGGTAGGAGCTACGTCCGGACGCCTCTTGGGGTCGGACGTCCGGGCGCTAGCGTCTCCCCCATTCCAAAGGGGCCTAAAGGGTGAGGAATAAGGATGGCAATGGGGCCAGTTTGGGTCGAATATCAGTGGATTTCGGGTCTAGTGGTTTTGGTTTCGAAGTCTGATTTTCGCCCATGGATTTTTGAGTTCGGATACCTACAAGTTAGCGGTTTTGGAGTGGATTTTCGATTTCACCCGCGGATCACCATCAGGCCCTGAAACAATTTGGCCCACTAGGCCCATCAGTGACCCTAGGAATATAAACCTCACACCTCAATCCCTCTCCCTCATGACCCTCACCCAACCCGGCACCTGACGGCTGTCGCGCACTCTGGACCAGGCGCGCAGCCGCGAAGGGCACTCGAGCACTGTGCTAGACGCCAGTCACCAAGAGCCCTCGCCCTCCTCTATGTGTCTATCTCTCTGTGGCGTGTCCCTCCCCAATGAGGCACTGATTGCCGCCTACCCACCTCAGTGCCTTGTCTGCCGCCCACCGCCCAACAGGCATCACCGCCTGTCGGCCATCACCCACCTATACATGTCTCTATACGTTTGAATAATCATGAAAAATCTTCCTTAATAACTCATATACCAGTAACACTACCAATTTATTTAAAATTAATTAATATCCATAACAATAATTATGTAAGTTGTTATTGTAGTGTTTGACCACCGATAGCCTGCCACGGGTGTACCCGGGATAGTTGTTCGGACTTCGGCGTATGCTAGAGCTCGACGGTGAACGCAGAGACAGTCGATTTATACTGGTTTGGGCAATCGATCGTGATCAAGTAATAGCCTTACGTCCAGTCGGCGTTAGCCTGTTGCGTTGGATTGATTGTGTTATCTTGTCTCTTGGTACAGGGGTGCCCAAGCCCTCTCTTTATATCGATAGAGAAGGTTATGGTGCAGTTACAATCCTAGTCGGATCCAAAGAAGGTGTCCTAAACTAGATACAAAAGTTACTTTCTATAGGAATCCGGCTTGTATGACCTATTCTGCTCGGATTCGGTGTAGTGGATGCTGCACCTCTCCTTGCTCCAGTTTGTGGGTCAGGCCAGGGCCCACGACTTGTGGTCACATCATTGGGGAACCCTATGGGTCCCGCATTGATAAGCCCCCGAGCATTTCATGGTTAAACTTGAAGACTTTCTTGTTTCTCTGGCTATGCCTGATGAATCAAGCTTGTTCCGGGTCCTTTCGACTTGAAGCCTTGAAGTGGTCCTGTCTTGAAGAAGTCGTTCAAGTGACATGCGCTTTTTTAAAGAAAAAGCGCACTTACTGAGTGTAGCCCCCGAGCCTCTTGCTATTTGGAACAAAAAGTTGGAGGGTCTTGAATTTCGATTGTTGAAAAAACTAAAAAACTCTTCTGAGGATATGTACCCTACAGCCCCCGAGCATCTTTCTGAGTTCTTTTTAATCGTTAAGAACTTGGATAGAGGGTCTTCTATTGTCTTCTTAGGTAGCCAGCTTTATGTCCGAAGTTGGTGGAGGTTGGCGGTTGAATTGAATTCTCTGTAGTCACGAGGTGTATAGTGTTGGTATATTCTTTCGAATATGCTTTTCTTTGAGTATTGTTTCTTCACGCGCGTGTCCTCTTCTTAGTGCTTTCTATCTTTTCATTGAGACTTTTATCAGGCTTGTTCTATCGGTGCTCCCAGTCTATGTACGCCACTCTTTGGCCTATTAATTTCCTCCTGGTGTGCTGCTTCGATTCATCAAGTGTCTTGTTGTATAGTCCGAAGCCTCCATAGCCATGAATATGATAGTTTGTGAAGTAGAGCAGCCCCCGGACGTAAGTTGTGAGTCTTGTAAGTTTTGTAGCGAATGAAAGAAGTCTTGTGATCAAGATTAGAGGTAGACTAATCTCGCAACAGCATTGTACCAGGTAGTACGTGGTGGCAGGTGAAAGAAATCTTGTGATGTGGGATACGTTTCATCATCCAGTAGCTTCAAGTTGATCCTTCCACACTGCCTTGCGAATGTCCAGTGCAGATCAGCGTCTAATCTAGGATCACATCGGGCTTGGATAGACTTATGTCTGTGAGCCTCGCCTGGTCCGAGTTGTCCCGCTGTGCTGCTGATATCCGTCTTGGATGCACTGCGTCCTTCCTTTGAAGAAAACAGTGTATCCGAGTTGGTTGTCTTCTGCCGTGCTGTGGCTAGGAGCACGTAGTCATTTCCAGAGCTGAGTTCTGCCTGGGCTCTTTATTGCTATCTTGCTCGTCATAGTACCGAGTTCGTTGGGTCTTGTAAGATCTGTAACCTTATACCCTTTGATGATATTTGTAATAAAAAAATCTTTCTTTCTCAGTTGTTGTCTCCTTTTTTGTTGTCTGAGTGCTTTTGAGTATCATCCGGGTTGTTTCTGGGGTATCTGGGTTCTCTAACGGTGTACTGTAACATCTTCTGTGAATCTTGTGAATGACAAGTTCTTTCTGAGTTGTGCGATCTGTAATAATTCGGCAATGGCGCAGTGTGAACGGATAAGTCTGAAATTTGCCCGTTGCACTGTACCGTTGTGAAAAGTTGTGTTGTCCGTCATTTTGGTCATGTTTGTTATGGCAAGAAATAGACCGTTGCGTTTCCATGTCGTGTTAAGCGGGTCTGGTGGGCCACATTTTTACCGTTGTAAATCTATTTTAGGGCCCTCCTTCTTCTTCTTTCTTACCCTACCTTGGTCCTTTAGCATTCGGCCTTTGCGAAACCCTAGCCTCCAAAGTTCCACCGCGCTGTCGTCGCCACCGTCGAACATTTGCTGCCGACCCTAGATCCTTGTCATTGTATGGGCAAGAAGTCATCAAGCAAGTCGAAGGAGGTCTTGGTGGATGAGGAGGCGTTGTTCTTGGTCATTAAGAATCAGGAATTCATCGCCATGAGGGCTGCAGAGAGGCTCTGGTCAATTCCGACTACAATGGAGGATCAGCTGCGTGATTTGGTCAGCGACGGCCTAATCTAGGAGAAGGATTTTGCTGATTGGAAGGTCCCAGGCCAGCATCGAGTTCCTACTCCTGGTCCCGGTGAGATCATCCTGTTTATCCCTTTCGTTCGAGCTGGCCTCTGCTTGCCTGCTTCTGTTTTTCTTCATCGTTTCCTTCATTATTTTGGCATTTCTCTGAACCAGTTGACTCCGAACGCTGTCCTTCATTTGTCAGTGTTCATCCATCTTTGTGAAGCTTTTATTGGCATCGTTCCTTCAATCTCTCTATTTTGTTTCTTTTTCTGTTTGAAGCCACATCCTCGGAGTGACAGTACTTCTCCGTTGGGTGGTTGTGACATCCAATTCTGTCAGGGGAAGAAAACCCATTTTTTGATTATGATCCTGTTGATTCTGTTTAGGACTGGCGTTCCGAGTGGTTTTATACTGCGAACATGATTCCTCCCCTTGCTGTTCATTCTGATTCTGGTCCCTCGGTTAATGATCGTCGGGAGAAGAACCCCTTGACAAGCGATGAGCTCTAGGCCATCAAGCCACTTCTTGAGAGAATCCGAACTCTGAAGCAGCAAGGTTTGATCGGTTTTGGGATCATTGGCAGTTACATGCGTTGCCGAGTTCAACCCCTGAAGGAGAGGGAGCATCTCAGCTTTAAGTATTTTGGGGCTAAGGACCCATCTCAGATGGTTCCTGCCCTTGAGTTGACTGAAGAAGAGGTACTGGAGGGCCTAAAGAAGGTTCTGAAGGGGTGATCATTGTTCCCCATGCAGTTCCCAAATATAGTGGAGATAATCCGCCCCCTACTGTGAGTTGTTTTACTTTTGTGAGTACTTTTCTTTATATCTCTTTTGTTGTTGGTACTTTCTGTCTTTAATTTTCTACTTATTCCTTCTCCTTTGGTCATTTTGTAGGAATTGAGGCATAACTTTGTTGATCCGGTTTCCACTGATGATAACCCAGCTGGGGAGGGGGCCAGAGCATGTCTAGCCATAGCGGCTCCGGCTAGTAAGTCTCTAGTATTCACAGTTCTTCCTGGTGCTTCTTGCAATGAACTAGTCCAATATGTTGAATATGTGCCATGCTCAGTTCCTCAGGTTCCTCGTTCCATCAAAAAGAGGGCACGGGCGGATGATGCTTCCACCAGCGCGTCTGCCACCAAGAAGCCTTGTCAACCAGGTACTCTTCTAGGTACTCAAGTTGTAGGTAGCATGCTACTAGGTGAGCACATCAGTTTGTTTTATCCCCTTTGTTGTTTATTTGCGTGCATAACCGAGTACTTTCTCTTTTCTTAGATGGTACTGTGGTTGAGTTGCTCGAGGGCGAGGAGGATGAGGATAATGATGTGGCCCTTGACACTTGTCGGTGAGTTGTCGTTGTATTTTTGTTTTCTTGATGTTATTCTTGAGCGCTTCTTTTGACTTGTCCTTGTCCATTGGAGTAAGTGGTCGTCAAGCCTGAGTTCTTCTGGGGCTCAGGTGTCAATCGCGCCATCCCTAGCGCGGGGTGGTGATGATGTTTTTTTGCCGCCATGCCTCCACCGAAACCTTCAGTTCGGCTTGGGGGTTTTAGTATGAAGAGAAAGATGGCCAAGTAAGTGAATCCCGATTAGGTTGTTTGCTTCTGTTTTCCCTTTTCCGGTTCATCTTCGTATCGTTGAGGTTGTCCATCATTTTGCAGGCCTTCACCCTCGCCTTCCCCCAACCCCTGATCGACTTCTTCTCAGTCCGCTGGTGCGGCCGTGCGTACTAAGTCTCAGGACTCGGAATGCACGGTCAGCGAGGATGCTGTGAGGGAGACGTTGGCCCCCTGATGATCATGCTGCCACAGAGTCACCAACTCCAGAGATGATGGTGACCGTGGTGGGAGGTCCATCTAAGGAGGTAGCTGGGGCTTCTACTGCCCAAGTTGTGGCCTTGGTCTTGTCGTCTTCGCATCAGTCAGTTTCTCCTCATGTTGCTCTTGGTACTAGTAGTCAGCGTCTAGATGAGGATGTGGTGTGGGAATTCGATGCCACCCGTCGTTTGTCGGAGCTGACTACGGACTGGGGAATCCTAGAGGCCGGTGTTGCTTCTTTTGGGAAAAAAACTCCAGGTAAGTTTTCCTTAAGTTATTATTTTGCTCAGCCTCTTAGGTTCTTGTGCCTTGTCTCTCTCTCTCTCTTTGTGTTGTTTGATCAGTCTTTCTCTCAGGACCATGCCGATTTCTTCATTTTGACTGAGACCGAGAAAAAGTTGTCCTCCGAAATTAATGCTTTGAAGACAGAGCTAGACCTCTGTTGGGCTGAGATGGAGGCCAAGCGTCAGACGCACTAGAGGGAGGCAAGGGCACTCCGTGCTCAGGTGATTAAGGCGAAGGAGCGGAGGGATGTTGTGGTCCAGTAAGCCTTGAAGAAGGTGAAGGCTATGAAGAAAGAGTGCGATGGTATTCTGAGTTCTTTTATGCTTTGTTTCCTCTTTTTTCTTATTTTTTGCTCCTTATTTGCCTGATTTTCTTTTATTGTCTTGATCAGCCCTTCAAAAAGATAAGCAGACGCTCTTGACAGATGTTGAAGATATGAAGATATCGATTCGGTCTAATCACAATAGGGCCGAGGAGGTAAAAGGCTCGTGCCGAAGAAGAGCTCGCTCGTGCCCAGATGATTAGACTTGGTGCTGACTGGGATCTTATGCAGAGGATAAAAACCATTGAGGGTTTGTCCAAGAAGCTGGTTACTTCTGAAGATGATGAAAGGACCTGGTGTGACTTCATCCCGCTGATTCCTGAGCGTCTTCAGAGCTTCATGAAGAATGGGGTCCAGACGTGTGTCAAGAATGTTTTAGCTCATATCCGTATTCTTGCTCTATCGGTCTCTTTAGAAAAATTTAGGGAAGAAGTCGATGATGACAATTATTTGGATTTCATTGAGAAGGCTGAACCTGAAGTTGAAGATCTGGCCACTTTCATTGCTAAAAAGCTTTATATTCAGCTCCTTTGTTCTGATGATGAAGCTGATGGTTAGGCTTTGTAGTGCCCGAGCGCCTTCCTTTTGTAAAGATATACTTTGTATTGGGCCTTGTAAAGAAATTCTAGTTCTCTCGATTTATCTTGACTATTTTTCTTGAATCATTCGAGTGACCTTTCCGAGTTGTTTTCCCAGACTTTGGAATTTTCCTTGAATGTGTGCTGGATATAAGCCTTAGTCTTTGTAGGCGTATCCAGGTTCCTTTGAGTTGTGTCTCTCCAGCTGGTCTTGCTCTTGTTTTTTATATCTTCATGAGTCTTGTCGAGCATAGGCACTGGATCAGTTGGCTTGTTTCCGGTGTTGAACAACTCCGGGATAGGGTGAGCACTGTCTGGCTCTCATCCAAGCCATGAGAACAACCTAGGATAGGTCAAGTGTTGGCTTTTCAGCCTTCTTACTTTCATCCAAGCCTGAAAAGACTTGGGACAAGGTGAGCTCAAGCATTATTTCAGCTTTTTTGCTCTTGATTTGTGAATTGCGAGTTCAAGCGTCTTTTCAGCGCTTTTGCTCTCATCCAATTGTGAAATCAACCTGGGATAGGGCGAGCACCTCTGCCTCTCATCCAGGCTATGAGAACAGCCTAGGATAGGTTCGAGTGTCAGCTTATCAGCCTTACTCTCATCCAAGCTTGAAAAGACTTGGGATTACAAGCTCAAGCATCTTTTCAGCTCTTTTGCTCTCATCTGGTTGTGAAAACAACTCAGGATCGGGCGAGCACCTCTGGCTCTCATCTAGACTATGAAAATAACCTAGGATAGGTTCAAGTGTCGGCTTACCAGCCTTACTCTCATCCAAGCCTAAAAAGACTTGGGATTGCGAGCTCAAGCATCTTTTCAGCTCTTTTGCTCTTATCCGGTTGTGAAAACAACTTGGGATCAGGTGAGCACCTCTGGCTCTCATCCAAGCTATGAAAATAACCCAGGATAGGTTTGAGTGTCAGCTTGTCAGCCTTACTCTCATCCAAGCCTGAAAAGACTTGGGATTGTGAGCTCAAGCATCTTTTCAGCTCTTTTGCTCTCATCTGGTTGTGAAAACAACTTGAGATCAGGCGAGCACCTCTGGCTGTCATCCAGGCTATGAAAACAACCCAGGATAGGTTCGAGTGTTAGCTTATTAGCCTTACTCTCATCCAAGCTTGAAAAGACTTAGGATTGCGAGCTCAAGCATCTTTTCAGCTCTTTTGCTCTCACCCGGTTATGACAACAACTCGGGATAGATCATAATAAGACAAATGTTGATGAGGAATATCATCTTTATTTCATTGGCCATGAATCCTGATTACACATTGCTTTGTTGCTACATAAATTTTGTCTTGAGTTCTTCAAGCGTAGAATCTTCTTAGCTGACTGATATGCCACGTATTCCTTACTTCTATTCCATCTTCAGTCATTAACTTGTATGTGCATGGTCCGGAGACTTTTGCGATAATAAAAGAACCTTCCCATGGGCTGAGTAGTTTATGGCGTCCATCAGTTTTTTGTACTCTTCATAGTACTAGGTCTCTGACTTGCACTGAGCTTTGTTGAGTACATTTGTTGTTGTGGCGCCTTAAACCTTGGAGGTATCGAGCTGACTAAAGGGTAGCATTTACCCTAACTTCTTCTGTACTATCAAGTTCCAATCTTCGGGTGTGTTCTCCTTCTCCCTCCTCATACTGTTTGATTTTTAGGGATGTCCAGATCAAATCTGCTAGTAGCACGACTTCTGATCCATATACTAGAAAGAAAGGTGAGTATCCAGTCGCTCTGCTTACTTGAGTGTGTAGCCCCCATACTACTTTGGGTAATTCTTCAATCTATTTAGAGCCGTAATCTTCTAGTTCTTCATATAATCTTGGTTTCAATCTAGCTAGTATAAGTCCATTGGCTCTTTGTACTTGTTCGTTGGCTTCAGGGAGTGCAACTGACGTATAATCTATACTGATGCTGCAGTCTTATGCCTAATTTCTGAACTCGATAGCTGTAAAAGGGGAACCCAAATCTATGATGACGCAGAGCGGTGCATAATGTCTTGGATGAACTCGACTGCTTTTGCTATGCTGTATTTTATGAGCGGCTTGTATTCGATCCACTTGGTGAATTTGTCAATTGCGACGAAGATGTACTCAAATCCACCTTTGGCCTTTTTGAGTGGTCCTACTTGATCCAGCCCCCAGCATGCAAACAGCCAGGCAGGAGGGATGTAAATTAGGTCATGAGCTAGTACATGAGCTTGCCTTACAAGCATTTGGCACCCTTTGCACTGTCTGACTAGTTCTTCTGATCTTTCAAAGCTGCTGGTCAATAGAAACTGATGCGGAAAGTTTTGCCCACCAGAGTCCTTGAGGCTGCGTGGTTGCCGCAGCAACCTGAGTGGATTTCTTCTAGGATTTCTTTTCCTTCTTCTCTTGAGATATATTTAAGAAGTACTCCTGATGACGCGACTCTTCTGTACAGGTTTTCGCCTACAAGGACATAGTTCTTGTTTCTTTTGATTATCCTGGTGGCCCCTTCCTTATTAGATGGTAGCTTATTTTCTTTGATATAGTCGATGACGTCTTGTGTCCATGATCTAGTGATTACCATAATCTGGATTGTTGGTGCTGGTGGCTCAGAGGTTATCCCACCGGGTTGTTTTATGGAGGGTGATGGCAACTCCTCTACAAACACACCTGGCGGGACCTTCGCTCTATCCGATCCCAGCTTGGCGAGAACTCTGTTGCAACGTTAGAACATGCATGATTTCTAGTCCTTAGAAAATTTTCTCTAGTTTTTGTACTTCAGCACAATAGGCGGCCATGTTGTTTTTTGTGCAGTCCCAGTCTTTGTTGACTTGATTGATGACCACAGCTGAATCGCCATAGACAAGTAACCGTTTGATTCCGTGAGAAGTCGCGATCCTTAGCCCATGGATGAGTGCTTCATATTTTGCTTTATTATTTGTGTCTTGCCATAGTATCTGGAGTACGTATTTAAGCTATTTTCCTTCTGGGGATATGAAAAGAACACCTGCGCCAGCTCCGCCTAACTTGAGTGATCCATCAAAGTACATCTTTCAATGGTCGAGGAAGGCATCTGCCGCGGGTTGTTGGATTTCTGTCCATTTGGCTACGAAGTCTGCGAGTGCTTGTGATTTTATTGCTTTTCGAGGAGAGAAATCGATATTTTGAGCTCTGAGTTCCACTGCCCACTTTGATATGCATCATGTCGCATCTCTATTACGCATGATGTCTTCGAGCAGGAAATATGTTACTACGGTAATCTTGTGGCCTTCGAAGTAGTGTCGTAGCTTGCGGAAAGTGATTAGGAGGGCGTAGAGTAGTTTTTGTACATGCGGATACTGTATTTTTGAGTCTGTCAGAACCTCGCTGATGTAGTATACCGGCCGTTGTACTTTGTATACATACCCTTCTTCTCTTTCCACCACAATTGCTGCATTGACCACAGTAGATGTTGCCGATATGTATAACATCATGTCTTCGTGCTTCTTAGGTGGTGTGAGTATGGGTGATGAGGTGAGGTATACCTTAAGGCTTTCAAAAGCCTCCTTGGCTTCCTCTGTCCATTCAAACTTGTCTATCTTTTTTAATAGCTTCAAGAAAGGGAGTTCTTTTTCATCGAGTCGTGAGATGAAGTGATTGAGGGCTGCCATGCTTCCTGTCAGTTGCTGCACATCTTTTAGATAGCGTGGGGGTGTCATTTCTGTCATGGCTCAAATCTGCTTAGTGCTTGCTTCTATTCCTCGATTACTGACCAGGAATCCGAGTAGTTGTCCTGATGGTACCCCAAAAACACACTTGTTTGGGTTCAATTTCCACTTCCACTTTTTGATTTTCAAAAGTCTGCTTCAAGTCATCAATTAACATGTCTGGATTTTTTATCTTTACTACTACGTCATCGACATAAGCTTCCACGTTGTCACCAATCTGTTCACTGAGACATGTTTGAAAAGCTCTTTGATAGGTGAAGCCGGTGTCAGGTACCAGCAAAACAGGGTACCCTATTTTCATCGTAAAACCACCCACCAAGACATATTACGGACCGCGGCCCATCACAACCGACCTAGGCCTTACTCCGCTCAAAACCAAAGCCAAAGGACAAGCGCTTGAGCCCCCCAGCGCTCCTCCGCTTCGTCTGACCCCTCTTCGTCTCATCCGATCCCTATGACGTCATCCAGGCGCCCGAGCCCTATGACGTCATCAAGGCGCTCGACCCCTTTACACAGCTACTGCTTCACTCAACCCCCCTACTATAACTCACTGCCACGGGCACACACGGGCCCCTACCTTTTCCTGCTAAGGAACAGGAGCTCGCCACGTCGTGCAGGATTGTCTGGGAACTTGTAACACCTGATTCATAATCTGGTCAAGACTTCCATGGTTCTTTCTCGCCCCCCACGGTAGTAACAGGGAGAAGCTATGCTACGCCGCACCCTACCATGTCCACCTCAACGGGACGGGGAGCAACGACCGTGTAGGCCCCCCATCTTTTCACCGGTGCAGCTTCAGGGCCATAAAATCTTCTTCATCATGACACCGTGTCAGGGTATGGCCTCACCGCGTCAACTATGATACATCTACAGCCACGGCATGCCACCACCACCACCATGACTATGTGAATGCATGAACTGAGAGGAAAGCTAGGAATAGAGAGCACCTTAGAGCCTTTTCTTTCTATTTTTGTACATCCAGATACTGTAACCCGACCCCTCCCTTTGCTATAAAAGGGGAGGGAGGAACCCTCGACAAAATAAGTTGGACAACGCCCAGCAACGATAATGTACTAAGCATACACTCAAACACTCGAACACACCCACAGGCAGAGACCTGGGAGCTATCCCTCTCTCGACCAGCTTGTATTCTCCTACTACAAGCACTTCGGTGCAAAGCAACACGAGCAGCAGCGAGCACAGAAAGTAGGGACATTCAGCCTGAACCAGTATAAACCTTGTCTTTGCCTTGCACACCATCAAAGGCTCTGACGCGCAACATCATTCACTTGTCTCGTCTCTAGACACCCCCCTATTCTAGAACACTGGCAGTTGGCGCGCCAGGTAGGGGGACTTTGCGCATCACGTTCTACTCCACCAAGTCTTAGATGGCTAGAAACGACATCAACTTTGCTCCAAGCTCCCACATCTGGTTTGGGAGCCTTGAATATGTCATCATCGGGGAGGGCTACGACCTTGACCTCCTTCCACTGACCGGCGAACCTGCTAGCTTCTCTGAGCTGGCGGCCAACCTACGACTCTGCTCCGACGAATTGAAGGGCACATGGCCCAACAAGTTCAGCTACCCTAGCGTACCACGAGTCGGCCAGCCCTGCCATGACAAGACGGTTCGTAAATCGTCAACAAACATCTATCTTCTCAATCTAGAGGTAGGAGAGGTACTGGAGGATCTACCCCCACAACTCATGCGCTCCATCGCCGATGTCCTGGCATCAACCAAGACAAGCTCTGACTCTGACTTCCTCGACTCTGACAACGACAACGACGACAAAGGCAGCACCGGCTTCACCAGGCTTCGAGAGATGCAACATTTTTTGCACATCAGCAACTACCTCCTCGATGACGAGCCATGCAATGATGACTTCGTTGATCGCTTTGACGGCCATGAGCTTTCATGGCCATAAAGGGAACAACTAGGCCCCTAGACAAAAGTTGGTAAAACAATCGCCGAGCCCACCTCCCATTGTTTTCATTATTAATACCGCTATTAAGCTGCTCTTAAAAATCTTCCTTTAAGTTGCTCTTCATATCCCTTGCAATGTTGTATATACAAAGTCATCATATGCATCATGGTCATACAAGCATCATGCTGCATCATTTGCACATGGTTCGAATCCGGCTCTGGAGTTCGTAGGCTGGCCCTACGGAGGGGTTTCGACAATCGCTCTAAGCTAACAGAGTGAGGGATGGAATGAGGAGTGGCACACTAGCGGCCAGTACCCAGTTGCACCGAGCACCATATGGGACTCTTCGATCCATGTTCGAGTGTTGATGAACACTGGTCCAGGGTATTTTATTGGAAAAAGGCAATGAGCCGCTGGGGACGGTCAAACGACCCTAGTTATCCTACTGAACCAGTCGTCAAGAGTTTGGGGTCAGTCAGTAGCTACCTCCATTACATCCCTATCGAATGGGAACCGGGGCCCCGCTCAAACTAAAAAACCCGTTAGCAACTCAAACGTGCACCACGTTTTGACCCTAGGCGAGAGGGATGACGTGCCGCTGTCCAACCCCTCCTTCTTTGCGAAGAAGAAGAACGAGTGGAATGCATTGGGCCTCCTGACCAGATCGATGCACAGGTGGAGATTTTTGGAGGCCCAGATTCATACGCATAACTACTTTATCATTTCAAAGGCCCATCGAGGCCCATGTACAAGTATGATGTCGACCTGGGCCATCGCCCAAAGTCTGAAAGCGCCCGAGGGTAAAAAAGTTTGGCTGGTGGCTGTCCCTTTCATGCATCGGCATTAAGGGACACCGACCCCATCTCGGGACGCGGCAGTGGCAGTAGCCACATCGACCCTAATATGCTACGCGCACCCAACAACGGTTCCTTCCTCACAGGGAACCTCGCCAAAACTCGCCACCGGTGATGCTCCGGCGACGTTTTATACTAACCACATGCTAACCCAAAAATGTAAATAAAAGCGATAAAACTAAACACCGATTAATTCATCACAAAAAGTCCATTACAAATTGAAAGGCGTCAATGCGCCACAAGCAAAGCAAAATACAAAAAAACCTAATAAGGGGGAGCCTCGCCAGCACCTGCGCAATAGGGACATGGGCGGCCACCGCCTCCCTCGCCGGGCCATAGCGCGCTACTAGGTCCTCGTGGTAGTGGAGTTCCTCCCCCACAGGGAAGCCACTGACTCTGGTTAGGTCTGCCTCCACTGACACCTCCGCCATGGCCAGGGCAACCCCAGTGCCACGACGGATGCCGCTCTCGATGGCGTCAAGGACATGGCGGCGCGTGTGCCAGAGGCGCTCCTCCCGGGCGCCTGGCGCAACCCCTAGGAAGTTGAGGAATGCGTTCGCCGCTGCACGAAGACGCTCTAGGTCTGCCATCGCCTCTGATGAAAAACCCCAATCAGATGAAAGTACAAAAGAAACTAGAAGCAAGAGGAAGAATAGAGAACGTACGAACGCCATGGCGATCGGCGTCCTCAAGCTGCTTGATGAGGGCGTCCGCCCTCTCCTCGACGTCCGTGGCCACAGTGCCTGCCAGCACCCGCTTCTCCACCTCCTTCACCACCGGCTCAGACGGGCCAGCTTGAGCCATGGCAACAATGCGAAAGGGGCCGCCGGTGTTTAGCACGCGGTCTGACCCGGTAAAGGCCCGGTCATCAGTACGGCGGCGCTACGCCTTTGGGGGGCCATCCACCTCCTCGGACGCCTGAGACCCCCTCGATGAGTCACCGCGCTCCATCAAGGTTGAGCTAAGTAGGAGAGGAAATAGGAGGAGGAAGACAAGGATAGTGAAAGGGTCAGGCTCCGAGCCGGGTATAAATAGACCCCAAGCAACCATTCGGTTCCACGGCCTCCCGAGGCGATCAATGTGGTCTCAATTCACGAACCGCCGTCCTCTCCTCTCACCAAGACCATGAAGCTCCAAATCATGAAACCGTCGCCCACTTTTTCCACCAACCAAGCCACGGCACATCAAAACCGCACTCAATTACCTCTAACAAAAACCACCACTGCACGCTTTCACCTTCCTTTCCACACAACTGATCACCAGCGCGTCCATGGGCTAACCATGGGCTGCGGTAAAAGGAAAAACACCTTTCACCAAGACTCACTCAGAAAGGCCTTCTTTGGGCCTAACCGAATACAACAAAACTATACCAAGAGTCGGCGGACGGTGATTGGGACGGCCCACATACTTCAAGCCAAGTTCCAGAGGCCTCTGGAGGAAATCGAAGGACTTGGCATGAAGAACCATTACAAAGAAAAGAGGCTTAGGGGCGGACCCAACCATGACCAGCCAATGGCTGGTCAAGGACGCCTATTCTCTGAAGCATTCCAACTTCCATAGAGCAAAGGCTCGAGGGCTGACCCCACCTTGTCAGCCTAGTGAACGGCCAAGGTTGCCCACAACTCTATGATCACACGCTCGAATTTCAGCCCATGAAGGGGTACACTACCCCTCTAAGGCCTCGGGGGCTACACCTGGTGGGTGCGCTCGCACGCTGTTGACACCGTTTTTTGGCACGTGTCAAGATGGTCAGAGTGGGTTAATCAACAGAAGAAAAGTTACTGTGTACGTTGATAGCCGATGAAAATCAGCTTGTGAAGAAGGCTGCCGATGAATGGTGACGGTGTATGGAGAAGTTAATTTGGATTGAGGCGTTGCCGATAAGGTTAAGGATGTTATTGCCGATGCCGATGAAGGGAGGCTTGAAGACTGCTGCTGATGAAACAGGAAGTATGCCGATGAAAGGAGGCTTGAAGACTGCTGCCGATGAAACACGGAGTGTGCCGATGGAAAGGAGGTCGATGGGAATTCTATCGTAATTAAGGCGGACAAGGGAATAGATAGGAATTAATTTCCTTTTCTATGTTTGTTAGAGTCTGATTTGTATAAGAGTCATGTGTTTTCTTAGATTTGGACTTAGTGTCCTAGTCGTATTTGGTTATGTTTCTGTAGATCAGGGTATAAATATAGATTGAAGGGCAATGTAATGAGGATCAATCAATCAATATCAAAACCAGCTTTTACTCTTATTCGCATCTATTTACTTTTCGGTGACTTCGTCAATTCGTATATTTTTCTTTTTCATGAGTTCTCATCGATTCGGCGAGCTGCATCGCTTCAGTGCGACCTTCGATGATCCTCGAGTTCCGCGTGAGTACCTCTTGGTCGTGACTTCCGGGCGTATCACTGTTGTCAGGACCAAAGTGCTCGTATCTTCATCCTTGTCGATTAACAGGTCAAATCGACTGGCACGCTTTGGATATCAATTTTGGGTATTAGCCCTTTGTATTTGCAGATCCACTTTTGCATCAACACATCTTTTGGCACGCCCAGTGGGACCAATCTGATCAATATGTTTAATTCTGAGATCGATGTGGGGAACATCATCGCAGTATCAGAAGAAGATCTTAAGGAAGAGCAGAAGCAGGCTATGGAAAAGGCTATAGAAGAATACAGACAGCTTTGCTTGAAATCATTCAGCTTGAACAAGAGTGGACAAGTCATCCAGAAGCAAGATTTATCGTTGCCTCGGCAAGTTACCTTTGACTCCAATCCGGGTAAACTTCAAGAGATGGTTAATTCTGCAGTAAATCATGCTTTAATTAATCACTCCAATGTGCTGTCCAATACTGTTCATAATGCTGTGGTTCAAACTTTCAAAGAAGGGCAAGCGTCACCGCATTACGTTGGGCCCGCCTATCATCAACCAGAGCCAGCATCTGTTAATACTCCATCGGCTCCCTCAGCCGTTGTGGGTACAGAAATTTCTTCCCCTCTAGTATCAGCAGGCTTACCTAACGTGCAATCTACACCGATGCGATCAGACTCAGTATTACCAGGAGGACGAGTTCAGCTTAATACAGATCTATCGGCATCGGCTTTATCAGGCCCTGTGTCACAGAATAACCAGATTCCTGCTAATTGGTGGGGATACGGTATGCCTCCAGAGTCATCTGCTTTTAACCCTGGGTTATCTCAAGTGTTTGATGTGGCAGGAAAAGCTCCTATGCCATCGGCTGGTTCACCGATAGCTCAAGTGCCTCAATATACTACAGCAACTACTGTGCAACCAACTCCAGGAAGTTTCCAGATGCCTTTGGGTCAAACATCTAATTCAAGTCCATCGGCAAGCTTGCTACCGATGCAGCAGAAGGCTCCTGCTATGAGTCAACCTGGAGTCCAGTTCATGCCTCAAGCTGGTTATAATTATCCAGCAATATCAGCAAATTACTAGCCATCGGTAAATTTTGTACCGATGAATTCTAATAATAATTGGTCAGGGCAGTTTCCTACTCAACATACAGTTCAGCAAAATCAGCAGGTTACAGGGATTCATCAAAGTCATATGCAAGCTGGTTTTCAGAATCAAGCATCGGCAGCTTAGCCGATGAATCCTTTCCAGCAGGTTAATGGACCATAAGTAATGGCAAATATGCCGATTGCTGGAGATCGTGGGCCACAAAGATATGCAGAGGGATATCAGCAAGTACCTCCTGTAGAAATTCAGCCATATCGTCAACAAGAGGCTGATGCTTTTTGGGCCGATAAGATAGTAGAAATTATGAAGGATCAGTTTGGGATAAAACCCAAGGTCAACACTTATTCTTATCGGACTCCATACCCTCCGGCATATGATTTAATTTCTCTCCCAAATCGGTACAAGGTACCAGATTTCACTAAGTTCTCTGGGCAAGATGATACATCAACCATGGAACATGTTAATCGCTTCATTATTCAATGTGGAGAGGCAGCTAGCAGAGATGAATTAAGAGTTCGTTTGTTTTCATCATCTTTGTCTGGATCAGCATTCACATGGTTTATTTCATTACCGCCAAATTCTATTATTACTTGGGCTGATCTAGAAAAGCAATTTCATAAATATTTCTTTGCTGGAGTTCATGAAAAGAAGCTTACCGATTTGGTAAAATTGAGACAACGTAATGATGAATCGGTGGAAGGCTTTGTGCAAAGGCGGCTACGAGATGTGAAGAATAAGTGCTATAGCTTGGTATTGGATGATCGGCAACTTGCCGATTTGGCTTTCCAAGGATTATTGCCGCACCTTAAGGACAGATATGCTTCTCAAGAGTTTGAAAGCTTGAGTCATCTCGTGCAAAGGATCTCTGATCAGGATACTAGGGTTTTTGAACCTAAAAAGAATTGGAGCAAGAAGGTTTCGTTTGTTGGAGAAGTAGAAGATTCTGATTCAGATGAAGAGCCAGTTATCGGTTTAGCTGAGTAGGTTAAAAATAAAAAGCCGATATCTTGTCCCTTTGGTCAAAAAGAGCCAGAGAAGTTTACTTTTGATATCACCAAGGCCGACAAGATATTTGATCTTCTGCTTCAAGAGGGCCAGATTAAGTTGTCACCTAATCATGTGATCCCATCGGCAGAAGAGTTGAAGAAAATTTTGTATTGTAAATGGCACAATGCAACTTCGCACAGTACAAATGAGTGCAAAGTATTTAGGCAATAGATACAATTAGCTATTGAATCTGGGAGAATTAAATTTGGTAATTCCAAGATCCAGAAGCCGATGAAAATTGATCAACATCCTTTCCCAGCAAATATGTTGGATGCTGAAGGAAAGACCAAGGTGTTGACATCAGAAGTTGCTGAGAAAAGCGCATCAGTGGATCCCCAACATCGGATAACTACCGATGATGCAAAAAGCAAGGGGCTACTGGGAGAAAGTAGCAGTTCCGAAAAACCTCCTCGATCTGGCATTGTGATTACCCATCGAAGGCAGCAGGAGGGCTGGCGTCAGCGAAGGGACCGATATCGACAGTAGCAAGAAGAGAGACATCGAGAAGAGTGGAATCGGCATAAGGATCATTGGAGGTGTCCGTTTTTTATTCATTGTTGGGAAGAAGGTATTAAATTGCCTACTGTTGAAAATTGCCCAGAGTGCAATGGTTATTATAAAGTAATCGGTCAGAAAGGAGGTTTCAACCTGGCAATCAGGGTTTGTTTATCAATGAGCCGATCAGAGGTAAGACATCAGTACATGATTGGCTGGAGGCAGGCTTAGTGTACATGAGAGGCTTGGTAAACGCGCTGCATATTTTCCAAGGAATCAAGAGGAGCTTGAAGAGATGGCAAACGCAAGAGTTCCCGATGAAAAAATATTTTACAGGGATCCTAATATACGTTGCGTAGAGTCAACTAGGACCTATTATCAGCCAGTTTGGAAAACTAAGCTTCCTCAATGGTACCCAGAAGGTTTGACAAAGACACAGAAAAGGAGAATGCAGCGGGAGCGTCAAGAGGACTTATACCGAGAGGAAAATTCCTCCAATGAGAGATCTGGCAGTCAGCAGTGGCAAGTGAAGCACAAAAATAAGGGCCCATCGGTAGATGTCAATATGGTATTTATGTTGCCGATGGAATTTTTGGCACTATCTGATAATGAGGAAGAAGTTGTTTTCTCTGACCAAATAGCTCAGTTGACGCTAGATCCAATGATGGCTGTTTTTTAGAAACCTACCGATGATGAGAGACAGCATCTCAAGGCTTTGTTTGTAAAAGGCAGAGTTGATGGACAGTCTGTATCCAAGATACTTATTGATGGAGGAGCTGCGATTAATATTATGCCTTATGTGATGTATCGGAAACTTGGTAAGGGAGATCAAGACTTAACCAAAACCGATATGATGCTAAAGGATTTTGAAGGCAATGTGTCACCGGCTAAAGGGGCAGTGTGTGTTGAGTTGACCATCGGCAGCAAAACCTTACCGACGACATTCTTTGTTATTAATGGCAAGGGTGCATATAATCTGCTTCTAGGGAGGGACTGGATTCATGCTAATTATTGTGTTCCTTCTACAATGCATCAGTGCCTCGTACAATGGATTGGGGATAAAATTGAAGTTGTTCCTAGTAATTCTTCTTACATCATCGCATCGGCAGAATCAGATACTTATGAACGAACCAAATGCATATCAGGAGAAGTTTGGGAAAAAGAGTTCCTCAAGGTTGCCGATTATAAAATTCCACTGATCCAAGCAGTCGGTTCTGAAGAAGAATTTTAATGGATAGGTTTGCCGATGATGGAAAATTAGGTCAAGGGTTTACATCGGCTGATGATTTAGTAGAAGTAGATATTGGTGATGGTGATAGGCCAAGACCTACTTTTATTAGTGCTAAGTTAGATTCCAAGTGTAAACAGCAATTAGTCAATTTATTAAAAGAGTATAAAAATTGTTTTGCTTGGGATTATACTGAAATGCCTAGATTAGACCGATCGATAGTTGAACATCGGTTACCTATTAAGTCCAGATTTCGGCCACATCAGCAGCCAGCGCGCCGATGCAATCCTAATATACTTCATGATATTAAGGCCAAAATAACTAAATTAATTGAGGCAAAATTTATTCGGCAGTGTCGATATGCAGAGTGGATTTCTAATGTGGTTCCTGTTTATAAGAAAAATGGGAAACTTCGTGTTTGTTTTGATTTCAGGAATCTCAATAAAGCCACACCGATGGATGGTTATCTAATGCCGATTGCTGATTTGTTAATTGATGCTACAGCCGGACATCAAATTATCAGCTTCATGGATGGTAATGCAGGCTACAATCAAATATTCATGGCTGAAGAAGATATTCCCAAGACTGCTTTTAGATGTCCAGGTCATGTGGGATTATTTGAATGGATAGTTATGACGTTTGGTTTGAAAAATGCCGGTGCTACTTATCAAAGAGCTATGAACTTTATTTTTCATGAATACATTGGCACATTAGTAGAGATCTACATCGATGACATAGTGATTAAGTCTGGAGATATCACAATGCATCTAACCGATCTACGAAAGATACTGGAGTGCACAAGGAAGCATGAACTAAAGATGAATCCTAATAAATGTGCATTTGGTATATCGACAGGACAATTCTTGGGTTTTATGGTGCATCAGTGGGGCATTGAAATTAGTAGGAAGTCTATTAAGGCAATCAACAAGGTGGTTGCTCCTGCCAATAAAACTGAATTGCATTATTTGATCGGTAAGATTAATTTCATTAGAAGATTCATATCTAATTTGTCGGGTAAGATCAAGGCTTTCAGTCCATTACTTAAATTAAAAACCGATCAGGAATTTAGATGGGGAGATGAGCAGCAGTTAGCTCTAGATGAAATTAAGAGATACTTAACAAATCCTCCAGTGCTAGTTCCACCTCAACACGGGAAACCTTTTAGATTGTATTTGTCAACTGATGATACTATTATCGATTCAGCTCTTATTCAAGAATTTGAGGGGAAAGAACGTGTTATTTATTATTTGAGCAGAAGGTTAGTGGATGCTGAGACCAGGTATTCGGCTATTGAGAAATTATGTCTATGTTTATACTTTTCTTGTATTAAGTTGAGACATTACTTGCTATCGGCTGAGTGTACTGTCATATGCAAAGACGACGTGGTCAAATATATGTTGTCGATGTCGATATTAAGTGGTAGAATCGGCAAGTGGATTTTAGCGTTATCAGAATTTGACCTACGTTATAAATCGGCTAAGGCAGTTAAGGGGTAGGTTATGGCTGATTTTGTCACTCAACATTGCAATACAGTGGACTCTCTGGAGATTGCTCCTTGGACACTTTTCTTCGATGGGTCTACATGCGGTGAAGGAGCAGGTATCGGCATTGTGTTAATTTCTCCTCAAGGAAGGAAGTATGAGTTTTCATTGCCGATTGTTGCTACATCGATAAACAATCAGGCTGAATACCAAGCTTTGATAAAAGGGTTAGAATTGCTTAAGAAGATACGTGCCGATGTTGTTAAAATCTTTGGTGATTCTATGCTAGTTATAAATCAATTGGCTGGGTATGAATGCCGAAGTGAAGTTTTAATTTCATATTATGAGAGATGTCTACAATTGTTGAAAGGATTTAGGAATTTTCATCTAGAACATGTTTCTCGATTGCATAATGAAGAGGCTAATCGATTAGCTCAGCATGCCTCAGGGTATCAGCCTATTCAAGAAGTATTAACATCGGCAGTCGATACCGATGACTGGAGAAAGGAAATTGTTGATTATTTAAAGGATTCATCTAAAAAGGTTGAAAGACGTATAAGATTCCAAGCTACCAAGTATGTACTCCTTGATGATGAATTATATTATCGAACCATAGATGGAGTTTTACTCAGGTGTGTTAGCAGTGATGAATCAAAAAGCTTGATGGGTGAGATTCATGAAGGAGTATGAGGAACTCATCAATCAGCTTTCAAGATGAAGTGGATGATCAGGAGAAATGGATATTATTGGCCGACTATTCTCGAAGATTGTTTTAAATATTTTAAAGGATGTCAGGAATGTCAAAAATTTGGTAATATTCAAAGAGCGTCCGCATCGGCTATGAACCCTATAATTAAGCCTTGGCCGTTCCGGGGTTGAGCTATTGATCTCATCGGTCAGATTTATCCGCCATCGAGCAAGGGGCATAAATTTATTCTGGTTGCTACCGATTATTTCACAAAATGGGTTGAAGTAATTCCTTTGAAAAAGGTGACATCGGCTAATATGATTGATTTTGTGAAAGAGCATATTGTTTACCGATTTGGTATTCCTCAAACCATCACTACCGATCAGGGTACCATGTTTACATCGGGAGAATTTGATGAGTTTGCTGTAAGTATGGGAATTAAAGTTTTAAATTCTTCCCCATATTATGCTCAACCTAACGGTCAGGCTGAGGCTTCTAACAAAGGAATTATCAAGCTCATTAAGCGTAAAATTAAAGAAAATCCTAAGAGGTGGCATATGGTATTAAATGAAGCCTTGTGGTCATATCGGATGTCGTGTCATGGTGCAACCAAGGTAACACCTTATCAGTTGGTATATAGACACGACGCAGTGTTGCCTTGGGAGATTAAAACTGGCTCTAGGCGAATACATTCTCAAGATCAACTGACAGCCGATGACTATGATACTCTTATGAAGGATGAGTTAGAAGATGTGGCAGGTCATCGGTTAAAGGCTTTAGTTAGCTTCGAAGAGAATAAGAAAAGAGTAGCCAGATGGTATGACAGGAAGGTGAAGATAAAGGAGTTTGCCGATGGGGATTTGGTCTGGAAGTTGATTTTACCGATTGGGACTAAAAGTTCAAAGTTTGAAAAATGGTCGCCTAATTGGGAGGGTCCATATCGGATAAATTAGTCTGTTCCTGGTAATGCATATATTCTCGAAACCCTCGAAGGGGTTGTGTTTCCCAGAGCATTAAATAGAAAATATTTAAAGAAATATTACCCTAGTATCTGGATAGATGCATAAAAGTATAATTGCCGATAAAAGTCCTATCGGCTAGAGTTATACAAAATATCGATGTCTCATAAATTGCCGATGCGCTAAATAAGAATTACAGGTTTAACAAAGATTGGATAGCCGATATTGCGCGCAGGCGAATCTCATCGGCTTCCTTCAATTCTTTAACATCTTCATCGGCAACCCCCTCCACAGGCTTGAGTTTCTTCTTCAAGGCTAAGGCCTTGCGAGCTTGGACGTCCCGTTCTTGCTGAAGGGCTTTGATGACGTCAGGGAGCTGATTTTCTTCTTGCCTGGCGTGAGCTAGGGCTGTTTCAACTTCTTCCAATTCAGCTAGAAGAGCTGTCCTCTTTGCCGATAGATCCAGAATTTTCTGCTTAAGATCGGCACCCGAGGTCTGCAAGTTGCTTATGCTCTTGTGCTTCTCATCGGCAGTCTATTTTAGCTGCAGCATCTCTTCCTTGAGCTGGGCTTGAGCTGCTCTATCGGTGATACGGTGAGCAGCCCGTTGATATTGTAGTTGTCGGCTCTCTAGATGAACTGCTGGGAAGAGAGTTTCTTCGATATCGGCAGGAACTTGGCCACGGATTGTTTTGAAGATGGCCTTTGCAGGATCTGAATCGTTCACCAACTGAGCAGTATCTTGTTGTAACAGATCCAGAAGGGCTTCTAGCTTGGCATAAATTTATGCCGATATCATCCCCAGTGCCAGGGAAGAACTTGCTTCTTCTCCATCATCATTGGAAATGTCGATAGCAAAAGAAAATAAGCTATTGGGAGAATCTTGTTCCTGGGGAGAGGAAAGGAAGTCAGAGATCCTACCTAAGGATAGATATGAATATTATAAATTGACTAGGTCAATCGATTTACCTGCTTCAAGGTGATTTCTTGGGCTTGGCTGGAAGGAGCAGCTTGAAGGGGGCCATGTGAAGGATCGGCAGAGCTTGCCGATGAGATGTCTTCTATGACTTCATCAATGGTTGGCCCTTGGGGTATGATGGCCGATGGTACATTTTGTGCAGAAGGGTCAACTTGTTCAGCTACATCGGTTGGCTGACTTGCAGATGTTGGGGCAGATGCGGGGACTGGCATGGATTTCTATCATTTTTGCTGAGCCTCGGCATCAGTTAAAGCTTTACGCTTTACTTGGGTCTCAGCGACAGTTGGCTGGGGGGCATCGGCACTTGTTGATTGTGGATCTTGAGCGCCTGGTATGCTTGCCGATGTGCCCATTTGTTGCTGCAAAACAAGTGTAAGATTGGATGTTTAACAGATAAAATGTAAAGTTAAAAGAATACCTCTGAAGGCTAGTTGGAGGTAGTGGTGCTTGGTGTTGGAGGAGTTGTCGATGATGATCCAGCAGCGGCTCTTACACCCTGATGGTTACATGTTAATATAGTTTGTATCGGCATGAGTAAACATAAACGAGGTTATTACCTTAAAAGCCTTGATTAGGCTTGTAGCGGCAGCCAACGGAGTAGCCCTAGCTGTTGCCAGCTTTGATCTGGAGGTGATGGTCTTAGCACGGGTCCTCTGGAAAGTCAAAGCAGCTAGGGTGGGGGCGTTGTAGCCGATCGGTGATATTGGGGAAATAGGTTGGAGGTTGAAAGGTTTCCCACTCTTGCTTATGGATGGTACTGGGTCATCGGCCTATCACAAGAAAGATTAGCTGCCGATATATGAAACAGAAAAAAACAGAAGGGAGTTAAAAGAAACTTACTGCATCATCGGGAATGGCGTATTCGGGATCGATCATGTGCCGATATGTATGGGCAGATGTTGCAAATAGTTGTTCCTTCCATTCTCGCCACCATTGCTTATATGACTCGGTGATAAAAGATGCTGGTGACCAGATGGAAAGATCAACGTCTGAGATATCGGCATCGGGGGCAAGTCTCACTACCCTGCTCCATTCTGTTCCGCTGGTGATTGTTTCTCTGGGCTTGATCACATCGGCAAAGCAGAGTTTGATTGGCAGTTGCCCAAAAGCCAATTGACGAAGATACTGCCGATGGATTGTAAAACTCATAGGTGGTATTGGTATTTTTCCCGCTACCAAATGTATTCACTGGGATCGCCCTGGGGGTAATAATGGCCTTCATGAGCTCATTGTCTTGGTTTAGCTCGTCATCGGCAAAGTTGAAGAGAAGGGGGAACTTGTTCTCTTCATCGATATAGGGTACCCAAGCCCTATGATCGCGAGGGAGACCATTATAGAAGTTCTGGAAGAATCTGCCGATCTGGTCTTCATTGGCTTCTGTTCCAGGGAGGACAATTATGGCTTCACCGAAGTTGAGAGGGGGGCGTGTTGCCGATTCCTCATCCCCAAGAACGTAATATTCGGTGATTTCTCGTGGGAATTCTTGGGCGAAGAAATCCCACTGCAGACGTTTGTGCATATGGACATTTAGCCACATATTGATAAACCACCATGGGCCTCCCAAATTGCCGATGGGTTCACCAAGTAAAAGCTTCTGGGACACTTGGTGGAGGAGGTGATAGGTGGAGCTCAGAAGGTATCGACCAAGCGGGAACCTTACACCATTGGCCAAGAGTTCAGCCGTAGGAAGGAAGGCGTTGGTTGGTCCTACCGATCGACCGCAGAAGATAAATTTTTCCAACCACATATTCAAGAATATGGTGTGTTCCCTCTGGTTAACGGTTTCAGTTCTTTGGTATTCCTGGATGTATCCTGTCCAGCCGCCGATGTTGCGTGTATTCACTCTATGTTCAGCTCTCCTGCCATAGATGGAACCCTCATCGACAGTCGAGATGTCCAAGCCAGTAAGCATGTATACATCGGCAAGAGTAGGGGCGGCTGGACCATGACCAAACATGAAGGTGTTTGTCGTATCTGACCAGAAATAAGCAGCAGCAATCATCATGGATTCATTTTTCTACATATCGGCAATAGATAGCCTAATGCATTGATCTATTTTCCGTTCTGCCCAGTACACCTGCATCGACCTGTTAACCCTCAAATACCAATCTTTCCATCCTTTGGTGGGTTTGGGCCAGGATCGGAACGTGTCTTTCCATAGATTCAAAGAAAAATTCTAGGCTTTGAAAGGAATTCTGTTAACTTCTGCATTGATTAAATCAGTTGGATCTGGGTCGCCCATTGGACCTAGGCATTGGAAGTGTGGTTGATCGGTTGGGATAACCAGTTTGTTGCGTAATTCCTAAGTTTGGAGGATCAAAAGAATGGAAAAAGAGGGAAAATTACCAACTGTATGAACTCGCAAAGACCAAAGGAATCAAGGTAAAAGTAATGAAAGTAGAACGAACCACAGGAACGTCGAAGTTGATCGCCATTGCTCTGAGAAGGATGAGGGCATAGGCTGGGGACTTGAGGTTGACGCTGGAAGGAGCTCTTGTTGGTTGAGGTCGCGCGGTTGTTCGTCGGGGTCGCCGCCGAAGAGAGAGAATGCCAAAGGTTGGAGTCTGAGGGTAGAAGACGAGCGTTCTGGAGAAATCTATTTATAGGCCGCTTGGAGTAGGGGTATTCTAGACTTATCTCTATGCCGCGCGCGTGTGGGTTGAGGTGGTTCAGATAGATATGGTAACTATTCGCACGATAATTAAGGGATTGTACAGAAGATTTGATGGCAAGTAATCATGACTTGGAAGAGATCTCGGTACAGAATCTTTCAGTTCTAAAATGATGGTGTTATTATGTTAAGATCTTGCCGATGGGTTATTATTTCGGTATCTCAACCGTAATTGGGGCGAGAATAGTTAGAAATTGTGCGATATTTACTGAGATGCGGGAATCAGAACTAGATTTGATTAGATTCAGTAACAGATTATGTTATGCTTAGAGAATGGGTTGAGAAAAACAGGTAAAGGCAAGCATTATCTGGAGTAAATTTCGGAGCATCAATGTTTTATACTCCGAAATTGGGGGGCATGTGTTGACACCATTTTTTGGCACGTGTCAAGATGGTCAGAGTGGGTTAATCAGCAGAAGAAAAGTCACTGTGTACGTTGATAGCCGATGAAAATCAGCTTGTGAAGAAGGCTACCGATGAATGGTGACGGTGTATGGAGAAGTTAATTTGGATTGAGGCATTGCCGATAAGGTTAAGGATGTTATTGCCGATGCCGATGAAGGGAGGCTTGAAGACTGCTGCTGATGAAACAGGAAGTATGCTGATGAAAGGAGGCTTGAAGACTGCTGCCGATGAAACAGGGAGTGTGCCGATGGAAAGGAGGTCGATGGGAATTCTATCGTAATTAAGGCGGACAAGGGAATAGATAGGAATTAATTTCCTTTTCTATGTTTGTTAGAGTCTGATTTGTATAAGAGTCATGTGTTTCCTTAGATTTGGACTTAGTGTCCTAGTCGTATTTGGTTATGTTTCTGTAGATCAGGGTATAAATATAGAGTGAAGGGCAATATAATGAGGATCAATCAATCAATATCAAAACCAGCTTTTACTCTTATTCGCATCTATTTACTTTTCAGCGACTTCGTCAATTCGTATATTTTTCTTTTTCACGAGTTCTCATCGATCCGACGAGCTGCATCGCTTCAGTGCGACCTTCGACGATCCTCGAGTTCCGCGTGAGTACCTCTTGGCCGTGACTTCCGGGCGTATCGCTGTTGTCAGGACCAAAGTGCTCGTATCTTCATCCTTGTTGATTAACAAGTCAAATCGACTGGCACGCTTTGGATATCGATTCCGGGTATTAGCCCTTTGTATTTGCAGATCCACTTTTGCATCAACACACACACCCACCGAAAAAATCCTCAAGAACACGAAACAAATCGCTCGCTCGTCTCTAAGCCTCTGAAAGAATAAAACTTATTCCTCCAAAGGCTCAGGGGCTACTGTCGGGTACCAACAAAATAGGGTACCCCATTTTCATCGTAAAACCACCCACCAAGACAAATATTACGGCCCGCGGCCCATCACAGTCGGCCCAGGCCTAACTCCGCTCAAAACCAAAGCCAAAGGACAAGCGCCCGAGCCCCCCAGCACTCCTTCGCTTCGTCCGACCCCTCTCCATCTTGTCCGATCCCCATGACATCATCCAGGCGCCCGAGCCCTGTGATGTCATCAAGGCGCTCGACCCCTTTGCACAGCTACTGCTTCGCTCGACCCCCCTACTGTAACGCACTGCCACGGGCACACACGGGGCCCTACCTTTTACTGCTAAGGAACAGGAGCTCCCGCGTCGTGCAGGATTGCCTGGGAACTTGTAACACCTGATTCATAATCTGGTCAAGACTTCCATGGTTCTTTCTTGCCCCCCACAGCAGTAACAGGGAGAAGCTACGCTACGCCGCACTCTACCATGTCCACCTCAACAGGACGGGGAGCAATGGCCGTCTAGGCCCCCCACCTTTTCGCTGGTGCAGCTTCACGGCCACGAAATCTTTTTCATCATGACACCGTGTTAGGGTATGGCCTCGCCGCGTCAACTGTGATACATCTACAGCCATGGCATGCCACCACCACCACCACGACTGTGCGAATGCACGAACTGAGAGGAAAGCTATGAATAGGGAGCACCTTAGGGCCTTTTCTTTCTATTTTCGTACATCTAGATACTGTAACCCGACCCCTCCCTTTGCATACTATACAAGGGGAGAGAGGGACCCCTGATAAAACAGGTTGGACAACGTTCAGCAATGGCAATGTACTAAGCATACACTCAAACACTCAAACACACCCACACAAAGAGACCTAGGAGCCATCTCTCTCTCGACCAGCTTGTATCCCCCTACTACAAGCACTTCGGTGCAAAGCAACACGAGCAGAAGTGAGCACTGCAAGTAGGGACATTCAGCCCAAACCAGTATAAATCTTGTGTCCACCTTGCACACCATCGGAGGCTCCGACGCGCAGCATCATAAACTTGTCTCGTCTCTAGACACTCCCCTGTTCTAGAACACCGATAGCCGGCGTTCTTGAGTCCAAAGGATATGGTTTTATAGCAATAGGCGCCGAACGGAGTGATGAAAGATGTCTTCCTCTGGTCTTCTTCTTTTAGTGCAATCTGATGATAGCCTGAATAACAATCGAGGAAAGATAGCAGGGTGGATCCTGCCATTGAATCGACAATTTGATCAATTCACGATAACCCGAACGGGTCCTTTGGCCAATGTTTGTTGAGATCCGTGTAATCGACGCACATGCACCATTCTGTCGTGTTCTTTTTCTGTACTAGAACAGGATTTGCTAGCCAATCTGGATGAAGAATTTCTCTTATAAATTTGGCTGCCATTAATTTTGTAATCTCCTTCTTGATTGCTTCCTTTTTGTCTGGTGAAAATCTTCTTAGTCGTTTCTTGATTGGTTTGGAGCCTTCATTGACATCAATTCTGTACTCAACCAACTCTCTTGGGATACCTGGCATGTCAGCCAGCTTCCAAGCGAAGATATCTTTGTTGTCCCGAAGAAAGTTGGTGAGCGTGAGTTCCTATTTAGCTGAGAGTCGCTGTCTTCTCAGGGTCACTAGTACCCAGGTCAATTTTCTTTACATCGGCTTCTTTTTGTGGTGCAAGGATGCAAGGTTTCTTAGCTAGGATCTCTAGCTCTTCTGGGTTCATTTGTGCAGCGACTGTGGTAATTTCTTCTCTGCCGTCGGCTGCCTGTGCTTTGGCTGTGATTTGGATTGCTTGAATGTCACAATCGAAAGCGCGCTTCTGGTTGCCCCGAAGGGAGAGTATTCCGTGAGGTCCTGGCATCTTGAGCAGGAGGGTATGGGTAGTGAGGTATAGCCATGAACTTTGCAAGTGCTGGTCTTCCAAGGATGGCATGATATGATGTCTCAAAGTCCACAACTTTAAACTGAATGAATTCAGTTCGGTAATTTGCTTGTGTTCCAAATGTGACTGGTAGAGTGATTTGCCCGAGCGGCATGGTAGCTTTGCCGGGTACTATTCCATAGAATGGTATTCCTATTGGGGTAATCAACCCGACGAAGTCTAGCCCCATCTTCCTTAGCGTTTCTAAAAATATGATGTTGAGTCCATCTCCCCCATCGATCAAAACTTTGGTGATCGTCATCCCTGCTATAGTTGGATCTAGAACTAGTGGATATAAGCTGGCATTTCCAACACTAGTCCATTGATCTTCTCTTGAAAATTGGATTGGGTACTATGACCAATTTAGGTACCTTGGGATGGTTGGTTGGTTGCCATGATGCTGCGGAGAGCCAGCTTGTCTTAGTGCTTGCTTCTAGAACCTGGAACTCTAGAGAAGATTACTGCAACTGTTCCCTTTGGCTGCTGGAATCCTTTGTCTTTCGTGTTGTCTTCGTCTTTCTTCTTGTTTATCCTTATTTTTTCCTTTTCTTGCATACCGATCAATGAAGATTCGGCAGTCTCCTATTGTGTGGTTTCCTTGTGGGTGCCATATACAGTACATATTCTCGATGTCTTCGAACCTCCTAAATTTTGAGAATTTTTTCGTCTTGTCGGTCATGGCGACGGTTTTGTCTGGTCCGCGCTTCCTGTCCGGATGCCCCATGTTTGGAAACATTCTCCGGTCCGAGTTGTCTCTGTTGTTTTCTCAGTTGTTTTTGTCTGAAAATCTTTCCCTCGTCTTTTCTTCAGCCATAATCATTATTTCTACCGCACGTCTGAATTATTCATTATTCCTTAGGTTTTCTTTGCAAAAATCTTAAAATTGTCATTTAGCCATGATTCCATGGGAAAAGGCTTCAATCACTTCTCGTTCGGTGATGTCATGTACTTGGGCATGTAATTCACCAAAACATCGATAATAATCTCTGAGGCTTTCGTCTCCCTTTTGCTTGAGTCCTTTTAGCTCTGCATGTGTGATGGGGTGCATAATGATGCTCGCGAAATTTTCGCAGAAGGCTTTTTGCAAGTCCTCCCACCTTCTGATTGACCCCGGGTTTAATTTATCAAACCATTGGAGGGGCATATTTTCTAGGGCCATGGGAAAGAATAATGTCTTGATATCGTCATTTTCGTCGGCTAGTTCGATTGATTGTGAGTAGATCCTGAGCTACTGCTTTGGTTCGATCTTCCCGTCATAATTGGAGTGGTTTGACGGCTTGAACTTATGAGGTAGTTGTACCTATCGTGCGTTCTGGCTTCTCTGTGTTCTGACTCAGCTCCCTCTTCCTGCCAGCTGTCATTTAGCCTAGGAATAAATTGTGGGGATTAGTAAGATGCCCTGCTCCTTTCTTCTCTCGGACGCTTGACTTGATTACTCTGAGCGTGGTCTCTTCTTTTCTCTCGATTCTAGCTCCCGTTTGGTCCTAGTCTTTCGAAGGCAGACCACCTTTGACTTTGCGCATCTTGTTCATGCGATGTTGTCCTAGCGGGAAGCCTAGAAGGAGTTCTTCCGCCATGTGCCTTTAGGGCTGTTGTCCGAAGAACTTCTCGGAGTTGTTCTTATTCTTCGTTGGGATGCGAGATTGCTTCGAGTTCTTCTAGTGCTTCCCGTATCTTGTCGTAAGGGGCTCCGTGTACTCTGGTTGCGCGCTTTTCTTCGGCTTCTTTCTCTAATTTCCTCTTGTGGTATTCGGCTAGCTCTATATTGTACGTGTCTTGTGCTTCTTTTCATTGCCTAGCACGGCGTCTGCGGCCTTCTTTTAGTTTGTTTCTTCTTTCTCTAGCTCATCTCTGGCCCTCAGATTTGCCATCGTATTTAGGAGCGTTGGGCAATATGCTGATTCATCTGAAGATCTAACATCGGGTGCAGTTGGCGACATCGGTAGTAGCGCCGAATCATGAAGGCTTCTCGGCCTGGTGCCAGGCTTGCCTTGCTGTAGTTGCTGACGACTTCAGTTGGAGTGTTGGCATCACAGAGCGCACTACCTTCTTGGTAGGACAGAGTGATAGCTTCTTCAACTAGTCGGGCATTGTTGTTCTGGTGACAAGTACCCGGCCAGTGGACTAGGCAATCTTTAGATGTTACGGTTAGTACAAGACCTTTCTGTGCCCTGGTAAGACGTCACCTCCGCGCTGGACTGACCGTATTTCAGAGTAAGTCTTGATACGCCCTTGCCACATTGTTAAGTCCGGTTGGGATGTGACTCAATTTTTTGGGAGAAACCTGAAGTAGGTTTGAATTGATGTTTTGAAGGATTGATGCCATGTTCTGGAGTCCAATTGGAAAAGGACTTGGCTTGTCTTTAAAAAACCCAGATAGGACTCTGAGGGGGAATCCGACCCGGATGTCAAGTCGAGACTAGTTATCGTCGGGGCCCAAGTCGATTCGGACACCGTAGGGCCTGAAAGTCATTCAGCGAGATTTTCGGTAGGCCTCGTCGGAAGAGTGAGTCCCTCACGGGCTTCTAGAGCTTCGACGAGACATCCTCGGAGGTTGCCCTTATCGTCTGCCTCGCAAACCTATGATCCAAAGATGAAGATTGATCCTATTGGGAAGATCATGTTGTCGAAATCCGTAGAGCTCTTGATCACGATTGCGCTAAAATCCCCTACCTGGCGTGCCAGCTGTCGATGTTTGACCACCAATAGCTTGCCACGGGGGTACCCAGGATAGTTGTTCAGACTTCGGCATATGCTAGAACTCGATGGTGAACGCAGAGACAATCGATTTATACTAGTTCGGGCCCTCGATCGTGATCGAGTAATAGCCTTACGTCCAGTCAGCGTTAGCTATTGCGTTGGATTGATTATGTTATCTTGTCTCTTGTTACAGGGATGCCCAAGCCCTCTCTTTATATCGATAGAGAAGGTTATGGTACGGTTACAATCCTAGTCGGATCCAAAGAAGGTGTCCTAAACTAGATATAGAAGTTACTTTCTATAGGAATCCGGCTAGTCTGGCCTATTCTGCTCGGATTCGGCGTAGTGGATGCTACACCTCTCCTTACTCTAGTTTGTGGGCCAGGCCAGGGCCCACGACTTGTAGTCACATCGTTGGGGAACTCTGTGGGTCCCGCATTGATAGTTATTGTATAAAATTTATGCATTTTGACTAAATATATTTACACATCTATATTGATACCCTATTTTTTTTGTAAAAAGTACTACTACACATATACTTCTTAGAGGAAATTCAAAATCTTGAGCTGCGGAGGTGGTTAGCATTGACCAAAGATAGCTACAGCCTCCCTTTTTTTAGAAAAAACTTGGAGTAAACACAACGATATAAAGAGTCAATATTAATTCCCTCTTAAGGCTACCATTGTTAGCCCCTCCAAGATCTCACTTCAAACTCCACCACCAATCTTGAGTGGTGTGGCATAGACTTAAATGGATATTTATAACATGCTAGTACTTATTTATGACCAAATAATAGCCTTATTTTTTATAAAATGGAAAAGGAGTTTGAGTAAAAGGTACAATAAGTACAAGGGTTTCAACTTATCATGCATATACAAAATTTATAGTAACTAACAAATTCAAAACCAAGATTCGTGATGTTAAGAATGCAATTCACCAACAGCTAGATATTGTAGCTTAAGCTAGCTAATGGCCAATTAATGCATCTTATTGAAGGCCAATGGAGGTACCATGCAGAGGTATAAAAGAAACATGGATATGGTTGGAATATTAAAAAGCATGTACTAGAGTACATGATAAATTCATCATAACTAGGTGATCCCGGGACTAATCGAAACACATGACATGATCGTTAAATAAATAAATCTCCCAAGCACAAGTTGTCTAGGTGAGCTAGATCACACAACAAATTATAACACATGGACATGTTTGATAGTCTATAAATACTATGTCATAGAATGAACAATGGAAGAGACCACAAAGACAAAAAAAATTAATGTCATGTTCATTTGAACTTATCAGCCATGGTTCTCTTACAACAAATTAGCCAACAGTACTTTTCAGTGAAGCGAATAGGTAGATCGGTTAAGTATGTACGTACTAAACACGAACTTGTATATATACTTGTCTAAGAGACTAGTAAGACCATGTGTGGAAGCATGTACGGATAGATGAACAGGTAATATTAGTAGCCGGGACCATTCGGTTACACACGCGAAAGCTGCGTACGGGAGTACTAGATAGACTAACTGCTGCAACAAACTCGAACGCGAAATTCAAATTTAAAATTCTCAAGTTACTATTCATGACGCTATTCAAATTCAGTGGTTACTATTTAAATTCGTGGTACTATTTAAAATACTCACTACTATTCAAATTCGGAATATAAAGAGTGCACGAGCACTCACCCGGGAGTGGCTCAAGCACTCAAATCCTTGCCTACTATTCAGGCACTATGCGAAGCACTTGGTGGATGGATACATGATGAACATATGCGTGATTAGTGAATATGCGGATTATGTATACGTGTAATTCTCAGGATCTTTTGCAAGCTGACGAGACCAAAGCTTCAGCCGATCGTGCGACTATGCTCGTGTCAGTCCTACTCGGTACTCACCGTATGCATCACTGGCTCGCTTCAGAACTAGGCTAACCCGGTCTTCTGCCTTGCTATCCCCAGCCACTCAAACTTATGAAGAAGAAGATGAAGATGCAATTGAGATATGTAGTAATAACTCAGTAACTCTTATAAACTCCTTAGAAAATAAAGAGTTGCATAAAAATAATGCAGATAGAAGCAATGGAAATAGATCCAAGTTCATCAAAAAGAAGACGAGGTCCCGAAATAAAGATAGAAGGAGAAAAAGAGAGACCATCTAGAAAGCCAGGAACTTGGCCACCGGAAAAAGAAGAACCTTCATATAGATATATATACCTGGACAATATAAAGCATATGGGTTCAAAAAGAAGAGAATTTGAAAAGACAGTTCAATTCCAGAATTATAGAAGTGATAGTGCTATATTAAATTTAGCAGCACATGATCCTATAGATTGGGCAAATATAATTAGCATATGGAAAGGATTGATAGTCCAAAAGTATATACAAAATCAATATAATATATTGGAAATAGAGTAGAAGATATGATTATATATTTAGAGACATTTTTAGGAGAATTAGTCAAAGTTTTATGGGAACAATGGGTAGAAGCTTTCCCTAATCATTATGAACAATTAAAAGGGGCTAGTAGTAACCCATATAATTTTGCAAATATTATATCAAGCATTGTAATAGTTGAAGATCGTGAATTAGGATACACTATTTTACAAAATAAAAGATTAAAGGAAATAGAAAAATTGTCACTAACAAGTTAGAAAGGAATAAAAGAATTCTCTCAACACTATTTGTATAATGCTACGACTGTCAAGCAAGGCTATAACCAAGGTATAGTTGAAAGATATTTTAATAAATTACCATATCCTTTAGGTTCTATGATATTTGAAGAATATAAAAAAGAAACTAATGGTAAGAAATATAATATCTCTCAGACTATAACATTTGTTTTTAAACAGTTAAGAAAAATATGCACAAACATACAAGCCCAAAGATCAATGAAACAATCAGATTATAATTTTTGCAATAAAATAGTTCAAATACCATTGACATAAGGAGAAAAGAGATATAGAAATAAAAAATATCCTAAGAATTATAAAAAAAAGAAACGTAAGAACTAAGAAACATTATTTCCTACGAAGATTAGATAATAAAGCTCCTTTCTTACACAAAAGAAATATAAGAAGATATAATCCTAGGAAGAATTATGATAGTACATGCAGATGCTTTATTTGCATCTCACCGGATCATTTAAGCAAAACATGTCTTAATAAAGACAAGAAAATGCATTCTAATAAGCAAGAAGAATAAGAAAAAGTTCAAATAATAGATAGTGTGAATGAAAACATTTTAGCCTGTGATGATGATATAATGGATAATGAATCGATATACTCAATTATATAGACAAATGAAATAGAATATGATGAAGAAAAAGAATCAAGTGAAGAAGAGATAGATTTAATTGATGTGGTAGCTAGATTAAAGATAGAAATGATGGATCAAATAAATTACGAACACAAGTGGGATCACAAAAAAGGTGATTCTAATATAAAATGTGTGTTTTGCATATATTATCTAGATCCGGGAAAAAGAGCAACATGTAGGTTATATTTAAGACAAGCATGTATGTCATGTTTAAAACAACAGAATGGTATGAAAAATGAGTCAGAAGTTAAAATAATATATGAGGAAAATAAAGTACAATCAGAAGAAGAAGTAATTATAGAGAAAAAATAGAGCAAATATTTAAATAATACTCCACAAGAGTTCCTCATTCCTAGATTAAGGTTTAAGACTGATCAAACTATGTCATATTTTACTAGAGATATTATAGATTTAATTTGAAATAAATATGCTGAAAGGTATTACAAAACCTTTGATGATATACAGAATTATTTCATAAAGATATATCAAGGTAAAGAAAAACATATATGAATAATTGTTAATGAAAATATTTTCCCTTACTGCATCTTGATGATAAATTTATTGTCAAGCCTCATCAAAAAATTATAATACTCAAGGCTGACATAAATTTAAAATATTTTAGAAATATAGAAAGAAATATTGTAGATGATATCTCTCTACAAACTATTATTGATCATGGATTAATTCATGATATTTATGGTACACTTGAAGAAATTTTTCAATCTGACCTTGAAAAGGCTATTAAAGAAGCATGTAAGAAGTTAGCCTGGATTCAAGGGAGATATAAAATTAAGTTTTGTTCTAATCCACTAAAATTTACACAACCAATACGGCCAGCCAACCATGATATATATATCACAAAGGGTTCATACAAATTCCCAACTACATTGTCTTCAGACTCTTGGATAAATTATGAAGAATTATTTGCTAAAGATACGAACCATGATAATTGGAAAATCTTTAGTGAAGCAAAAGAATTAGAATGAAATACCAAATTTGATCCTGAATATTATATGATGTACCAAAATAAAATAATAAAAATATTCTTACGAGAATACTATGGAAGATATAGTATAACACAAAGAGAAGTTGGAAGACTAATAAAGCCTAGCTAGGGCAAAGAATGTCCTAGTATGAAATATGGCAACCTGAAGAAGTGGACAACGAAGATAATATTGAGGATTAATAAGAAGAGTCAATACTGTCTCAGTTCAATATAATATACATATGCTTTATACAAGAAATATTTTCCTGTGTCCATAATGAATTATCAACAATTCGGCCGAGGGAAGATTATACTACATGCCAGTATTCTTGGATTGATGTTTGCAACATTAATTATTCGGGCGTGGAAGACCATACCCAGAGGAAAATCCAAAAAAAATACATGTGAAGACAACGCGCATCAGAGGACAGCGCAAAAGGAATATACAGTGACTCTATTGTAGTCAGGACAATTATTGCAGACAGTGGTACCGTCCAGCTATTCAGACAACAGTAAAAGAAAATAATTAAAGACTTCGCCTTAAAGGCACTATAGAAGATAAGCATGAAGTACACTCCAGAAGGCTCTTCCTGCTTTATAAGAGGAGAAGCCAGGCGCATGCATTCACCACCAGAGACGAGACACAAGCAGAAGAACCAACAACCAGCAATACCTCCACTGAAGCCACCGCTCTACTCTCCCACATACACCATGAAGACCACGATCTCAGGAGCACTCTTAGTTCGTCCATCACTAATAGTAATCCTCCACTACCGTTGTATTACTCCACCACCATTATAAATTAGAGAATAAAGGAAGTTCTCGTGATCTTCCCGCGCTTGTAAGGTAATTCCTAAGGTTTGTGTTAGGTGTTTGGGGTTTTCCGAAAGGAAAAGCCGTATATAAGCTTAGTCTATGGAAATGAATTAAGCTCGTTTATATGGAGCGATGTCTCTATGCTACGGACTCTAGAGGAGAAACATTTGCGTGTGTTGTTCTCATGTTAGCCCTGGTAACGACGTTTGTAGAGAACCCTGTTTGCATAGAGAAGTATTCCCTTTGGGTAGAACTGCCTAGGGAGACGATAGAGCCTGAGTCCTGTGTGTGCGTGGCTCGGGATAGCGAGGGAGAAGAACGGGTTAGCCTGGTTCTAAAGCGAGCCAGTAATGCATACGGTGAATACCGAGTAGGACTGACACAAATATAGTTGCACGACCGGCTGAAGCTTTGGTCTCGCCAGCCTGCAAAAGATCCTGAGAATTACACGCATACATAATCCGCATATTCACTAATCACGCACATATTAATCATGCACATATTCATCCTGTATCCACCATCCGCCCACCAAGTACTCCGCATAGTGCCTGAATAGTAGGCAAGGATTTAGATGCCTAAGCCACTCTCGAGTGAGTGCTCGTGCACTGTTTATATTCCGAATTTGAATAGTATCAAGTATTTTGAATAGTGCCATAATTTAAATAGTAACAGCTGAATTTGAATAGTATCATAAATAGTAACTTGAGAATTTTAAATTTGAATTTTGAGTTTTGCAGCAGTATGCACCAGCCGTCCCTTTCGTCGGTAGGGTGTTAATCATGCATTTAATTATCTGTGAGCCGTACGTGTGGTTGCTTTGCTTGACACGGACTGATGACGAGCGTGAGCGGCACCGTGTATATATACTGTATATATACTCCTAGCTAGTAGCTCAGATCACCAACCAACCTTGTCGTAGTCGTAGGTACTCCAATAGCAGACACGCAACATCAGGCACCCAACCCAGCCGCTTTCTGTACAGGCAGCTAGCCTTCCAACAGGCAGCTAGCCTTCCAGCGTGTCTGCGGACGACGGAGGCCGGCGCCGGCCGACCGTACGCTGTACCTGCGACGTCCATGTCCTCGTCCTACGACGTTTTAAGCATGCGGCGGCGGCGCTAATTAATTGCATTCTTTAATAAAAATAGTCGTGCAGCGTGCGACGACCTAGTACTTGGACCTACTTGCCCGTCGGTCTGCTGGTCGTGTGTGTGTCTGATGCACGTACACGATGATGATAGTATGCACGATGCGGCTGCCGTCGTCACCGCTGCAACGCCAGCAAAATGACGCGGCCTCACGAGCACGTACTGTACGCACACGAGAGGCATGCAGTAATATCCAGCCCGGGCGGCCGATGGAAACGCGCGTACGACGGTCTAGATCCCATCCGATCCGATCCCGTCAGTATCCCTTTATTACTCCTACATACTGCTGTCGTCTGTCGTGTTTACTTATCCCTCTCAGTAGGTACATTACATGTGGCGTCCACGCGGTCGTGCTAACGACAAATATAATGTTTCACGCGCTATCAAATCATTCAAAACAACAGAAGTAAAAAAACCATTCAAAACAAGAGAGATGTTTCATTCACGGATGATGCTATGCTTCACTCATAATCGATCAAAACAACGAGATAAAGAGCTACTCCCTCCGTTGTAAATTATATTTCATTTAACTTTTTTTTTACCCTAAGTTTGTTAACGCATCTTCTTCAAAAAATTTGTGTAAATAAAGTCAAATTTAAGTCATTCTTGAACAAATTTTGTTAATAAAAGTCATAGCAAAAGAAGTGATATTTTACACAAAATTTTGAATAATACGAGTGGTCAAACTTGGGGGAGAAAAAAGTCAAATGAATTATAATTTGCAACGGAGGCCCTGTTCGCTGGATGATGGCGGGTGCTGGTGCTAATCCTGATACTGATTTGTTGTGAGAGAAAAATACTACTGAATGACTGACTGATTCTAGCTAATAAGTTCAAACGAACAGGGTGTTAGTAGCTTGCAAGAGACAAAAACAGATGTTCCATTCACTGATGAGTCGTCGATGCCGTGAGCGCCATTACGCCGGTGAGAATGACACAGCAGCAACAGCATAGCTCGCGTACGACGTCTCTCTCCGATGCTGCTGCAGCAGCAGCTGGTGAAAATTAGAGTATAGTACCTGTCATGGGAGCATCTGTGTAGTCGTCGTACAAGAAGGTGCTATGTTTGGTTTTTGCTAAAATTTAGTCCCTGTCACATTGAATGTTTAGACACATGCATGGAATATTAAATGTAGACTAATTATAAAACTAATTGCACAGATTGAGACTGAATTTACGCGATGAATCTATTAAGCCTAATTAGGTTCATGTTTAGTCTTTCTAATAAGTATCTAAATAACCGATGTGACATCACGATAAACTCGGTTGTCCTCCATTCATCACCAATCTAAGAGAACTAGGTGCCCTTTGTCGTATATGTCGGAGAAGGCAGAGTTGCAGATCTTTGCAAGCATGGATGATTATTGCATAATAGACTTAGTAAAAATAATTACCTTAACATCTCGTTTTCTTATACCAGTCACAGTGTGGAGCTTCATATGGGTTTTATTTGCATTCAATAGGCTGTCACATAGTCATGTTTACGACATGGCAACATCTTTAACAAAATAGAGTAGAAGTGACTTTCATCTAGATAAAACTTTTTTGGCATGATTAACAACTCTATATGAGTCGTAAAATTAAATGTCTATAAAACAACGGTAATGCTCTCCTCAGGCCGTCAGTCGCTCCGGAGGTGGGCCTGCGGAGCCTAATATGCCTGCTCCCCTCTCTGTCACGCTCCTATTCTAGTGGATCTCAACGGGGGAGAACGAGAAACTGGCCGACTGGATCTAGTGCGGCGCTAGCCCCTCTTCTCTTGCCGCGCCGCTCTCTCTCCTCTATGGCTGCAGCTCGCGCGCATACAGGGTCGGCCGAGCCCGTAGCTCCCCCGGTCCGCGGGCCATAACGCAGCGGACTCAGGCCAGGTCCGCGGGCTAGACTGGGCTTAATTTGCTTAGGTCCGAATTGACAATGCAGAATACCTTATATAGAACTTTGAACTCTGAATAGTTGTATTTAGGACGGAGGGAGTAGTATCTTCATTTATCCAAAACAATCTGCTTTCAATTTATCATTACCATTACAGTACATAATTAACCAGATCGATCGGCTTGTGGAAACATTGGGCCTGTATGCTACAACACCCAAAGCAAAGTAGTACTGAAGGAAACTAAATGTTCGTTCTGCCACTAACAGTACCTGAACTACTGTACTTCTGAGACTAATTCTGCATGCACATAGTAATAAACTGGGCGTCCGTGAAACCTCAATAATACTTTTTTTTTAATACTTGTCATTAGCTTGTTGCTTGGGCGCGCGACTAATTGCCTTGAGGGAAACGACGATGACAGGGTACTTGGTCTTCACTTTCTGGAGGTGCACCGCGACGTTCTTGGCATACAGCTCGAAGAGGTCGTCAAGTACGTGCTCGCCGAAGTGGTGCGGCCCGATCACGGCCCTGATGGACTTGGCGACGTTGACGCCGCTCTGGACGCCGTCGAGCACGAGGTCGCCGTCGTCGTCCTCCATGTCGTCGTGCGGATCCCAGTTGGACTCGAAGAGCTGGATGTGGGTGACGTCGAACGCCTGGCTCTGCCTGATCACGTCCCTCACCTCGTCCACCGACGGCGCGTAGAACGGCAGGTTGAAGGAGTCCAGCTTCTCCTTCTCCACACGGCCCTGCCATGGTGCCATGCATGCAAATGCATCAGCTAGGAAGCTAGCAGTAGCTAGGGTTCATCAGCTCAGTTCAGGAGTTTCATTGATGGATGATGTTGCACAAGAGAACAGAAAACAACAGAACAAGCAGACCTCTTTGACGACGGACTGAAGAGCCTGCGCGAGTAGCCCCCACATGTAGCTGACCTCGCCACGGAGCACGTCCATGTTCTTCCTGCCGAGGAACGCCAGCACCATCTGGCCACCGGACACGAGCTCCCTGTGGCGCAGCCTGAGGAACAGCGAGAAGTCCTCCTGGAACTGCCTCCGGTACAGCGCCACCACCGCCGGCGGCGTGGTCTCCCAGATGTACATGTCGCCCTCGTTGAGGACGGCACCCTCGGCGAGCTCGTCGGGGACCTTGGAGCGCCACATGAGGCAGTAGGAGGAGTGGAAGAGGTGGACGCAGAGGTCCGGGAACAGCCGGGTGTAGAAGGAGCCCGGCAGCCCGGCGACGTAGTATGGCGGCAGCGCGTCCCCGTTGTCCTTGGCAGCCAGCTTCTTGAACAGCTCCAGCAACTGGAACACGAGGTTGAAGTCGTTCCCGGGGAGGTCGTTCAGGAAGAACTGCACGTGCTGCGGTTGAGCGCCGGCGGCGGCCATCGTCGCCAGTTCGTCTCGGCGATCAGCGACGGCTCCGAGCACCTCGGAGACGACGAGCAGCGTGTTGGGCCCCGACGAGCAGCCGAGGTCCGCGACGACCATGGCGCCGCCACCGGAGGAGAGCGACGACGCGTGCGCCGCCGCCACGGCCTTGTGCAGCACCAGCCTCGTCTTCAGTATGGACTTCTCCTGAGGAACATGTAGTGTTGAGACGTACGAGCATGCATATGCATGCGGCCATGCATACATACAGGTCCACACATGCGCGCATGCAACATGAGCAGATTGGCTGAGACGACATGCATGATGTAGAAGAAGAAGCACAGGTACAGTGTACCTGAAGCCTGGAGTTGGAGGCGTAGCTGTCCTCGCCGTCGCCCCGGCTCATGTGGAGGTCGCGCTCTAAATTCATGGCTACTAGCTTCAGTAACGCCAGGTGCTGTGCTGATGAGTGAGAAGCTTGCTTGCTTATCACTCTGCTGTGGTAGTTTGCAGAGCAGGAGAGGGGAGGCCTTCTCAATTTATAGGCCCAGCCTGCCAATCAGCACTCAGCACAACACAAGCTAAAAAAAACACTGATCTGTTGCACTTAACTAACCCAAACTGACGTTGCTTTAGGGTTTAGCTTTTCCCTCCCGGTGTCCATCCTACTACGTTTTTGGCGTTCAAATCACAGACGCAGCTTCGCCATGCCTTCCATTATCCACCTGGACCCCTTTCTCGTTGGACGCTGGTGGTGTCTACGAGGGACCCGGGCTCACAAACCATATATAGCAATGTTACAAATTAAGTATGATTCCAAGCAAAAGCATCAAGATTCAGTATTACTCCCTCCATCCCAAATTATAAGTCGCTTTGACTTTTTTTTGATACATCCCTTCCACATCCCATCAAGAAAGAGAATTAACGAATCCTAAGGCAAAGGAGCGAGAACCGCAAGGCCTGGATACTCTTGCTCCGGGTTTTCGCGAGAGAACCAAATCCAAGTTGGTCGTGAAGATTATGATTTGGGCTAGCATAGCGGCTCTAATATGTATTGAAACAAATGACACGATTGTTGGACAAATCTCCAAGCCGCAAATTGTCTAGGTATGGTGACACGTGATGAAATAAGAAGTACATTATGTTACAACGTACATGCACATTTGTGTAGAAAAGAAAAAAAAGACTGATGAACAGCAGTGTGGTTTCTAAAAAAATCACCCATAAACACTTGTAACGTATATTTCAAGTGTATATTTTGATTGTTTCATCTATTTCAGGTTGCAAATATTTCATCTGCATATTGCAAAAGTAGATCTGAATGTTGCATATATATGAATGGTTGCAAGATTATGTTTTTAAGTGTTTTCAGTTGCATCAAACGTATGTTCCAAGTGTTTCATCTGGATGTTGCAAATATTTTGCAATGGCTACACACGTGTTTTTCTGGTGTTTCAGACGTACGTTGCAAGTGTTTTAGTTGTTTCAAATGTATGTTGCAAGTGTTTCATCTGGATGTTGCAAAAGTAGATCTGGTTTTACGACCAAATAGTAGCCTTATTGAAAGCCCAAGTTTGGTTTTGGTAATTAATGACACCAAGTTGCTAATGCCATGCGTTAAGTGTTTTGAGTTAGGCATAAGCAACACATGTGATGAAGGTGTACGTGGCAAGGAGTGGTGGCCACAAGATCACAAAGAAATGGTGCATGAACATGAAATATCAATCATGGTGGAGATGCACATAATATGATGGACATGATGATCAAGTGGAGGAGAAGGATCTAAGAGCGCAAGGCAAAGGTATAACCATAGGGTTTTCCTTTTGCCGGTCTAAGTTGAGTAGAGAAGTGATTGACCGGGTTTAGGATACATAGCCGACTATCAAGAGGGGCAATCACGGTTAGCTCGGGAATCAAGTGCCACTAGATCAATGTCTTGAGCATATGCATTAGGATCTAGTTGAGAGCTAACATAACGCCTTGAAAAATGTTTATGAAATGCTAACACACATGCACATGGTGTTGTACACTCGGTGGTGTTAGCACATTTGCGAAGGCGGTGGTGTTTGAGCGGTAGTAAGGGGTTTGGGGTTCGCTCTCCCTTCCGCCGAGCTTGCGAGCGCGGGATTCAGGCGTTTTCGAGGAAATGAAATGCCTATTTTCTATTGCGCCGGAGTCGAGAAAAGGTGGCGAAAGTCCAAACTGTTTTTCACTGAAAAACAGTGACCGGACGCTGTGGTCGAAGTGACCGGACGCAGCTGGCGCGTCCGGTCAGTTCAAACCACAGACAGGCGCGCGCGTGAGAGGGTCGCGGACCGGCGCGTCTGGTCCCTCGTGGAACCGGAGCGTCCGGTCATGCACCTAGGAGCTCAGCACGAAGGGTAGACGCGATCGGACGCGGTGGCGCGTCCGGTCACGCTCGACCGGACGCGTCCGGTCGTGTGTGGACCGTTACTAGACTCCGATCGAACGCACGGCGCGTCCGGTCACGTGTGATCGGACGCGTCCGGTCTCGACGGGAGCTTACTGGAACGCGACCGGACGCTGGCACTGTCGCATCCGGTCAAACGGTTGAGTGCGTCCGGTCACGGCAACGGCTAGTTCTAACGCGCACTGTTTTCACGTGTCCTGTAGTGACCGGACGCGTCCGGTCACCCTGACCGGTGCGTCCGGTCAGCGCGATTTCAACTGTGTCATTCGTAACGGCTAGTTGCGTACCCCTTCGCTATAAATAGAGGGTGTCCGGGGTTTGAGGGCAACTCTTGCACATTTTGAGACCTAGAGACATCCTTTGAGCTAGAGAACAACCCCTCCACTCATCTCTTTGCTTGGTTGCACATCTTGAGTGAGATTGAGTGAGATTCAAGTGCATTGCTTGAGAGTTGCATTCTAGACGCACTTGATCTTCGAGTTGCTGCGGATTTCTTGTTACTCTTCCGTGTTTTCCGACACGGTAGACGGCTTGGAGCAGCGGAGGTGATTGAGCTCGCAATTGGAGATTGTTGGAGCCCTCACCAAGTGTTGTAAGGGGTTCTTGATCCTTCCCCGCGGGAGTTCGCAAATTGGATACTCTAGTGAAGCTCGTGGCTTGGAGGATCCCCATCTTGTGTGCGGTTGTGCGGCGCCCGCCGAGGGCTCGACTCTTGATAGTTGATTAGCTCGCGAACCGACAAGTGGGTGCATCGCCACAACGAGGAGTAGCTTGCCGGGAAGCAAGTGAACCTCGGTAAAAATCTTGTGTCATCTCTTTGCCAAGGATTTCTCTTGTGGTTGATCATTGTGATTGATTCTTCGATTGCATTACTTCTCTACATCGTTGGTATAAGAATCAAGTCACTTACTCTTTACTTTCTTGTACTAGTTCTAGTGTAGTTTGCTTAGCGTAGCTTTTATCACATAGGAGTAAGTAGCTTAGTGACTTAGCCTTGTTGGTGTGTACTAGAGATCATAGCCTTGCTTCACTAGAATTGTATAGGTGGCTTGCATAGTGTAGTTGAGCTAGTGCTAGAATTAGCTTAGCCATCTTTTATACTAACGTGTTTGTTTAGTGAAGCTTGTAGAATTTTAAATAGACTATTCACCCCCCTCTAGCCATTTGGACCTTACAAGTGGTATCAGAGCCGAGGCACCATTTTTTTGAGGCTTAACAACTTACGGTGAAAAAGAAATGGCTCAATTAAGCTTGCACATCAACAACACCAAGAAGGCACCTCACTTTGATGGGACAAATTATGCATATTGGAAGGTTAAGATGACCGCACACCTCAAGTCAATCAATAGAGAAGTGTGGAAGGTCACCGAAACAAAATTTGAGGTTGCTAATCCGGAAGCACCTACACCGGTGGAGGAGAAGAAGCTTCAATGCAATGACATTGCCATTAGTGCTCTTCATGAGGCATTAGATGACAAGACATTTGAGCAAGTGAAGAACATAGAAGTTGCACATGATGCTTGGGCCAAGCTAGAAGAAACATTTGAGGGCACCGAAGGCACAAAGACCGCTAAAGCATATATCTTGCAAGAAAAATTTTCAAGCTTCAAGATGCAAGATGATGAGAGTGTACCGGAGATGTTTCATAGATTGCAAGTCATTGTCAATGAGCTCAAGGCACTTGGTGAGGAGGTCAAGGACAACCAATTCTCTATGAAGTTCTTGAGAAGCTTGCCCAAGAGATTTGATACATTGATCACCGTGCTAGTGAGGACTACATTGAAGGATTCAACTCCTCAACAAATATTTCAAGAAGTGATGACCGATGATTCATATAGAGAAGATGATGAGAAGGATGAGTTGGTCAAGAAGAAGAAGAAGGAAAATGAGAAGAAAGATGATGAGAAGAAGAAGAGTGTGGCATTCAAAGCCACCACATCCAAGGGCAAATCCAAGATCGAATCATCAAGTGAGGAAGACTCAAGCTCTTGTGATAGTGATGACATTGATGAGAAGATGGCTCTCTTTGTCAAGCAATTTGGCAAATTCATGAAGAAGAAGGGCTATCGTGCAAGGAGGAGGAAGAACTCATCTAAGAAGAATGAGCATACCATGAGATGCTTTAGATGTCATAGCAAGGACCATCTCATTGCAAAGTGTCCTTATGATAGTGATGATGAAGATGCTATCAAAAAGGAGAGGAAGAAGCAAAAGAAGAAGCAAGAAAAGAAGGAGAGCTCTCATAAAAAGAAGAATGATTCTCATGTTGCTACATGGGATAGTGATGATTCCTCAAGTGATGATGAGGATGACAACAAGAGCAAGAAGAAGGGGCATGCTAGCATTGCCATCCAAGAGAAGGTCTCCCTCTTCGACACTCCATCGTGCTTCATGGCTAAGGCCGCTAAGGTATCATCCGACGATGAGAGTGATCATGATAATGATAGTGATAGTGATAGTGATGAAGAAGAATTTACTAAAGATGAACTAATCACTATGCTAGAAGATTGCACTCAACATTTTAAAGAATCTAGAAAGGAGTGCAAGGGCTTGCTTAAGGAAAAGAAAAACCTTATGCAAGAACTTGATGAGCTTAGAGCATCTTATGAGAGTCTAAAGGTAGACCATAAGAAGCTTCAAGAGTCTCACACTAAGCTTGAAGAAGCCCATTCCTCTCTAGTTGAAAAATGTGAAAACATGCTAACTAATGTTGAGAAAGCTAAAACATTGCAACATAGGCATATCATGTGATATAATTGATGAATCTTTTCATAAGCCTATTGTTGTTGCTCCTACTAACCCTTCATGTAGCGCATCTACATCATCCTCATCTAGTAGTGACGGTTTCACTTGTGACTCCACACTAATAGTTGAGAATGAGAATCTCAAGAAGGAAGTAAAAGAGCTCAATCACACATTAGCTAAGGCTTATGGTGGTGAGGACCGCTTGCTTATGTGCTTGGGTAGCCAAAGAGCTTCTCTCTACAAAGAGGGATTGGGCTATAACCCCAAGAAAGGCAAGGCCGCTTTTGCTCCTCACAAGACTCGTTTTGTGAAGAACAATGGTAGCTATTGCAAAGTGTGCAAGCAAGTTGGTCACTTAGAGCAACATTGCATGAACAAGAAATCCAATGCTAATGTATCCTCAATTAAGTTTGATTCTTTCTATATACTTACCAAGGGTACAAATGGTGTTCATGCTAAGTTCATTGGTGCACCATGGATGGGCTCAAAGAAGAAAGCTATTTGGGTACCAAAGAGCTTGGTCACTAACCTTGGAGGACCTAAACAAGTTTGGGTACCTAAAAAAATTGATCTTATCTTGTAGGTCAATTACAAAGCCGGAGGAAGGCATTGGGTGCTTGATAGTGGGTGCACTCAACATATGACCGGGGATTCTTGTATGTTCAAATCTATTGATACAAGTCAAAATAGTGGTTTTGATGCTATCACTTTCGGCAACAACAAGAAAGGCAAGGTCAAGGGGCTTGGTAAAATTGCTATCTCAAATGACATGAGCATATCTAATGTGTTGCTAGTTGAGAGCTTGGATTTCAATCTTTTGTCGGTGGCACAACTTTGTGATCTTGGCTTCAAGTGCATATTTGGTAGTGATGATGTTGAAGTCATAAGTGTTGATGGATCAAATTTGATATTCAAAGGATTTAGACATGGTAGTTTATACTTGGTTGACTTCAATGATAGTGAGACACAATTGACATCATGCTTGCTTAGCAAATCTAGTATGGGATGGTTGTGGCATAGAAGGCTTGGTCATGTTGGAATGAAACAATTGAACAAACTTTTGAGGCATGACTTAGTTAGAGGCTTGAAAGATGTGACTTTTGAAAAGGATAAACTATGTAGTGCGTGTCAAGCCGGCAAACAAGTTGGAAATACACATCCTAGTAAGAATGAAATGAGCACATCAAAGGCATTTGAGCTATTGCACATGGACTTGTTTGGGCCAACAACATACACTAGCATTGGTGGAAACAAGTATGGTTTTGTGATTGTTGATGACTACACTAGATACACTTGGGTGTTCTTTCTCTATGACAAGAGTGATGTTTATGATCTATTCAAGTCTTTTGTCAAGAGAGTGCAAAATGAGTTTGAGACTACCATCAAGAAGATTAGAAGTGACAATGGTAGTGAGTTCAAGAACACAAGAATTGAAGCTTTATGTGATGATCTTGGTATTGGACATCAATTCTCTCCAACATACACTCCTCAATCCAATGGTGTAGTTGAAAGGAAAAATAGAACTTTGATTGACATGGCTAGATCAATGCTTAGTGAATACAATATGAGTCATTTATTTTGGAGTGAAGCCATCAATACGGCTTGCTATTGTAGCAACCGTCTCTATTGCCATGGGAAACTTAGGAAGACACCATATGAGCTATTGAATGGAAGAAAGCCCAACATTGCATACTTTAGAGTGTTTGGTTGTAAATGCTATATTCTCAAGAAAGGCACTAGATTGAGCAAGTTTGACAAGAAATGTGATGAAGGGTTCTTACTTGGTTATTCTACCACAAGCAAAGCATATAGAGTTTGGAATCTCACAAATGGCACCTTGGAAGAAGTTCATGATGTTGAGTTTGATGAAACCCAAGGGTCTCAAAATGAAAATCAAAATCTTGATGATGTGAGAGAAGATCAATTGGCAAAAGCAATGAAGAACATGGATATTGGTGATGTTAGGCCAAGGCAAGTTGATGATGATGATGATTCTCATGTGATCAACCAAAGTGTGCAAATTGATACAAATCAAGCAAGCTCTAGTGGTACTCATGATGAAGCTCAAGTTCAAGGTCAAACAAGTGGAAGCAATCAACTCCCAATACTCCAACCTACTAGCATTGCAAGAGATTATCCATTAGACCAAATCATTGGTGGAATTCAAAGTGGTGTTCAAACTAGATCAAGATTAGCATCCTTTTGTGAGCACTACTCATTTGTGTCACTTGAAGAACCTAAGAAAATAGAAGATGCTTTGAAGGATTCTGATTGGGTAAATGCCATGCATGAAGAACTAAACAACTTTGCTAGAAATCAAGTTTGGGAACTTGTTGAGAGGCCAAAGAACTACAATGTAATTGGTACTAAGTGGGTCTTTAGAAACAAGCAAGATCAAGATGGCATGGTTGTGAGGAACAAAGCAAGATTAGTAGCACAAGGATACACTCAAGTTGAGGGTCTTGATTTTGGAGAGACATATGCACCGGTTGCAAGATTGGAAGCTATTAGAATCTTATTAGCATATGCTTGTGCACACAACATCAAGCCCTATCAAATGGATGTCAAAAGTGCATTTCTCAATGGCTACATCAATGAAGAAGTTTATGTTGAGCAACCTCCCGGTTTTGAAGATGATAAGAAGCTCGACCATGTTTACAAGCTCAAAAAGGCATTGTATGGTTTGAAGCAAGCACTTAGAGCATGGTATGAGAGATTGAGGGACTTTCTTCTCTCTAAAGGGTTCAAGATGGGAAAGGTTGACACCACTCTCTTCACCAAGAAGCTTGGAAATGACTTGTTTGTATTGCAAATCTATGTGGATGATATCATTTTTGGATCAACCAATCAAGATTTTTGTGAAGAGTTTGGAAAAATGATGGCAAATGAGTTTGAGATGTCTATGATTGGAGAGCTAAGTTACTTCCTCGGACTTCAAATCAAGCAAATGAAGAATGGCACTTTTGTAAGTCAAGGCAAGTACATCAAGGACATGATCAAGAAGTTTGGATTGCAAGATGCTAAGCAAATGAGTACACCAATGGGCACAAATGATCAATTGGGTGTTGATGCTAGTGGCAACATGGTAGATCAAAAGCAATACCGGTCTGTTGACATCGTTTTTAGCACGTGTCAAGATGATCAGGAAGGGCTAATCAACAGAGAAAAGATTACTGTGTAGATTGATAGCCAAGGAGAATAAGTTTGTTTTTGAGTGGTGGCAGCGTATAGATTTAATTTGAAGTGTTGCCGATGAGGTTAAGGATATTATTGCCGATGCCGATGAAAGAGGGTTTGGAGACTGCTGCCGATGAGACAGGGAATGTACCGATGAAGGAGGGTATGAAGACTACTGCCGATGAAATAGGGAATGTACCGATGGAAGGAACTCGAAGGCTGCTGCCGATGGAACAGGGACTGTGCCGTTGAAAAGGAGGTCGATGAGAATACCATCGTGATTGAGGCGGACTATGGAGTAAAATAGGAGTTAATTTCCTTGTTTACGTTTAGTAGAGTCTGAGTTGTATCAAAGTCATGTTTTCCTTAGATTTGGATTTAATGTCCTAGTCGTATTTGGTTACGTTTCTATAGATTAGGATATAAATATAGAGTGAAGGGCAATGTAATAGGGGATCAATCAATACATCAAAAAACAGCTTTTACTCTTATTTACATCTACTTTCGGTGACTTCGTCAATTTGCATATTTTTCCTTTTTACGAGTTCTCATCGATTCGGCGAGTTGCATTGCTCTAAGTGCAATCTTCGACGATCCTCGAGTTCCGCGTGAGTACCTCTTGGCCGTGACATCCGGGCGTATCGCTGTTGTCAGGACCAAAGTGCTCGTATCTTCATCCTTGTCGATTAACAGGTCAAATCGACTGGCACGCTTTGGATATCGACTTTGGGTATTAGCCCTTTGTGTTTGCAGATTTACTTTTGCATCAACACATCTTTTGGCACGCCTGGTGGGACAGATCTAGTCAAGATGCCTAATCATGAGATCGATGCTGGGAATATCATCGCAGTAACAGAAGAAGATCTTAAGGACGATCAGAAGCAGGCTATGGAGAGGGCTATTGAAGAATACAGACAGCTTTGCTTGAAGTCATTCAGCTTGAACAAAAGTGGACAAGTCATCCAGAAGCAGGACTTGCCGTTGCCTCGGCAGGTTACCTTTGATCCTAATCCGGGTAAACTTCAAGAGATGGTTAATTCTGAGGTGAATCATGCTTTAATTAATCACTCCAATGTGTTGTCCAATACTGTTCATAATGCTGTGATTCGAACTTTCAAAGAAGGGCAAGCGTCACCTCGTTACGTTGGGCCTGCTTATCATCAACCAGAAGCAGCATCTGCTGTTGCTCCATCGGCTCCCCCAGCCGTTGCGGGTATAGAGATTTCTTCTCCTCTAGTATCAGCAGGTTTATCTAACGTAAAGTCTACTCCGGTGCGTCTGGATTCAGCATTATCAGGACGAGTTCAGCTTGGTACAGATCTATCAGCATCAGCTTTATCAGGTCCTGTACCACAGAATAATCAAACACCTGCTAATTGGTGGGGATATGGTATGTCTCCGGAGCCATCTACTTTCAATCACGGATTATCTCAAGTGTTTGATGCAGCGGGAAAAACTCCTATGCCATCGGCTGGTTTGCCGATAGCTCAAGCGCCTCAATATACTACAACTACTGTACAACCGAGTCTAGGAGGTTTTCAGGCGTCTCTGGGTCAAACATCTAGTTCAAGTCCATCGGCAAATTTGTTACCGATGCAGCAGAAGGCTCCTATTGCCAGTCAACCTGGAGTCCAGGTTATGCCTCAAGTTGGATGTAATTATCCAGCAATGCCAATAAGCTACCAGCCATCGGCAAACTTTGTGCCGATGAATACTAATAATTGGTCAGGGCAGTTTCCCACTCAACATACAGTTCAGTCAAATTAGCAAGCCACAGGAGTTCATCAAGGTCACATGCATGCTGGTTTTCAGAATCAAGCATCGGCAGCTCAGCCGATGAACCCTTTTCAGCAGGTTAATGGACCACAGATAGTAGCAAATGTGCCAATTGCTGGAGATCGTGGGCCACAAAGGTATGTAGAAGGGTATCAACAAATACCTCCACCAGAGATTCAACCATATCGTCAGCAAGATGTCGATGCTTTTTGGGCCGATAAGATAGCAGAAATTATGAGGGATCAGTTTGGGATCAAGCCCAAAGTTAATACCTATTCTTATCGGACTCCGTATCCTCCGGCATATGATTTAATTCCTCTCCCAAATCGTTACAAGGTGCCAGACTTCACTAAGTTTTCTGGGCAAGACGATACATCAACCATGGAGCATGTTAATCGTTTTATTATTCAATGTGGAGAGGCAGCTTGTAGAGATGAATTGAGAGTTCGTCTGTTCTCATCATCTCTATCTGGATCAGCATTTACATGGTTTATTTCACTACCACCAAATTCTATTATCACCTGGGCTGATCTGGAAAAGCAATTTCATAAGTATTTCTTTGCTTGAGTTCATGAAAAGAAGCTTACCGATTTGGTAAAGATGAAACAGCGCAATGATGAATCGGTAGAAGGTTTTGTACAAAGGCTACGAGATGTAAAGAACAAATGTTATAGCCTAGTATTGGATGATCGGCAGCTTGCCGATTTAGCCTTTCAGGGATTGTTACCACATCTTAAGGACAGATATGCTTCTCAGGAGTTCGAAAGCCTAAGTCATTTAGTGCAAAGGATTTCTGATCAAGACACTAGGGTTTTTGAACCTAAAAGAAATTGGAACAAGAAAGTTTCATTTGTTGAAGAGGCGGAAGATTCTGATTCAGATAATGAACCAGTTATCGGTTTGGCGGAGTGGGTTAAGAATAAGAAGCCGATATCTTGTCCCTTTGGTCACAAAGAGCCAGAAAAGTTTACTTTTGATGTTACCAAAGCCGATAAGATATTTGATCTTTTGCTTCAGGAGGGCCAGATTAAATTGTCACCTAATCATGTGATCCCATCGGCAGAAGAGTTGAAGCATATGCTGTATTGCAAGTGGCATAATGCAACTTCACACAGTACCAATGAGTGCAAAGTATTTAGACAACAGTTGCAGTTAGCTATTGAGTCTGGCAGAATAAAATTTGGCAATTCCAAGATTCAAAAGCTGATGAAAATTGATCAACATCCTTTTCCAGCAAATATGTTGGATGCTGAAGGGAAAATTAAGGTGTTGACATCGGAAGCTGCTGAAAAGAATGCATCAGTAGATCCCCAACATCGGATAACTACCAATGATGCAAAAGGCAAGGGGCTATTGACGGAAAGTGGTGGTTCTGGGAGGCCTCCTCGATCTGGCATCGTGATTACTCATCGAAGACAACAGGAAGGCTGGCGTCAGCGAAGGGATCGGTATCGACGACAACAAGAGGAAAGGCGTCAAGAAGAGTGGAATCGGCATAAGGATCATTAGAATTGTCCGTTTTTTATTCATTGTTGGGAGGAAGGTATTAAGTTACCTACTGTTGAAGATTGTCCAGAGTGCAATGGTTATTATGGAGTTAATCATCCTGTAAGAAATCAAGGTTTGCACATTAATGAGCCGATCAGAGGGAGAGCATCAGTACATGATCGGCTGGGGGGCAGGCTCAGTGTACATGAAAGGCTTGGTAAACGCGTTGCATATTTTCCGAGAAACCAAGAGGAACTTGAAGAGATGGCAAATGCAAGAGTTCCTGATGAAGAAATATTTTATAGGGATCCTAATATACGTCGTGTGGAGACAACTAGGACTTATCAGCCAGTATGGAAAACTAAGCTTCCTCAATGGTGTCCAGAGGGTTTGACAAAGACACAGAAGAGAAAAATGCAGCGAGAGCGTCAAAAAGATTTGTATCAAGAAGAAAGTCCCTCTAATGAGAGATCTGGTAACCAGCAGTGGCAGATAAGGCACAAGAATAAAGGTCCATCGGCAGATGTCAATATGGTGTTTATGTTGCCGATGGAATTTTTGGCTCTGTCTGATAGCGAAGAAGAGGTTGTTTTCTCTGACCAAATAGCTCAATTAACGCTAGATCCAATGATGGCCATTTTTGAGAAGCCTGCCGATGATGAGAGACAACACCTCAAGGCTTTGTTTGTAAAAGGCAGAGTGGATGGGCAGCCTGTATCTAAAATACTTATTGATGGAGGAGCTGCAATTAATATTATGCCTTATGTGATGTATCGGAAGCTTGGTAAGGGAGATCAAGACTTAACTAAGACCGATATGATGCTAAAGGATTTTGAAGGCAATGTATCACCAGCTAAAGGGGCAATATGTGTTGAGTTGACCATCGGTAGTAAAACCTTACCGACAACTTTCTTTGTTATTAATGGCAAGGGTGCATATAATCTGCTCTTGGGAAGGGATTGGATTCATGCTAATTGCTGTGTTCCTTCTACAATGCATCAATGTCTGGTACAATGGATTGGAGATAAAATTGAAGTTGTTCCTGGTGACTCTTCTTATATCATCGCATCGGCAGAATCAGACACTTATGAGCGAACCAAGTGTATATCGGGAGAAGCCTGGGAAAAAGAGTTCCTCAAGATTGCCGATTACGAAATTCTACCGATCCAAGCAGTCGGTTCTGAAGAAGAGTTTTAATGGATAGATTTGCCGATGATGGAAAATTAGGTCAAGGATTTACATCGGCAGATGATTTAATAGAAGTAGATATCGGTGAAGGCGATAGGCCAAGGCCCACTTTTATTAGCTCTAAGTTAAATTCCAAGTGTAAACAGCAACTAGTTGATTTGTTAAAGGAATATAAAGATTGTTTTGCTTGGGATTATACTGAAATGCCTGGATTAGACCGATCTATAGTTGAACATCGGTTGCCTATTAAATCTGGATTTCGGCCATATCAGCAGCCGGCTCGCCGATGCAATCCTAATATACTTTCTGATATTAAGGCCGAAATAACCAAATTAATTGAGGCAAAGTTTATTCGGCAGTGTCGATATGCAGAGTGGATTTCTAATGTGGTTCCTGTATATAAGAAAAATGGAAAACTTCGTGTTTGTATTGATTTCAGGAATCTCAATAAGGCTACACCAATGGATGGTTACCCAATGCCGATTGCTGATTTGTTGATTGATGCTGCAGCAGGGCATCAGATTATTAGTTTCATGGATGGTAATGCGGGTTATAATCAAATATTCATGGCTGAAGAAGATATTTCCAAGATTGCTTTTAGGTGTCCAGGTCATGTGGGATTATTTGAGTGGATAGTTATGGCATTTGGTTTGAAAAATGCCGGTGCTACTTATCAAAGAGCTATGAACTTTATTTTCCATGAATATATCGGCACGTTGGTAGAAATCTACATTGATGACATAGTGATTAAGTCTGGAGACATCACAAAGCATTTAACCGATCTACGAAAGATACTGGAGTGCACAAGAAAACATGGATTAAAGATGAATCCCAATAAATGTGCATTTGGTGTATCGGCAGGACAATTCTTGGGTTTTATGGTGCATCAGCGGGGCATTGAAATTAGTAGAAAATCTATTGAGGCAATCAACAAGGTTGTTGCTCCTACCAATAAAACTGAATTACAGTCCTTGATCGGTAAGATTAATTTCATCAGAAGGTTTATATCTAATCTGTCAGGTAAGATCAAGGCTTTCAGTCCATTATTGAAATTGAAAGCCGATCAGGAATTTAAATGGGGGGATGAACAGCAATTAGCTTTAGATCAGATTAAGAGTTATTTAACAAATCCTCCAGTGTTAGTTCCACCCCAGCATGAAAAACCTTTCAGATTGTATTTATCAACTGAAGATACTGTTATCGGTTCAGCTCTTATTAAAGAATTTGAAGGGAAGGAGCGTGTTATTTATTATTTGAGCAGGCGGTTAATAGATGCTGAAACCAGGTATTCGGCCATTGAGAAATTATGCTTATGCTTATATTTCTCTTGTATTAAGTTGAGGCATTATTTACTATCGGCTGAATGTACTGTCATATGCAAAGATGATGTGGTCAAATATATGCTATCTATGCCGATATTAAATGGTAGGATTGGTAAATGGATTTTAGCGTTATCAGAGTTTGACCTACGTTAGGAATCGGCCAAGGCAGTTAAAGGACAGGTTATGGCCGATTTTGTTACTCAACATTGCAACACGGTGGATTCTCTAGAAGTTGCTCCGTGGACACTTTTCTTTGATGGGTCTACTTGTGGTGAAGGGGCAGGCATCGGCATCGTGTTAATTTCTCCTCAGGGGAAGAAGTATGAGTTCTCATTGCTGATCGTTGCTACATCGACAAACAATCAAGCTGAGTATCAAGCCCTGATAAAAGGGTTAGAATTGCTTAAAGAAGTACAGGCTGATGCTGTTGAAGTCTTTGGTGATTCTATGCTAGTTATAAATCAGTTGATTGGGGTTTATGAATGCCGAAGTGAAATTCTAATTTCATATCATGAAAAGTGTTTGGAATTGTTAAAAGGGTTTAGGAGTTTTCATCTGGAGCATATTTCCCGGATGCATAATGAAGAGGCTAACCGGTTGGCTCAGCATGCTTCAGGATATCAACCTGTTCAAGAAGCATTGATATCAGTGGCTGATACCGATGACTGGAGAAAGGAAATTATTGATTATTTAAAGAATCCATCTAAAAAGGTTGAAAGACGTATAAGGTTCCAAGCGACCAAGTATGTACTCCTCGATGATGAATTGTATTACCGTACCATAGATGGAGTTTTACTCAGGTGTGTTAGCATAGAGGAATCAAAAAGCCTGATGAGTGAAATTCATGAAGGAGTATGTGGGGCTCATCAGTCAGCTTTCAAGATGAAATGGATGATCAGAAGAAATGGATATTATTGGCCGACTATTCTTGAGGATTGTTTTAAATATTTTAAAGGATGTCAGGAATGTCAAAAATTTGGTAATATTCAAAGGGCACCCGCATCGGCTATGAACCCTATAATTAAGTCTTGGCCGTTTCGGGGTTGGGCTATCGATCTCATCGGTCAGATTTATCCACCATCGAGTAAAGGGCATAAGTTTATTCTGGTTGCTACCAATTATTTCACAAAGTGGGTTGAAGCAATTCCTTTAAAAAAGGTGACATCGGCTAACATGGTTGATTTTGTGAAGGAGCATATTGTCTACCGATTTGGCATCCCTCAAACCATTACTACCGATCAGGGCACTATGTTTACATCGGGTGAATTTGATGAGTTTGCTATAAGTATGGGAATTAATGTTTTGAATTCTTCACCATATTATGCCCAAGCTAATGGCCAGGCTGAAGCATCTAATAAAGGAATTATCAAACTCATTAAGCGCAAGATTAAAGAGTATCCTAAAAAGTGGCATACAATATTAAATGAAGCTTTGTGGTCATATCGGATGGCATGTCATGGTGCAACCAAGGTATCACCTTATCAATTGGTGTATGGACACGATGCGGTATTACCTTGGGAGATTAAGATTGGCTCTAGGCGAATGCGCTTTCAGGATCAACTGACAGCCGATGATTATGATATTCTTATGAAAGATGAGTTGAAAGATGTAGCAGGTCATCGGTTAAAAGCTTTAGTTAGCATCGAGGAGAATAAGAAAAGGGTAGCTAGATGGTATGACAAGAAAGTGAAGGTAAAGAAATTTGTCGATGAGGAATTGGTCTGGAAATTGATTTTACCGATTGGGACTAAAAGTTCTAAGTTTGGCAAATGGTCACCTAATTGGGAAGGTCCATATCGGATAAATCAATCTGTTCCTGGTAATGCGTATATTCTTGAAACTCTCGAAGGAGTTGTATTTCCCATAGCATTAAATGGAAAATATTTAAAGAAATATTACCCTAGTATCTGGATAGACGCATAAGAGTATAGTTGCCGATAACAATCCTATCGGCTGGAGTTAAAACAAAGTATCAATTGTTACCGATGCGCTAATTTAACAAAGTCTGGATAGCTGATATCGCACGCAGGCGAATTTCATCGGCTTCTTTCAATTCCTTAGCGTCTTCATCGGCACTTCCCTCCACAGGATTGAGTTTCTTTTTGAGGATCAAGGCCTTGCGAGCTTGAGCATCTCGTTCCTGTTGAAGGGCCTTGATGGCGTCGGGAAGCTGGTCTTCTTCTTGTTTAGCTTGAGTCAGAGCTGTCTCAACCTTTTCCAATTCAGCTAAAAGGGTTGCCTTCTTTGCTGATAGATCCAACATTTTCTGCCTAAGATCGGCACTGGAGGCTTGCAAGTTGTTGATATTCTTGTGCTTCTCATCGGCAGTTTGCTTCAGCTGCAGCATTTCTTCTTTAAGTTGAGCCTGAGCTGCTCTGTCAGCAATACGATGAACGGCCCTTTGATATTGAAGTTGTCTGCTCTCTAGATGGACTGCTGGAAAGATGGTTTCTTCAATATTGGCAGGGACTTGGCCGCGGATCGTTTTGAAGATAGTCCTCGCAGGGTCCGAGTCGATCACCAATTGGGTAGTGTCTTGCTGTAGCAGATTTCGGAGGGCTTCTAGCTTGCCATAGGTGTCTAACGATATTGTTCCCAATGCCAGGGAAGAACTCGCCTCTTCTCCATCATCATCGGAGACATCGATAGCAAAAGAGAATAAGCTATCGGGAGAATCTTGTTCCTGTGAAATAAAGAGAATTAGAAATCCTATCTGTGATATCTGGGGATATTATAAACCAAACAATTAATTGATTTACCTGCTTCAGGGCGATTTCTTGAGCTTGGCTTGAGGGAGCGGCTTGTAGAGGATCATACGAAGGATCGGTAGAGGATGCCGATGGTATGTCTTCTATGATCACATCGGTAGTCGGCCCTTGGGGTATAATTGCCGATGATGTATCTTGTGCAGAAGGAGTAGCTTGTTCAGTTACATCGGTGGGTTGACTAACAGGTGTTGGAGCAGACGCAGGGGCTGGTGTAGATTTCTGTCGTTTTTGTTGAGTTTCAGCATCGGTCAAAGCTTTACGCTTTGTTTGGGCTTCAACGACAATTGGCTGGGGGGCATCGACATTTGTTGGTTGGGGAACCTGCATGCTTGGCGTGCTTGCCGATATGCACGTTTGTTGCTGCAAAAACGGGTATAAGATTGGATATTTAACAGAGAAAAATGTAAAAATAAGAGAATACCTCTGAAGGAGGGGTAGAGGTCGTGGTGCTTGGTAAAGTTGCCGATGACGATCCAGCTGCAGCTTGCACACCCTGATAGTTGTGTGTTAATGTAGAGTGTATCGGCAGAAAACAGAGTAAGCAAGGTTATTACCTTAAAAGCCTTGATTAGGCTTGAAGCAGCAGCCTTTGGAGAAGCCCTGGATGTTCCCAGTCTTGGTCTGGAAGTGATGGTTTTGGCGCGGGTCCTCTGGAAGGTCAAGGCCTCTAAGGTGGGGGCGTTGTAGCCGATTACTGAGACTGGAGAGGCTGGATGGAGGTTGAAGGGTTTTCCACTTTTGCTTATTGGTGGAACTGGATCATCGGCCTATTTCAAGGAAGGTTAGCTACCGATATGCATATAAAAGGAAGGAAAGAGACAGAAGTTAAAAGGAACTTACTGCATTGTCAGGAATGGCATAATCAGGATCGATCATATGCCGATATATGTGAACAGATGTTGAAAACAGCTGTTCTTTTCACTCTTGCCACCATTGCTTATATGACTCTGTTATGAAAGATGCTGGTGACCAGGCGGAGAGATCGACATTTGAGATATCGGCATCGGGAGCAAGTCTTACTATCCTGCTCCATTCAGTTCCAGCGGTAATGATTTCTCTGGGCTTAATCACATCGGCATAGCATAGCTTGATTGGTAGTTGCCCAAAGGTCAGCTGGCGAGATACTGCCGATGGATTGTAGAATTCATAAGTAATATGGGAAGCTTTCCCGCTACCAAATGTGTTGACTGGGATTGCTCTGGGGGTGATAATGGCCATCATAAGATCATTGTCTTGGTTCAGATCACTATCGGCGAAATTGAAGAGGAGAGGGAACTTGTTATCCTCATCTATGTAAGGTACCCAATCCCTGATGTCACGAGGGAGGCCATGGTAGAAAGTCTGAAAAAATCTGCCGATTTGGTCCTCATTGGCTTCTGTTCCGGGAAGGACAATTATGGCTTCGCCGAAGTTGAGAGGGGGGCGTGTTGCCGATTCATCGTCTCTAAGGACGTAGTCTTCGGGAATCTCTCGTGGGAATTCCTGAGCAAAGAGATCCCACTGTAAACGCTTGTGCATGTGAGCGTTTAACCACATATTGATGAACCACCATGGGACTCCCAGATTGCCGATGGGTTCACCAAGTATAAGCTTCTGGGATACTTGGTGGAGAAGGTGGTAGGTTGAGCTCAGGAGATATCGGCCAAGTGGGAATCTGACACCGTTGGCTAAGAGTTCTGCTGCTGGGAGGAAAGCGTTGGTTGGTCCTACCGATCGGCCATAGAAAATAAACTTCTCCAGCCACATGTTCAGGAATGTGGCGTGTTCCCTTTGATTGACGGTACCAGTCTTTTGGTACTCTTGGATGTATCCCGTCCAGCCGCCGATGTTGCATGTATTTACTCTGTATTCAGCTTTTCTGCCAAAAATATGGCCTTCATCGACAGTTGAGATGTCCAAGCCTGTGAGCATATATACATCGGCAAGAGTAGGGGCACATGGGCCATGACCAAACATGAAGGTGTTGGTGGTGTCTGACCAAAATTGAGCGGCAGCTATCATCATGGATTCATTCTTTTGTATATCGGCAATGGATAGCCTGATACACTGATCTATCTTCCGTTCTGCCCAGAACACTTGCATTGATCTATTGACCCTCAAGAACCAGTTTTTCCACCCTTTGGTGGGTTTGGGCCAAGAACGGAACGTGTCTTTCCACAGATTCAAAGAGAAATTTTGAGATTTGAAGGGAATACGATTTGCCTCTGCATTAATCAGGTCAGTTGGATCTGGGTCGCCCATTGGACCTAGGCAATGGAGGGGAGGTTGATGGGTTGGAATCAC